>OU343219.1:230997852-231332939 GCA_910596185.1 Chrysanthemum makinoi | reverse complement strand
TACATCCTTAAGGTGTCCTTCGCTCTTCTTCTCTCCTTTCTTTTCAGAAATTCGAGCCAAGAAAAGACAGCCTCCTCTATTGATGTACTTCTGGGCCTTAACACAAGAGATGATGCTCAACCGGGAGGGACCTCCACAGTCGCTCCGATCTCCTTGTATGCTTTAAAGCTTTTGCCCACGGTACGCACTATCTTCTCATCGAAGATGATGTGTGCACCATTCTTCGACAACCGGTCCATTCCGATGATGACGTCAAAACTTCCTAAGGTAACTGGCAAAAGGTCTATGCTAAACGAGTGGTCTAGGAAACTTAAGGTACAACCACAGATTACAGTTTCTATCCTTTCCCTATTTCCATTAGCTAACTCCACCTCGTAACTTAACCCTAGAGGTGTTGAGGAAATTCCTAGTAATGGCATAAAGGTGGTGGATACGAAACTCATATCAGCACCCGTATCAAACAATATGGAAGCATAGCGGTTATTGAGAAGGAACGTACCCGTAACTACGTTCGGGTCCTCAACGGCTTCCTTCCCAATAGCATACACTCGCGCGGCTCCCACGTCTCTCTGTTGATTCCTAGCACCCTGATTTCCCTGGTTCCCTTCAACCTCACGCTTTGCAGGGTTATGGCCATTACTTCCCACACCTCGGTTAACAAATCCTCTTCCATTATCGGGGTTTCCTTTCACCCACTGCTATCGACACTTATTCTTGTAGTGCCCTTTCTTTCCAAATCCAAAATAGGTGACAGTGGCCTTCCAGTCTGCTCCTTGTGCAGTTTGAGCCACAGCAAGGGGACGTGACCTACAGTCTCTGGCCATGTATCCTACATTAGAGCAATTCCTACACACTAATGGGCACTGCCCATGGTGTTTTCGGTTGCAACGACCACACAAGGGTTTGCTACCTTCATAACCCTTCTTCTCTCAATTTCCTATGGCGTACATCCTGGCAGTCTCTTGCCGTTTGTTGCCATTTCCCTTAACAGTCTCATTCCTCTTCCTCTTATCACTCTTACCCTTGTCTTCTCCTTCTAACACAAAAGAGTCCATCAAACGCTGAGCCACGGTAACTGCCTCATGCAAGTTAGCCGGCTTCGCAGCGATGACATCATTCCTAGTAGCTAGAGGCAATCTATCAGTATACCTTTCAATCTTAAGGGCTTTAGTGCGAACCATTTCTGGGCAAAGCAGCGACAACTCTTGAAAACCGCGGTTGTAATTTGTCATGTCGTTACCCTTAACCTTATGGTTCCAGAACTCAACCTCTAACTTCTTAACTTGATTCCTAGGACAGTAAGTCTTGATCAGGAGAGCCTTAAATTGGGTCCAAGTCATGCTATAGGCTATCTCACATCCTACCGATCTGTGATAGTTGTTCCACCAAGTCAACGCTTCGTCCTTCAAGGTGAACGTTGCATACTTAACCTTACAATCCTCATCATAGTTACTAACGGTAAACACAGATTCAGTTTTCTCCATCCACCTTGTTAGGTAAACCACTCCCTCGGTTCCTCCAAACTCGATGGGACCATAGAATTAGAACTCTTTATAGGTACAACCTCGAGCTCGATTAAGCGGTGGGGTTCCACCAGAGGTGTTAGAGTGATTAGACTCAGCTAGCAGTTCAGCTACACGCTGTGTCACAAGAAGGTCGATTTGGGTTTGATTTAAAGGCGGAGGGTTCGGTGGGACATGACCATTCTCAGCACGGTCGTTAACAATCGGGTTCCCAACAACGGGGTTATCAGTGTTCTGTTTCTCAACAGGTGGAGTGGTCGGGGTCGGACGACGACCTCAACGGACAGAAGTAACCACAACAACATGAGCTGCTCGGTTGGTCCTAGGCGGGTTTCGTCTTGGTGCCATTGATCTGAAGGTTAAAACAACAGTTTCATAAGTTCACAATTCAAGCTCTATAAGACTGGGTTTGGGTTCCAAGGATTATCGAATACCGCACGAGTTCACAATCAAGCTAACAAGGATAATACTACATCATATGAAAATAACTAGAGATCGAATCAAAACCAAAGGATGCACTTTCTAATAACCATAACTCATAAGTTTCAAAGTGGAATACATGAAAGGATCGAGTAATCAAAACGATCCTAACAACGATACTAACAAGATAACTAAGATAAATCTACATCTCGAACCATGGAATGCTTAGTTTCAAGATGGTACAATGCCATAAATCTAACAAAATCTAGCCACGATCATGAATACCTCTAATAGATCTCTTAACATCGTCAACCTCCCTCCATAGACATGAAAGCTCAACATGCTGAGCGTCGCGATCACTCTTCAGATCCACGACCTCCCTCTCCAACTCGCTACCTTTGCGCCATAGCGCTTGGTCTGCATCTCGGGCTGTCGTGAACCCTCTCAGCAGGTCCCCTACCTGCTCCTGGAGCTCCGACATACCCTCTCTCAGAATCGTAGTCCTCCTAACTACAGAACCCATATCTGCTCTCAAATCCTCTACACTAACCCACGATACTCCAACCAACCGATCTGTCAACCTACTAAGCCTAACACCCTGAGATGTAATCCTCTCCCAAATCAGACTTATCTCCCCATACTCCTTGGTCTCTGAAGAAATCTCCGATGGTATCTTTGAACCTCGTGGGCTACCTATCTCAGATGAGTGAGGAGGTGAGCCAAAGTCAAAAGGCTGCCTAGGAGAATCAGGCTCAGGAAAAGGTAAGGGAGAGCCTAGTCCTGGAGAATGCGCCGAATGCGCAGGACTCTGCAATGGTGGAGTAACCCCATCTGGGATATCCTCATCATCCTCCTCCTGAGGATCTACATCCTCATTTACATACTCCTCCTCATTCTCATGCTCCTCATCATCCTCATCTACAGAGGGGGAGTCCATGAGTCGGCGTCTCTGTGTAGGTGAATCCTAAGGTGGTACAGTAGGGGATCTAGGTATTCTAAGACATGGTGATGCTGGTGGTGCAGACAGAAGAGAGCGGGCTGCTAGGTGAATAGGTAATGATGGTGGTCGTATAGACATACGGGCAGTACTACGAGCAAGTCTAGGAGTCTGGGCTCGTGCTAAGACCTGATGTAATGTGATCTGCCTAGATGAGCTAGGGCGATCAGATGATAATGAAGTGGAACTAAAGTGTCGGGCAATCACATAGGGATCACCCTTCGGAACAGTCATCAGAGTCAATGCTGGGGAAGTAGCAGCAGCAAAGACATCCTCAGACACATCATAAGCTAGTGAAGGCATGGTATGTGACAAAGGCATAGGGTAGGTACAAGTGTTCGAAAATGACTAGTTCTAATAAGCGCATCAGCTCAACCAAAACATATATCACATAATGAAAGCTTTAAAATAGAGGTACCACATTACTCAAAATATGCCTTTAAACAAAACACATAAGTTCCCTTCTATCACATAATCTACGCATCGTATAATCCCAAATCAAATCAATCATATAATCAAGCTCATAATATCCCAAAATCAATAATCATATCCCAAAATATAACATCTCAATTATCAATTCACAGTTCATCATATCTCATTAATCAAATCGCAGTTCATACCATACTAAAATAAAGAAGCTTCGGCTTGGCAGGCTGGCATGCGTCGGCCGAGGATCAATTTTTCTATAAAGTGGTTATAGTTTAGGTTTTATTAAATACCTAGTTCTTTATAACCTTGGCTCTGATACCAATCTGTAACACCCCCAAATCTCGGTACAGCGGAAGACTTAAACAATTTTTCGGGGCGTTACATGGATTGGTACATCACACAAGTATAGCAAACAAGATAGTCATATTATAACTCAAAAACCAATCCCAAATTTAATTATCCAATACAATCATCCCAAAATAGTTAAAAGCAAGGCCCAACATGATTTATGAAATAGGTCCGCATAATATTATCAGAGTTTAAATATGATCCTTCAACCATGCCTCATTGCCAAGCTTCCACAGAACAAGCATTCCAAACATCACTTAGATACCTGAGAAAAACATGCTAAAAGGTCAGCTAACGCTGGTGAGTTCATAGGTTTAAGTTCAAATTCAATAGTGGACTTGTAGGAGTTTATTTGCTATGCGAGACTTAAAATAGATACACCATATCACACCAATCACAAATCGATATCACAATCAACAACACCATCAATAACATATCCGACGTCATAGTAGGGCCCTAAGCGAATCGAGCCAGCACAGTCGTAGCAAGGTCTAGAACAAATGTTACCCTGGACTAGGTCGAGGTAGAAGTCTGTTATTAGCTAGGCAAGCATTATAGCAATCAAAATTGCTACCCTAGACTAAGGCAACAACTACCACATATCTTATCTAAACAGTCAACACATAAGCAAATCAGAATAGTTTAAAAGGTACAAAAGAGTAGCATGATTTCTCACCCCAAATTAGTTAAAACAGAGATACATGGGGCTAGGAAACTCACCTCAAGCAAGCAACGCACAAAAAAAAACACTAGCACGAAGATAACAGCTAACACGCTAATCAACTCTTGACTCGGCACAACCTATTAATATAAACCGATTCTTAATATATATATTTCCAAAATCAACGTTATCTACCCCAATGTATTCCTTTTCTTTATCTCCAAAAATATCTTGTTTCACCGCTAGTCCTAGCGCTTGGTATTGTAGTGTGTGTGTATTGACTCAACATGATATCATGAATGCACTCAATAACCACAATGCACTCAATGCAACACCATGAGATGTTCTAAGCGATAAGCTCCATAGTCCAATACGTTCTAATAAATAGTTAGACCTTATCCAATTGGCTAACTCTATAAAACCCAATCATTTATTCGCGGTTTTATTATCCTATAAACCGTCGCATCCTTAACGAAGTCATAAGGATAATTCATCCATTAATAACGCTATCCCTCGTACCTAGCGGGCTCTTATTAGATTCGTCAACCTAATAAGTCCGCTATCTACGTGGATCGAAGCTATTAATGTTAGGTCATCCGTAACTCATGCACAAGACATAAATAGAATTAAATGCTTGAAAATGGTATTAAATGCTCATAAATGGCACATTTCGATAAACGTGTACTCGAAACATTAAATACTCATTAATTAGAAACCTTTTCATTTTTAGTCGTTAATCCCCATTTAAAATAGCGAGTAACAAGACACGTCTTGTTATCAAAGTTTTTAGTATAGAAACTGATTGTACAATAGATTGCACTACCAGGCTTCGAAGACGATCAAAGGTATGAGGGGTGTATGTTCCAGCCAAGACTTGTCTTTCACCTGAGAATAAGAAATACGAAGACACTACGTTAAGTGATTACGCAAGGGTAGGACCCTACGAACCACCTCCGGCGTGAGAGTAAGTATGAGTTATGGTTGTATAAGTGTGTGTAAGTAAAGAGATGAATGTGAAATGAGCATACCATAATCCATTGCCCGTCCAACCTATTTATAGTGGAAGAAATAGGGTTAGGGGCACTTCTGCATGAATGTCGGAGATCATGGGGGCGTCCCATGTTTGTGGGTAACTGCTAGGGCTTAGGGCTTAGTGACCCACGTTCTCAGACTTGGCGGGGAAGCCAGGAAAGAGAGGGAGATCGTGGGTTTGACCAAGTTAGGAGGTTCTCCTATTCGTTACTCCTTCGTCAACCATACCCCGAAGGGCTTAGGGCTTCGAATGGCGAATTCCCCTGAGGTAACCTTCGTGATAACGAATGGTTTGAAGCCTGTGAATATTCTGGAGACCTAACTTGAGCCTTCAAATGGAAGGGCTTCGACACGTCTCGGAGGAGTGTCCTTCGAGCTGTTCGGAGGGTACATCATCAAGCCCCCAGTCGAAAGTGATGCATGTGAGCGAAGAGGCATTGCTTTCGACTTAATTCTCTAAAAAAATTTCCTCTCGCTGATAAACTTATCACTTAGAAGATAACTATGCGCCTAACTGGCACATTTAATGCTAACTAATCTTTTCGGCAGCCCGCTATAGGAATCACAATTCCTCATTTTACCCGGAGACCAAAAGACTTCTTTTTAAAATTTAAAAACTATTTAAATCGGATAAGAGTAAATATTAGGGACACGTGTGCGGCTTTAAAGATGGTAAAAAAGAGTATTTAAGGGAAGGTTGTTGGAACCCTAAAACACTTTTTCTCTCTCCGTCTTCTTTTTCACGCAGTAAACCTTTTGAGCGCACACCATCTTCGAAAACAAAGGTAAATATTCCTCTTTACTTGTAGTTTAAAATAGAAGTATCGATTCCAAGTTTATCATTAAACAGCAAAAGTGTACGTTAACTGCACAAGATTTACACGATCACCTAGCTGATTATCCAATCCCACCGGAGTATAAAATCATGTTACCCAAGTCTAACCAGGGTATCTAATCCGTGCAGAACCGTCAAGTTTTATCACTCAAGCCTGCCACTTGTGAATGGCCGACCGTAACAAACTTAAAACAGTTTAAGCACGAATGCAATGAAGATCAGGAGAGTATAGTGTTTCCCCAGGTCGTTAAGTCCCAACGAGCTGTGCGAGAATAGTCAAACGTAAAGTGATCGAGAGGATTTGAAAGGGAAAGGATAGTGATTGATCTATACCTAAAGAGAAAGCCCATAAACTACAGGGGCTTAAATGCAAATTAAAGAAAATTAAAAGATAAGAAATATTAAATAAACGCTATCACTATTTGCAAAATGATGAACGTTTAAAACTTATAACTTACGTTTAAATAAAACTTACGTAAACGTACAAAATAAAAAGTGATATCTAAAAAATAAAAGACCTAAAAATATGAAAATGACATTTTTACAAACCTAAAGATAAAAGAAAATTTATAGAAAAAGAAAATTATTTTTATAACTATTTAATTAATTATTATTAATTAAAAACTATTTTTAACTATTAAATAATAACCTAAAATACAAGAAAATATGAAACAAAGCTAGAAAAATAAAATTTTGACTTAGAAAAATCTAAAATAACAAAATAGAATTTTCAAAACTATTTTTGTATTTTTCTGATTATTTTTCTATTTTCTAGGAATTTTAAACTACTTAAATTATTTAAAAATACAAATTTAACTAAGAAAAATATGGAAAAATATTTTTTTTTGCTTTTTATATTTATCTTAACTTAAGAAAAATGAAAAATTATTTTTTTGAAACTTTTCTTAATTTTTGGTATTCAAAACTAATTAAAAATGCTTAAAAACTAATTTAAATTAAGAAAAATAGCAAACCAACTTAGAAAAATCTGAAAATTTCAGGAAAACTCTAAAATTATATTAGGAAGCTAGGAAAAATAGAAAAACATGGGGTTGCTTGGAGGAAATTGAAACTGCTATGTCAAGTGCTTAGGAATAAGCACTTGAAATAAGCAAATGGACACCCAAGGCTTCCCCACTGAAACAGAAGCAATATTATGCTAAAAGAACCTAAATGCAACAAATATTCACAAGCCTAAGCCTCTGAATTACAAGATACCAAGATTTGATGAAATGAGCATATGTGCAAAAACAGATTCTAGGGTACCAAGTTTGAGCTTATGCACAAGCTTCAAAATAAGCTGAAACTGAAAACCACAAATTGGAACCTCAAGAGGACCTGGGTGGCTAACTATAAGCTAAAGATGAGACCTAGTTGAGCTCAACTGAGCAATGTGCAAAGGCTGCACAAATTGGATAAAAGCTCAGCTCTGACTGAGCTTGTGAGCAGGGCATCTAAGCCCTGCTTGATGAGCTTATTTGAGGGCTTAAGAAAATTCACAAAAATACATAAAAATCACAATAATGAACTAGACCAGTAGGGCTTTTCAAAACCACAAGTTTCATAGAACATGACTCAGAACTGAGTTCAATAAAAATCCTTCTATCTTGGCCAAAACTGAGTATTTCAATATTTGACTTTTTGACAAAAATTGAAAAGTTGACTTTTTTGAAGTTTGATCTTGATTTAAGAACTGATATAGAAGTTAAGTGATGAAATAAGGCCAATGCAACCTAACTCTATGGATTTTGAACATGAAACAAGATTTGGATTTGGCAAAAATCACAACAGTTGAGAAAGTTGAGACAGTTAATGAGCAATTTTGACTTTGGCAAATCTTATGCACAAATGAGTGACTGAAATGAGTCTAACTAAGCTTAACAAGCATGAATCAACAAACTTTAAACACTGAATAAGCATGAACACAGTATACAAGCACAATCCAAACACCACTTATCTCAACTGTTATGCAAACTTAAACTAATACAAACACTGAACTAGCATGCAATAAGGATCAAACTAAGTTCTCATGACCACATTACAACTATATAAACACATTTAAATCATTGGTGACTACAGATACATAGACAAGCATAAACTGCAATATTGGTTTGAAAATAAAAAGTGAGACAGATACTCACAACTGTCCAGCTGGTGTGCAGCTTTAAAACAAAACCCAAAACCAATCTAAACTAGACCATTTCAACCCATATCAATTATGCATTAACCCCAATATCCATTTCCACATCCAACTGCATCAACAGTTGACTTTTGTTGACCATCCATGGGAGTTACTTAAAACTGAATTGTGAGTTTACCAAGAGCTTTAATAAGCTTAAGTTAGCTTATTTGAGATGAAATTGAACTTTTTTTTAAAAGCTTGCAAATAAGAATTTGAAACTGAGATTTTCAACAGTAATTGGAAACTTGAAATTTAAAATAGAACTTGGATTGATTGTTCAAAAACACATTACAAAGTTGTTATCACTTATATGTGATACATTGAAACTAAAATTACAACATTTTAAATCAAACTAAGACATTTTATTAAAAAACGACACTAAAGAAAAATATAAAACTAACTACTACTCTTCTCTTCCTCTTTCTTCCTTTTTATACACCCATTTGCCTTCTCTCCTCTGTCTGAATGATTCCCACTAATTTCCAGAGCTTTTGGATTACTTTTGGTGTCTTTTGGCCATTGGATGGTTTTGGGCGGGAAAAGTGGTTTTGACCACTGTGGCTTCTGAGCTAGCAACTAGGGGGGGGGTGAGAGGTGTGATGATTATATGGGTGAGAGTGGAAGGATAAGGCTTTGGTGAGTGTGATTTGGGTGTAAGTTGCAGAGAAGCAGGGCAAGGGTGGGGGAGTAGGAGGTGGAGGGAAACTGTTGTTTGAATTGGGTGGTTTGACCAGGGGTCAAAAAGGAGGACAGGGTCCAAAAAGGTGTACATGGCAGGGGTCAAAAGGTTTTTGACAAGGGTTTGGTTTAGTGATAAGGACTTATTTGTAATTCTTCCAAACTTGAAGGACTATTTCTGCCATTTTCCAAAGTTCACACAAGGGATCAAAATTGACAAGCTTCCATAGTACAAGGACCAGTTTTGTCATTTTCAAATTTTCCAGGGACCAAACTTGACAATTTCAAAAGTTCAGGGACCTTTTCTGCCATTTAACAAAAGATTTATTCAAGGACCATTTTTGACAATTTAGAATATTTCAGGGACCTTGAATAACATTTTTCTTTATTTAGATTTACCAGGGACTGTTTTTGACAACTTTTGAAACTTGGGGGACTAAAACTGCCAATTATGCAAACTTTATACGTTTTTCACCAGATTTTGATATTTTTGCATTTAAAACACATAAAACACTTATTTGTGATATTTTTATCATTTTGATACATTTCTGAGTGTTTTCAGATGTTTTTGCAGTTTAAATGGTACAAAAATGATGAGTATTTAGACACTCATCAATCCCCCACACTAAGATATTGCTAGTCCCTAGCAATGTTTTGAGAAAAATTAATGGATTTCATCTCTTTACCAAAAGCCATTACTTCTGGAGTAGCCAAATGTTTCAGTTCAAGTAAGAACCTTGGTACACTGATAACCAAATGATTTTGAGCAAATCACCAGCTTTCAACGGATTTGATTTGTCTTTACCAGAAGCCGTTTGCTTCTGAACTAGCCAACTCTTAGATAAATTATCAATATTATCTTTGGTGAGCTGATTACCAATTATGGTTTTCCACTGCCTTTACCACAAGCCATAAACTTGCGGGCTACCCAACTCTTCACTTTTAAGGATATGGTGAGCTGAATACCATACAATTTTGGGCAAATTGCAAGCCGTCAACGGATTTGAGATATCTTTACCAAGAGCCGTTTGCTCCTGGATTAGCCAGTCCTTATGTGGGTTAGACATGGTGGTCTGATTACCATTTGTTGTGTTTAGTACATAGTACTTCCACTAAAAAAAAAAATTTTTAAATTTGGCCATTTTGGGGGAAAAAGGGACTAAAAGGGTACATTTATGATCAAAATTCGCCAGAATTTCCCCCCCACACTTAGAAATGAATATTGTCCTCAATATTCAAAGTACCGGCTGTAATGCCGAAACTTAGAATGTAAAAAGATAACAAACCTAGCTAAGTGTAGAAACACAACAGTTATTCTCTTTTTTATATTTACAATTTTCATTCATTTTTTAGATCTATACACAACATGTGGGGCATCTCCCCCACACTAGGGTGGTACACACGGGTGAAAACCCATGTTGTGCTTGCTAATGTTTTTGATTCCCGAGTCACTAGCTTGACTCGACCCCGAATTAATTTGTTCATGGGGAAGTAAGTGGAAGAAACAATCTCCATCGGACTTTCATTCAAGATGTTTGGATAAACATTGAAGTACGTGAAAGTTCCACACCGATGAGATACAGACAGACAGACCCGGCTCACAAATGGTGCATGGAAATGCCGGGGTCAAAGATAATGTCTTCATTCCTGAAGGAGTGAAGAACAGGAGAAGTCACGGGATATATGAAGAAAAGAAAGAAAATCATGATAAAAATCATGACTAACTCTTCATCCTCAATAGGAGAATTCATAGTTTCATGAATCTCCTCAGTTAAGCTCGCTTGATCAAGACATATTATGGGTGTGTCTAGATCAAAGTAGAAATTATCATACTCCGGCGGAGATATGATATGAGTAAGTTCACAGGAGAACTCCTCGAAGGTAAATGAATCATATTCAGAATTGGTATCAGTGGGTTCACTGGTGAACTCATCCAATGTAAATGATTCATAATCGGGGAGAGAATTATGAGAATGAAAAGTGGTACTGCCACTAATCTTCTCCCCCATATTATCAAAACAGAAGGCTTCCATTTCCGGAATAGAATCATCGAAAAGAATGTCACTATCCTTAATGGGGATAGGAGATGAAATAGGTTTTTCATTGAAAGCCTCGATTTTAGAAATGAGAAGACTGACATTCAGTAATGTTGCACGAAGTGCTTCATCTTTGATTTCAATGTCAGTAACTTTATCATTCTCTTCTTCTAAGCTAACAAGCTCAGAAGGTAATTCTTCCATATAACTGATGTCTCCACAAGATAACGAATCGTCATCAATAGAATCAGAGCACATCTCAACATGATTACTTTGGAAGACAAGAGGAGGAGGGATATCACACACATGATCAAGAATTCCCTGTGACTCTCTTGGGATTGGGACAAGGTTCTCAACACTAGACTTTATGAATTCGTCCGATTCCTTTTCAGGAACAGTGTCAAGAAGCTCATCCCCCATGTTTAGAGAGTGAGTGGGAATATCGGGTGTGACAACAACAGACTGAGGGAGTTGAGAAGGACTAGCAGTTATGGATTCTACAAGTTCCATTATTTCCACTGCTAGTGATTCAGTCATATTCTTTTCTCCCTGCATTTCCACGGATGGAATCTCAACTGATGAACTTGATGAATAAAATTGTAGAATATCAAGGGTATCTTCATCATCATCGTCATCAGGAATGAAATGGAATTGAGAGCTAGATTTGAATGCTTTTTGTAGTCTAATTGATTCCCTAACAGTGTTTTCAATTGCAATCTGGGAATCTAATTTAGCAGCCCGCTCTTCAGCTAACAATACTTCCATGGATTTTTCATTTGGATTATCTTGGGAATGTTTACATTCCTTCAAATCTTTCACTAAATCTAAAAGATCAAGGAGAAGATTTTGAGGAAGTGGCTCAGGCTGAGGTGGTGCCTGATTCACTTGGTACTGTAGAGGTTGGTCATGATACGAAGAGTCGTAATTGTTACAAGGAAATGGATTCCTTGTTTGACAATCAGAGCTAAAGTGAGGACCTCCACAATATTCACAACAGTAAGACTGATGTGGCTGTGAGTCATATGTGTTGTAGTCATAATTGTTATCAGGAACCTGCTCATAGACAAGCGTGTGTCCCGATTGACAATCAGAACTGGAGTGTGAACCACCACAGTACTCACAACAGTAAAACTGCTGAGTCTCACAGTGTGGTAGCTGATGGAATGAATCAGTTGTGTTATGGTAGGAATAGGGATCCTGGTTATAGACAGACCCGTTTCCTGATTCCACCATGCTACAACTGGGGCAATTGCCACCATTATAAGGACCACCACACCATTGACAACCAAGAGGGTGAGGATAAGACATAGAAAGAATCAAAGGTTTACAGAGGGGTAGGGATGAAGAATCAAAGATGTGAGAGGGTAAAGATGGATATTTTTGAATTTTTGGATAAACATTTTGTAAAAACAAAGGATGAAAATCTTTTTGGGTTTTTTGATTTTAAATATATAGATGGTATAAACAAGGAGTGATTATTCAAATCACTAATCTGCTAAACGTAAGACTATTAGCACTGCTCCCCGGCAGCGGCGCCAAAATTTGATCGGTGCCGAACCGTCAAGTTTTATCACTCAAGCCTGCCACTTGTGAATGGCCGACCGTAACAAACTTAAAACAGTTTAAGCACGAATGCAATGAAGATCAGGAGAGTATAGTGTTCCCCAGGTCGTTAAGTCCCAACGAGCTGTGCGAGAATAGTCAAACGTAAAGTGATCGAGAGGATTTGAAAGGGAAAGGATAGTGATTGATCTATACCTAAAGAGAAAGCCCATAAACTACAGGGGCTTAAATGCAAATTAAAGAAAATTAAAAAGATAAAAAATATTAAATAAATGCTATCACTATTTGCAAAATGATGAACGTTTAAAACTTATAACTTACGTTTAAATAAAACTTACGTAAACGTACAAAATAAAAAGTGATATCTAAAAAATAAAAGACCTAAAAATATGAAAATGACATTTTTACAAACCTAAAGATAAAAGAAAATTTATAGAAAAAGAAAATTATTTTTATAACTATTTAATTAATTATTATTAATTAAAAACTATTTTTAACTATTAAATAATAACCTAAAATACAAGAAAATATGAAACAAAGCTAGAAAAATAAAATTTTGACTTAGAAAAATCTAAAATAACAAAATAGAATTTTCAAAACTATTTTTGTATTTTTCTGATTATTTTTCTATTTTCTAGGAATTTTAAACTATTTAAAACTACTTAAATTATTTAAAAATACAAATTTAACTAAGAAAAATATGGAAAAATATTTTTTTTGCTTTTTATATTTATCTTAACTTAAGAAAAATGAAAAATTATTTTTTTGAAACTTTTCTTAATTTTTGGTATTTAAAACTAATTAAAAATGCTTAAAAACTAATTTAAATTAAGAAAAATAGCAAACCAACTTAGAAAAATCTGAAAATTTCAGGAAAACTCTAAAATTATATTAGGAAGCTAGGAAAAATAGAAAAACATGGGGTTGCTTGGAGGAAATTGAAACTGCTATGTCAAGTGCTTAGGAATAAGCACTTGAAATAAGCAAATGGACACCCAAGGCTTCCCCACTGAAACAGAAGCAATATTATGCTAAAAGAACCTAAATGCAACAAATATTCACAAGCCTAAGCCTCTGAATTACAAGATACCAAGATTTGATGAAATGAGCATATGTGCAAAAACAGATTCTAGGGTACCAAGTTTGAGCTTATGCACAAGCTTCAAAATAAGCTGAAACTGAAAACCACAAATTGGAACCTCAAGAGGACCTGGGTGGCTAACTATAAGCTAAAGATGAGACCTAGTTGAGCTCAACTGAGCAATGTGCAAAGGCTGCACAAATTGGATAAAAGCTCAGCTCTGACTGAGCTTGTGAGCAGGGCATCTAAGCCCTGCTTGATGAGCTTATTTGAGGGCTTAAGAAAATTCACAAAAATACATAAAAATCACAATAATGAACTAGACCAGTAGGGCTTTTCAAAACCACAAGTTTCATAGAACATGACTCAGAACTGAGTTCAATAAAAATCCTTCTATCTTGGCCAAAACTGAGTATTTCAATATTTGACTTTTTGACAAAAATTGAAAAGTTGACTTTCTTGAGCTTTGATCTTGATTTAAGGACTGATATAGAAGTTAAGTGATGAAATAAGGCCACTGCAACCTAACTCTATGGATTTTGAACATGAAACAAGATTTGGATTTGGCAAAAATCACAACAGTTGAGAAAGTGACAGCTTAATAAGCAATTTTGACTTTGGCAAATCTTGTGCACAAATGAGTGACTGAAATGAGTCTAACTAAGCTTAACAAGCATGAATCAACAAACTTTAAACACTGAATAAGCATGAACACAGTATACAAGCACAATCCAAACACCACTTATCTCAACTGTTATGCAAACTTAAACTAATACAAACACTGAACTAGCATGCAATAAGGATCAAACTAAGTTCTCATGACCACATTACAACTATATAAACACATTTAAATCATTGGTGACTACAGATACATAGACAAGCATAAACTGCAATATTGGTTTGAAAATAAAAAGTGAGACAGATACTCACAACTGTCCAGCTGGTGTGCAGCTTTAAAACCAAACCCAAAACCAATCTAAACTAGACCATTTCAACCCATATCAATGCTGCATTAACCCCAATATCCATTTCCACATCCAACTGCATCAACAGTTGACTTTTGTTGACCATCCATGGGAGTTACTTAAAAATGAATTGTGAGTTTACCAAGAGCTTTAATAAGCTTAAGTTAGCTTATTTGAGATGAAATTGAACTTTTTTTTTTAAAGCTTGCAAATAAGAATTTGAACCTGAGATTTTCAACGTAAAGAATGGAAACTTGAAATTTAAAATAGAACTTGGATTGATTGTTCAAAAACACATTACAAAGTTGTTATCACTTATATGTGATACATTGAAACTAAAATTACAACATTTTAAATCAAACTAAGACATTTTATTAAAAAATGACACTAAAGAAAAATATAAAACTAACTACTACTCTTCTCTTCCTCTTTCTTCCTTTTTATACACCCATTTGCCTTCTCTCCTCGTCGAATGATTCCCACTAATTTCCAGAGCTTTTGGATTACTTTTGGTGTCTTTTGGCCATTGGATGGTTTTGGGCGGGAAAAGTGGTTTTGACCACTGTGGCTTCTGAGCTAGCAACTAGGGGGGGGTGTGAGAGGTGTGATGATTATATGGGTGAGAGTGGAAGGATAAGGCTTTGGTGAGTGTGATTTGGGTGTAAGTTGCAGAGAAGCAGGGCAAGTGGTGGGGAAGTAGGAGGTGGGAGGGAAACTGTTGTTTGACTTGGGTGGTTTGACCAGGGGGTCAAAAAGGAGTGACAGGGGTCCAAAAAGGTGTACATGGCAGGGGTCAAAAGGTTTTTGACAAGGGTTTGGTTTAGTGATAAGGACTTATTTGTAATTCTTCCAAACTTGAAGGACTATTTCTGCCATTTTCCAAAGTTCACACAAGGGATCAAAATTGACAAGCTTCCATAGTACAAGGACCAGTTTTGTCATTTTCAAATTTTCCAGGGACCAAACTTGACAATTTCAAAAGTTCAGGGACCTTTTCTGCCATTTAACAAAAGATTTATTCAAGGACCATTTTTGACAATTTAGAATATTTCAGGGACCTTGAATAACATTTTTCTTTATTTAGATTTACCAGGGACTGTTTTTGACAACTTTTGAAACTTGGGGACTAAAACTGCCAATTATGCAAACTTTATACTTTTTTCACCAGATTTTGATATTTTTGCATTTAAAACACATAAAACACTTATTTGTGATATTTTTATCATTTTGATACATTTCTGAGTGTTTTCAGATGTTTTTGCAGTTTAAATGGTACAAAAATGATGAGTATTTAGACACTCATCAGTATCTTTGATGCTCCACAAGGTTTCTCAGAGGGCTATACACTCATGCGTTTAGCCATTCCAACCTTAGGATTCCCCTGTACCCACTTATATTAGAGTTTATGCAGTATTACAAGGTGCATATTTCTAGGTTCAACCCATTTGGTTTAGCGAAACTGACCACATTCATAGTAATGTGTAAAGCATACGGCTATGAACCAACTCTAAAGGTATTAAGGGGTTTTTTGAACTTGTATCCTGGGGGTAACTGGTTAACCTTAGCTAAAAGGCCTGAAGGGGATGTGCCAAACCTGTTTAGGAGGGTGTACACGAATATAACAGCTTGGAAAGGCAGCTTTTTCTATGTGCAAAACACTATTATCCCCCCCAACTATCCGGAGTTGTTGAGTAAGGAGTACATGTTTGATGCAAAACGATACAATGACCGCTTGCCATATGAAGTGCAAAGGAATCCATGCTATCAGCGTCTGGCTAGATATCCTGTTGATGTGCAAGTGTTCCCCGAGCCAATCTTGTACATGGCTTGGATTGCCCAGAGCTGGGAGGGGTCTCCCAACAAGCCTGTTATCATGTACCATGGAAAAAGTATGTTTTTCTACTTCTATTTAAGTAGGACCAATGTAGCACTGATATTTATTTTTTCTTGTTTCGTTTTTGCAGAAATGTCATTCAGGAACTTTATGTACCAAGATTTGGATGAAGACTTGAGCTTCATGCCTGCCGAGAAGGCCGAAGAGTCCTACGGTGTTGGATCACCTTCCACCTCCGTCAACAACAATGAAGTAGACACGCCGCAACCAGAGCCTGTTGCCTCAGCACCCCCAGGCTGCGCTGGAGGGTCCTTCTCAACTTGTTGAGAATGTGGCAGACTCAGACGATCCTGCAGAGGAGGATGTCCAGGTTGCAGGTTCCACTGGGATAGCTGACAGGTTGAAAAGCCGAAAAGGAACAGCTGGCAAGGCAGTTAAGTCGACCAACAAAAGGAAGAATCCCCTCCCCGCCTCCGGATCTAGGGCCGTGCGGCAGAAGAGTGCTGAAGGCAAGAAGTTTGTGGAGCTGCCAGATGAGACTGTGGAGATGCATGGTAAGCAATGTCTCCTCTGTAAATTACATGAATTTATAAATATGGTAAGTAACTTAACTCCTATGTAATGTAATGGTCGCAGGCCTTCCAGATACGAAGGAGCTTCCTAATGCTCTGTCCTGCCACCGTATCGTGGATCATGTTACCCCCTCCAAGTGGAAAGGATTATTGGACAACATGTCCATCGAAGGGGTATGTGATTTACATGACAAGAGCGTTTCTAGGCAAGCGGTGTTGGACAACCATTTGAATGGTCGGACCAGGGAACTACTCAGGGCAGTTACCAAGGCAAGACAAGAGATGGATGTCATGCTTGAGAGAGAGAAGCACATGGACCGAGAGTATGCCGAGCTGGAGGCTAAATGTGACGAGATTGAGAGGGATGTTGAAAAGAATCCGCTCGTCCAAGATCTTCGTGAAAAGATAGCCCAACTGACAGCTGAATATGGAAAGCTCAAATTGGAAGAGGCTAAGGTTATCAGCTTAACAGGTCAAAATGCTGTTCTCAAAGCGAAGTGTGCTGGTTTGGAGAGTGAGAGAGCTAGGCTTGGAGAGATGTAAGTGAAGTTAAGGGAGAAGGTTGATGGCTTGCAGATGAGGTACAAGATGCTGCAAAAGGACCGTGCGGAGGTCGTTTCTAAGGTGGTGCCATATATAGCCATAGAACTCTACCACAATGATGAGTTAGGAGCACAAATGTGGAAGGTCATCAAATCAGCTATATTTCATGAACGGTGCTTGGATTTGGAGGAGGCTGCTAAAACAGGTAAGCCCATAGACCTCTCCAAAATTGAATGCTACCGTCCTACATCGAAAGCTGAGTACGATGAGGCAGGAAATGCGTTTGCAACCACAGAGTACTACTTCCTAGCTGAAGCTACCAAAGATCCTATGGCACCTCTGGAAGACCTCTTCTCAAAGAAGCCTCAAGCAAGATCAAGCCCTGGACTCAAGAAAAATCAGTTTCCACCAAGCCCTCGCTCTCAACCATCTCCGACTCCATCTCCCCAAAAAGTAAGAGTGAAGGCTGCCATGTTGGCGCTTATTTGGTTTCAAGGGTGGCATGTACCCTTTAATACACTGTTATTTGACAATGCTTGTCTGGTTCTCTAAAAAATTTGAATATTTGTGATGTATGGCCTTGGGCCAAAGACAACTTAATTGGGGCTTAGGCTCTTTATGAAGGTACAAGGGCACTAGCCCTTATTTTGAATGGTATATTGTGGGGGATTACCTCTACACACTTGGCTATTATTTGTGTTTGTCTTGTGAACTTCTCTTACGCCATTTTTCCGACGCTTAACTTTTACATCCTAAGGTTAAACAACCTCATTGTGTGTAAATTTCAACACCAGGAGTATAATGACCAAATTTGATCATTGACAGAGGGTCGCGACCCACTCTATCTCAAATCCTTTAGGTAGTATGACTTTGTTTTTATTTTCACAAGTGCCATAAACTACAAGGAGAGTTAATGAATGTTTTAATAGGTTTAAATGATGAGGCTTACGCCATATGCCTTTATTCGACATTGAAACCATAAACGACTTGGTTGAACAAATCTTGTGTTTAAGAACTAAGCAAGAGATTTGTGAGAAATGTCTTATTTATCATTGAATTGGTAGAGAGGATTACATCATTCTTGAAATGAAAACTAAGACAACTACCAATAATGTTTTCTTTCCCTTGAGAAGCTTTAATTACAAGAATGAAAAAGTAAAAGTACCAACATAGAACTTTCAAGGTTCTGCACCATTCCATGTCTTGTCGATGGTTTTCCAGAAGAGTGGCCAATTTATAGGCTCCGTTGTCGAGGCCTCAATTTACCATGTAAGGTCCTTCCCAAGTTGGTCCCGCTTTCCCTGGTATTCTTTGCTTACACTGTTGAGGCATAGCACATATTCCCAGTTTGAAGGTTGAAGGTCTCAATTTTGTTATAGTAGCCTTCTATCTTATGCTTGTGTATGGCTTCAGATGGAGGTTATCTCTCTCTCTTCTTCTAGTAGATCAAGGTTCTCCCTGATCCTTTCATCATTTTAGGAGGCATCATACTTTGCCACACACGCCCGTGTGTACACTTAGTTCCTGGAGGGATGACCGCTTCGTTCGTATGTTAGCTGAAGGGGTCCCACCATTACTTGACTTAGGTGTGTCCGATGAGCCCAAGTACTTGATGCAGTTCATCCACCCATCCATGGTGAGTTCGCCCCAAATTCTCGATCCCTTTGATGATATCTCTGTTTGTAACCTCCACCATACCGTTACCTTGTGGATGGTAGACGGATGTCCAAGACTGCTTTATGTTGAGCCCTTGATGAAGTCGAAGACTCCTTCAAGAACCGCTTCCATTGTCCGATATGATGATGGGTACCACTGCATAATAATGTGTGTTCCCACACGAAGTTTCAACTGTCTCCTCGTGAACGGAGGCTAAAGGTTTAGCCTCTACCCACTTAGTGAAGTAATCAATTGCCACCAACAAGAATTTGACTCCTTTGGGAGCCACAGGCATAGGTCCTATGATATCAATGCCCCATTGGGAGAAGGCTTGGATGTCACACTTGTCATGTCCTGCTTTGCATCTTAGAACGTTTAAGTGTATCCGATGGTGCTTCACATTTGATATGATTTCTCGCCAAGACTTGCATCGAAGGCCGAATAGCCCCAAACTTATCTTCAAGACAAATGAGCTGCAATCGCATGGAGGCCGAGGGTCCTTCTGAACTTGATAATGCTCGTAGCCCGCTTTGGGTCCCACACATCTTAGCCAAGGTGATAGAAATGACCTTCTATATAGGGTTTCCATTAGCCGGTACATGTGGAGACTTAACCCGTATTTTCCTTGCTAATTTGGGATCTTCAGGGAGAAGACCACTTATCAAATATTCCCTAATGGGAGTCATCCATGTCTCTCCTTCTTCATGAACCACGCCAACTTCCTTGCGAATGATAGACCTTCTGTAGGACTTCGACAAGTACTTCTTTGGTGAGATGTGCAAAGGCCATAGAGAGGCTAACTTGCTCAAGTGCATCCGCTTTGTCTGGACATTCCTACTTAACATGTTGATAGTGTAGGAATCGGCTCAGTATCTCCTTTGTTTTTCCAAGTAATCGCTTGATGACGGGCTTCTTACCTCATAAGAGCTGTCACTTGGTTAGCTACCAATTGAGAATCTATAAAAACGGCAAGAGCTTTGACCTCCATATCTTTAGCTAATCGTAGGCCCGCTAATGGCCGTGATCTGCTTCATTATTTGTGGTTTCAAACTAGAAACTAAGAGCATATGTATGCTCCTTCCCATCGTGGCCTGACTCAAAGATAGAATAGATCCTGCAACCATTGGAGCGGATGCTCCGTCAGATAAAGTTTCCTCATCCTGCTTAAGTGAAGTTTAGTTTGGGCTCTTCCTTTTCTCGCTGGAACCGCTCAATTGAAGGCGCTCCTCCAAGATGTCTCGCGTGAATTTTCCCTTTTTATAGAGTTTTCGATTTTTGAACCTATTTCATGCTCCCCGTTCAATAGCCCATTTAGCCACCCTTCCAGACTTTCAAGCTTCAACAAAACTGTTTGAGTGGCTTGCCTGTTAAGACTGTGATCGGATGAGCTCGAAGTATCGCCGGAGCCACCTTGCTGCGTAGATTAGAGCTAGTATTAACTTCCCCAATGTTGGATAGTTGACCTCCCCCCGCAAGACCCCCACCGACAGTAAATGGGGATCTCATACCGCTATGTCATGCTGGACTGCGCTTACCTCCATGAGGTCGCTAAGTATGAACAACACCTCTTTGATTAGGGTGTAAGTGTTGGAAGGATTTCGATGAATTCCTCTATCTTCTAAAAGTATCAGGTTCCGAATCCAATGAAAAGTCTTCTTATCAACGCATCCTTTGAGTGTTTTGATGAATGGTAGGGACCTGTTAGCCCTCTCGCGACAAAAATCACTTAGAAAGCAGCTTCCCATTTAGACTCGCACATCTTTTAAGAACTTAGGAGCTTGGAGATCTGTAATTGCCTTGACTTTGGAGGGATTAGCCTTTATCCCCTACTTAGTAATCAAATGCCCTAGAACTGCCCTCTTCGCCAATCAAGGAGCACTTAGGTTAAGCTTCATGTTAATCGCCGGCTGGTCAAAGGTTTCTTGCACATCGAGGAGTAGGTCCCTCCGCCTTGATTTTGATAACCATGTCGCTAACGTATGCTTCGGAGATTTCTGCTTTTCTTTGTTGAAGGCTTTATCTACGTGACGTTGGTATGTTGCCTCGCTGCTCTTCCATCGATGGGCATCTTTCTCGTATAAAAGAGACACCTTTGCTTGTGTAGAATGTCGCTTTTTCTTCTTCCTCCTTCGCCATCTGATCCGATGATACCCTTTATAGGCATCTAAGAACATTTAGCAGAATCCTGCCAAGGATTCTACCTTCCGTCAATTTCGTAGGTAGCAACCTTCCGTGCATGCTTTGTTGATGTCAATGGTCAACGCACATACGCCACCGATGCTCTTTTAACCATTACATGGTTGGCTACCCAGGTTTGGTATTTAACTTCTCTTAGAATGCCTGCTTGTGTCAGTTCATCAACTTCTTTGCAGGCCGCAACGCTTCGGGGCCGTGCCCCTCCTTTCTGCTTTATTGGCTCAATGTGTTTGTACTCATTGAGTTTATGCTCGCTCCGGGGATTGTCCGCCTATCAAGAATGTTCTTGGGACCCCCTTCATGTCGAATATTTCCAAGCAAAAATATCAAGGTTAGTCCGCAATAGTTCTCAGGAGTCACTTGAAATTTGCCTGTGTTGTTTTCCTATTACCACCGCTTTGTTCAAGGTAGCTAGGGTTAACTACAACTCGCCTTTGCATCTGTAACTTAGAATTGCTATCGGAGGCTCCTCTGATTCTTCTTTGACCCTCTTAACACCATATACACCCTTATACTCCATATAGTTAATGAACAGTTCTACCCTCGGGAGGGGTTGGAACTTAATAGCAAAGATGTATGGTGGAAACAACAATGCCCATCTTTTGCATACTGTTCCCTATTAAAAAATTATAAGGAGAATCGGACCACTATGACAAGGTGAGTGTCTCCAAGGTATGGGATAGTGGCCTTCCCTATGGTGATTTCCACCGGTACTTCCCAGGCCATGAGTGTTCGCTCGGAGAACCTACCAGGTGTTTTCGAGTCCACCCTCGTGAGCATATTGATGACTTGTTTTAGGAAACAATGCTCATAAATGATCTCATAGGAGCTTCCACAATCCATATACGCTTCGATGGCTCCCTGTGAGACTCGCACCTTGATGACCACGGGTCCGTCAAGGTGTCTCCGCCCAGTGATGGAGGGGAAGGTTATTTCTCCTACGCTTCCCAAAATTTCACCACCCCGCTTCCTTCCGCTTCAAGGTTGGATCATGTCTGTGCACCATTAGTATCGCAGCCTCTCAGGGGTAGCCTCCCTTTTGTTTAATTACCCTTCCATTCACCCGTATCGGAGAACTTGTCTTTTCCTTCGATGCCTTTAACTGTGTGCTAATTGTCCGATCATACTGCTCGACCGCTTCTTCGCCTCTGCAATCATAGTATCATGCCCATGGTGTTCGTGGAAAATGGCAATACTACGACATGTCCTCGGGTTTTGCCTCGCTGACATCCGAGGTGGTGGATCGGGGACATTGCAGCCAGAGCTTAATCTCCCGGAGATTTGACCAAGTTCGCCAAAAGTCCATGATTTGACCCTTTGTTGTACGAAGCGGCCGTTTTTCTTATTCTTGGACCCTTCCGGGAGGACCCCTAGAGAATTTGTTAGAGGCTTTTGTCTCTACAGCCCGCTTGTCTTGCTACTTTTTAGACTCAATCCAAGTGTAAGTCTTCTACATCGTTCCTTGTAAGTGGTGGGAAGATCGGTGGGTGTAAGAATTCCACCCAAGATTCAGTCCAAGGCATGAACAAAACCTAAAAACCCTGATCTTCGTGCAAACCAGAATTTGCAAAGTTTCATCAAGATATCTTGTAACAAAGGCCCTTGTGCTTCGCTGTCCCTTTGATTGATGGTATGCACGGCTAGATGGGTCTTGGTGTACTTTTTCAAGCTAAAGTGTGATCGGAACTTAGCCTTAAGGGGTCGCTCTAGACTTACAATGCTTCCCAAATACCCATTCCACCATATTTCACCGAGGCTCTGAGCTGCATATTGAACATGTGGCATGCTATGGGCACCTACTTCTCGCATCTTTATAGCCTTCAACAAGTGTAGGAAGTTATCGTATCACCTTCCGTCAGAGGTGCTGTATGTGAGTGGGCATCTTACAATCAGGTAGGTAGTCTTCATCCACTTCAATTTAATGGTGTGCAAGCTCCAGAGGCTTCGGTATAGTAAGGGTTATATGGAGGTGGATAAACAAGTGTAGGGTTATATGGGTTAGAAATGGTTGTGTGTAATGCAGGTAAACCGTAGAAGGTTGGTACGAAGGGTTTACACCATTGATCGTAGGAACGTGTCCATAGGAATTTGCTTGGTAACTCGTTGGGGAGAGAACCATTAGAAGGGTAGGTGTTATAAGTTTGAGCAGGTAGGTATTCCCGGAGGGGGTAACTGATTCATACCGTAATACGGAGGAGGACCTCCACACTTGAAAACGTATGATGGGTATCTAGCCCCATCCTCTTCTAAGTGAGCAAAATTTAGAGAGGGGCGATTTACCCTCCGTTCTACCGGATTGCTTCTTCCGCTGGAGTTTCGCCCTTCTTCTTCACCTTGTACTCTTTCCCTTCTTCCCGGTTCACGGACCTTCTTCTTCAAAACCTACCATCCTTCCATTAGGCCTCTACAAGGAGAAACATTTCAGAGGGCTGAGGCCTCAAGTATCCGTCGAGGCCCTCATCTACCTCAATCTCTTCATCATACTCCCTACTAGAATATTCCAGCTCTTTGCATTTCAGTTGTTGCTTAACTTATGTTCTTATGAGCCCCTCGGACTCTAAAGCTTTGCCTCAACGGCGGGGCTAATTTTCTCGGAATAGGGTTAGCGGATGTTGAGGCGTGATGTACGGGAGTGGTTTCCAAACGATCGTAGTGAAGGTTGAGGCTGTATGGGGGCTTAGATTATTGGTGTTAGTTGTGTTATGGACAGTGGTAGAGAAACCTCAAGTGGAGGTGTATCTTCCTTCCCGGTTCCATGCTCGAAGGTAGCGTAATCGTTAAGGTTTCGCATTGGACATTGACTAATAGTAGTGGTCCCATCGGATTTCACCGGGATTGTACAATAGATTGCACTACCGTGATTCGATGATGATCAAATGTATGAGGGGTGTATGTTCCAGCCAAGACTTGTCTTCACCGAGAATAAGAAATACGAAGACATTGCTAGTGATTACGCAGGGTAACCCTGCAAATCACTGCGAGAGAGTAAGTATGAGTTATGGCTGTATAAGTGTGTGTAAGTAAAGAGATGAATGTGAAATGAGCATACCATAATCCATTGCCCGCCCAACCTATTTATAGTGAAGAAATAGGGTTAGGCACAAGATGAATGTCGGAGATCATGGGGGCGCCCCATGTTTGTGGTAAATCGCTTAGCTTAGCACCCCACGTTCAACCAAACTTGGCGGGAAGCCAGAAAGAGAGGGAGATCGTTTGACCAAGTCGAGGTTCTCCTATCTCGCTAATTCTTCACAACCATACCCAAGGGCTTAGGGCTTCAATGGCAAATTCTTTAAGGTAAACTTCGTGATAACGCAATGGTTTGACGCCATCATTCTCGAGACCTAACTTCTGGAGCCTTCAATGGAAGGGTTTCACACATCTCGAGAGTGTCCTTCGAAATGCTCGAGGGGTACATCATGTAAAACCATTTTATATTTATGTTTCATAGTTTTAACATTTGTATATATATATATATATATATATATATATATATATATATATATATATATATATATATATATATATATATATATATATATATATATATATATATATATATATATATATATATATATATATATATATATTACGCCAATTTAAATATTAGTTTCCAATTGTTTATTCGCTTCGAGTCCACAAGAACGAGTCATGACTTCTCGGTTTATTCAATCTATAGTCCAATATATAATAAAAGTCCATGTTACGGCGTTGTCGGGTCAACTATGACTAAAAGTCAAAAGTAACATCACTTTGCTCAAAGTTGACAATTTATAATATGAGTCCAAGTAAATAATCACAATAGCGCAAATCAATCTCCAATCAACCCATATCAATCACGCTATCCAAACAAACAACCAAACATACCAGAACTCAATGTTATGACGCTTAATGGTCATGACATCTGCCCCAAGTAAGACCACGCGGAACCAAATAAGCTCTAGAAGCTTCTTTTCGGCTCCACGCAGCTCCTCATCCAAACACCAACAACAAATACCAACAAGTTACCCTAACACCACCTCGACCGCTGGTCCTCAGGGTCACGTGACGAACCAAACACCATGAACAAGTCCCTAGTGGCTCGCCCACATATCTTCCATACAAACATCCCCAAATGGATTTTCCAACAACCAAACACAATCAATCAACCTCCAAACAACATCCAATCATCAAAACCCATCAACTAATCTAAACCAATATCGAAACGAATAAAATGAAAAACACACATAATAACACTAAACAACACCCATACCAAATCACTAGTTACATGTTTATTAGTTGCAAATTAGTTTTAGACCCATACTCATTGATAACGCCTCTAAAATGAACATGTTTTAGTAGCGTATTGTTGGTTTTGTTCATGATAATCGGCTATATTTACTCATAGTCAAGTGCAAAAGATGATTGTGTATGTATATGTGTATCCGGTATCACTAATGATGAAGAAATGAAGTTTTATGCACATTTGGAAGATTTAGAAGGAAGTCGAAAGTTAGGAGCTTTTGGATCCAATGATCTGGGAAGCACAATGATTTCTAAGTATCTACATCAAGGAAAGATCAAGTTTTGCCTTGGAAATCATCGTCAACAGAGGGAAGAATGAAGCTTATAAGCGTGAAAGTCAACAAAGTCAACTGCAAGAACACCCAAATGCTTTGTAACCCGAACCGGATCCGGCTGGGCATTTATCAAAATGCAACCGATCCTACATCGCGAACCCATCCGATTGCAAAACCTGCAGCTACACAAAGTTGCATTTATTGTTGCCTTAACCCCATAACCTGAGGCCGACTTCTTTGATATTTAACTATTTTTGGGAACGTTTTGGTCATTGAGCAAGCATATTTGGCTATATAATGAACATAGTCCTTGTTTACTAGGTGTGACACAACCAAAGTTTGATTAGTTTACTTCAAAACTAATACCAACCATATTATTCAGCCCAAAGCTTGGTTCTTACCGAAAACATCTAGGAGCAAGGAGGAACAATTTCATCCATAGTTTTGGTAGTTTGGAGTTCACGTGAATCTAGGTGATTGAAAGCGTGGTTGCTACAATCCACGATTTCTAATTCTTGTAATCACAAAAGTTTAGTTCACTTAACTTTGTTATGGAATTCCATTCTCTTGAATTATTGGAATTACTTTGTTTACTTTGTGTTTAGTTATTATTATTATCATGGAGTAGTTTTGGGATCTACTTGTGTGTTGGGATGTAGTTAATCATTCTAGTGTTCTTAAAATGTGATGCATGTATATATGATCTTGTTTAAATGAGTTTGTTGGAAAAATACTATTCTTGGTTTGATTTGTTGATAAAACATGTTTTAAGAAAAAGGACCTAGAGGATTTCTCTTTGTGTTTTATTCCAAATAGTTGAGTGACAAACTAGTATGGGGATATGGTGATTGACAACCACCATGTTTGCTTATTAAAACAAGACTAGGAACATTTTCATCAATTTAAAGGGTCGAAAAGATTCGTAAGAACAAATTTAATAAAAACATGTTGCAACAAATTTTAAATTTCAAAGGATAATCATTAGATAAGGACCGAAAGGATTACGTGATATGTTTTGTTCTTAGAATGATTTTACAAACATATACCATGGTCAGGGGATCTTGCTTATGATTTGTGCACCACATCAAGAGTATACACCAAACCTTCATGAATACTATTTATGATTGACTATAGACTACACACAAGTATATATATATTTCTTATTATTGAATTTCACTATAACATAAATATTTGAGGAAGCCTTGACAAACTTTCTTGTTGGAATCTTTTCATACAAAACGCCTTCAACAAAATCCTTTGGGACGATCTCGATTTACCAAACTTTGCTATCAATGGACGGTTATGGCTTCTATGTGTTAATAGGTTAGACGGTTAAATCAAGTGTTTATAAATTTTAAAACTTGCACCACACGAGTACTCAAGTTTTTTAGCTGGCCGCTGATTTCTTTAATTTTCTCAGAAATTGGTAGTATTGAATTGAATTGTATTGAAAAGTAAAAAATAAAAAAATTTTTAAAGTTAATCATTCGGTTGCTTTGCAAATCAACTGTTAGAGTTTCCGAGAAATTTTCATTTTCATTTCATGGTTCTCGTTTACTTAGTTATTTGTGTTATAGTTCCTAGAGTAATTCTTTGTCATCTTAGATTTTATTTGTAAAGGTTATGCCTTGTAGTTTAATGCTTTCTTAGATTTATTTATATTTTCTTACATTTGTTATTTATTAGTTAATTAAGTTTTAGATTAATTTCGCTTTTAATGTTAATGATTAGATAGTAATTTTCAGCTTATATGTTTAATTATCTTAATGGTAGATTTTAATTGGTAGTTAATTTAGTTTTAGTTTAATGGTTTTATTAATAAGTTTTGGTTTATGAAGAGTTTTTATTAAATTAGAGTTTAGTACATCTTAATGTTCCTTAATTGCAATTAAATTGCTTTCTAATATATATAAAAAAAAATTTTTTGATCAAACCGATCGGGTTAAACTCCGAACCGGATCCGTTCGATTACTTGGTCTAGTTTTCATCAACCCATTCGTTGGTGAGCCAACCAATCCGGTTAGAGTTTCGAAAGGATTTTTTAATGATTTTTAGATTTTGAGTTTTAACTTATGTTTTTAGTTTTGTTAAGTATCTTAACTTGTTTAGTATATGTTTCTATAGATTGTTCTTGTTTTTACTAACTCTAACGCTAATGATTCGGATTTTGTTTTGTTTTGTTTTGTTTAGTTAGTTAGTATGGATAGTTTGAGTGGAATCTCAGAATACCTTCGTACTTTGGATGAAATGTTCAAGGATACCGGAAGTTCACTAGAAAAGATTGGAGGTATCTTGGAAGAGAGTAATAAAGTATGGGGATTGATAATGGGTTAATATGGAGGAAACGGTTGAAAAACAAGGTTCAACTTCCCAAGAAGGGAAGGGTCGAAGTGTTCACACAAGCACCTCCTTAATCTGTATGATTCGCCACTAATAAGGTTTGGAACGCCATGTAGCGTGGAAGGAGTAAGTGCTTGGGATGCTGCTAGCTTAATATGGCTTATGGAGTAAACTACATTGTGGAGAAGGTTCTTGACGAAATTGGTCATGTACGCTTGGACTATGAAGCATATGGAAGAAGGATGGTCAAAAATCTTAAGGTCAATATTCATGGACACATTTTTGAAACGGATTTTGTTGTGTTAGAAGAAGGAAATGCGGATGAACCTAATGTATGTTTTGGTTGAGATTTTCTTGTCACGACCAAGTGCCAAGTTGATTTTGCAATGGGAGAAATGATAATTAATATAACCGATTTGAAGAAGGAAAAGGAGGAACAGATGCTAGTGGAAGTTTGTGCAAACATGGAAGAGAAAGATGTGGAAGTAGTTAAAATGGGGAAAGCAAATCGAAAGAAAACTTCATCAAACAAACTAACCCCAACAACCACAACCACCAAAAATGATTACACACCATCATCACCTACCACTACAAAACACTTTCAAGCCTTTTAACCGACAAAACAAAAAGAAGCTATTTTATAAAACCTAGAACAAAAAGTTTCGAGCTTAATTAAAAGAAACCTATAGAGGTACTCCAAGATTACATGCTTTAACAGAAAGCTGGATGCTGTGATGCTAGCAGTATTAGGTTGGAAGATAAAAATCTCACCTGGTGAGGAGCGTAGATCAATTTTGTTTAGAGGCATGCCACGGAAGGAAAATGATCCCGTACTCTTTGTGTTGCCGATAAAAGTGAATGGACTACACCAGCTTATGCTTTAAATGAAACGGTCAAGTGTTAATGTATGCCCTATCCATTGTTTATGACTTTAGGCCTAAGTAACTGCGAACCTAATCAATATTCAAGCTACTATGGCGATAATTCCCTGCCAAAGCAATGGGAGAGGTGAAGAATGTGAGAGTGCAAATTGGCTATCAACCAGATTTGGCTTCATTTTCTTGTCCTAGATATCCCTGTGGACAAGAGTTTACCACTACTATTGGGGAGACCATTCCACTTAACTTGTGGTGCAATTATAGACATGGGAAGAGGTACCAATGACTATTGATGATGGGATTTCAAGGCAAACATACTATCCGAAACCAAGAGGTCCAACTTTGGAATTTATGGAGGAGTTAGAATGGATGGAAGCAAATGATGATTTTACGTGTTTTGAAGTGGGACGTGATAACCAAGGAAACCCAGTGTATGGACCGTTAGCTCGCCTTATTTTTGATATAGAGGAAGAAATGGAACGTGCATTGGCGGTTGAAGCATTCTATAACCCATTCAAGAACATACTAGTTTACAAGAAGTTAACCGACTTTTTAGGTTCTTTACCGGTGCAACTTAAGAATTTGGAGTGGAGGACCAAGGGTCGGGTACTTACAAGAGACAAACTGGAGATGGAGAATGGCATGTTAAGTTCGATATACTTTGTCTGGACGGAAGAAGATTCATGATAAAGTTTAAAACTTTTGAAACGTTCCGTGATTTAACCGGAAAATTTCAAAGTGAGGACATCCTAAGACAAGAGTATTTCGAGGAATTCTAAGGAGAAGACAAGGGACCATAATAAACAAGCAATTATTTGCTTGAATTTCATGAACTATGTTTTTTTATTTGATGCATTTAGGATTTTTGTTTCTCATTTTATTTTCATTATTATTTTTATGATTGAGGTAATTTGGTTAATGCATTATGACTATGAGCTTTGAGTTGAAGTTTGGTTTAGTTCATTAGTATGATGATTTGAGTTTTTAAGATTGGATGATTGTTGAAATTTCCAAATGGTGGATGAATGTTGTGTGAATCTTTAACAGGAATTTTGAGTAAACAATTGTTGCTTGGAAGGTAAATGCCTAAGTAACATGAAAAAAATGCAAAATTTAGCAAAATGCATACCGAAATGGTTGTGTCCATGATCTGAACCAGGTTGCATACAAGTATATATGCCAAAATTCACTTTTCCGAAAAAACACATACACACACTAATTTTATAAAGCTCCCAGGGTTTTTCAAAATTCGTCCAAGAGAAGCTAATTGAAGATTGTTTAAATTGTAGGAGAACATCATGGCACCCAAACAAGTAAGCATCTACATTCAATTAACTCAATTGAGGTTTAATTAGAGCATTTGATTCGAATTGCATATTAGGTCACTATTTGGGGGTTTTTGATATAATTCGAATTAAGTTGTTATATTTTGGTTGAGTGGGTAATGATATAGGAATGCATTACAAGTGGAATTGTATTGATTGATTCAACATGGATTGAGTATTAGATGATTGAATTTTTGGATTTAATTAGGTTGTGCTTTTGAATCAAGTTAAGTTGCAATTGGTGATTCCTAATGGTAGATGATATGTTTTTGTGAGTAATAGATGCCACATTATTGATTAGAACTAATGATTGAAGAATATAGGTTTTATTAAGTTGAGTTCTAAGATGATGAATGTGTGATGATTTGAGGTTTGCAAAGCGCATTTAGAGTAATTCTAGGATGTAGAAATCATTGAGGATGATAGAATGCGATCTAGGAGTGGATTGGACTTAGGAATTCGAGTGAATTAGGGATTTTAAGGCAAAAGCCTTGTGCAGATTGCATAACTGTTAGGAATTAGAAATTCCAGGTATTAAAGAGTCGGTCACCTCAAGTATATGTAATCGTTAGAGAGCTTGTAGTCATAGTTATTTTATGATTAAGTAGTATTTAGTTTTGTAACACCGTGGAGGACGGACGGGTCTTTACCCACTGTATGCCTGATCCATAGCCCGTAGGTGGCGTTTGTTTGTAAGAAACTATAAATACCCTCTACCTCCCAAGGTAGAGGGTTGGAGCTTCAATACCATTTTTCTTTATTTCACATAGTTCCCAACTCTCTTCCTTTCTCTCACTAGAACTTTCTCTCTCTAAACTCTTGTTAACGCCCCACATGGTTATGGTTTAATGTGTTTGTGAAATCCTATATCTAACAATTGGTATCAAGAGCCATGGTTTGATCACTCATCTTTCATGCTTTTTGTTTTGGTGGATTTCATAAGGTTTTTGGGGTATTAAAGGTTTAGGAGAGTTTGATTCATTTGGACAAATTCTAGTGTTAAAGTTTGAATTTTGCTTGTACTTTTGTGTTTAGGATCATCATATGTGTTTATGTTTTGAATTGAAAGGCTTAAATCATTGTGGTTTGGTTGTTTTTGATTGATAAAGTGGTTATTTTTGAAGTTTATACGAAGCCAGTTGTGTCTCGGATAATTTTTTCTTCAAAGCGAGTTGCTTTGTTATTGGATGCGAGTTGGTACATGCGACTTGGCTGTTTAGCGAGTTGATTTTTATGCGACTTGGGTTCTAAGCGAGTTGTTTCTTTAAGCGACTTGAGATCTAAAGCGACTTAGCTATTAAGCGAGTTGTAAAGCTAGCGAGTTAATTTAAGCGACTTGGTGTTCAAGCGAGTTGATTGTGTTGCGAGTTGATACCAAAGCGAGTTGGCTATTTAGCGAGTTGATTCATTAAGCGTGTTGACAGTGTTGCAAGTTGATGCTAATGCGACTTGGCTATTTAGCGAGTTGATTCCTTAAGCGAGTTGTCTCCTTGAGCGAGTTGGGTGTTTAGCGAGTTGATAACTAAGCGAGTTGTGTGTTTGACTACTTGTCTAATTTTAGACTTGTCACTTCTTCGTGATACATTCTTACGGTTGTTCTTTTGGTTTAGTAAAATCCCGCGAAAGAATCAATTTCCCGGTTTAATCAAAGAATTGTAAAATCCCGTAGAACTTGTAATCATGGCAAACATCGTTCCTACTATTGTTTCTTCTGTAGCTGAGGACGTTCAAGCAGCAGGGTCAAATACTCGTCCACCTATGCTTGACAGAACTGACTACGACTCTTGGGCTCAAAGAATCAGATTGTACTGTCTTGGAAAGGAAAATGGGGTCAACATTCTCAAATCCATTGATGAAGGACCTTATCGAGTTGAGACTACTAGAGACTTAATTGATACAGCTGCTGATGGAACAATGATCTATGGAATAGACAGACCAAAGACATATGATGAGCTCGATGATAAAGAGAAAAAGAGATTCGATGCTGATATCAGGGCTTCTAACATCATACTGCAAGGTCTTCCAAAAGACATCTATAAGCTTATCAATCACAACACTGAAGCAAAGGCTGTATGGGATAATGTCAAGATGCTTCTCTCAGGCTCTGAATTAACTATTGAAGATAGAGAATCACAACTATATGATGAATTTGAGCATTTCAAGATGAAACCTGATGAGAGTGTATATGAGTACTATGTGAGATTCCATAAGCTGGTGAATGACATGAGGAACATCAGAATGACTATGCTAAATATTTAGTTGAACTCAAAGTTTGTGAACAACATGAATCCCGAATGGCACAAGTTTGTCACCTCTGTGAAGCTAACAAAAGGATTGAAGAATACTAACTATGAGCAACTCTATGCCTTCCTTCTTCAGAATGAGAGACATGCCATGTTTGAAAAGAGGATTCTTGAACAATTCAAAACAAATCCAGGAGAGACAAGCTCATCAAATGATTCAACTGCCTTCTACTCAAACATTGGGATTACCACTAAAGCTTCACAAGTTATACCCATGGGTGATGGAACTCAAAAACTCATTCCCGATCCAAAATTCAAACAAGCTGATGCTGATGCAGCGGTGGGACACTTCATTACTCAACTGGCCCTTATGGTTAAACAAAACTTGACTCTCATTCCACATACCAACAGTCTTCACACCAACAATGAGATTAGAACTGCATCCAATCTTCACAATCATGCTCTAGTCAGAGATGGGAAAGTTATGGTGCAGCCAGTTCAAGAAAGACAGTATGAGCAGAGAAGGGGTGGAGTTGGTGGAGGCTATGGAGGAAATCAGAATCGGGGAAGGACTGGAAATCAAGGACAAGCAAAGCCAGTCAAATGCTACAACTGTGGTGGTGAGGGACACATTGCTAGAAACTGCACATCTCCAAAACGACCACAGAATGCAGAATACTTCAGGGATAAGATGCTGCTAGTGCAAGCTCAGGACAATGGTGCTGCTTTGGATGAAGAGGAACTGTTGTTTCTCGCTGAGGGCAATGCCAAGACCTATGATGCAGATGTGGATGAGCAGCCAATTCAGGAGATAGGTCACAATCATCAGAATGCCTTTCAAGTCGCTGACTGTGATGCATACGACTCTGATGTTGATGATGGACCTACTGCACAAACAATTTTCATGGCTAGCATTTCTCCAATGGTCTCTCCTAAGGTGTCTTCTTCACCACAAGCTAGACAATCCAAAGACAAAATCATTTCAGATGTATTAAAATTATATGATGAAGTTGATGTGCAAAAGATACATAATAAAATACAATCAATTGAAATCATTGAGTCAGATATTGAAAATATGGGTAATTTCAATGTTGTCCCATATGATCAATATGTGAAACAAAGTGAAAGTGTGATTGTATCAAGTGATGTATCTCCTGCAGTCAATGATGATTATGTCTTTGATGAATACACTGCATGTGCCCCTGATGATTCCGTTATCTCTGAACTTAATGCCTATAAAGAACGAGTTGCCATTTATGAACAACGTGCTAAGTTTGAGCTAACTACTTGTGAGCAAGAGTTGGATAACCAAATGCGTACAATTATTAGAAAAAGTAATTTTAGAGAAGAAGTGTTAAAACAAGAGTTAAATTCCTTACAAGAAAAGCTTTCAAAAACTGCTAAGCAAAAACAAGAACTTCAAGAAAATGTTAAAGTGCTTAAGCAGGAATTTCATGCCAAGGAATCAAAACTTTTGAATGATTTTTCTAATCTAAAAACTTTGAAGAACAAGCTTGAAAATAAGTTGTACGTACAAGGGAATACCATTCAGACTGCTCACATGGTCACTAAGCATAGAGTTTTAAGCGATAAGCATAGTGTTCCCATTATAGACAAACCCAACCCTGAGTACAGTAAGTTAGCTAAGGCGGCTCAAAATGTAATTTATGATGGCAATGAGATTCTTAAACCTAGACAGAAACCTACCTGCGTTGAGTGCTCTGAGGAAGATAGAATATTAGATGATGCATATAGGGTGAAAATGAATAAGAAGCTAGAAGATCCTGAATGCAAAAAGAATAACATCACGATCAAACCCCATGATTACAAGAAGGAAAACTGGATCTCCTTAAACAAATTTAAGCCTCAAACGTTATTAACACCTAAACAAGTTTTCTGGAAAAAGGATTTAGATAAGCTAAAAGCTGAAAATCTTGTTGAAACAAACCCTTCCCTTAGGAAAATGCCTGCAGGGACTGTGTATCCTCCCAATACACCAATGCATTTAGTTCCTAGGACTATTGCCACTAAAAGCAAGACCTTAATCAGTCAATGTGTTATTCTTCAACTATTTGTCGATTTTGAGAAAACTTGTAAGAAAAGGATCACGCCCACTAGGATAACTGAAGGGGAAAGGGGTTTTGAGAAAACAAAAGAATGCTATCTAACTGTGGTCATGCCTTTCTTCAAACTACTAAAAGATCATTTTGAGAGTCTTAAAAAGGAGATAAACTCAGATATTAAAGGAATGGAAAAGGAATTTGATGCAATGATAGTTGAGGTTAGTGACTATGAGCGAGCATTAAAATATAATGAGATTGAGAGGAAGAACTTGCATACCTTGAATGAGAATCTTATTTCTGAATGTATTGCTCAAGATGTGTTTTACACACTAGAATTGCTCCATTAATACTTCTCAATTTCATGAATTATCTGTTGCTCTGAAAGTCTCCCATGATCGTGTCATTGAGCTTGAAAAGATTAATTCGAAACTTAATGAGAAAATTGATCAGGATGATCATGATAATTTGGTAAAGCATCTTTCTAAACTAGAAGTTGAACATTTTGATTTACAACTAAAATATCAACATCTAAAAGAAAATGTTAAAACCTCAAATATCAAGACATCCTTGGATGCTCCTGAATTTGATGCAGTTTTTGAAATTAGCAAACGTGATGAACAAATTCGAGCTCATTGTAACACGATCAAAAGGTTGAAAGCCCAAATCTCTCAATTAAAGGGTGAAAAGAACAATGTGACTAAATCCCAAATGCCTCCTCCTTTAGATTCTCAGTACTCTCAAACTTTTCATCTTCAAAACTTAGTTAATGCCTTACAAAAGGAAACGAGAGTTTTCTAGAAGAAAATGAAAAAGTTAAACGACACTTTAAAGAGTTATATGATTCAATGAAAGTCACCGTGACCAAAACAACGAAAAAATAACGTCTCTACAAAAGGAAATTGAGAATCTGAGAAGTCAGGAAAATGGGAAACTGCCACTTGTTTTTAATAAGAATGTTGTTTCAAAGTCACCCTTAGACTGCAAATACACTGTGACGGTTAAATACATTCCTCCTCATCTTAGGAATAATGAACCTGCGTTTCATGACTATTGTGCTCACCTTAAGGATAGTCTAGAATGTCTCCGTGAGATTGTTGAAGAGGATTTCATAAATAAACTTCTTCATAGAGAAATTAGGTTTGCTTGCCTCCAGGCCAAACGATCTCAAGAGCTGCTTGAATGTGTAATTGCAACATGTCCAAAATCCTTAGATGCAAAAGGCAAAGCTGTGATGCCTTGTTCTATGCCTAGTGCCAAGCATGAAATCCATTCTATGCCCAATGTTATGAATGTCAACCTTAGGGTGCCTTCAAGTAGTTCAGATTCCAGATATGTTAGTGCCAAGAAAGTGAATTTTAGTGTGCCTGCAAATAGCTCAAATCACAGTTTTAAGAAAGTAAACACTAATGTGCCTTCTAGTAGTTCAGATCCTTGCACATCAAGTTCAGGAATGCAAAAATTAGATCAACCAACTAATGTTCCCATTCCCTCTACAGGAGTAATCAGTGACATTAGTCTCAAGACAATACAAGGAATGATAGGACCTTGCAAGCTAAGAATGTGCATTGGAAGAGAGTAGAAGACCAACCTAGGAACTTTAAGCTTGTGTTGAATAAAACGAATCGTGTTGATTCTAGTATTAGCCATAGGCGTACTGTAATTAATTCGAATTCTGATACTATTTGCAAACCTTGTAATGATGTCTGCTTGAATTCTGTTGCTAATCATGAATGTGGTGTGAATGCTTTGTCTAATGCTGTCAAATGCCCAATTAAAATTGTTAATGCTAATAATCGTGCAAAGAAGGCTAAAAGGCAAAGACGAAAGATTGTTAGAAAACAGTGGAAACCCACAGGAAGAACATTTATAAAGATAGGTTATTATTGGATACCTTTTGGCCATAAGAATAATCAGTTTTTCCCTCAAAATGCTAAGACTATGCCCACTAGAAAATGGATGCCTACTGGTAGAACTATTCCCTTAAGAAGTGAACATACTTTGAATAGGTCAAATACAGACACCAGACTGCATCTATTCCCAATGATTCCATTACTTCTACTTCTGATATGGATGTTTCTATTTTTGATGTGGGTGTTCCAATTACTGTTACTAACCAAGTGGAACCCATTCTTGCATGGGGATCCCAATTATCAGTTATCCATTTTTGTCTGTGTTCAACTGCAGATCGTTCAAATCGTTCGGTGGTACTTGGACTCAGGCTGTTCCAAGCATATGACTGAGAGACGGTCGCGCTCATGAACTTTGTGAGCAAATTCATCGGGACAGTTAGATTCGGGAATGATCATTTCGGTGCAATTATGGGTTATGGAGATTATGTTGTTGGTAAAAGTGTTATCTCCGGGGTATATTATGTGGAAGGTCTTGGTCATAACCTGTTCTCTGTTGGTCAATTCTGCGATTCTGATCTAGAAGTAGCCTTCAGAAAACATACTTGTTTTGTTAGAGAACTTGATGGTAAGGAACTTTTAAGAGGTTCACGTGGCTCAAATCTATACACCATCTCTATCGAAGATATGATGAAGTCTTCTCCAATTTGCTTGTTGTCAAAGGCTTCTAAAACAAAGTCATGGTTATGGCATCGTCGTCTCAATCACTTGAACTTCGGCACCATCAATGATCTCTCCAGAAAGGACTTAGTTGTAGGTCTACCTAGACTTAAGTATGAAAAGGATCATCTTTGTTCAGCATGCCAATTGGGAAAAAGCAAGAAGTATGCCCATAAACCCAAACCTACAAACTCAGTCACAGAAGTTCTTCATACAATTCACATGGACTTATGTGGACCCATGAGAGTGCAGAATATCTTTGGGAAGAAATATGTGTTAGTTGTGGTTGATGATTTCTCTAGATTCACCTGGGTAATGTTCTTAAATACAAATGATGAAACTCCAGATATCATCATCAAACTCATCAAACAGCTGCAGATTCGTCTTAACAAAACGGTCAGAATCATCCGAACAGACAATGGAAATGAGTTTGTTAACAAACAACTTGGTGAGTTTTATGAAAGTATTGGAATCAGTCATCAAAGAAGTGTTCCTCGAACTCCTCAACAGAACGGTGTAGTTGAAAGATGAAATCGAACTCTTGTGGAAGCCGCAAGGACTATGCTGATTTACTCAAAAGTTCCAATGTTTCTCTGGGGTGAAGCCATCGCCACTGCATGCTACACCCAAAATCGATCCCTGATTCACACTGCTCATGGAAAAACTCCATATGAACTTGTCCACAACAGAAAACCTAATCTTTCATTCCTTCGTGTGTTCGGTGCTTTATGTTATCCAACTAATGATGGTCAAGATTTAGGAAAACTGAGAGCTAAAGCGGACATTGGAGTTTTTGTAGGCTATGCACCAAACAGAAAAGGTTACCGAATCTACAACAAGAGAACCCGAAATATCATGGAAACAATTCACGTCACGTTTGATGAGCTGACCGGTCAAATGGCTCCTGGACAATCCAGTTCAGGACCCGCACTTCAAAACAGTCCCATTGGTTCATCTCTTGTACCAAACTCCTCTCAAGAACTCCATATGTACCTCCCTCAGAAGATGATTTAAAGAACCTGTTTGATCCAATGTTTGATGAACAATTTGAGCCAAGTAACAATGATATGACAATTCAATCAACAGAGGCTGCTTCTATCCCTGTCAATGAAATTAACCCTTCAACTTCTATGTCATTAAGCCAAGAAGCGCCTGCCGCTGACCAATCTGTTTCATCAACAAATCTTCAATAATCAAGTGTACATCATGGAAATGCTTCTGATTCACAGGATGAAGTCAATCCCTTTGCTACTCCCGAAGATGCTCCATTTGAAAACATATTTGCTCCTGAATCATCATCAGAACCATCTTCTTCAGGAGACATCAACTCTGCTACTTCAGTTCCTCAACAACAGCCACATGAATACCTCAGAAAATGGACTCACGATCATCCATTAGACAACATCATTGGAAATCCCTCTCGTCCAGTATCCACACGGAAACAACTTGCAACAGATGCCTTATGGTGCTTCTTCAACTCCGTACTCTCTAAGATCGAACCAAAAGATGTTAAATCCGCCATGAATGAAGACAGCTGGTTCAATGCCATGCAAGAAGAAATTCATGAGTTTGATCGACTTGAGGTATGGGAATTAGTACCTGCTCCAGATTGTGCTATGATCATTGCTCTAAAATGGATCTTCAAAGTGAAACTTGATGAGCATGGTGATGTGTTAAAGAACAAGGCTCGATTGGTTGCTAAAGGATACCGTCAAGAGGAGGGTATTGACTTTGAAGAATCTTTTGCTCCAGTTGCTCGAATCGAGGCAATCAGAATATTCTTGGCTAATGCTGCAAGTAAGAACATGGTAGTCTATCAGATGGATGTAAAGACGGCATTTCTGAACGGAGATCTTAAAGAAGTCGTCTACGTCAGCCAACCTGAAGGCTTTGTGAATCCAGAGCATCCTACTCACGTTTATCATTTGAAGAAGGCTCTTTATGGTTTAAAGCAAGCTCCAAGGGCATGGTATGATACGCTATCAAAGTTTCTTCTATCTACCGGCTTCAGCAAAGGAGCAGTTGATCCAACATTGTTCACCAGGAAGTCAGGCAAACACTTAATTCATGTTCAAATTTATGTTGATGATATCATCTTTGCCTTGACTGACCCCAATGAGTGTGACCGTTTTTCGAATAAAATGGGTTCTAAATTTCAAATGTCAATGATGGGACAAATGTCATTTTTCTTGGGATTACAAATTTCACAAAGTCCCGGAGGCATTTTCATAAATCAATCTAAATATGCAAATGAGATTCTAAAGAAATTTGGATTTGATTCTAGTGACCTTGTTGACACTCCCATGATTGAGCGTACTAAACTGGATGAGGACCACTCAGGGATCATGGTAGACCAAACAAAATATCGTAGCATGATCGGATCCCTGATGTACCTCACAGCCAGTAGACCTGATATTCTGTTTGCTGTATGCATGTGTGCTAGATACCAGGCTAAGCCTACCAAAAAGCACCTTGAAGCGGTTAAACGGGTCTTTCGGTACCTCCAAGGAACCATCAACATGGGACTTTGGTACCCGAAGGACACCGGTATGTCACTAACAGCATATGCAGATGCAGATCATGCAGGGTGTCAAGATACTCGTCGAAGTACATCCGGAGGTGCTCAGTTTTTGGGTGATAAGCTTGTGAGCTGGTCTTCAAAGAAGCAAATGAGTACTTCTATTTCCTCTACAGAGGCTGAATACATAGCCATGTCATCTTGTTGTGCTCAAATCCTATGGATGAGATCCCAATTATCTGACTATGGCTTTGTATTCAACAAAATCCCTCTGTACTGTGATAATAAAAGTGCTATTGCTCTCTCATGCAACAACATTCAACACTCAAGAGCAAAGCATATCGACATTCGACATCATTTCATCAGGGAACAAGTGGAAAAAGGTGTGGTGGAACTCTATTTTGTGAGGACTGAATACCTGTTAGCAGACATCTTCACCAAAGCTCTTCCAAGAGAACGTTTTGAGTTTATTCTTCCACGACTTGGCTTGAAAAGCCTTCAACCAGAAACACTCAAACGTCTTCAGGAGGAAGACGAGGAGTGAAGGTCTTTCTTCATCTATCTCTTTGTATATATATTTTTTCAAAAAGCAAAATACAAAATTACAAAACCTTCAAATAGAAAATTATAAAACTTTCAAAATCCATAAAAATGTGAAAAATTCGAAAAATCCTCAAAAATATTGTCTTTTTGTCATGCTTTTCTCGATTCGATATCATCTACGGACTTTGTGTTGATATTCAAAGAATGTCACGGGTCTTTAGATGTTCATCGAATGTACATAGTTAAAAAAAAAAAAAATGAGGCAAAGTAAAATGGTGGTTTATTGTCATTTCAGGCAGTAACCCGTGTTAAAAAGAAAGAATAGAGCCATGCTTTATCTTGTTTTTCAAATCTCATGCTCTGATTCTATAAAAAATTCTCACTATCCAATGAAAACGAATTGCTTTGAAAAATTACTCGGGCTCAATTTTTGAAAATCATTTGTACTAAACGGTTGTTAAAACTATCTATCTCTCAATCAACAACTTATGTCATTGATTGAGGGGGAGAATGATTTTTAATTAAAAAGTGTATTTTTTTTCAAACAATGGTTTGTTTTCAAAAGATATTCAAGCATGTTTAAATCTTTGGAGTCTAAAGTCTCAAAATTCGATCCTTATCAGTTAAAACGTTTTCAAAATCAAGTCACAATTCTCCTTAAAAAGCTTTCAAAAACAATTTAAATCTACTGAGATCACGATTCTCAAATGATTTGATAATTGTGATCGGGGGAGAATTTGTAATTTAAATTGGATTTATACTGATAATTCGATAAAAGGTTTTATAAGGATGAACAAGCTATCCTCCCCACATGTGACAAACGATTTCAAATTTCTAATGCACATGTTGAGGGGGAGCATCTACTTTAAACCTAAAATTATTGAAACGTGATTGAATTGTCACTAAGTGCAGGTTCCTCCTAATAGGTGCAAAACTCTTTCAAACTTCGAGGCACATATTGAGGGGGAGCAAAATTTTGAAAACCTCATCCTTCCTCAAAATGTTTTATCTACTCAAATTGATTAGGAAGTGATGATGATCATTTTAGAAAATGTTAATCAAAATATTGGACCTTTCATTCTCAATCTAACGATTTCAAAGATCTCTTGCCTCCATGTGCTAAAACAATTTCTAAAATATTATGCATATGTTGAGGGGGAGCATTTCTAAAATTATCAAAACAATTAAGATACAAAATGCTTTGATTCTATATCACAAGTATCTTGATTGATTTTCAAATGGTTTTCAATTGGTTCCTATGGCAGATGAACGATACCAAAAAGACCGACCAACTTTACTTTATGAATGGTGATATAAGGATGATAAGGTTAGGTTGAGGTCCCATGATCCACAGAACGGAGGGATCTACCAAAGGACAATCCACTAGATAGTGTAGAAGTCCTTAGGTATGATGAAAAAAGGAGAAAATGAGAATATGGGAAGAGTGGGGTGAGACGAGCTAGTAATCTTGGAATAAACCCAACAAGGTTCTAGTTATGAAGTCTCGGTAAGCACGAAGGGGTTGAAGAATGAAAAAGAATTGAATGAGAAAAGGGTGAAAGAAATAGCCCTCCATTTATTCAACCTTAGGCGAAACCGGGTTCAATAAATATGCTACTGGTGGTTACTAAGGTAACACTGGTATTGAAGACAAGACGTCATGGACCCAGTGACGCACTGCACTAACTTCCCAAGCTACTAAAGTTCCTCTTAAAAGGGCTTGTTTCATTCTCACAGGGAACCTACATAATCTATCGACTTTCTCTTAGAGATTGCTGATATTGAAGAAGGAGACCCTCTCCCTAGTCTCCGGCATAGGAACCAAAAGAGCACTAATTGAGTCTAGAGCCATGAGATCATCAATTAATCTCTTTAGGACACTTATTTCTTGAAGACTCACTATTTCACATAATGTGGAATATGAGATTATATCTTATGAGTCCTACGTACTATCCTTGTAGTATTGCCAAGACTTGATTGTGTCATATGGACCTCATCAGTGGAGCGATTCAAAATTGAATCAATCCAGGTCCAAGAAAATGGATTGACGGATGCCTTTGAAAAACCGGTTGTTGTGTTTAAAAACTCTTTTCTCTAAGCACATCGACTGTGTACAATTATTTCAAATCAAAAGGTGTTTATGATTGATAAATGATTTTTCACTAAAACTTCGTTGTATTGCAAAAACAATTTCTATTGAGCAATACACGATTGTTTTTCAAATCTCTTTTCATCAATCAGTGAATCTCTATTCGCTGGTTCACTCACTCCGTGTTGTCTTCTTTGAGACGCTCCGGTTTGAGAATGGCTAGAGCAGCTGCGAAACCCTGTCAAGGAAATTCTTCGGAATTATACCTGATTACATGCAGTACTTGTACTGATCAACGGGGAACCGTGGGCCGTGTACCTCAATTCATCAAAAGTGATCTAAGACACTTTCGTGCGCTTTATTGCTAACTGTCTTATGCAGGTACACCCGACGTTTGCAGCTGATCAGAATGGAGCGGTCAATCCATAGCCGCATGCTCACACAACTCATTCATATCTAAAGAAATCATGATTGGTGCATCAATGACTCTGATATTTTCACTCCATGCTTCGCTTTCTGCTGCCAATATCATGAATCAACGAAAGCTTCCGCTACTCAGATAAGAATAAATCATGATCCAGAATGTGAGCATGTCGGTCCAAAAGTCACAACATCACTAATTACCAACACCACAAAGGTTGAGTCAGAGATTTAATGTGGCTGATGATCTCAAAGTTGGCTCAAAACTCATTATCACGTGGATCAGTTAAAGACCTCCACTCAGATTATCCAAACATGCAATAATGAAGAATCAAAGACTACGAGCTACAGAACAAAGAACATGGACAAGAATCCAAGAACAATCTCAATGTAATATCTGTTTGTATTCAATGTAATTTTAATGTGTGTTTGAGGTGACCTCCCTTAGGGGGAGATTGTTAGGAATTAGAAATTCCAGGTATTAAAGAGTCGGTCACCTCAAGTATATGTAATCGTTAGAGAGCTCGTAGTCATAGTTATTTTATGATTAAGTAGTATTTAGTTTAGTAACACCGTAGAGGACGGACGGGTCTTTACCCACTGTATGCCTGATCCACAGCCCGTAGGTGGCGTTTGTTTGTAAGAAACTATAAATACCCTCTACCTCCCAAGGTAGAGGGTTGGAGCTTCAATACCATTTTTCTTTGTTTCACATAGTTCCCAACTCTCTTCCTTTCTCTCACTAGAACTTTCTCTCTCTAAACTCTTGTGTACGCCCCACATGGTTATGGTTTAATGTGTTTGTGAAATCCTATATCTAACAATAACCGATCCGGTTGCGCAGTGCAACCGAACGGTTGGATTTGGCCAAAGGGGTAACCGATTCGGCTGCTCTGCAACCGAATCCGGTTACGGTTTCTGTGTTGGAAATTGTTGAAATTTTGAAGTGGATCTTAGAGGGTTCCTTGAACCTTCTTGTTTGTTCTAACACTCTTATATGGTCTTATATTTGTGATTTCTACAGAGAATTGTTGTAGGTAGCTCAAGCTCGGAGACGGTTCCAATGAACCCGATTGTTACGAAGTTTTGTCAAAGGAACGAGAAGAAGAAAGTCAAGTATAGCTTGAAGACGGAAGCAAATGCCAACTTAAAGTTCAAAGATCTCACCGACGGGGAGAAACATGCTTTTCAGGAAAGTTTATCGAAATTGCAAAATAGGACATGTTTGGTTCCGAGGGTGATTGATTGGGATTTGTTTGCGGAATGTGATTGTGAAGATGAGTTGAGAGGAATGATGCAGACATCTTATGTGTATCCATGGGATGGTGATTCATTCAATGATTTGTCATGGGAAAGAGCATTTAGCATCAATGAAGAGGTCTATCGAGAATGGTGTATGGAGTTCTTTTCAACCATGTATTTTGAAAGAAAGGTGAATGTTCAGAACTTGATGAAGGAAGTTTGTGTTTGGTTTAGGCTTTGTGGAAGGGATCATGCTTACACTTTTCCGGCTTTTGGCGTAGCTCTTGGTTTGTATGAGCCACATGAGGTTAATCATCAATTATTTAAAGCTCACTTTTCGAGGCTTCGGAGGTTTGAAAAAGACTTTCCTAGTATTCCCAGCTATTGGAATCGAGTGGGAGATCCTTCTTGCACTAGGAGGAATGCCGCGACCCTTAGGAATCCATTGATGAGGATACTTCACAAGTTAATAGTGACTGGGTCGTTTAATAGGTTTGGAAGTAGGGACAAATGTCAGAAACCGGACTTATGGGTTATGATGTTACTAGAGGAAACTAAGGACGGTAATGCAGTTTGGCAGATAGCCGAGTATTTGTCTAGGAGGGCCCCGGGAATCAAGAGCAATAGCAACATTTGTGGAGGACATTTTGTGACAAGGTTGGCGAAGAATCTTGGGTATTATGTTGATGAGGAATTGGCTAAGTGTGGAGAGCCAATGTATAGTGAGATATGGAAAGCACATGGTTTTGGAAATGCTTTGAATAGGAGATTGAAAACCGTGGGGTTATGGGTTGAACCTCAACCACAACAACAACAACAACAACAACAACAACAACAACAACCACAGCAGCAGGAGAGTATACCGACAGAGAACGTGCAAACGGGTACGTCCAGTAGTTTTGATTCAGGTTGGGGAGAGTGGAACCAACATTTAAATGAGATTCAATGTAGGGATGTGTGGAGAGACTCGATGATGTTAAGAAACAACTACATCAATGATTATTCTATGCCTATTTTTCAACACATGGCTCGTGAGGCCAATTACGAGTTGCCACCCTACAATCCACCCAATGTTCCACCATATCCTTTCCCTTACACTTCTTATCCTGGACCCTATCCATATCCATATCCTGGGTATGCACCATTTCCTGATCCAGTGCCCGCATATGGTCGATTACCTAAGGTTGGTGGAGCAAGCTACGATGTTGGAGGATCGTCATCAGGAGTTGGAGGAAAGAAGAAGAAGAGGAGAGTTCATTCAGAGATTATAGATGAGAACTACGTAACCGAGAGTGATGATGATGAGTATGATGATGAAGAAGGAGACCAGATGAGCGAGGACGAGGAGTGATCGTGGATCATTCATGATTTATGGTTTCAAAGACAATGGTTATGATGTGTTAAAAAATATTACTTCTATCTCTTTAACTATTTTCTTCAGGATGATTTACATATTTTACTTGGTTTTATCTTGTTTTTAGTAGCTTTTGTTTTGGATTGTTTTGTTTTGTGTATTGTGTGTTGCAGTTTTTGTTTGCAGGATGGATGTGTTGGAAGCTTATTGATGGTCAAATATTTGGAGTTGGATAACTCACATGCTTTCTTATGACCCAATATGCGTGTTGCATATTCTATCCCGTGGTATCTTTTAACTATTTCTTTTTCCCATTTTCTTTACTTTGAAGTTCATTTTTATTACATTGAGGACAATGCAAAACTTAAGTATGGGGGAGGGAAGAAAATAGGAAAAATGATACGCATTTTTAATTTTTAGATAACTTTTGGATGCAAATGATTAGAAGGAAATTGCCCTTGATGGTCTAGTTGTTTTCACGCACTATTGATAAATATTAAAAAATAACTTGGGAATTTAAATGGTAAAATGAGGTTTTTGAAAATTTTTGGATTTGAACCAAATTACAGAAGTAATTCATTTTGGATTCGATAGAATTTTCTAGCATGCATTATAGCCTTTTTCCACTTAATTGTGAGGTTTTTTTTTGTATAAAACACATCTTTTGTTTTATATTTGCTATGAGTGTGCCGGTGATTATGTCGATTCTAAAACTTGTACTAGTTATGCATTACGGTTAAAATCACTCTCGAGTGATATAAATATGTTCAAGTGATAAGAGGCATCGTAGGATTTAACCAAATGGCCTTCCGTTTACATCTAATGATATATTAGCTAGCCATATCGGTTAGTTAACCACCTTTATATGGACCCATTTGTTAGTGCTCATCTTTAGCACTAGATACCCTTAGTTACACCTTTTGAGCCTATCTTTTCATTTGTTACATCCAGAAAAATACAAAAATATTTTACACTTTAAACTTTAGCCAACCCTTGTCATGTCTATTGGTTTGTTGCTAGTTGTTTGGAATGTTAGATTGTTTTTGATGATTATGAAGAAGCTACACTTTGTTCATAGTGTGTACCATTCTCCATCAATGATGAAAGAGACGTCTTTCTCGATTTTTTTTGTGGTGTATGCTTACACTAAGTGTGGGGGAACTTTGTCATGTTAAAAAAAATGGGTTATAGCCAATGAGCTATATGAGGGATATTGATTAGCCAATGAGCTAAAATTGAGTTATACATATTTGCGGAGATCGATATTTGAAGAGGTGAAATAATCATTTACGGGATTGTGGTTTGTATGATGGCTAGCAACATGGAGGTTTAGACTTGAATTTATTTTTTGTTAACACCAATTTCAACAACCATCCCATGCCTTATCCATACCCTTTATGAACCCTTAGCCTTAACGATATAACCCGAATAAAAGCCCTCTTGGATGAATTTATTTTCTTTGTTTTGATACTTGTACAAGCTTATGGTAAAAAGCATTGATCATGACTAGGCAATGAGTGATTTACATATACCCACCAATATATGAGTGTTGAGTGAATTCTTAAAATCATTCGTGAGGTGTTCTAGTTATGTTATCTAAAGTGTTTGGTTCATTTTTAAAAAGTTTTCACATATTAAAAGCAAAACAATGATTATCTCTCTTGGGATGTGATGATGTACCCTCCGAGTTGCTCGAAGGACACTCCTCCGAGACGTGTCAAAGCCCTTCCATACGAAGGCCCAAGTTAGGATTCTGAAATATCCATAGGCGTCAAACCATTCGTTGGTACGAAGGTTACCTAAGGGGAATTCGCCACTCGAAGCCTTAAGCCCTTCGGGGTATGGCTGACGAAGGAACAATGGATAAGGAACCTCTTGACTTAGTCAAACCCACGATCTCCCTCTCTCTCTTGGCTTCCCCGTCAAGTCTGAGAACGTGGGTCACTAACCCCTAGCGGTTACCCACAATCATGGGACGCCCCCATGATCTCCGATATTCATGCAAGAGTGCCTCTAACCGTATTTCTTCCACTATAAATGGGTTAGATGGACGATGATTTATGGTATGCTCATTTCACACTCATCTCTTTACTTTCACATACTTATACAACCATAACTCATACTTACTCTCACGCCGGAGGTGGTTCGCAGGGTCCTACCCCTGCGCAATCACTTAACGTAGTGTCTTAGTATTTCTTATTCTCAAGTTACAGGAAACCCTTGGCTGGAACACACACCCCTCATTACTTTGATCCTCATCGAAGCCTGGTAGTGCAATCTTTTGCACAATCAGGATGATTGTTACATTTTTGGAACCATGGTGTCAAGACCATTGAAATCAATCTTTGCAAATGTTAGACCTAATCGAGGGCGAGTAGAACTTAAGTGTGGGGGAATTTGATAACGCCTAAAATGAACATGTTTTTAGTAGCGTTATTGTTGGTTTTGTGCATGATAATCGGCTATATTTACTCATAACTGTTGCAAAAGTGCAAAAGATGCGTATTGTGTATGTATATGAAGCCAGGTATCACGAATGATGAAGAAATGAAGTTTTTATGCACATTTGGAATATTCTTGAGGAAGGAAGTCGAGTTAGGAAGCTTTTGGATTCAATGATTGGGAAGCACAATGATTTCTAAGTATCTACAGCAAGGAAAGATCAAGTTTTGCCTTGGAAATCATCAGCGAGAGCGAAGAATGAAGCGTATAAGCAGAAAGTCAACAAAAGTCAAATCAGCAACACCCAGCCGTTTGGTCGTAACCCGTAATCGGATCCGGCTGGGCATTTGGTCAAAATGCAACCGATCCGGTTGCAGAAACTGCAGTTACACAAAGTTGCATTTATTGTTGCCTTAACTCCCCATAATCATTGGAGGCCGATCATTTCTTGATATTAACTATTTTAGAACGTTTTTGGTCAGTTGAGCAAGCATCTTTGGCTATATAATGAACCTAGTCCTTGTTTACTAGGTGTGACACAACCAAAAGTTTATTAGTTTACTTCAAAACTAATACCAACCATATTATTCAGCCCAAAAGCTTGGTTCTAACTGAAAAACGTCCAGGAGCAAGGAGGGAACAATTCTCATCCATAGTTTTGGTAGTTTGGAGTTTTACGGTGAATCTAGGTGATTGGAGGCGCGTGGTTGCTACAATCCACGATTTCTAATTCTCGTAATCACAAAAGTTTAGGTATTCTACGAACTTTGTTATGGAATTCTATTCTCTTGAATTATTGGAATTACTTTGTTATGATTTGTGTTTAGTTATTATTATTATCATGGAGTAGTTTTGGGATATACTTATGTGTTGGGATGTAGTTAATCATTCTAGTGTTCTTTAAATGTGATGCATGTATATATGATCTTGTTTAAATGAGTTTGTTGGAAAAATACTAGTCTTGGTTTGATTTGTTGATAAAACATGTTTTAAGAAAAAGGACCGAAAGGATTTCTCTTGTATTTTATTCCAAAAAGTCGAGTGACAAACTAGTATGGGGATATGGTGATTGACAACCACCATGTTTGCTTATTAAAACAAGACTAGGAACATTTTCATCATGAAAGGGTCGAAAGATTCGTAAGAACAAATTTAATAAGAACATGTTGTAAACAAATGGAATTTCTAAAGGATAATCATTAGGATAAGGACCGAAAGGATTACCTATATGTTTTTGTTCTTAGAATGATTTTTACAAACATATACCATGGTTAGGGGATCATTTGCTTATGATTTGTGCATCACATCAAGAGTATACACCAAACCTTCATGAATACTATTTATGATTGACTATAGACTACACACAAGTATATATATTTCTTATTATTGAATTTCACTATAACATAAATATTTGAGGAAGCCTTGACAAGCTTTCTTGTTGGAATCTTTTCATACAAAAACAGTTGCAAACACAAAATCCCTTGGGACGATCTCGACTTACCAAACTTTGCTATCACGGACGAGTATACTTGCTCGTATGTGTTAATAGGTTAGACGGTTAAATCGTGTTTATAAAATTTTAAAACTTGCACCACACGTAGCACATCATTCATCTAAAACCCACCATGGTCGACCGATGTACGAGCCAAATAAGGCTCATACGAGGCTTCTCATGGCTCAAACTGTTGGATCGATGTACTCTAACCAAACTAACTTAAATAGCTTGTTAAGGTTTAATAACCTCGGATAAATCCTAAGTTATTAACCATGAAACACTGAGCAAACTCTATTAAGTATGCGGAATTTACTTAACAAAGCTAAGAAGAATAACTTTAACTTTGAACTATTTTATTAATAACTCTAACTCTGCTTATTATGCAGACTCTTTAATAACTCTAATAATATCGAACTTCTCTAAAACTCTAATAATGTCACGTACATCTAATATCAATCTAGGGGTCCTTTTATAGGCTCAAGGATAACCCTAAACGATTTACAATTTGTATCCTTGTACGACAAGTAATCTAATAAAGAATATTCTAGAATTACAAAGCTTTCCATAAACGAATATAACAGTTCTTTTAGCTTTGCAGTACTTTGACTTCTTCTTTAGCAGTACTTTGACTTTTCCAGTACTTTGTCTTTCTTCAGCACTTTAACTCTTCAGTACTTTAGCTTTCTGTATCCCAACAATCCTCCCCTAACTTGAATTCTACTTGCTTGACTTCAAGTTCCTTTTTTTTATCTTTAACAGCTCCATCTTTGAAAGAAAGATTGTGTCTTTGCCTTTGGATTGTATCTTTGTAGACTCTGTGCTTATATCATCATTTATCAAAATACTTTTTAGAATTTATTCTTTTCAGCATCAAACAGTGACTTTATTTCTTTTCTGCAACCATTCAGCAAGCTCCATCTTTTCAGCAACATAAGACAATTTGTACAATTAATTCAGTGAAGTTTCAGTCTATTCTCATCACTTCCAGGTGTGTTAACTCCTGTGAGAGGTGAATCATTGAAAATTTAATGGATTTGAGTTCTCTTTACCAAAGCCATTAACTCTGGAGTAGCCAAATGTTTTGATGTGTAAGATCATGGTACACTGATCACCATATGATTTTTAGCAAATCATTAGCTATCAACAGATTTGAGTTGTCTTTACCAAAAGTTGTACCCTTTTGGACTACTTAGTTCTTTCATCATGGTGAACTAATTACCATATAATGGTTTTTCCACAGCCTTTACCACAAGCCATTTTCTTGTGGGCTAGCCAACTCTTCACAATACTGATATGGTGAGTTGATTACCATACAACTTATTAGCAAGTTGTCAACTATAAAACGGAATTGAGATATCTTTACCAGAGCCGTTTGCTCATGGATTAGCCAATCTTTTTGTAACCATGGTGGATTGATAACCTATTGCTGTTACCATCTCAAAAAACATTTATTTCTTTTTAACCTTTGTTTCAAAACATTTATTACTTAACAAAAGTTTTTCAATATTAGTAACTGGTGTAAAAACTGCAAGCAGTACTTTGATGAAAGTACTGTTTGATCAGCAGTACTTTGAATAAAGTACTGATATATCAAAAATTTAATCAAATAGAATTCATACCAGTTATTCATCAGTATCATCAGCTATCTCTGTCCATCTGATAAACAATTTTATAACCATAAGTGCTGTCTCATTGTCTTCTTCGACTTCTATTCCATGCTCCAGCATCCTTCTCATGAGATCTGATGTAAGAGGGTATCTTCTATCAGCTAACATGTGAATCATTGTCCCATCTTCTAGCTCTAGAACATGTACTCCAGATTCTTCAAAGAATCTCCAGCAAGTAATCTCCCAATCTTCTTGGTTCTTCCAGATCTCAGCAGTACTTGTTTCTTCAGTTTCCCAAATTGTTATGAGATCCCCAAGCAAGACTAAACCAAATTCTTCTGATGGATTGTGTTCATAATATTCTTTGACCACATGATATAAATGGAATAAATCCACTCTATCAATTATATGCAATAAATCCCATAGCATATTGAACACCTTGAAGCTTTCATCTTCTTTATGAAACATCAGATATTTTCCATCTTTTGACTCAACAACTTCAAAAGTAGTTATTGGAGATTTGTTCATCTTTAATTCAGCATCATCTTTAGAATACTCAAAGTCTATAATCCTTAAGTAATTCTTCAGTTCATCATCTGTTTCAGATCTTAATTCAACTTTCTTTGATGACTGATGATCTTTAACTTCAGTTACTCTTTTTCTTTTTCTTTTCAAACTTTCTTTTCTTTCTTCTTCTTTTCTTTCTTCTTCTTTGTAAGCATCATCATCTTTGAAATCTTTGATATTTTCAACTTGTCTCTTATATTCTTCACGAACAGCTTCATATAATTCTTTCATATTAACATAATTCAGCTTGTTCTGACCAACATATCCTTTTTTCTTTAGATAAGCCATCATTGCATTCCTTTCTTTAGCAAGATTTGGTCTTCTTGGCAGAGAAGAAATAGGAAGTGGTGATAGTATAGCAGCTTCAGCATTCAATTCTTTTTGTAATTTCTTAGCTGCTTCTTCATTCATAGCTTCTTCTTCATTAGCAACTTCAGCATTCAGTTCAGCTTGTACTTTTCTAGCTGCTTCCTCATTCCTAGCAACTTCAATTGCTCTAAAATCTGCCAATGTAAGCTTTTTCTTCTTTGTTTCTACTAATATACCTTTTCCTTTATCCTTTGGATCAATAACAGGTTGAGAAGCTCTTGATTGTTCCTCTGTAACTTCTTGAATACTAACACCCCTTGGTCTTGATAAATCATGCAAGATCTCAGCAATGGTTTCGTCATCACTTGCAGTATGTATAGGTTTGGGTGTAGCTTCTTCTTCTTGTACAATAGTTGAAGGACCAGCTTCCTCTTCAAAATCTAACAGCCTTGGAGTAATCAATTCTTGCCTCAAAGATCCTTGAAAAGCAGTACTTTGATCAGCAGCAGTACTTTGATCGGCAGTACCTTGATCATCAATACTTTGAACTTGAACATCAACAACTTGCTCCTCAGTACCTTGAACTTCAGTCCTTTCTTCCTCAGTACTTTCAATATTAACATATTCTTCAGTACCTTGGGGTTCATTCTCCTTAACAACATCTTCTTTCAAATTCTTTTCTTCTAAATTCCTCCCTAATTGGACAGAAGATGATTGTTTTTGAACCGTTTGGTGTTTTGTCTTCTTAAACTTCCTTTGCTCCTTTTTAGATTTGACCCATAGACGATGATGTTGAACTAATGGCCAGACAAAATTCTTGAGTCTTCTAAACTTAAGCTTCAACTTATTAATTTGTTTGGCTTGAGCCTCAGTTGTTTTCTTCAATCTGACTAACTCCCTTGTCAGAACAGAATTATCCAATACCAAACCGGAGGTATAGTAGCTGAATCATCTCCTCGAAGTGGTGAATGTTCTTCTGGTTGAGAATCATGAGCAGATATATGTGGAGATGGTGAAGGTGAAGCTGCAACATCTTTTTGAACATCAGTACTTTGGGAAACACTACCTTGTGATGCAGTACCTTCGGATGCAACACTTTGAGATGCAGTACCTTGTGTAGAAGCAGTATCTGTATTGTCATCATCCTCTGCAGCATCATCTCAGACAGCTTGAACAACTTCCATCATAGAAGTAGTTAATGGAGTGTCCCTTCCAGTGAATAAATCACTCTTCCTAGCCATAAAAGTAAAGATCTTGGCTTGTTGAACCACAACAGGTAAAAGACTTGTAGGCTTAGGGACATCTGAAAGTTGTTTATTGAGGAATACTTGTATAAACCGTGGATACATCAACCATTTTGAACCATGAGAGATGTGTGAAAGCATTCCATCTAGAATTAGCCTTGAAAAGTTAAAAACTCAATCTGTAGCCAAACCCACTATAGCTGATGCTATATTAGACCCAAATTGCTCCCATGAGGTACTTTTAGCACTTATACAATGAAGCAATACATGAACCAAAAACTTCCAGTGAGGACAAAATAAGGGTTTCTTGAATGTTTGTTCAGCTAAAGACCCTTCATAACCAATGTCCCTAAAAGTATCCCAAATCAGTTGCTTATCAAAACGAATAGCCCCATCTGCATCATTAAACAATAAGTCTTCTCGAATAGAGGCTTCAGTAATCTTCACAATTCTTCCAGCAACTTTAGCTTGAATACACGAATCACCATTCTCCATAATAACCCTAGCAGTATCCCAAAACTTTTGAATCCAGGGCTCAATAATATATGGTTCTACTAAAAGTGCATAACTAATTTGTGACCCAGTAAGAAAATCGATGATATCATGAAAGGTTACATTTGCTTCAGTCTTGTCTAAATTCGCCACCATGTTGTGTTTGGAAACAGTATTACGATTCGCCATTGAGGATTATATGATCACAATAAGAGATAGAACGAATAATATAGGTGAAAGTGAGAGAAATATGGAAAAGATTTTAAGATATCAATATGAGAGGGAAATTCGGAGAGTAGTTATTTATAGGTGAGATTTAAAAAATCACAGCCATTAATAACAAAGTTACCGTTAGTAGTAGTTACCCCTCAATATGACCGTTGGAACAGTACTTTAATAAGTCAAACAGTACTTTCCACGTGAGCAGTACTTTCCAAGCAGTACTTTCGAAGCAGTACTTTCATAAAATCAAAAAGCAGTACTTTTCCATTCTCTTCCTTACAATAGCATATACAACAAATAATCATGAAGATCCTCCCCTCAAGCAATGCATAGGACTATACTTACAGTAAATAGTCCTCCCCTTAAATGTAGCTCAGTAATTAATCATGCCAATACTCACTACCAAGTGAGTAAATCTTGAAACATCAAATCCTTTGGTGAGTAAATCAGCTACATTATCATCTGTATGCACTTTGACAACATTAATGAGCCTATGCTCATAACAATCTCTGATGAAGTGGTGCCTAATCTGAATATGCTTGGTCTTGGAATGATAGACTGGATTCTTCACAATGAAAATGGTACTCTCATTATCAATATTGATAGGAGTATTCTTGAAATTGAACCCATAATCCAAGAGTTGATTCTGCATCCACAACACTTGTCCACAACAACTTGCAGCTGACCACATATTCAGCCAGTTGATGATGTTCTTTGCAATTGTTTGCTTTTTGCACTGCCATGAAACTAATCTTCTTCCAAGATATTGGCATCCACCTGTGGTTGATCGTCTGTCATAGTTGTCACCTGCATAATCACTATCTGAAAAAGCTTCCAAGTGAAAAGGTGAATCCTTTGGATACCACAACCCCAACTTAGGTTGTTGTTTCAAATAACAAAAAATTCTCTTCACTGCATTCATATAAGAGACCTTGGGTGTGACTTGATATCTTGCACATAAACAAACAGCAAACATGATATCAGGCCTTGATGCAGTAAGATACATAAGACTACCAATCATTGATCTGTATAACTTGACTTCAACTGGTTGTCCATCTTCATCCTTGCCCAATGTGTTGATAGATTTAATAGGTGTAGTAACAGGCTTCATGTCATCAAAATTGAACTTCTTAAGTATGTCAGTAACATACTTGTCTTGACTTATGAAAATTCCTTCCTTTGACTGCTTAACCTGAAGTTCCAAAAAGAAAGTTAACTCACCCATTGAACTCATTTGAAATTCATTCAGCATCAGCTTCTCAAACTCCTTGACCATAGATTGTTTTGTAGCTCCAAAGATGATATCATCTACATACACTTGAACTTGCATGATATCCTTCTTTTCTCTCTTGATAAACAAGGTCTTATCTATAGCTCCTCTCCTATAACCATGTTGCAATAAAAAAGTAGAAAGCCTTTCATACCAAGCTCTAGGTGCTTGATGTAAGGTCAAAAGTACTGTCCAAAGTACTGTGAGAGAACTCTGCAGTTTTGTTCTTCTTCTTTGCCTCTTCATAAGCTCTTCTTTGGTCATCAGTATAAGAGTGTGCTAAAACATCTTGAAGAAGCATCTGATTAAGTTCTTCTTGAATAGATTGATCCTCAGCAGATAATGAGGATTTTGGCTCATCAGTACTTTTCTCTGTCTCAGCAGGTTTAAGTTCTTCATCATGAACAGCATCTTGTCTAATATGGACTCCATGAACAACATATTGTAAATCTTCTCCATTATGAACAGGTTGATTTTCTTCTCTAACAGGTACATAGTTCATAGAAGGAGTTAAAACTTCAAGATCAAACATCCAATCAGGACCTTTACCCTTCTCATTGTCTTGATCTTCTAAAAACTCAACATGAAGACAATCTTGTATCTTCTTAGTGACTCTGTTGTACACTCTAAATCCCTTACTGTTGGTACAATAACCCAATAAATAACCTTCTTCTGACTTTCCATCAAACTTACCCAGATTATCAATTGTATTCAAAATAGTAAGAGGACATCCAAAAAGCTTCATAAATCGAATGTTGGGTTTGTTGCCCATCAGCAACTCATAAGGTGTCTTCATCTGTGGCTTAGTAACTGATACTCTGTTAAGTACATAGCAAGCGTACTTACACTTCAACCCATAATTGAATAGGTAGTTGTGAATCTGCTAGCATTGTTCTGGCTGCTTCAATCAAAGTCCTATTCTTTCTCTCTGCAACACCATTCTGCTATGGTGTTCTTGCAATACTGAACTCCCTCTTGATTCCTTTGTTTGCACAAAATTCATCCATAAGCTTGTTCTTGAATTCAGTTCCATTGTCACATCTAATACCTCTAACCTTGAGTCTTAATTGGTTTTCAAGTGCTATTATGAGAGTCTGAATAGCATCAAAAGTATCATCTTTAAATCCCAAGAAAAATACCCAACTGAATCTACTGCAATCATCTGTTACAACTAAGCAGTACTTTTTCTTGTTTAAACTTGCCACAAAAATAGGTCCAAACAAATCCATGTGTAACAGCTCCAAAGGTTCTCTAATAGTCCTCTCCTCAAGCTTCTTGCAAGAAGCTTTGTGTTGTTTACCCTTCTTACATGCCAAACAGGAGTGATCATTCTTGTAAGTCTTTGAAGGTAAACCTCTAACTAAATTTCCTTTGACCAGTTTGTTGATATTCTTGAAATTGACATGGCCCAGTCTTCTATGCCACTGATGTGCTTCTTCAGATGTTGCTTTTGCCACCAAACATGTGGCTCTCCTATAAGAATGAAGACTCTTCATATCTAGACTGTACACATCATTGGTTCTTGGTACTCTAAGAACTACCAAGTTATCATCGACAGGCTTAAATTCAGGGGAAAGGATGAGACATTATGTGTTAGTGAATAACACAGGATGCTGTTTATCACAGATTTGAGAGACTGACAATAAGTTGAACTTGAGCTCCTTCACATATCTAACATTCTCAAAATCTATACGCCCTGCTTTGATGGTTCCTTTTCCAGTAATTCTTCCTCCATTGGGATCATTCCTAAATGCAACTCTTCCTCCACTAATAGATCTAAAATTAGACAGAATCTCCTTGTCTCCTGTCATACTTCTAGAGCAACCACTATCTACAATCAAATGATCTTTAAGCTCCTCTTCTGGGTTGCCCTGCACAAAGATTTAGAGAGTTAGTTTCTTTTAGGAACCCAAGCCATTACTGACTTGTGTTCCCCTTGTGGAGTTACAAACTCAAATTCTTTGAGTATGTAATTCCACTATTTTTTAAAACATGATCCAAAATTATCTTTTGATTTTTAGCATGTGGATTTTCAAAACTTTCTGGATTTTCAACAAAACTCTCTTTTACAAGTTCATTCTCTTTTTCTTGTATCACAAAAACATCTGATTCACTTTTTGTTGAAAGTACTATTTTTCCCTCAGCAGTACTTTCCCTCTTAACCCATTCGGTTTTAACACTTGGTTCCTGTGATCTAGATCCCCTATGTGAATTGTAATACCTTCTAGGTTGATAGTAATGAGATCTCCTAGGGTTCCTATTCCAAGAGGTGTTTGGTGAAAACTGAGAAGTACTTTGAGAAAGTACTGGTCTTGGCTTAGCAGTACCTTGGAAAGTATTGAAGGGTACTGAAGGTTTTGAAAAGGGTCTTCTCTGGTGAGGGTACCTATGGTCTGGTGAGAAATTGCTGTGATTGACCCTATTTGAATTATTCCAGACTGGTTTGTGCTCTCTAGGTTTCTGATTGGCAGACCTATGCTTTGGAAATTTCCTAAGTTATTCTGAATGAAATTCACAATCCTTGATTAAATGAGTAGAACTAAGGCACACAAAACACAGTTTTTGACCCATACTCCCAAAGTGACTTCTTTTATGTCTATGACCAAAACTATTTTGTCTTCTAGGTGAATGATTAAACCTTTTTTGACCAAAGTTATCCCAAAAAGGTTTAGCAGTACTGTTTTGGAAAGGTTTTCCTAAAGGTACTACTTGTGGAGCAGTACTTTGAGTTGAAGGTACTGCTTGACTTTGAACATTGTTTTCAACAGTTTCTTTTGGGGTTTCAGACCTAGATTGACCAACTAGATTTTTCCTAAACTCTAGACTATCTACTCCAAAACGAGAAACATCAGGCCTAGGGGGTTGATGAATTCCAGTGGGATGGGGGACTGAATGATAATCATTGTCTTTCTTATACTCTGGAGGTGTTTCACTAATTGAATCCTCATTACTAGATGTGTCTACATAATTAATGAGTTCATCATCACTAGTGGTTATATCCTCTAAGTCATCACCTGATTGATTCTTTTCTATGTTATCAAAGTCCATACCAAAACCTAAGCCAGTTCTAATGTAAGCTCTTCTCTGTTTTTGAACATAAGTAACATGTGACAGACCAGATTCTTTCCAGGCATCAAACTTTGCTAACAAATCATCTTTTTCCTTAGTCAATTTCTCAATTTCAGCAATTTTACAATTTAGTTTCCATTCACTTAGTTTTAACCGGTAATCCTCGTTGTTCATACTTTTTAGCCCAAGCCATTTCATTATTTTCATGTGTTAATATTTTGGCTTCCATTGACTCTAAGGTTATTTGGTAACCAGCTACCTCAGACCTAGCCCTAACACAATTATCTCTTTCAATCACATAACTTCCAAGTAATTTTTGATAAAAATCATGACAATTTGAGCATACCTCTGAGATAAGGGGTGAACTTGGTGAAGTAGCCACCATTGCAAGTAGAATAGGATCATCTTCACTCTCCATGCTCCAATCAAATCCTCCAAAACCATCTCTGGATTCCAAAGCAGCATGATCAGATTCCTCATCAAAGGCAGTACTCCAGTCCAATTCTTCTACTGAATCTTCAACTGCTTCTTCCACTGCTACGATACAATAGGTTACTGGTTCATCATCAAACTCAACACTCCAGTCAACTTCTGATAAACTTTCTTGAGCAACCAAGGCTTTTGTTTCAGTAATAGGAATTTCTTTAAGCTCCAGCTTTGGTTTCTCAGTTATCCTGTTTGCTTGAGACTTACCAAACCTGCACTCCCTTGCAAAGTGTCCAGTCTTTTGACAATTGAAACATTCAAATTTGGATTTGTCAAAAGTGATTCCCTGTTTTGGTTTGAAGTCAATGTTCTTTCCTGTTTTCTTCATGTACTTCTTGATCCTTGCAGTGATCATTGCAACTTGCCACCTGATATCAATTTCTTCTAAAGCACCCTCTTCAATTTGTGAGAGATCTTCTTCATAAGTTACAGGTAAAGAAGCTTGTTGTGCAAAGAAAGAGCATACAACTTCATCTGAGTGCATGGTAGTAGTTGGTGAGGCTTGCTGAGCATAGGTGGGGGGAGTGTAAACAGCAGTACTTTGAGCAACAGTACTTTGAGGAGGAGAAGCAGTACTTTTAGTAGAAGTACTGGCCCTCTTTTCAGATGACACAAAAGCAATACTGTGAGACTTTGAGCTTGATTGGCCATTCACCTCATTCTCATACACCTTCAGATGATTGTAGAGATCATCAAAATCCATGGTGTCCAATCCAGTTTGTCCTCTGATCATTGTAGCTATCACATGCCATGTAAATGGCAAACTCCTTAAGAACTTCAGATTGGCATCTTCAACAGATACTTCTGCCTTGTATAATTCTAACATGTTGAGGAGATTTTGAAATCTATCATATGCAGCATCAAGACTCTCTCTTTCACCAACAGTGAAAGTTTCAAACTGTTGTTTCAACAGATTTCTGTGCATCTTCTTAGAAGCTTCATTCCCTCCAAATCTTGTCTTGAGAGCAGCCAGAGCTGCTTTGCATCTTTAGCATCATGAAACTTCATTAGATGTCCATCAGGTATAGCAGATAAGAGTATGTTAAGAGCCTTCTCTTGATTCCTTATGGTAGCTGCTGGTAAGACTGGTTTGGGTGGTTTAGGTTGCCCAGCAATCTCCACAGGTTCTGGAACAACTTCATTACTATTGACAAGTACATTCCATAGAGCATGGTCTGTAATGGCAATGTACTGCCTCATCTTCATACACCATAGGTCGTATTCTCCCTTCTTGATGATTGGAATTCTGAGTGAGGTGATAGGTGGTGGAACAGCTTCAGTCGAAATCTTTAGGTTTTGTTGTAGTAGGGTTTTAGGGTTTCTTCTTAGTCAGAGTTTCCACACAAGCTCTGATACCACTTGTTGGATCGATGTACTCTAACCAAACTAACTTAAATAGCTTGTTAAGGTTTAATAACCTCGGATAAATCCTAAGTTATTAACAATGAAACACTGAGCAAACTCTATTAAGTATGCGGAATTTACTTAACAAAGCTAAGAAGAATAACTTTAACTTTGAACGATTTTATTAATAACTCTAACTCTACTTATTATGCAGACTCTTTAATAACTCTAATAATATCGAACTTCTCTAAAACTCTAATAATGTCACGTACATCTAATATCAATCTAGGGGTCCTTTTATAGACTCAAGGATAACCCTAAACGATTTACAATTTGTATCCTTGTACGACAAGTAATCTAATAAAGAATATTCTAGAATTACAAAGCTTTCCATAAACGAATATAACTGTTCTTTTAGCTTTGCAGTACTTTGACTTCTTCAGCCGTACTTTGACTTCTTCTTTAGGAGTACTTTGACTTTTCCAGTACTTTGTCTTTCTTCAGTACTTTAGCTTTCTGTATCCCAACACAAACATACTACAACGAATAGTTTTTGCAAGATTTGGAGGTGTTAATGAAGGCTTCTATAGGCGTGCCATATATGGATGGAAAGAGAAAAGAAAGATCTACAAAATGGTGGTGGTGGTGGGTGGTCACGCGCTGGTGGGTGGCCAGAACGGCGCCGGCAGTGGGCGGCGGCGGTGGTGGTTTAGGTTTAGAGGTTAGGGTTTGTTTTAGGAGAGAGAGAGAGAGTAGAGAGAGAAAATGATGATATGTGTGTGTTTTTTAGTGTGAGAAACAAATAGGTGAAATGCGGTGGGATGGGAGGAGGGGGCACCAGCCACATCAAACAAGGGGGGCCAAACCCGCTAATTTTCCCAAACTATCCCTTTTACCCATTCCCGAGCTCATATATTGTCCTACAAGTGTCCCAAGACGTTCCTTCTACTCTCTATCGCTTTTATTTACATTTTTCCACGAGTTTTGACTATTTATTTGTCAAGTTTCGAGTTACGGTTTAAAAGTTACGTTATTTCTCGTTATAGGATTTTATTTGTTCCGAATCACATAGTGCTTAATGAAAAGAGCTAAAACTCTTACGACGACTCATACGATAATAAAATAAATTGATGATGTACCCTCCGAACAGCTCGACGGACACCCCTTCGAGATGTGTCAAAGCCCTTCTATACGAAGGCCCAAGTTAGGTCTCCTGAATATTCGTAGGCGTCAAACCATTCGTTCACACGAAGGTTACCTGCGGGGAATTCGCCATTCGAAGCCCTAAGCCCTTCGGGGTATGGTTGATGAAGGAGAAACGGATATGAGAACCTCCTGACTTGGTCAAACCCACGATCTCCCTCTCTTTCATGGCTTTCCCGCCAAGTTTGAGAACGTAGGTCATTAAGCCCTAGCGGTTACCCACAAGCATGGGATACCCCTATGTTCCCCGACATTTACGCAGAGGTGCCCATAACCCTATTTCTTCCACTATAAATAGGTTGGATGGGCAGAGAATTATGGTAAGCTCATTGATCACTCATCTCTTTACTTACACACACTAATACAACAATAACTCATACTTACTCTCACGCCGGAGGTGGTTCGCAGGGTCCAACCCCTGCGTAATCACTTAACGTAGTGTATTCGTATTTCTTATTCTCAGGTGAAAAACAATCTTGGCTGGAACATACACCCCTCATACCTTTGCTCATCATCGAAGCCTGGTAGTGCAACTTATTACAATTAGTGGCGCCATCCGTGGGACCCGCTACTATTAGTCCCGTAATCACCAAGTCTTAAAACCTTAACCGATTACGCTACTTTTCCAGCATGGAACCAGGAAGGGAAGATACACCTCCACCAGGTTTCTCTACCCTGGTACCTTTCAACAGAACTAACACCGATAATCTCGCCCCCATAACAGCCTCCACCTTTACTACACGATCTCGTTTGGAAACCACTCCCGTACATCACGCCTCAACTTCCGCTAATCCTATTCGAGAAATTAGCCCTGCCTTCGTTGAGGCAAAATTCGAAGCCTTAGAGTCCTTGCTGAGGGCTCATAAGAGGCAAATTCGCAACACTGAGATGCGAAGGGAGATGGAATATTCCAGTGAGGAATATGACAAAGAGATCGAGGTAGATGAAAGGCCTCGACCAATTAACAGGGGGCGTTCGGCCCTACGAAATGGTTCTCCTTCCATAAGAAGGCCTAATGGAAGGACTGTTGGTTTTGAAGAAGGTCCCGGAGGAGATCCGGGAAGAAGGGAAAGAGTACAAGGTGAAAGAAGGAGCGAGAACTCCAACGGAGGAAGCAACCCAGTAGGAAACGGAGGGGTAAACCTACCACCTCTCCTAGCTGCCCACTTAGGAAGAGAAGGGATGGGGGCTCTGATACCTCCATCATACGTCTTGAGTGTCGGAGGACCTCCTCCATACTCTGGGATGAACCAGCTACCCCCTTATGGAATGAATCCCTACCTACCTGCTCAAACCTATAATACCTACCCTCCGAATGGGTCTCTCCACAACCAGAGTTACCCGCAAGTGCCCTACGGACTCGTTCATGTACACTCTACACAGCCAATGGGTGGAAACCCTTCGTATCAACCTTCCACAGCCTACGCTGCATTCACACAACCATTTCCTAACCCATATAACCCTACACCTGTTTATCCACCTCCATATAACCCTTACTATGCTAAAGCCTCTGGAGCTTGCACACCTTTTGTGAAGTGGATCGAAGACTACCCTCTGCCTGACGGTGTAAAGATGCCCACTCACATAGGCACCTACGATGGGAAAGGCGATCCTGATAACTTCTTACATTTGTTCGAAGGCGCTATCAAGATGCAGAAGTGGGTCATGCCCGTAGCATGCCACATGTTCACATACACGCTCCGAGACTCTGCAAGAATATGGTGGAATGGGAAAAAGTTGGGGAGCATTGTAAGTCTAGATGATCTTAAGGCTAGGTTCCGATCACACTTTAGCCAATAGAAGAAGTACACCAAGACCCATCTAGCCGTGCATACCATCAAGCAATGGGATAACGAAAGTACAAGGGCCTTCGTCACAAGGTACACCTATGAAACTTTGCAAATTCTAGGGTTGCACGAGGAACAAAGGATTTATGGGTTCGTACATGGCCTACAGACTCGAAGCTTGGTGGAATTCCTGTCCACCGACCTTCCTACCACTTACAAAGCACTGATGGAGAAGCCTTACACTTGGATTAAGTCCAAGGAAGTAGCAGCAAATGGAGCTCTGATAGAGCAAAGAGAAGTCTCTGATAAGTTCTCCAGAGGGTCCTCCTGGGAAGGATCCAAGAATAGAAAGAAGAACAAAGATCGCTTCACACCCTACAACAAAGGCTCGAATCATGGACTCTTGGCAAACTTGGTCAAATCTCCTAAGGAGATTCTGGCTATCTAGAAAGCCGCAAAGTACTTCGACCCACCACCTCGGATGTCAGCACGAAGCAAATCCAGGGACATGTCGAAGTACTGCAACTTTCACAAAGACCATGGGTACGAAACAAACAGCTGCAGAGAGTTGAAGAAGTAGATTGAAGAGGCAGTACGGTCCAGACAATTGGCACACCTGGTTAAAGGCATCAAGAAAGGAAAGGACAAGTTCTCCGACACCCAACTGGGTGAGTGGAAAGGAAACAAAAAGGAGGCTACCCCTGCAGAAGCTCCGATACTATTGGTGCACATGCACGATCCAACCTTGAAACGAAAAGAAGCAGATGGGGAGCTGGGAAGCGTAGGAAAGATAACATTCCCGTCCATCCTGGGGCAGACACCTTCGACTGACCCCATGGGCATCAAGGTACGGGTCTCAAACAGGGAAGTAAACCGAGCGTACATGGATTGTGGAAGCTCCTGCGAGATCATCTATGAGCATTGCTTCCTAAAGCTCAAGTCATCTATACGCTCACGAAGGGTAGACTCAAAAACACCTCTGGTAGGGTTCTCCGGCGAACACTCATGGCCCCTTGGAAAGGTACCGTTGGAAATCACTATAGGCGAAGGCCCCTTATCCCACACGAAAATGCTCACATTCGTCATAGTCATGTCAGATTCTCCTTATAACTTGCTAATAGGGAGAACAGCTATGCAAAAGATGGGCATTGTCATTTCCACTATACATGCTACCATTAAGTTCCAGACTCCCTTCGGAGTAGGAACTGTTCATTCTAATTATGTGGCGGATAAGGGAATATATGGTGTTAAGAGGGTCAAGGAAGATTCGGAGGAGCCTCCGATAGCGATTCTAAGCTGTACGGATGCAAAAGAGCGAGTCGTAGTAAACCTTAGCTACCCCGAACAGACGGTGGTGATAGGAAAGCAACTCCCGGTGAATTTCAAGGCGAAGCTCACAGAACTGTTACGGACTAACCTTGATATTTTTGCTTGGAAATATTCTGACATGATAGGAGTCCCAAGAACATTGCTGATAGACGGACAGCCCTTCGGCACGGAGCATAAACTCAATGAATACAAACATATTGAGCCCATGAAACAGAAAAGAAGGAGCCTAGCCCCCGAAAGAAACGCTGCAGCCTGCAAAGAAGTTGATGAACTGACACAAGCGGGCATTCTAAGGGAAGTCAAATACCAAACCTGGGTGGCCAACCCAGTAATGGTAAAAAAGAGCGATGGAGGGTGGCGCATGTGCGTTGACTTTACCGACATCAACAAAGCATGCCCGAAGGATTGCTACCCCCTACCAGAAATCGACTGGAAGGTAGAATCCTTGCCAGGCTTCCGACTGAAGTGTTTCCTAGATGCCTATAAAGGGTATCATCAGATCCAGATGGCAAAGGAGGACGAGGAAAAAACAACCTTCTACACAAGCAAAGGTGTCTACTGTTACAGAAAGATGCCCTTCGGATTAAAGAACGCAGGGGCAACATACCAACGACTCATAGATAAAGCCTTCAACAAACAGATAGGCAGAAATCTAAAAGCTAGACAGAGGAGGACCTACTCCTTGATGTGCAAGAAACCTTCGGGCGATAAACATGAAGCTGAACCCTAAAAAATGCTCTTTCGGTGTCGAAGAGAGGCAATTTCTAGGGCATCTGATCACTAAGCAAGGGATAAAGGCTAACCCTTCCAAGATCAAGGCAATTATGGATCTCCAAGCTCCTAGGTTCTTAAAATATGTGTAAAGCTTAAATGGGAATCTAGCCGCGCTAAGTCGATTCTTGTCGAAGGGGGTTGACAGATCCCTACCGTACTTCAAAACACTTAAAGGGTGTGTTGACAAGAATACTTTTCAGTGGAGTCAGGATGCAAAAGCTGCTTTTCAGAAGATGAAGGAGTTCATTAAAATCCTTCCAACACTTACAGCGCCAATCAAAGGCGAGGTGTTGTTCATGTACTTAGCATCCTCAATGGAGAGCATCAGCACAGTTCTCATGGCAGAACGGGACAAGAGGCAAATCCCCATTTACTTTGTCAGCAGGGTCTTGCAGGGAGTAGAGGTCAACTACCCAATATTGGAGAAGCTAATACTAGCTCTAATATACGCAGCAAGAAGGCTCCGACGATACTTCCAGGCCCATTCAATCACAGTCTTAACCGACAAGCCACTCAAACAGATCTTGTTGAAGCCTGAAAAGTCTAGAAGGGTGGCCAAATGGGCTATCGAACTTGGGGAGCAAGAAATAGAGTTCAAGGGTCGAAACTTTATTAAAGGGCAAATTCTAGCAGACTTCTTGGCAGAAATGCCTTCCGAAAAGGACACAGAAAAGGAAGAGCCTAAAGCTAAACTCACCGAAGTGCAGGATGACTGGAAACTTTATACAGATGGAGCATCAAGCTCCGATGGTTCTGGAGCAGGTCTAATGCTAGTCAGCCCTGAAGGGAAGGAGCATACATATGCTCTTCGTTTTTAGTTTGAAGACACAAACAATGTAGCGAAGTACGAAGCCCTATTAGCAGGCCTTAGATTAGCTAAAGATATGGAGGTCAAAGCCCTTGCCGTTTTTGTAGATTCTCAATTGGTAGCGAATCAAGTGACAGGCTCCTATGAAGCAAGGCAGCCCGTCATCAAGCAGTACTTGGAAAAACCAAAGGAGATGCTGGATAGCTTCGATTCCTACACCATCCAACATGTTCGTAGGAATCAGAACAAGAAGGCAAATGCACTGAGCAAGCTAGCCTCTATGGCCTTTGCTCATCTCACTAAAGAAGTACTAGTTGAAGTCCTACCTGAAAGGTCCATCATTCGCAAGGAGGTCACGGACGTGGTTCATGAAGAAGGAGAGACATGGATGACTCCCATAAGGGAGTACTTGATAAGTGGTCTTCTCCTCGAAGATCCCAAACTAGCAAGGAAAATACGGGTTAAGTCCCCACAATACCGGCTAATAGGGGAAACCCTATATAGAAGGTCGTTTATGTCACCTTGGTTAAGATGTGTGGGACCCAAGCAGGCTACGAGCATCATCGCTGAAGTTTACGAAGGATCCTGCGGCCTCCATGCAGGGCCCCGTTCTGTCGTCTCAAAGATAATGAAGTTAGGCTATTACTGGCCTTCGATGCATAGGGATGCGGGAGAAATCATTCTCAAATGTGAAGCTTGTCAGATACACTAAAACGTCCCCAAGCTGCCAAAGCAGGACATGACAAGTGTGACATCCGCATGGCCCTTCTCCCAGTGGGGAATTGATATCGTAGGACCCATGCCTATGGCTCCTGGTGGGGTCAAATTCTTGCTGGTGGCAATCGATTACTTTACAAAGTGGGTGGAAGCTAAACCTTTAGCCTCCGTTACAGGGAGACAGATCGAGAAGTTTGTGTGGGAGCACATTGTGTGCAGATTCGGAGTGCCTCACATCATCATATCTGACAATGGTAAGCAGTTTGCTATAGGAGTCTTCTATGACTTCTGTCAAGGGCTCAACATAAAGCAGTCTTGGACATCCGTCTACCATCCACAAGGTAACGGACAGTTGGAGGTTACAAGCAGAGACATTGTCAAAGGGATTGAGAAAAGGCTGGGACGAACTCATCACGGATGGGTGGACGAGCTCCCTCAAGTACTGTGGGCTCATAGGACACACCCCAAGTCAAGAATGGTGAAACTCCCTTCAGCCTAACATACGGAACAGAAGCAGTTATCCTTTCGGAACTAAGTGTACACACGGAGCGTGTGGCAACATATGATGCTTCCCAAAATGATGAAAAGATCAGGGAGAACCTTGATCTACTAGAAGAAAGGAGAGAGATAGCCTCCATCCGAGAAGCCATGCACAAGCATAAGATCGAAGGCTACTACAACAAAAGGGTCAGACCTTCCACCTTCAAGCCTGGGGAATACGTGCTATGCCTCAACAGTGCAAGCAAAGCAGAATATCAGGGGAAGCTAGGACCAACTTGGGAAGGACCCTACGTGATAGCTGAGGCCTACGGAAATGGAGCCTACAAGCTGGCCACTCTTCTCGGAGAACCCATCGACAGGACATGGAATGGTACGAACCTCCAAAAGTTCTATGTTTAAGAAGTATTTTTACTTTTTCATTCTTGTAATTAGAAGCTTTTCATGGGAAAGCAAACATTATTGGTAGTTGTCTTAGTTTTCATTTCAAGAATGATGTAATGCTCTCTACCAATTCAATGATGAATAATACATTTCCCACAAATCTCTTGCTTCGTTTCTTAAACACAAAGATTTGTTCAGCCAAGTCGTTTATGAGTTTCAATGTTGAATAAAAAGGCATATGGCGTAACAAACGCCTCATTACTTAAGCCTATAAAAACATTCACATTAACTCTCCTAGCAGTTTATGGCACTTATGAAAGCAAAAACAAAGCCATATTACTTAAAGGATTTAAGATAGAGTGGGTCGCGACCCTCTGTCAATGATCAAAATTGGTCATTATATTCTTGGTGTTGAAATTTACACACAATGAGGTTGTTTAACCATAGGTTGTAAAAATTTACACACAAAGAGAAGTTCACAAGACAAAAATTAAATAACTAAGTGTGTAGGGATATTTCCCCACACCGTGTCATTCAAAATAAGGGCTAACGCCCTTGTACCTACATATGAGGCCGAAGCCCCATTTAAATTGTCTTTGACCTAAGCCATACATCACAAATGTTAAATTGTTTAAGGAACCAGACATACATCATAAAGTAACATCGAATTGTCTTAAAAAGAGTACATGCTACCCTAGGAACCAAATTACTGCCAACATGGCAGCCTTCACTCTGGCTTCTGAGGAGATGGAGTTGGAGATGGTTGAACTGAGGCAGGCTTGGTGGAAACCGTCTTCTTGGTAGGGGTCGTAGGCTTGATCTTGCGCGGATTCTTTGAGAGGATGTCTTCAAGAAGAGCCATGGGGTCTTTGGTAGCTTCAGACAGGAAGGGGTACTCTGCAGTTTCAAACACATTTCCTGCATCTTTGTATTCTACCTTCAATGAGGGAGGGTGGCACTCAATTTTGGAGAGGTCCACAGGCTTACTTGTTTTAGCTGCCTCCTCCAAAGCCAAGAACCCTCCATGGAAGATAGCTGACTTGATGACCTTCCACATCGCAGCTCTCATATCATCACTATGATAAAGTTTCATGGCTATGTATGGCACTACCTCTGACACGACCTCAGCCCAGTCCCTTTGCAGCATTTTATACCTCATCTGCAAGTCGTTAACCTCCTCTCTTAATTTTACTTCCACCTCTCCAAGCCTAACCCTCTCACTTTCCAAACCGGCACACTTTGCCTCCACCACAGCATTTTGGCCAGTGAGGCTTACCACCTTAGCCGCCTCCAACTTAAGCTTGCCGCATTCAGCTGTCAGCTCGTCTATATTCTCACGAAGGTCTTGGACGAGTGGATTCTTCTCGACATCCCTCTCAATCTCATCACACTTAGCCTCCAACTTGGCATACTCCTGATCTCTGTGCTTCTCCCTCTCCAGCATGACATCCATCTCTTGCCTTGCCTTTGTGACAGCCCGAAGTAACTCCCTGGTTCGACCATTCAAATGATTGTCCAACACTGCCTACTGTTGATCCCAGTTGAGCAAACGATCTAATATAGAAACTGACTTTAAACAAGAACTTATTAAGTATCATGCGGAATTTAATACTTAATCTTAAGAAGAAGAACAATAAACATTCAACACCTCAATATTATTATTAATAAGAATACTCTAACTAGTATTAGGGTTTTACAACCTTGAAGTGTATCGACCTTAGATATAAAACATACGTATATCTAATCTAACCTAGGACCTCCTTTTATAGGCTAAGGAGTCCTTTACATAATACAATACGTAACCTACAAGATAAATATCTTTTCCATATTTATCTAATACAAAATACTAAACCGACTATACAAGACTAGCAGTGGTTACAATACATTATCCGTGGTTACACACTACTACTAGCCGCGGTTTGTCTTCATCCGTGGTTCCATTATTCTGTCCGTGGTTATATCAACTCTGTCCGTAGTTCCAGTACTTAGAATAATTCTTGATCCAAGGAACCAAAAACCCAACAATCCTCCCCTAAACTTGATACATTCAAACAGAATTCTCAAGTTTCCTTTAAGCTCAAAACATCTGAATTGGAGGATGTAGCCAAACACTTACTAGTTTTAAGAATGTTTTCATACTTCAGCAACAACGTGTAAGCTTGACCATCATAGGGCACCAACATCTTGATAATACCAGGCTTCATCATCTGAGCAATAACTGCTGGATACTTATTCAGTTGAGGATAATCACCTTCTACAAGCATATGAATAACTTCTCCAGAAACAGTTAAAACACGAACTCCACAAGTTTGATATAAAAACCAGCTTGTAACATTACCATTGTAGAGTCCTTTCCATTCAGGTTCATCATGAGTAGGTTCAAATAAAATCTTCAAATGATGATAAACCAGTCTCTCATGATAATCATTTGGATGTACTTCACCAAACTTATTCTTGTAAAGTATCCAAAGATTCATCAAATCATCTCTATCAAAATACTGAAGCATCTGTGAAAATTTATTATACTCATAAACTTCATTGTTGAGTCTTTGAATTTTCCAAACTCCTTCACTTCCAACTTTAAGCTTAAACTCATAAGAAATAATTTGATTAACATCTTTAACTACTTTCAGTCTTTTAGAATCAGATGTCTCCTGAATCTCAGATTTTCTCTTTCGTTTACTTTGAATCCACTCATCATCCTTCTGAATCCACTCTTCTTCCTTTTTAGAATTCATTGGACAATAATCATCATTATTAATCTTCATACATCTTATATAAATCTCACGAATTCTTTCAAATGAACATTTATTAAGATTATTAGGAATATGAATGCCTGAATTTTTAATAATCTTCATCAGTACATTCCTCATCTGTGCAATTGAAGGAGGTTTCTTTCTTATAACTTGCTTCCTTTCTTTACCAATCCTCCTTGCCCATTGACCCAAAAGTCTAGCTCTTTCCTCATCATCCAACAGTGTCCATTCTTGTGCAGTATATTCATCATGTATTTGTTGAGAAGCTTCAAGATAGTTTTGTGATTCATACCATGTAGCTAACCATCTCTGACTAGCTTCCTCTTCTTCTTGCTTCCTTTTCTCTAAAGCTGCTTGTTCTTCAGCTAACATGTTTTTTACATACTCTGCATCATAAGCAACCTGTTCTTCTTTACTTTTAAACTTCAACTCTGGCTCTGCAATCCCTTTACCTTTACCAACATCTTGTTGAACCACTTTCTTCTTTAATAGATCACCAATAATCAAACTTTTACTTCTAGGTTTAGGTGCAGTAGATTCAATAGATAAAACAGGTGCAATCATAGGTGTAGAAATAGATGAGGTTTTGCTTAGATTTATCAATGTACTTGCAGCTTCTTTCTCAACTTCTTTAGATTTAGGTGGTGATACATAGAGGGTTGTGACAATAGTGGAAGTGGTTATGATAGCAGTGGGTATGACAGTAGTGGGTACAATTGCCATGTCTGAAACTGCAGCAGTGCTTACAAGAAAACTATCCATGGTTGCAGACACACTAGCAGTGGTTGTATTCTGCATCACATCATCTTCTACCACAGTCTTCAAATTTTCAAGAACAGCCACATTCCCAGCATTATCAGATACCAAAAATTCTTGATCTCCACTACCAACATCTTCTTCCATAGGTACATCTACAGCCTCCCCTGAATTCATGCCATCACTCCTCCCCTGTTTGGATACATTCTCCACATTCAGAGCTGGAGAGGAGTCCACCTTCTTTTTCATCCTTCTCATTTTTCTCAAAACAGCAATCCCAGGTCTTCTTACTTTCTCCAAAACCAATACCCTGTGCTTCAATCGCCTAATGTCTTTTCCCTGAAACACAGCCAACTCCTGTAGACCTGAAATTGTATCCTCCATTTTGGCACATTTATCCGTCAATTCATTAAAACGTTCAAGAATATCCTCCCCACTTCGACCTGTGTGAACTGGTCCGAGAGGTGGTTCATTGGAAAAGTCATCATGTACAAACTCAGGATCCGTCAATTCAGTTTCATGTTCCAATCTATCCTCATCACTTCGAGCTGTGTTAACTGCTCCGAGAGGTGAATCCTTGGATATAGTAAACATAGCATCAGACCTAGCCTGATCATCTATGCACCCTTTAGTAGCCAGTTGGATAGGGATTCCTCCACCAGTGTTAAGTTCCAAGGAACTCTCCACATTAGGAGTTGCCAAAGGTTGGGTCTTATTTATGTTTCCACTATCCTGATTAGCATCTAAGCATGAATCAGTAGTGGAAGCCCTTCCAATCATGTCACCTCCACTCCATGTGACAGCCTCATGAACAACACTACTAACACTAGCCTGAGGTAGCTTAGTGCCCTTCTGTCTCCTAGTCCATACAATTGGTGTAACAGTGGTTTGGGTTTGACTAGAAGTAGGTTGAGTGTCACTAACAGTGGTTTGAGGTGTACTAGCAGTGGGTTCAGATGTACTAGCAGTGGGTTCAGTGACTATAGGTTGGGATTCAAGACCTTCATCAAACTCAGGATCAGTAGGCAAAGTAAGCATATGGGGAAACAAAGGAACATCTCTTATCTGTACATTTGGCTTCTGATTCCTCATATGTGCAAAAACCTTAGGAAGCATATGATGAACTTCATACTCCCTAGTATGCTCAACAGGTTCCTCTATTTGACTTTCCACAATCAGTTGAACAAACCGAGGATACAAATAGTATTTACCCTTCTTCCTAATGTTTTGTACTAACCCCTCATAAATCATCCTAGACCAATTAAACTTTCTTCCATCAGACAAACAAATAACAGCAGTGCAATTTTGGAAGGAAAGTCATTAAACCCAGTGGTCTTATTACTCATACACATCAACAAGGTATGAATAAGAAACTTCCATTGTGTTGAAAACAAACTCTTAAAAAATTGTACCTTATCACCCCTGTGTGTATATCCTAACCTTTCTAAACCAGTTACAATCTCAGCATCTGAAAGATTATCAATACCATCAGCATCATCAAACTGTAAAACTCTCCTAATGATCTCCTCATCAACTGAAATAGCATTCTCATCCACAACAGTGCTAAACACTTCTACTCCATCAACCTCTTCAAGCTTAGCATTCCTCTAGAACTGATGTATGTAGGCTTTAAGGATGGTTGGTGTGACAGTTAAGGCATAGTGAATAGAACTATGAATAAGGAAATCAATCATTTGATGAAAACCTTCAGATCGATCATTTTTGGTGAGATTAGCAACAAGGTTATGTGTGTTGGAATACTTTTCCGCCATTGTGATTAATGATGGGTATGATGTGGGTTTTGTAAATTATACAAAGTAAAGTGATTAGGGTTAATGTTGAGCGCCAATTGAAAGTGATTTGAAGATCAAATAAAGGATCCATCCGTGATTTGGGGAGAGAAATATAGTTTTGCCAAAGTTACCAAACAACCCCTGTAGTATCCAAAATCATTAACACAGTCTATCAGAGGTTTTAGAACTGCTATCCGCGGTTTGAAACATACCATCAGTGGATACAAGGTTTCACTTCAATCATTAGACCAAGAGATACAGCAAGCAAATTTGTGTCAAAATAAGAGATATCTCACAAAAATATGAAGGATTACACAATTTTTTTACTTTTTTATTTTTTTTTAACAAACACTAGCAGCTAACATATCACCAGCTCCAATGTACACTAATCCTTCATACCTGCAAGACTAAAACACAAACCAAACACAGAGAAGAAAGTTATTGTTATCAGTGGTTAGAAAAGCCAGCAGTGGTTCTAAATGACCTATCCGTGGTTAGCAAAGATAAGTCAATATGGTCAACTTCCAGGATTAACATTAGTCCAAAGCCCAATGAACTCATTAACTCCTCAACCACATTTAACTTGCCCCTCATTTACTTACATAGCCCATAACTCTGCTTATAAAAAGAACCCTAATCTCATATAACACACACACCAATTAAAATCAAAACCCTAATTTCTCCAAAATCCACAATCAACCTCAATCACCATGTGGAACCCCAGTTGGAATAAACCAGAAGTTATTGATCTAACATCCTCCTCCTCCTCATCATCATCATCATCAAGTGAAGATGAATGTCTTTACATCCCTCCACAGAACCACGACCAAGAAAATCCCCCTTTCTCCCTTCATCTGAAGATGATAGTGTGGTGAATCCAAATGAGTCTTCTGATGACTCTGATGACTCCACTAGGAAGAGAACTTCACACCCCCAACCTTCATCATCCCAACCCCAACCAAGACCAAGAGCAAGAAATCCACCACTCCCAAAGGACAGAGAGGTGGTTCTTGGTCTTCCTGCACCAGGTTGTGGTGCTTCTTCACATATCGTAAAGGGGAAGGGTAAAAGGAAGATGGAGTGATTGCTTTTTGGTGAAACCAGTAGATGAAGCACAAAGGACAATGTCAAATCACAAATTCATCTACTGTATTCATCTTCATCATCTTCGGTTTCCTTAATCCATCCTTCCCATTTTGATCCTTAGCTCGTCATGCATATCCAACAGCTGAAATAGATGATATGAGCTAGGATAGTAGTAGGAAATCATGTATAGAACTAGTCTTTTAATTTGCACTTGAAGTTTCATTGTAAGCTGTAAGCTGTTTCTTGAATGAATGAACAATTTAACTTCAGTACTTCTTTTGCTTCTATAATGAACTGTCTTTTATCTACAAAATGGTTAGTGGAAACACAGAGCAACTACCAGTGGTTTGAACAAAACTATCAGTGGTTAGAAACAAAAATAGCAATACTAAGATTACATAATAACAGTCCAAGTCTTATACAAACTTTTACAAAACAAGTTGAGATTTAGAGATTAACCATTCCAATACTAACAACAAGGTACTGAAACCTCCCTACATCAAAAGCTTTTGTGAGAAGATCAGCAATATTGAAATCAGTATGGATTTTTACCATTTGAATCAGCCTTTTCTCATTACAATCTCTAATGAAATGATGTCTTATCTCAATATGTTTAGTTCTTGAATGTAAAACATGATTTTTAATGATGCATATTGTACTGTTATTATCAATGTAAATCTTAGTATGCATAAAATTGTACCCAAAATCCAGCAATTGATTCTGAATCCAAAGAACTTGACCACAACAACTAGCAGCAGCCACATATTCAGCTTCAGTTGTAGAATTTGCCACAATAGTTTGCTTTTTACACTGCCATGAAATTAGTCTGCTTCCCAAAAACTGACATCCTCCAGTAGTAGACTTCCTATCCAAACTAGCACCAGCATAGTCACTATCTGTGTAGGCCACCAAATCAAAAAGAGAATCCTTAGAGTACCAAAGGCCCAGTTTAGGATGACCTTTAAGGTATCTAAATATTCTCTTAACAGCATTCATGTGTGATGTATTAGGTGTGACTTGAAATCTTGCACACACACAAACTGAGAACATTATATCTGGCCTAGATGCAGTGAGATACATCAAAGATCCAATCATGGACCTGTACAACTTCTGATCAACTTTGGGACTTCCATCATCTGGTAGCAGTGGTTTCTGAGTCTCCATAGGTGTACTAGCACTCTTCACATCCTGAAACCCAAACTTCTTCAAAACATCTGCTACATACTTGTCTTGACTAATGAAGATACCATCAGTCCTTTGTTGAACCTGTAGCCCCAAAAAGAAAGTGAGTTCTCCCATAGAACTCATCTGAAACTTATCATGCATAAGTTTCTCAAAATCCTTGCATAGCTCCTTGTTAGTTGAGCCAAAGATGATGTCATCTACATAAACCTGAACCAGTAAAATATCATCCTTGTGCTTCCTAATGAACAAAGTCTTATCAATCAACCCTCTTTTGAAGTCATTGTCCATTAAATAAGTAGACAGGCACTCATACCATGCCCTAGGAGCTTGATGCAACCCATACATAGCCTTCCTCACCCTGTAGACCTTATCAGGATGATCAGGATCTTCAAAACCAGGAGGCTGACAAACATAAACCTCCTCATCAATTGTGCCATACAAAAATGCACTTTTAACATCCATCTGATACACAACAAAATTCTTCAATGAAGCATAAGCTAAAAACAATCTAATAGCCTCAATTCTTGCAACTCGAGCAAACACTTCATCATAATCCAAGCCTTCAGTTTTTGTGTATCCTTGAGCAACCAACCTTGACTTATTTCTCACAACAATACCTCTTTCATCTCTCTTGTTTCTGAACACCCATTTAGTCCCAATTGCCCTTTTACCATTTGGAAGATCAACCAATGTCCAAACCTCTTGAAGTTTGAACTGAAGAAGCTCCTCTTGCATTGATTCTACCCAACCTTCTTCAGATAATGCTTCTTCAACTCTCTTGGGCTCCTTTTGAGACAGAAAACATGCAAACAAGCAATTTTGCAGATCTTTATGACTATTTATTTTGTAAAGTGATCTTGCAAAGAAACCTTGTTCAAGAAAGGTTTTTGTATTCTGAACCTTGCTTCTTGTTTGAACAGGGGTGTTCAAATTTCCAAGTATTTGTTCGTTAGGATGAATCTTATGAATCCTTGTTGAGGTAACAGGACTTTCATGAATGACATGTTCCAAATTAGTTAAATCAGCATTGAAGAAATCATCCATGTCTTCATCATCAGTAGGAGTATCAATTTCAATCAAAGCAGGCATATTAGGATCATGTGGATACTCCTCTTCACCAAATAATGGCTTTGCAGTTGGTCCAAAGAAAGTATTATCATCAGTACTTACAACTGTGGTTTCACTTGTTCTGGTTGTGGTAGAAGTTGGCTTAGCAGTGCTTTCATTATAACTGTCCGTGCTTTGATTTGGCTTAGCAGTGCTTTCAGAATGCCTTTTCTTCTTTTCAATTTCTTCTACCGACACTGAGTTATCTTTCAACAACTCATCCTTATCTTGATGATGATCAACATTGCCTCCAGTATTCAATACATCATCATCAGTGGGACCTTGCTTATCAATGATGGGTGAGACAGAACTAGCTTTCCACTTTTCAAACAAATAGAACTCCTGTGGAGAATCAGCTTCCTTAGAAATTGTTTCTGCATCAGAATCCTTTTGTGTACCTGCATTCACATTAGTGGAAGTTCCTGCAATGATAGGCTCATAATTCATAGATTTGGTTAGCATATCAATGTTAAACAGCCAGTCTGGTCCTTTGGTCTCAACACTAGGAGTCTTTTCACTAAATTGAACATGTAAGTTCTCTTCAACAATTCTAGTCCTCCTATTGTATACTCTAAAGGCTTTACTATTAGAAGAATAGCCTAAAAAGTATCCATCATCAGCTTTTTCTTGAAACTTGCCTAGGTAGTCTATGGTATTCAAGATAGTAACAGGACACCCAAAAGGTTTTAGGAATGCAATCATTGGCTTCCTATCATGTAACAGCTCATAGGGGGTCTTGTTATGAGGCTTCACTACCTTACTTCTATTCTGCACATAACATGCAGTGCCTACAGCTTCAGCCCAAAAGGTAGTTGGTAACTTAGACTCTGACAACATTGTCCTAGCAGCCTCAATTAGTGTCCTATTTTTCCTTTCAGCTACACCATTTTGTTGTGGTGTTCTAGCAACACTAAACTGTCTTTCTATACCTTTAACTACACAAAACTGATTCACCACAACATTCTTAAACTCAGTTCCATTATCACATCTGATTATCTTTACCTTATGATTTACTAGATTTTCTATCTTAGTAATGAAACTCTTGAGGATCTCACTAGCCTCACTCTTAGCAGCCAAAAAGTATACCCAAGAAAATCTACTATAATCATCAGTGATAACTAGGCAATACTGCTTATGGTTCAAACTTTTAGCAAAGGTAGGTCCAAATAAGTCCATATGAAGCATAAACAGTGGTTGTGTAATGGTGTTGACTGTTTTGGTCCTACAAGAGGCTCTATGTTGTTTTCCTTTTTGACAAGCCACACAAAGTTCTTTACACTCAAAAACCTTGGAAGGTAAACCTCTTACTAAGTTGCCTTTTACCAGTTTATTGATTGTTTTAAAATTTAGGTGACCTAGCCTTCTATGCCATAATTTTGACTCATCTACAGATGCTTTAGCAAACAAACATGTTAAGGACCTATTTGGAAGAACATCTTTAAGATCAAAACAATATATGTTTTCTTTCCTAGGTACCCTAAGTTGTATAAACTTCTCATCAGGCATCTTAAACTCAGGAGACAACACCACACACTCAGTTTCACCAAAAAGTACCCAGTTTTTCTTATCACACATTTGAGAAACACTGAATAGATTATACTTAAGTCCCTGTACCAGATAGACTTTTTCAAAGTCTAAATTCCCTGTTCTGATTGTGCCTCTGCCAAGTATCTTTCCTCCCTTTGGATCATTGCCAAATGCCACATATCCTCCATCAAAAGCTTCAAGATCTTCCAAGTTGCTCCCATCCCAAGTCATGTGCCCAGAGCAACCACTATCAAAAACTCCTTTATCTTTTAGCTCATCTTGTAGATTGCCCTGCACATGAAATTAAACAAATTAGTTCCTTTTGTGGACCCAAGCCAATACTGACTTGGGTCTGCCCTGTGCATCAATATAATCAAATTTGTTTAGGTCCATTGATGCACAATTGACATGATGTAAAACCTTGGTCTTAGGTTTCCATTGCCAACTAGCTGAGGCCTTTACAGCATAAAAATGGTTTCCAACCACTGTGTCAGTTATCACCTTTGGAATTTTTAAAACTTCTTTTGTATCATTGGTGATATTTTGCTTAGCAGGGTTTACAGTTTGCTTAGCAGTGTTTACATTTTGCTTAGCAGTGGTTGGAACCCATTTGGGTGCAGCAGTGACAATTGATTTTGTATTTCCATTCCTCATTAACACTGCTCTAGGAATCATGTTACTGTTAGGATGAGGGTTTGTTTTCTTTGAAAAGTTTTGATGATTTACCCTCCTCCATTGATTCCAAACTTGTGGTCTGATTTTATAACAATTTATCTGTAAGTGTTCAAAACTACCACAGTTATAACAAGCTTTCTTGACACATTGAAACTCATCACCTAACCTGTTAGAAATTAGGCCATTAAAGTTTCTCTGATTGCCCCTAGGTATATATTTTCTCATCTGTTCCCTAGGTATTTCCTTGTACTCAACCACTTTCTTAGTAATTTGAGCTCCAAATCTAGGTACAAGGTTGGCTTGTTTAGAATCAACTTTCTTAACATGTTCTATCTTTTCAGGTTGAGTTGATTCAGATCTATCTTCCTCAGAATCTGATTCCCAATCTTCAATTGTGGGAGCATCAGATGACTTATCAGAACTTATCTTAGGTGATTCAATCTTGTTAGTCTCACCTACAAGTTTATTGAAGCTAAATTCACTACTAAATGAGAGCTCTTTTTCAGGTGGTGCATGTTGCATTAGAGTGGGTGGTGGCATATTATTGTATCCTATCCCAGAACCCTTTTTCATTAAATGACTCTTTATAGATTTATGAACCATATCAGAAGCAAATTGTATTTTAGCTACCCTCACAACATGTTTTTCTTTTTCTTCTAGGGCCTTTTGTTTTACACTCTCTGCCTCTGCTAGTTTATCTTTAATCATCTTAATCTATCTATCTTTAAGATCAATTTCACCACCTAGTATATTGATCTTATCTACATACTCAAACTCACATTTAATACAGTACTTTAGCTTCTCTTCCACACTTTCTAGACCAACTCCATAACCTAGGTTGTCCATAGACAGTCTTTCTACTTCTTTTCTTAAACTCTCAGTGATAGCTTTTTGAGATTCTAAGTTATCATGACATGACTTAAAAGAACAAGTAGAATCATTAGATACCTCAGAATCTGAACCAGAAGATAAAGCATATGCTATTAGAGCAAAGTTATGCTCTTTTGAAGCTTCACTAGCAAGAAAAGCTGCATTGGGTCCTTCTTTAATTTCATCACTCCAGTCATAATCACCAAGACCATCTTGAGCCACCAATGCTGAAGAAGGAGTAGACTCTTCAGTGGTCTTCTTGATGCCTTCAATCCTCTTAGGTGCTCGACATTCCCTTGCAAAGTGACCCTTCTTCTTGCAGTTAAAGCACTCCATCTTCCTTTTGTCGAACCCAGCTCTTCTTTTACCATCATACTTGACCTGTCTTCCAGTCCTTCTCAGAAACTTCCTTGCTTGAAGAGTCAACATTTCCATTTGCCATTGAAGATTAATCTCCTCAAGATCATCAGGATCAATTTGATCTAGATCTTGATTCAAAACAGTAACACTGGTAGTTAAATCAGCCAGAAAAGCACAAATTACACCATCACTGACATTATCACTAACAGTGGTATTGTTTGCAATAGCCGTGGTTATACCATATGCAGCAGTGGATACATCTTGTGAATTCTTGTGATTGGTAGAAACAAAAGCAATGTTTTGGCTAGATGAAGATGTACCAGCAATGTTGTTCTCAGACTCATATACCTTCAAGTTGTTGTAGAGATTGTCCAGAGTCATCTTTTCAAACTCATCCTTGTTCCTCCACACAACAGTATGCATAGCACAGTCAGGTGATAAACTTCTGATGAACTTTAGATTAATATCTTCTTGAGCAACTTTGTAGTCCACTGACTTCAATTGGCTGATAAGCTTTTGAAGTCTGTTATAGGTGCCATCAAGTTTTTCTCCACTCAGAGCAGTGAAGTTTTCAAGCTAATGCTTGAGCATATTTTTTCTTGATTTCTTGGTAGCTTCATTACCAGCAAACCTTGTTTCTATAGCATCCATAAGCTCCTTAGCAGACTCATATTGTTCAAAATCCAAAGCATATTCATTAGGTATTCCCATAGAGAGAATACTATGAGCTTTAATCTCCATCTTTCTCTTAGCCTTGTCGATCTCACTAACAATGGATATTTCTTTGCCATCATCACCCTTCTTAGGAAGAGTATCACATTTTTCCACAACATCCCAGAGAGCATAATCAATCATGCGAATGTATTGCCTTATTCGCATTCTCGAGATTTGGTACTCACCATGCTTGAGCATGGGCACCTTTGAAGCAGTAACCATATGTGTTTCGTCAGACATCTTATCTTTCTTAAATAGAACTTAACAGAACTTCTTCTTGATTACAGTTTCTAGATCACAAGCTCTGATACCACTTGTTGATCCCAGTTGAGCAAACGATCTAATATAGAAACTGACTTTAAACAAGAACTTATTAAGTATCATGCGGAATTTAATACTTAATCTTAAGAAGAAAAACAATAAACATTCAACACCTCAATATTATTATTAATACGAATACTCTAACCAATATTAGGGTTTTACAACCTTGAAGTGTATCGACCTTAGATATAAAACATACGTATATCTAATCTAACCTAGGACCTCCTTTTATAGGCTAAGGAGTCCTTTACATAATACAATACGTAACCTACAAGATAAATATCTTTTCCATATTTATCTAATACAAAATACTAAACCGACTATACAAGACTAGCAGTGGTTACAATACATTATCCATGGTTACACACTACTACTAGCCGCGGTTTGTCTTCATCCGTGGTTCCATTCTTCTGTCCGTGGTTATATCAACTCTGTCCGTAGTTCCAGTACTTAGAATAATTCTTGATAACATGGATTTCTTCGCACCTCATACCATTGAATCATTTTGCATCAAACATGTACTCCTTATTCATCAATGCTGAATAGTTAGGTGGGATAATAGTGTTTTGCACATAGAAAAAACTGCCCTTCCAATCTTTTATGTTGGTATACACCCTCGCAAAAAGATTTGGCACATCTCCTTCAGGTCTTTTAGCCAAAGTTAACCAATTACCCCCACGATACAGATTCAAAAATTCCCTTAAAACCTTAAGTGTTGGTTCATAGCCATATACCTTACACATAGCTATGAATGTGGTCAGTTTGGCTAAACCAAAAGGATTAAATCTAGAGATATGCACTTCGTAGTATTGCATTAGCTCTAGGATAAGTGGGTGAATAGGAATCCTAAGGTTTGAGTGGCTAAAAGAGTGAGTGTATAGCCCTACGAAGCCTTGTGGGGCATCGAAAATACCTTGGTTAGACTTGGGTAACATAATCTTAAACCCTTGTGGGATTGGGTAATCAGCGAGATGATCGTGTAATTCTTTAGAGGTTAAAGTGCATTTTTGCTGTTTAATTATGAACTTTGAATCCATACCTATTTTAAACTACAAGAAAGTAGGGAGGAGTATGTACCTTTTGTTTCAGAGGTGGTGTACAATCAAAGATTACTGCGTGAAAAAAGAAGACGAAGAGAGTAAAATGTTTTAGGGTTCCAACTATTTCCCCTTAAATACTCTTTTTCTACCGTTTTTAACCGTACATGTGTCCCTAAGGTTAACTCTTATCCGAATTTCAAATGCTTTTTAAATTTCAAAAAAGTCTTTTTGGTCACCAGGTAAATTGGGATATGGGATTACTGTAACAGGCAGCTAAAGAGTTTAGGTAGCATTAAATGCGCAAGTTAGGCGCTTACTTATCTTGTTCACGATACACTTTGCAGCGAAAGGATTTTTTTTTCGCATGATGAAGTCGAAATCAATGCCTCTTCACTCATATGCATCACTTTCGACTGGGGGCTTGATGATGTACCGTCCGAACAGCTCGACGGAGACCCCTTCGAGATGTGTCGAAACCCTTCTATACGAAGGCCCAAGTTAGGTCTCCTGAATATTGGTAGGCGTCAAACCATTCGTTCACACGAAGGTTACCTGCGAGGAATTCGCCATTCGAAGCCCTAAGCCCTTTGGGGTATGGTTGACGAAGGAGCAACACCTCCTGACTTGGTCAAACCCACGATCTCCCTCTCTTTCCTGGCTTTCCCACCAAGTTTGAGAACGTGGGTCACTAAGCCCTAGCGGTTACCCACAAGCATGGGATGCCCCCATGTTCTCCGACATTTACGCAGAGGTGCCCATAACCCTATTTCTTCCACTATAAATAGGTTGGACGGGCAGAGAATTATGCTAAGCTCATTGATCACTCATCTCTTTACTTACACACACTTATACAACCATAACTCATACTTACTCTCACGCCGGAGGTGGTTCGCAGGGTCCAACCCCTGCGTAATCACTTAACGTAGTGTCTTCGTATTTCTTATTCTCAGGTGAAAGACAATCTTGGCTGGAACATACACCCCTCATACCTTTGATCATCATCGAAGCCTGGTAGTGCAACTTATTGTACAATCATAAATCATAAAAACCAATAATCAATATCAAAACAAGTCACTGTCAATCAAAACAGTTCTAAAAGCAATTACTCGGTTTAACTTAGCGTAATGCGGTTAGCTAAAATGGGCTCCCTAATTGCCAGTTGTCACACTTAAGCAATGAGTACTTAGTGTTAATTCGGAATCTTAACAATAAGCAAGAAGAACACAGTTGCTATTAAATATACTTTTACTATTAATCTTTCTAATAACTTTTGTAAGTTCTAAGCGTCTAAGTACAAAAATACTATGTGCTTAGGGTTCCTTTATACACTTAGGAAACCCTAGTATACAAAACGTGTAGAAGGATATACATATCTCTTCCTAAGATATCTCTACACGTACATATCCTTCCCTAATATATTTCTAACAAACTATTCTGTTTTATCATAAACAGACTTAACTACGAATACTAAACAGACTTAACTTAGGTCAGCCAGACTTAACTTAGTACTGCCAGACTTAACTACTAAAACTAAGCCTACCAGACTTAACTGTTATACTACCAGTATTAAGTCTGGTTTACATAATTCCCAACAATCCTCCCCTAACTTGATCTTCACTTGTGAACTTCAAGTTTCTTCATTTGAGCTTTCTGAGGATGCTATAAACTTGCTTCATGGAATTATGTTCAGCTGCGATCCTGTGAATCTTCAATTTATAATCTGTTGCAGCATCTGGTTAACAAATATCAGCACTCCATGATTGTTCTACATTTCTTTTCTGCAACATTGGCAATTTGTACATGAATTTATCAAGTTTCATGCTATTCTCATCACTTCCAGGTGTGTTAACTCCTGTCAGAAGTGAATCATTGAAAGTTTATGGATTTGATGTCTCTTTACCAGTTAGCCATAACTCTGGAGTAGCCAATGTTTGGTTTGCTAACCATGGTACATTGATAACCATTTCAACTCTTTGTACATGAAACATGGCGAGTTGAAATACCATATGACTTTTAGTAAATCATCAGCTATCAATGGATTTGACTTGTCTTTACCAAAAGCCGTACCCTTTTGGACTAGTTAATTCTTTGGTGTATCTATGCCCTGGTGAATTAATAACTAGTTATGGTGTTCCACAGCCTTTACCACAAGCCATACTCTTGTGGGATAGCCAACTCTTTATCAAACATAGATATGGTGAGTTGATTGCCATACAATTTTTGACAAATTGTCAGCCATAAACGGATTTGAGATATCTTTACCAGAGCCGTTTGCTCATGGATTAGCCAGTCCTTATGTTGATTAGACATGGTGGACTGATTACCATTTGTTGTGTTGGTGCAGAGCACCTTCACCAAGTGAAACCATCTCAAAACCATTTTATATATCAGCTTTTAAAACATACCCAACAACATTTAGAAAATTCTTTCAAACACATAAAAATTATTGTTGTTGAGCTTTTGATTCAACTAACCTCAAAAGCTGATAACATGCATCATCCTTTCTTTCACCAAGCAGCTTCTTCTCAAGCATATTCCTGCAAACCCTGTTTAGAAGTGGATAATCCACTTCTGTTAGCATATAAATATTTGCAGTTTCTAATACCAGACAATGCACTTGACAAGTGTGGAAATATCTTCATCTTATAACTTGTTCTTGACAGGCCAACTTCCAGATTTCATCATTTGCATCTGGTGCCTCAAACACGGTTTTCAAATCTCCCCAGAGGACTCTTTCATATTCCTCTTCAGGCCTCTTGTCACCATGCTTCTCTATCATCAGCTAGTATATAGTCTTCAAATCATCCCTGGACATATCACTCAATAAAGCAGGAAAATTTACATATATGGTTTCAGTGTAATCTTCCCTTACAATCTGATAGACTCCCTTGTTTCCAGTTTTGATGACTTGAACTTTTGCAATCTTAGTTGCAGGTGCTGAACCTACAGGAATGGTGCCCATGGTGAACTCTTCAGATGAAGGTTCCTCAACCTTATCCTTCATATAATCTTCCACCTCTTCCTTGATAGCAAACTTATCCTTTGTCTTCCCTTTCTTTGCAGTAGACTTCTTTCTAGTCCACTTCAGAATTGGTTTCTTAACCTCAGCTTCCTCCTCTTTCTTAACAACTTTTGGCTTATCAGTGTCTTCAAATTCTGCAATCTTCTGCTTTTTAGCTTCCTTTGGTTGAAGAGTGATACTCTGACTTTTAAGCTTTGCAGCTTCTAATTCTGAATATATTAGAGTAAAGCTTTGAACTTGTTTGACCACCTTTTCAAATTCTACTTTTAGTTCATTAGGATTCAACTTCTTCAACTGAATCAACTTCCAACTAGGATGACCTTGACTCTTTATATAGTTCATCATGTATTCCCTCTGTTCACCTTTGGTCAAGGGTCTGTTCATCCTCTCTCTTTGTATTTGCTCTCTTAGAAGTCTCTTCTTCTCATTGACCATGTCAACCATCTTTCTGGCATAATCTTCACTTTCAAGATTAGTTAAGATGTCCCTGTTGACTTCAAATCTGGCCCTTATAGTGTCCCAATCTTCATCTGTATAAAACTTTGCAGCTTCCAGAACTTCAGCTTTCCTTTTCTTTTGCTCTTAAGTTAGTTCTGGTTGGTCCTCCAAGTTCTTTGCTATAAGTTCATCCTTAAGCCTTTGTTCTGCCAGCTTAGCTTCTTCAGCTGCATCCTGTGCTTGAATCCTTGCAATCTCAGCTAGACTAGATTCTTCTTCTCGGAGTTGCCTCTTAGTTTTGATGGGCTGAGAAGTCTCTTCCATTATTGCTTTTCCTTTCCTTTGAGCAGAAGTATCACCAGTACTAATGGGAACACCAGTATTAACATCAGCAGACTCTGCATCATCCCTACCAGTATTAATTGTAGCACCAATATTAATACTGTAACACCCCCAATTTTGTGATACACAGTGGAATTCAAACTGGGTGTTACTTCATGGCACAACATTCATAACAATAGAAAATGAACTCTAATAGAGTCGTCTTAAAAAGGATTTATCATTCGATTTATATAAATATCAGAGTTTACAAAAATGAGGTCCCAAATGGTTCCAAGTTTACAAAATACATTAAATGGGTTTTCGAATGATAATAAAATTTATAGCCTTCTTGAGTATCCGTGCTTCTCCGTGCCAGCCTCGTACATTATGGACCTGAAATACATGCTTAAAACTGTCAACACAAATGTTGAGTGAAATTCATAGAGTTTGTTTGATGGTTGAACACATTATATAGGTAGTGTGAGCTATAGACTCACACCAATGGTTTGAAAACAAAACAGTTATTATTAGACTAAGCATCATGCAATCAAGGCGTTAACGTGTTCCAAAATTAATTGGTGAAAATGTCGGTGCGTGCCTTATCAGGTAAAAATTACCGTTTTTACCAATGTTACTGAAATATAGTGCGTTTGTTTGACTACCCGGTCAACACAAACGGGATTCGTCAATCCCAATAGATCTATTCACAATATTCGCGCCCACTCTCACTAGTGATTAATGATTCATGATTAAGGGACTTAAGTTTGGCAAATGCGGCAACTTAGTGCTAATAAAACAATCAGATAAGCATACAGTTTGAAAGCAACGTGTTCAGTTTAAAATAAAGCATGTATCTCCCCCAAGGGTTTGTAAAACAATTAAGTAATAGAAAGTGGGGCTATGAACTCACCGAGAGTTAATAATGTTAAGTACTTTATCGGAGTGATGGATAAGCCGTGAGAAATTCTACGAGCAACCTAGAATAGGATGTTGCGACTTAGGTTTGAAATAATGATGCAAAAGAAATAACAAGCCTATATACGTCTTTATATTGATCATGATATAGTACATGGTATTTGTGTATGTCATTTATAGAAATGGTCTAGTTGTGAAAACGTGTTTAGTTTATATATATCGTACTACCGTTCAGGTCATCACAATTCAGAAGTCATGTAGTAAACGTTCGAGGAGCTAGGACACTTTAATTCGTAAATCCAACAACTCGTCGATCCGTTTACCCAAATGAAACCCCTCACATGAAGCTCCCTAGTATTGTAGCACTTAGTAGATAAGAAATATGTTTTGTTTATATATCATAAGTGTCATATGGTTTGTAAACACAAGTTACAAGGTTGTTTGGTTATGATTAAGAAATCATAATGGTTATCACAAGTAGGGTTGTCATTTGGGCTGACCCGACCCGAACCCGACCCGAACCGACCCGAACCCGACCCGAGTCAATTCGGGTCGGGTTAATCAGGTTCAAAATTATATTCGGGTCAATCGGGTCAACCCGAATTGACCCGAGTTCTAAACAAGGTCGGGTTCGGGTATATATTTTTAGACTTGACCCGACCCGAACCCGACCCGAACCCGACAGACCCGGCTCAACAACACTATTACAATGTAAAAAACGCGGGTTGACCCCAAACCCGAATTGACCCGACCCGAGTTGACCCGAACCCGAATTGACCCGACCCGAGTTGACCCGAGTTCTAAACAAGGTCGGGTTCGGGTATATTTTTTAAGCCTTAACCCGATTTGACCCGACCCGAGTTGACCCGAACCCGACCGGGTCAACCCGAATAACACCCCTAATCACAAGTATCATCATAATTTATGTCACAAGTGTTTGAAGAAAAGTTTACAAGTTTCTAAATTGTAAAGTTGGTTATTACAAGTATAGTTTCATGGTTTATCGAGGGAGTAGATCCAAATTGTATTCTATATGTTTAGGTTTATCAAGGCTAAGGCCTTTGGTTTACGGTCTCGGCTTAGGAAGCCTTGAGGCTTTAGCCATGGCCTTGCCGTGGCTTTGTTCTAGGCTACCATGGTCTTGAGACTCAGCCTTGGCCTTAGCCGTGGCTGTGGTCTCGGCTTAAGACCATTAGGCCTCTTGGTTTGCCTTTAGTTGTGACAAAAGTATAGTTTCATAGGGCAGTTTCAGTTTTTGAAGGAAAGTGGCATGTTTTAAGCGTTTTCAGGGCCCGAGCTTGTTTAAACAAAAGAAAAACGTCGTTCCGGACAACTTTCGTGTTTTAACTTTTTGATGAAACGGAACAGAAGGGCCTCGTTCAAAACGGACAGATGCTTAACAACTTGTTTTAGGCAGTTTTGGTGTTTTGGTTTCGCTAACTTCTTTTGGCCGTATCTTTTGACTCGTATACTCGTTTTAGGTGATTCAAATTGCTATATTTTCCTTTTAAAATCCTCTTTAACAGTATGTAAGTGTCTAATATCATGGTTATACTATTATTTTCGTATTTCATAATATATATGTCACTAGTTTTCTTGTTTACATCCATTTGGCTAACATATGATTCCTTTAACTTGTTTTAGTGGTTTTTGTACATCATGATAACAATATAAAGACCATATATAACATAAATTAATTATGAGAAACATGCCAATGATTTTGAGCAAGAGAGTGTGTTAGGGTTTCTTACAACTTTTGGCTTTCTAAAGAAAGGAGTAACTAGTAAGGATTAGGACTTTGATTGAACACTTAGGACCTTGGATTGAGCAAGCTTTCCACACCTTGGCACCCTTATATACTTCTTGTATTCTTGAAGGAGAATAGAAGATTATAACAATGTCTTTTTGGAGACTTGAAGTTATTTGAAGATTATAACGATTCTTTCTTGAAAACTTCCAAGAACAAAGATCAAAACCTAGTTTTTCTTCAAGAACAGATGAATATTCTTACAAGATCTATAAGAAATGCCTTAGGTTTAGGACTTTAGATGTTAAGAAGGTGTGGTGCTATTTTTGTCAAGTGATTTGCTTGGTATTTATAAGAGGAAAAGTTTGGTTAACCATATATTGGGTTAAATGTTAACCATGGTTAAGTTAAGACACATGTAAAGATAAAAATGAAGCATGGTTAAGATCAAGCCACCAAAATGATGAATCCCCTCCCTAAAGTCATTCATATAGAGATAAGATGACTTAGGTGGATAGTCTCGGTATTATCTTGCTTACGGAGTGAGTTTTGGTTCCGTTAATCGCTAATTGTAAGCCGTTTAAATCAAGAAACGTAAAACCGGGTATCGTAAAAATATGAAACTTATAGGAATGATTAAACCCGCATTTTCAGGTTACTTTTCATTTTTTGAAAAGTTACTATTCACTTTTACTATTCACTTTCACTATTCATCCCGTAAAATTTTTATTTCACATTCTCGTAAGTTAATTTATTTTAGTAATAACCTGAGAGTTTGACAATCGTTAGATCATCTTCGCAAAAGTTATTAAAAAAACATCGTCTTAAAGTTTCGTTTTGGTCGGAACACCATTTAAACATCCCGCGCATAACGAAAATCAACCCTGACAATTTTCCTCACACCAGATTAATTTTTAGATCACTCATAATCAATTAGAGAATTTTTAAGATTTCATTTAAATATTAGCAAATAAACCCTGAGCCATACGAGACTATGTAGCCACCTGAAAAATTTCACTATTTTTATCTTCATATTTATGAACTAGACCGTTTATCAAAAACTTATTTGATCTAAGTTGAGCATTTAGCATGTACTTTTCATTTTCTTGAATAAAAATTAATGCATATCCGAGTAGTTTTATTAAACTATGCCTAGTATTTACTGATAATTAAATTAGTCTCACAAGAAAGATTTTCTTGTCTTACAAGTCCGCACGCGTACCAATATAATAAAAGAAAACACGAGAAATAAAAACGAGTTAATAAAAATCGGAAACTACAAACTCGTGACAGTTTATTTAAAACGTGTCTGGAAGTATAAGTTTTATAAATTTTACATTAAGCAGTATACGGTTACGAACTAAACAGCGGAGTACGAAATACATCTAATACCAAATCTATACACAAAAATAAATACTTACAATATATTAACTAATTAAAAAAAAAAAAAAAAAACCATCCCCTAACCCCACCAAACCCACGCCCCCCTTTCTCATTACCTGCTTCTGCTTCTGTCTTCCTCAGAAACGCCCCACAACCTGCTATCACTTCCTCCATTTTCGTCTCTCCCTCTACCTCCTCTGCACACGCTGCTAGTCTCTCCAAAAATAGCTAACCCTCCAAACTCTTTTCTCTACATCAGAAGTTAACCTTAAACCATTCTTGAAACCATTATTGGCTTTTCCATGGAAGCAAATCGACAAAACCAAGGACCCTTTGGACCACGACTGAAGACGAAAACAAAGAACCACGTGAAGGCCTGATAATATTACCCAAGGAGAGCTCTTACCTCAACCCCACATTCGGATGTACAAGTCAAACTACCCATTCTTACCCCTTTTTATACCCCAATCGATCCACAGTTGATACCACAACTCACAACCCAAAATCAAAAACTAAAAAGAGTGCTTGAAGTGTTTTAGTGGTTCCTGTGGATTCGGCTTGGCGGGTTCATTCTACTTGTTGTTTTCTCTTCCGATCGACTCGTATTTATAAGGTTTCCATGTTCTTCCTTAGCTTAGTTTTCTTTTATCTTGTTTCTTGTATTGTTGTTGTTGGCTTAAACATGATATTGAGTTAAGGTTGGAACCCTAGTCAAATCTTAAACGTTTTTAGTGGATAAATTCTTTGTTGTGGTTAATTGGTATCATAAGGTTTTTATGAGTTATTCTTGTTTTTGGATTATGAAAAAACTCTTGGTGTTTTACTGTTTCGAGTAGATAGGTAGTCAAAAATTATTCACTTTTGTTATGAGAATGAACCCATTCGAATTGGGTAGAAACAAGTTTTGATGAGTAAGATGATAAAACTTTTAATCTAATTGTGTTTGAGTACATTGGCTTAGGCTGTGGAAGTGTTAACCGGTTACGAAAAATTGTTGGCTACTTTCGATTTGAGTCTTTGACTCATGATTCATCCATTTCGTAGTTGTAGCTATTGTCATATAATCGTTACGTCCTAAGGTCTAGTCGAGGGTCTCGAATAAGCTAGTGACATGATACTTTACGTCATTATCTTGAGACCATAGTCTTGCGTTTGAGTTAATGCCGAGACACCCACGGGGTGTGCTTGGTTGTGAGTCAAGGAAGGACACTAGACATGTTCAAATTCCGTCTCGTTAGCACTCAAAACTCCTAAGCTTTTCCATGTTGTCGAAACTGGTAAACTGGGTACCAACAGTATCCCACAAAGAACCCTTGTAATACCTTTCTCGTTTTCCAAGTTGAATGCCTTTTGTAAATGTCCTTTTTCCTTCATGAGTCAAGTTGAATTTTCTGGTAAAGCTCACTACTCAAATTTCTTTTACAAAAGGGTGCGTTTGGTTTTGGCAGCTGGGCCACTGTCATGTTCGAAAATGGGCCTGCGTGACCTTTTAAAAACTAGGCCAAAAAGCCACTTTCCTTGGCTGCTCATTCAGCCCACGTCGAGCCCAAGCCATTCTATTCCCCCCCCCCCTTCTCGCTACCATTACACGCGTCTACCTCGAGCCATCGAACAGAATCCAAACTTGTAAACATGTATGAAAACTTTAAAAGCAAAAACCATATAGTTTGTAAATAATAACAAGCATTCTAAAGTAAAAAAATATGCCATTTATTTACAATAATATAATCGCTATTCTATTGAAATGACGACTTCTATACGTTTTGTAAATGGTTTACGAAAGACTTATATTTACATTTTCAACGACAACCTTATAAATTAACATTACTAATATCGCTAAATAAAACGAAGCCTTCAAACAATAAATTGCGCGAGTTGTCACGTAAACAAACCACTGATTTCTTTGTAATAATCCGCTATCTTAAAAACTATATTTAAGGTCATGCCAATTTTCCTTAAAACATAACTCCAACATGTTTTTGTCATAACCATATTTTTATTAGGCGACACAGAACTTTATTAATCAAATGAGCGCACCTATGTAAACGTTAATATATTAAAACGAGATTCAATAATAGTCTTCTACACTTAGTCGCTAAATATACCTTAGGCGTGTAAACAAGTTATACCTGTTTTTCTAAAAGACTACAACAACTTATAAACGAAATATATTTATTTTAACCTTTATAATAAAAATTGTTACTTTCTTTTATATACTCATAATTTAAGCGACGTTTTTATAATACGTTTACTATTTGTTTACGATATTTTCCGTACATCATCTTCCGGTTACGACGAACCCAAGCCTCAACTGTTTTAATATTTTTGTGTATACCTAAGCACTTCCATGAGCCAAAGCTAGCCAATGTTCAATAATAAATGTCACACAAACATTAATAACTTAAACTTTTGGTGTATATAAATGTTATCAAGTCAAAATACAAAAGTATTAATTAAAGTATTGCTATACTAATCTAGGTCGCGTGACGGTACTTGGTGCATCATTTACTTGACTCTTTCACTACTCGGATACTACTTTGCTAAGGTGAGTTCATAGCCTTGCCTTTACTTATTTCTTTTCAAACCCCGCGAGGGAGATGCATGCTATAAACTAGAACACAAGTCTTTTCTTGAAATGTATGCTTGCCTGATCATTATTATTATAGCCTAAGTTGCCTGCCATAAGTCCCTTACATCATGAACCATTAATCACTTGCAAGTGAACGCGAATATTGTGGATAGTACTATGGGAATTATGACCCCAACTTCGGTTATCGGAAATAAGCTGGGGCACTATATTTGGTTAACTATGTAATTGGCAATTCCATCTTAGGGCAATATTATTACTTACACCAGTAATTAGGTGTATGCAGTTAGTTTGGTGTCATGAGTTTAGTGCATAATAATAATCTATGTTTTTCCATGGTAATTGTATTCGAAGCAATTATCATCTCTTACTTGTGTTCAACTATTTATTAAACCTATGAATATCACTCAACTTTTTGTTGACCTTTTAAGCATGTTCATCTCAGGTACTAATTAGGATATCATGAAGGTGTCACACCCCCAATTTACTGCTTTTGCAAATGAATGGAATTCCGGGGGGCATTGACTGTCATAGCACCACATCACAGTTATATTGAACGACCTAAAGTGTCGCTTTTAAAAACACATCGTTGGATATTATAATAAAAACATTCAGAGTACAACATCGGTCCCAAAAGGTTTACAAAGTTTGCGGAAATACAAATATGTTACAAATCCAAACGATGTTTTGAAATAAAGTGCCATAATGTACATAATGTAAGTCGACGCCAGACTCAAAATGTAGGTCCCTAAACCATGTCATGATGATAATGCCTCGCCACGAAAATACATTGCTAATAACGGTCAACAATAATGTTGGTGAGAAATCATAGGTTTATGTAAATGTTTTATACGACTACACAAGTATCTATCATGCATGACCATCAAGTCACGTAAAAATAATGTTACAATTGCTCTAAGCCCATGACCCAAACTAGACTGCTCAATCATGTATGCCCCTCGCAGAGTGTTTGCCGACAACTCCGTAATGTGATCAAATGAAATGCATCCCTTTTCCTGGTTGGGATTCACCAACCCGGATGGAGGCGCCACCCTCGATAGATCTATCCACTCATCCTCGCTTCAAAGATTAACGGTTCATGTTCAAGTAATGGGGACTTTCAAATTGGCAAATGCGGTAACTTAAGCAATGTAATGAATTTAACATACTTGGTATCGCACAAAGAAAAATGTAGTGCAATGTATTCTCCCCGTGGGTTTGAAAATAATCGAAAGCATGTAAAACGGGGCTATGAAAACTCACTTGGATAAACCGGAATAATGGCAAAAGTGAGTACACCGAGGTTTAATGTGATGCTAACCGACCTATTATCAATGACATGATATGTCATGAGTTGCAATGTAATGTTATGCATGCACTTGATATGTTATTTATACCATTTACGAGTTTTGAAAATATTACTCGACGTCGAAAAATACTCTTTTGACGCCTTGACCAATCAAAAATCACTTTACATGTTTTTACGCCAAAATGTCATCCTACAATGGTTTTATAATGATTTTTAGAGAAATTACCACTTTTCGTCGCAAAACAATGTCGCCGGAAAAATCATGAAATTAACAAAAATGGCTTTGGAAAACTAGTCGTAAAACAGGTGTACGCCGATCGTTAGAGAACGAACTCGACTGTTTTGGAAAGTTTGTATCGATATCTAAAAGTTTCAGTTCAGGAGTTTTCGTCCAAAAGGTCTCGAACATAAAGATAATAAGGGTTAAAGATGGTGGTTTTGGCTAATTGTGTGCAGAAAATTAGTTACGCCAAGTTTATGAAAAAGTGCATATCTTTGTCGCTTCAAACCGCTTTCTACGCTTTAATATGTCCTTAGCTTCGTATCAAAGTAAACTAATATATTTTTGAGAAGTCGAAATAATTTGTGAAGCTTAAGGCTCGTTTTTGACCCGACAAATAAAAACATGTTGCTGAAATTTCTGAAAAATATATTTTTCGTCGTCAAACTTGTAAAATCCATAACTTCTTCGTTATAAGTCCGCTTTTATCCGTTCAAGCGGCCACGGATTCGTTTTAAAGTATATTTTCTAAAAATCAAGGCCAAAAGTCGTGCCTACTGTCGGATTTTCCAGAAAAGCAAAACAAGGACAGAACACAAAATATAGTTATCGAAAATAGTTTTTCTCGAACAAAACCTATTCTAATCCCTTCAAATCAACTCCAAAACTAATCTAATCCTACCATACACCTTCTTAGGGTGTCATGGGTTCCTAATCACCATCAAGACCAAAGAATACCATGGGAATAATTATAGGATGACCATATATATATATATACTCTAAAATCATGAAATAAATGGTATAAATCACATATCATGCATATAAGCTCCAAAAATGAAAAGAAACATATGAAAATGAAAAGGAAACTTGAAAATGATAAAAACAAGCTTACTAGTGATTATGATGAGGTGAAAGTAACAAGGATTAACTTAAATATCCTTGGTTTTTATTTCAAAACCATATAAAGGATATAAACTAGGTTGTAATTAACACTTGCTTTTGAAAAAATTTTGATCCCTTGGAGTCTTGAAGAGTGGCCGGTTTTGAGAGCCAAAAAGAAGAGAGAAATAAAATTTTTAACACCTTGATAAAATGTAATGTGTGAGAAATAACTTTGAGTGTAAGACTTTTGAGGTGAATGAAATTATTAGACATGAACCATACCAACATTTAAGACACACCCTCCCCTATGGCCGGTTTTTAGGGGAGGTTGTCTCTCAAAATAATTTTTTTTTAAATTGTTACTTGTATAAATTTGTTTAACATTTGTGTAATTTTGTAAGAAAAGGTAAGTAGAATGTAGAAAATGTACAAGTAAGTTTTTAATAGTTCAAAATAGAATGTATTGAGATGATAAAAATTGTAAAAATACTTTCCTTGTGAAAATTTGAGTGATGAAATAATTATCGTACAATTTTTAAGAAAACGACGTAATAATTAAACTTTAACGATTAATATATCAAATAAATTTGAAACACTAGGAAAACTAAAAATATAGTTTTTATAAACTAAATGTAAGTTTAAAAATACATCGGGATCATTTTTGAAAGTAACGGATTAAATATTCAAAATAATAACTCACGCGATAAAGATTATTAAATATAAAAATTACGCTGAAAATATGAAATGAAATGTCGTGAATGAATTAATGAGATGCACATGATGTCAATGAAATGTAGACTAATCATAGTCCATATGAAATGTACGTGATGTCATGATCATGAATTCGCCGCTAAACCTCCAAGGTTACGCTAATTTGAAACAAGTAAACCAAGTTTACTATAAATGTTGAAATAATGAGACATGAATTGTGTCGAGAAATGACCTGAAGTACGGATTGTCACATTCGACCATCCAAAAAGGAATTCAGTCCCTGAATTCAATCGTTGTTAGGTCTAACGGTGTCGGTGAAAAGATGAGGATACTTGCGTCGCGATCCGTCTTCCCGCTCCCAAGTAAACTCGTGACCTCGCCGAGAATTCCAACGAACTTTCACAATAGGAATACGACTGCTTTCAACCGCTTGACCTCGCGGTCCATGATTTCTACAGGTTCTTCCACAAAGTTGAGTTTGTCGTCAAGATGAACTTCATCCAATGGAATAACGAGCGATTCGTCCGAAAGACACTTCTTCAAGTTTGAAACGTGAAACGTGTTGTGCACATGACTAAGTTCTGATGGAAGATCAAGTCGATAAGCTACCGGACCAACTCTGCTCAAAATCTTGAATGGTCCAATGTATCTCGGGTTCAACTTCCCACGCTTCCAAATCGCACCACGCCTTCCAAGGCGATACTTTCAACATAACTTTGTCTCCCACTTGAAATTCCAAATCCTTGCGCCTAACATCCGCATAACTTTTCTCGTCGACTCCTTGCGCTTCGAAGTCTATCACGAATTTGAACAATCTTTTCCGTGGTTTCCCGCACCATTTCTCGACCAAGAAGTTGTGCGCCTCCTACCTCGCCCAACAAACAGTGATCGGCACTTACGACCATAAAGTGCCTCAAATGGTGCCATCTTGATACTGGTGTGATAACTATTGTTGTACGAGAATTCTATCAATGGCAAATGGTTAGCCCAACCATTTCCAAAATCAATAACACATGCCCTCAACATATCTTCTAACGTTTGAATGGTCCTTTCACTTTGACCGTCGGTTTGTGGGTGATATGTCGGCTCATCTCTAATCTAGTTCCGAATGAATCTTGCAATGAATTCCAAAAGTTTGAAGTGAATCGACTATCTCTGCCGGAAATGATAGAAATTGGTGCTCCGTGCCTCGAGACTATTTCCTTGACATAAAGTCTAGTGAGTTGCTCCATGGAATAAGTCTCTATAATCGGTATGAAATGGGCTGACTTGGTAAGGCGATCAACAATTACCCAAATAGCGTCGTAACCTCCCGATGTCTTAGGAAGTTTCAGAACAAAGTCCATTGTAATGCGCTCCCATTTCCATTGAGGAATTTCCGTTGTTGGAGTAAACCCAAGGCTTCGATATTCAACTTTTACCTTAGCAGGTAAGACATTTGCTAACGTACGTGGCAATCTCCGCTTTCATGTTCAGCCACCAATAAAGCTTCTTAAGATCTTGATACATCTTATCCGATCCTCGATGAATAGAATACTTTGACTTATGCGACTCATGCATAATCAATTCTCGTATTCCGCCATACAATGGAACCCACATTCTATCCTTGAAACATAATACTCCATCCGCTTCTTTACAAAACCATTGGCGCTTTCAGGCATACCATAAAGCTTTTCACTTGGTCGATTTTCCTCCTTAAGTGCCTCGACTTGTGCTTCGTGGATTTTCGATGGTAAAGGAGAAATAATCGTCATTCCCAATGATCGAACTCTTAAAGGTTTAGGCCTCTCTTCCGACTAAGAGCATCAGCCACAACATTGGCTTTTCCCAGGTGATACTTGATTTCACAATCATAGTCGCTGAGTAACTCCAACCAACGACGCTGCCTCATATTAAGCTCCTTCTGATCAAGAATATATTGCAAACTCTTGTGGTCGGTAAACACCGTGCACTTTGTACCGTAGAGGTAGTGTCTCCAAATCTTGAGCGCAAAAACTACGGCTCCTAACTCGAGATCATGAGTTGTGTAGTTCTTCTCATGAGTCTTAAGTTGTCGAGAAGCATACGCTATCACCTTCTCGCTTTGCATTAAAACAGCCCCAAGTCCTTTATGCGAAGCGTCACAATATACAACAAAGTTCTCAATGCCTTCGGTAGTGCCAAAATTGGCGACCGCAAAGCTTTTGCTTCAACAACTAAAAAGCAACTTCTTGTTTCTTTCCCCACTCGTACTTCTTGTTTTTCTGTGTCAACTTGGTCAAAGGTCTCGCTATCTTCAAAAACCTTCATGAACCTTCGGTAATACCCTGCTAGTCCTAGAAATTGTCGAATTTTCGTAGGATTCGTTGGAGTAGCCCAATCTTTCACGGCTTCAATCTTTGCGGAATCAACTTGTAGTCCATGACTATCAATGACATGACCAAGAAATTGCACTTTGTGGTTCCAAAAATCACACTTCAAAAATTTGGCATACAACTTCTCATTCTTGAGTAGCCTTAAAATCATCCTTAAATGCTCTTCGTGCTCTTCTTTGCTCTTTGAGTAGATCAAGATGTCGTCGATGAACACTATAACAAACTTGTCCAAATACGGCTTACAAACTCTATTCATGAGATCCATGAATACCGTCGGTGCATTAGTCAATCCAAACGGCATCACTTGAAACTCGTAATGACCGTAACGTGTTCTAAACGCTGAATATCCTCTTCCCGAACTCGGCCGATGATAACCCGAACGAAGATCAATCTTGGAATAAATACTAGAACCTTGCAACTGATCGAACAAGTCATCAATTCGGGGGAGTGGGTAACGATTCTTCACCGTTAACTTGTTCAATTCTCGATAATCTATGCACATTCGAAAGGATCCATCCTTCTTCTTCACAAACAAGACCGGTGCTCCCAAGGCGAGGAACTCGGCCTAATGAATCCTTTGTCTAGAAGCTCTTGCAATTGATTAGACAACTCTTGCATTTCGGATGGTGCTAGACGATACGGTGCTCGCGCAATCGGTGCAGCCCCGGGCACTAAGTCAATCTGAAATTCTACTTGACGTGCGGTGGAAGTCCCGTAAATCCTCGAAATACTTCTAAAATTCACGAACAATCGGAACATCTTCAAGTCGCTTCTCCTCCGACTTTTTCTCGGTTACATGGGCTAAGAAAGCAAGACAACCTTTCTTAATGTACTTCTCCGCTTTGATGCACGATATGATACTAATTCTAGTTCCACTTCGCTCCCCACCTAATAATCAAAGTTTCTCCGTTATAGGGAAGATGAACAACTTTCTCATCACAAATGATCTTTGCACGATGCTTAGATAACCAGTCCATGCCGATGACGACGTCAAAACTACCAAGCTCTACGGGCATGAGGTCTATGTTGAAGGGATGATTAAGAAAATTGAATGTGCAACCGCGAACAATGGTGTTGGTGTTAACTACGCTACCATTAGCTAATTCGACAATGTATGATATGTCTAATGTAGTTGGTTTAATGTTGAGCAAAGGTGCAAATGCATTGGACACAAAACTTTTATCGGCACCAATCAAATAAAACTCAAGCATAACGATTATTGAGAAGAAACGCACTGCTATGACATTCGGTCCTCCCTATCTTCTCCGCTTCCAATGACGTAAACCCTTCCTCGTGCCAAACCTTCTTGATTCGGATTTGCTTGATTCTTTCCTTTCTTACAATCCTTCTTGTAGTGTCCAGTTCCCCGCAACCAAAACATGTAACTTGTGGCCACTTGCAATCCCTAGTACGGTGACCAACTTTCTTGCAATTTTCACACGGATCGACATCGACCGGATTGTGATGACTCAAACACTTATTACACTTCGCAAAACCCCCAGTATATCCTTTTCCTTCCTTCAGACCCGCAACATAAGCCTTAGCAACCTCTTGCCTCTTGGGTGGTTGTTGAGTAGCATTCCTACCCCTTGTGTTGTCCCACTTGCGCTTGTTATTGTTGCTATTGTTGTTGTAGTTGCCCCGGTTGTTGTTGAAACGGTTGTTGGGGTTGTTGTTGTTTCGGTTGGTGGTGGTGTACTTACCTCGCTTCACCACTTGTGCCATCAACTTCGGAGTCACTCGAATAGCTTCCTCAATTGTTTGTGGATCAAACGAAGTCACATCTCCTTGAACAACTTCGAAGTCCTCCATGAAAGCCTCTAGCAACTTTTCATTATCCGATACCATCGACGGGCATAACGCTGCTAATTCCTCGAATCTCCGAATGTAAGTGTCGATATCATACCCAATGGTTACCAATTCATAGAACTCCGCCTCCAACTTTTTGATTTCCGTTCGAGGACAAAACTTCTTAGTCACCAAGCCCTTGAATTCCTCCCAAGTAAGCTTAAAAGCATTCTCCATTCCAATCGGTTGAGCGTATGAATTCCACCATGACAACGCTCCATCGAGTAAAGTGCTCGTAGCAAATTTGACCTTACTCATCCGGACAGCTACAAAGCAAAACACCGATTCCAATTTCTCAAACCATCGCACCATTGCAGTAGCTCCCTCGGTACCTCGAAACTTAGTGGGTTCACCACTCTTGAAATCTTTGTACTAACATTTCTTAACCCCGATCCTCCGCATTACCAAGAGCAAGCTAGCCTAGCGGCTTCAAAGCAGACCATCGCTTCCCTTTCGACTCTGAGTGCATTAGCAATGCTATCATTCACCAACTTTTGAATTTCTGCTTGGGTCATTTCCGTGTAGCTTTCTTAGGCGCCATAATTCTTCAAAATCACAAGATGAAACAATCATGAGAACTCGTAAGTAGAAACAACCATCATACAAATATATCCACAACCACATCATGCATAAAGATAAATGGAATCACAACGGAACAATAACGAAATATCACAAATATAATCACAACACACGTGGATAATATACATGAAAATTTCGCCTACATGGACCGATATCATAGATAATAATAACCATTCCTACATAGTAGAGTCAATACTTGATACATTTGTTTGTACAACAACCAAAATACAACAAGTTCTTTAAACTACGCCACACACCTTGTGACTAGGATAATAATGGTCAAAACTATACAATGACAAAGTCTACATAAGGCACCTCATGGTGCTCCGCCCTATCCTCAAGATCGCGAACCCGAGTAACCAAACTATCCACCAAACTCCTCAACTCATCAACTGACCCTCGCAAAGAAGCAATACTCTCCCCGTCCTCTATCCGCCTATGCTCAATACTCGATGAGATAAGTCAATACAAACCCTGCCTAATATCAAACCCTCGACCTCCTCCGTAATGGGCTCAATCCTATCTACCGACAACTCCTCCAACCGCCGTGTCAAACTATCAATCTGATCTGCCGACTATCAATACGGGCTCCTAATGCCTCGGTAGAAGGTCGCGAGCAGCTGCCCTAGAACTCTCACCTAACTCAAATCTAACGGGTGGCTCGGGCTCGAGATGGTGGTGTAGGGATATCAAAACGAGCACGCTTTTGGGCGGCAAGTCCGTCGTGAGGTAAAGGATCTCTACGAAAATATGATGAAGATGGTGATGATGGTGGTGATGGTGCTAGTAGTGGTGCTGGTGGATCGTGAGCAGGGCTAACGTGAGGAGTGGTGCAACCTCGCCTCCTCGAAGGGTTCGGCCTCGTGTCGGTCATGATAGGTGGAAAGATCCGGAGTAGATCCAATGGAAGATACGATCTCAGTGGAATGTGATGCAACATCATCCATGATGGGGTTAGCTGAACATCATCCGAGCTAGAGTCCGATGATATGGTGATGGGATGTGAATCAAGACATGTCCGTGACAACCGATGTGAAATAAAAGTAAATAATCTCGAATAAAGTGTAAGTGAATCCGCATGAAAAGTGAATATGTACTATGATGAAATGATGAGATGCTATGATAATGTAGCTATAGTCTAGGGTCAATGATGCAACCTAGTTCTCTATAATCGTAGCTCGTACCAACTGCACACCCCCAATTTACTGCTTTTGCAAATGAATGGAATTCCGGGGATTGACCGTCATAGCACCACATCACAGTTATATTGAACGACCTAAAGTGTCGCTTTAAAAACACATCGTTGGATATTATAATAAAAACATTCAGAGTACAACATCGGTCCCAAAAGGTTTACAAAGTTTGCGGAAATACAAATATGTTACAAATCCAAACGATGTTTTGAAATAAAGTGCCATAATGTACATAATGTAAGTCGACGCCACGACTCAAAATGTAGGTCCCTAAACCATGTCATGATGATAATGCCTCGCCACCGAAAATACATTGCTAATAACGGTCAACAATAATGTTGGTGAGAAATCATAGGTTTATGTAAATGTTTTATACGACTACACAAGTATCTATCATGCATGACCATCAAGTCACGTAAAAATAATGTTACAATTGCTCTAAGCCCATGACCCCGAAACTAGACTGCTCAATCATGTATGCCCCTGCAGAGTGTTTGCCAGACAACTCCGTAATGTGATCAAATGAAATGCATCCGCTTTCCTGGTTGGGATTCACCAACCCGGATGGAGGCGCCACCCTCGATAGATCTATCCACTCATCCTCGCTTCAAAGATTAACGGTTCATGTTCAAGAAATGGGGACTTTCAAATTGGCAAATGCGTTAACTTAAGCAATGTAAATGAATTTAACATACTTGGTATCGCATAAAGAAAAATGTAGTGCAATGTATTCTACCCCGTGGGTTTGAAAATAATCGAAAGCATGTAAAACGGGGCTATGAAAACTCACTTGGATAAACTGAAATAATGGCAAAAGTGAGTACACCGAGGTTTAATGTGATGCGTAACCGACCTATTATCAATGACATGATATGTCATGAGTTGCAATGTAATGTTATGCATGCACTTGATATGTTATTTATACCATTTACGAGTTTTGAAAATATTACTCGACGTCGAAAAATACTCTTTTGACGCCTTGACCAATCAAAAATCACTTTACATGTTTTTACGCCAAAATGTCATCCTACAATGGTTTTATAATGATTTTTAGAGAAATTACCACTTTTCGTCGCAAAACAATGTCGCCGGAAAAATCATGAAATTAACAAAAATGGCTTTGGAAAACTAGTCGTAAAAGTGTACGCCGATCGTTAGAGAACGAACTCGACTGTTTTGGAAAGTTTGTATCGATATCTAAAAGTTTCAGTTCAGGAGTTTTCGCCCAAAAGGTCTCGAACATAAAGATAATAAGGGTTAAAGATGGTGGTTTTGGCTAATTGTGTGCAGAAAATTAGTTACGCCAAGTTTATGAAAAAGTGCATATCTTTGTCGCTTCAAATCCGCTTACGCTTAATATGTCCTTAGCTTCGATCAAGTAAACTAATATATTTTTGTCTAGTCGAAATAATTTGTGAAGCTTAAGGCTCGTTTTTGACCCGACAAATAAAAACATGTTGCTGAAAATTCTGAAAATAATAATTTTCGTCGTCAAACTTGTAAAATCCATAACTTCTTCGTTATAAGTCCGCTTTTATCCGTTCAAGCGGCCACGGATTCGTTTTAAAGTATATTTTCTAAAAATCAAGGCCAAAAGTCGTGCCTACTGTCGGATTTTCCAGAAAAGCAAAACAAGGACAGAACACAAAATATACTTATCGAAAATAGTTTTTCTCGGACAAAACCTATTCTAATCCCTTCAAATCAACTCCAAAACTAATCTAATCCTACCATACACCTTCTTAGGGTGTCATGGGTTCCTAATCACCATCAAGACCAACCAATACCATGGGGATAATTATAGGATGACCATATATATATATATAACTCTAAAATCATGAAATAAATGGTATAAATCACATATCATGCATATAAGCTCCAAAAATGAAAAGAAACATATGAAAATGAAAAGGAAACATGAAAATGATAAAAACAAGCTTACTAGTGATAATGATGAGGTGAAAGTAACAAGGATTAACTTAAATATCCTTGGTTTTTATTTCAAAACCATATAAAGGATATAAACTAGGTTGTATAACACTTGATTTGCAAAAATTTTGATCCCTTGGTCTTGATGTTGGCCGGTTTTGAGAGCCAAAAGAAGAGAGAAAATTTTTTAACACTTGATAAAATGTAATGAATGAGAAATAATTTGAGTGTAAGACTTTTGAGGTGAATGAAATTATTAGACATGAACCATACCAACATTTAAGACACACCCTCCCCTATGGCCGGTTTTTAGGGGAGGTTGTCTCTCAAAATATTATTTTTTTTTTTAAATTGTTACTTGTATAAATTTGTTTAACATTTGTGTAATTTTGTAAGAAAAGGTAAGTAAATGTAGAAAATGGTACAAGTAAGTTTTTATTAGGTCAAAATAGAATGTATTGAGGTGATAAAAATTGTAAAAATACTTTCCTTGTGAAAATTTGAGTGATAAAATAATTATCGTACAATTTTTAAGAAAACGACGTAATAATTAAACTTTAACGATTAATATACCAAATAAATTTGAAACACTAGGAAAACTAAAAATATAGTTTTTATAAACTAAATGTAAGTTTAAAAATACATCGAGATCATTTTTGAAAGTAACGGATTAAATATTCAAAATAATAACTCACGCGATAAAGATTATTAAATATAAAAATTACGCTGAAAATATGAAATGAAATGTCGTGAATGAATTAATGAGATGCACATGATGTCAATGAAATGTAGACTAATCATAGTCCATATGAAATGTACGTGATGTCATGATCATGAATTCGCCGCTAAACCTCCAAGGTTACGCGAATTTGAAACAAGTAAACCAAGTTTACTATAAATGTTGAAATAATGAGACATGAATTGTGTCGAGAAATGACCTGAAAGTACGGATTGTCACAGAAGGCGCGGAGTAGACGTCATGGGACGCTGGAAGTGGTGTTATTTTTAAATAAAGTTATCATTTCGTAAACATTTGAACTATCTTTTATGTAACTTCAAAACTTGTGGTATTTTCTCTTATGTTCCAAAACATTGAGTTTTATGAAATGGTAACAATCTTTTAAAGCGTCTCTTTTAGAGTCTTTTTTCTATGACTTATGGTGATCCTCTAAGTAATACCCAAATAGTCTTCCGGTCAATACATTGTGATTTTGGGGGTGTTACAGACTAAACTTACGTTTTAAACAATTCTACTTAGACCCAGACTTAACCATTCCTGCACTGTGTTTTCTAAGATGTTTTTGACACTTTTACATTTTAGGAAAAGTCAAACATATTTCCCTCCTCCTTTGACCATAAAGAAATTAACCTTGTATGTTTTACATTTTTGCTTAAATCGCGTAACTTTTAGACTTCACGCAGATAACGTTAAGTTATCCCACGTATAACGAAAACCACATTTTGACGTCTCATATCACTTATAGACTAATTTTAGTCTACTTTAAATAAATTCACGGTTATTTCTCTGAAGTCTCGTTCTTTTATGATAAATTGCACTTTTCAAGTATTTAGCCCACGTTTCAAGTTTTAACAGCGTTTACGCGACCCATTAAACTTAACACTCATTTTTATTAGATAATAATGAGTATATTGATGAGTTTAATCATTTCTATAAGTTTCATAATTTTACGATACCCAGTTTTACGTTTCGTGACTTAAACGACTTACAGTTAGCGATTAACGAAACCAAAACTCACTCCGTAACCAAGATAATACCAAGACTATCCACCTAAGTCATCTTATCTCTATATTAACGAATTTAGGGAGGTTAGTCATCATTTTGGTGGCTTGATCTTAACCATGCTTCATTTTGATCTTTACATGTGTCTTAACTTAACCATGGTTAACATTTAACCCAATATATGATTAACCAAACTTTTCCTCCTATAAATGCCAAGCAAAGCACTTGACAAAAATTGCACGACACCTTCTTAATATCTAAAGTACTAAACCTAAGGCATTTCTTATAGATCTTGTAAGAACATTCATGTGTTCTTGAAGAAAAACTAGGTTTTGATCTTTGTTCTTGGAAGTTTTCAAGAAAGAATCGTTATAATCTTCAAATAACTTCAAGTCTCCAAAAAGACATTGTTACAATTTTCTACTCTCCTTCAAGAATACAAGAAGTATATAAGGGTACCAAGGTGTGGAAAGCTTGCTCAATTCAAAGGTCCTAAGTGTTCAATTAAAGTCCTAATCCTTACTAGTTACTCCTTTCTTTAGAAAGCCAAAAGTTGTAAGAAACCCTAACACACTCTCTTGCTCAACATCATTAGCATGTTTCTCATACTTCATTTATGTTATATATGGTCTTTATATTTTTATCATGAAGTACAAAAACCACTAAAACAAGTTAAAGGAATCATATGTTAGCCAAATGGATGTAAACAAGAAAACTAGTGACATATATATGATGAAATACGAAAAAAAATAGTATAACCATGATATTAGACACTTACATACAGTTAAAGAAGATTTTAAAAGGAAAACATTGCAATTTGAATCACCTAAAATGAGTACACGAGTCAAAAGATACGGCCAAAAGAAGTTAGCGAAACCAAAACACCGAACGCCTAAAACAAGTATTAAGCGGTGTCTATTTTGAACGAGGCCCTTCGGTCCGTTTCATCAAAAAGTTAAAGCACGAAAGTTATCCGGGCGATGTTTTCCTAAGGTTTCAAGAAGCTCGGGCCCTAAAATGCTTTTAAAACGGCCACTTTCCTTCAAAGAAGCGCCCTATGAAACTATACTTTTGTCACAACTAAAGGCTAACCAAGAGGCCTAATGGTCTTAAGACGAGATCACAGCCACGGCTAAGGCCAAGGCAGAGTCTCAAGACCATGGTAGCCTAGAACAAAGCCACGGCAAGGCCATGGCTGAAGCCTCAAGGCTTCCTAAGCCGAGACCATAAACCGAAGGCCTTAGCCTTGATAAACCTAAACATATATAATACAATTTGGATCTACTCCCTCTGTAAACCATGAAACTATACTCGTAATAACCAACTTTACAATTTAGAAACTTGTAAATTTTTCTTTAAACACTTGTGACATAAATTATGACGATACTTGTGATAACCATTATGATTTCTTAATCATAACCAAACAACCTTGTAACTTGTTTTTACAAACCATATGACACTTATGATATACAAACAAAACATATTTCTTATCTACTAAGTACTACAACACTAGAGAGCTTCATGTGAGGGATTTCATTTGGTTAAGAGGATCGACGAGTTGTTGGATTTATGAATTAAAGTGTCCTAGCTCCTCGAACGTTTACTACACGACCTCTGAATTGTGAAGGCCCGAACGGTAGTACGATATATATAAACTAAACACGTTTTCACAACTAGACCATTTCTATAAATGACATACACAAATACCATGTACTACATCATGATCAATATAAAGACGTATATAGGCTTGTTATTTCGCATCATTATTTCAAATCTAAGTCGCAACATCCTATTCTAGGTTACTCGTAGAAGTTCTCACGGCTTATCCATCACATCCGATAAAGTACTTAACATTATTAACTCTCGGTGAGTTCATAGCCCCACTTTCTATTTCTTTATTGTTTTACAAACCCTTGGGGGAGATACATACTTTATTTTAAACCGAACACATTGCTTTCAAACTGTATGCTTATCTGATTGTTTTATTAGCACTAAGTTACCGCATTTGCCAAACTTAAGTCCCTTAATCATGAATCATTAATCACTAGTGAGAGTGGGAGCGAATATTGTGAATAGATCTATTGGGATTGACGAATCCCGTTTGTGTTGACCGGGTAGGCAAACAAAGGCACTATATTTGAGTAACATTGGTAAAAACGGAAATTTTTACCTGATAGGACACGCACCGACATTTTCACCAATTAATTTTGGAACACGTTAATGCCTTGGTTGCATGATGCTTAGCCTAATAATAACTGTTTTGTTTTCAAACCATTGGTGTGAGTCTATAGCTCACACTACCTACATAGTGTGTTCAACCATCAAACAAACTCTATGAATTTCACTCAACCTTTGTGTTACACTTTTAAGCATGTATTTCAGGTCCATAATGTACGAGGCTGGCACGGAGAAGCACAGATACTCAAGAAGGCTATAAATTTTATTATCATTCGAAAACCCATTTAATGTATTTTGTAAACTTGGAACCATTTGGGACCTCATTTTTGTAAACTCTGATATTTAAATAAATCAAATGATAAATCCTTTTTAAAACGACCCCATTAGAGTTCGTTTTCTATTGTTATGACTGTTGTGCCATGAAGTAACACCCAGTTTGAATTCTGTTGCGTATCACGAAATTGGGGGTGTTACAGATTGGTATCAGAGCCTTAATTATAGAGAAACGGGTCTAATTGTGACCTAAACTATAACCATTTTTACAACAAAAACATTTTATAGCATTTCGTTCTCCGTGCCTTCCATCCTCGAGACGATTATGTGACTTTTAAGCATTTTAAGCTACACAAACATATTAGTATATTGATATATACACTCGACATAATTTCAATAAAAAACGATGTACTAAACATATCTGCGTATGCCTATTCTAAGGCATTACGGCACAATCATATTTTCCCAATCTCCAAATCTTGCATCTACTCGTGCATTTTAGGATTACGAAACTTTATCCAAGACATTGTAACTGATTACAATGGTCTTTCCTACTTCCCAGACATTGTGAGATACAATGGTCTCATTCATTTTTCAATACACTATGAGATACAGTAGTCTCTATTACACTCTCAGACACTGTAAATCCAACAGTGGTCTCTATTTCATCCTCGGACAACTTGTGAGGTGAAGCGGTGGTGTCATTTACTTTCCAGACATTGTGAATTGCACAATGGTCTTTATTAATTCCTAGACATTGTGAATTGCACAATGGTCTCAACTATTTCTCAGACATTGTGAATTGCACAATGGTCTCAACTACTTCTTAGACATTGTGAGTTACACAATGCTCTAATTTACTTCGCAAACATTGTAAATTATACAATAGACTCTAGAAATTATCTTATAAAACCTTATGTGATATAGTTTTACATGAAACCCGTCACAATCTATCAATTTCCCTAATGGACATACAAGAAATGGAATTTCTAAAGGACAAACTAATTCATCATCTACAAAAGCTAAAGTTCAGAAACTTTCTCTACATTCATCAAAATTCTCTATTAAAACCTTCATTGTTAAAAGTTCGTACTCCTGGCCAAGTATAGACTATTTTAGAATTACTTAATATTTCCTTTCCACACGTACCTACCCATACTATCTTCTATGCAATGGAATGTGAAAACATAGGTTACAAGTCTTTTATGGCCAGGACTTGCAACTGAATGGTTTGATATCGCCTTTGCTTAGTGGACAATTTCTCAAAAGCTATGGACATAGTATATCTAATTTAGGTATTTGGAAAATTTATCGAACCTCGGCTAAATATAGCCTAATCACCTATATTTAACCTAGGAGACGAGTGGAACATAGTCTGACTAACTATGTTCGACTTAAATTTTTCAAACACTGAGAATAGTTATACAAGGGTTATATTCAGGTTAATTTCCTATTTAAACTCGATAAACCACTAGAATTCATTAAAAAGATCTAGAGACATGATAGTGTCTTACCACTCAGCGAGATCTCAATACTTAATGACACTACCTAATTTCATTCTTGAAAGTTTTCATTTATGAAATAATCCTAACTACTATCTTGGGATAGTCATCGAATCTTCTCGTCATTTCTTAGAATTACTAGCCTATTTAGATTTCAAGGATATCATTCCGCCATAATCCTTTAAAATTCATATTTGATTTTAAAGCAAACTTGACATCTCTACCTAAGAATAATGGTAAGTGTACACTACACTCTTTTAATCGTCAACATATCACATCATTATCTGAACCCCATTATAAGTCAGTATGTAAAACTTTACAGTATCACGTTTCTTTCAAACACTAGTGGACATAAACACTATGCGATATAGCCTTCATCCCGAGACCACCTAAGACATGATCAACTTTGGAAATGGTTTGGATAACCACTTGCCACTATCAAGAATTTCCTACAAACGACAATTATCACATCATTATAAACCATTTCACATCAACAACATCTTATACCTTTAGATTATCAACTTAAGCCACCACCAAAAACATAAAATGCCACATAACACGTTCCATGACCAGAAACTTAAGAACGCAAAGATTAGAATTCGGCGCATATACCCACATTTTCCTAGACAATTCAACCTCGGATAACACACACTGAATTCCGGGACGGAATTCCCATTAAGGTGGTGAGACTGTAACAACCCGCATTTTCAGCTTACTTTTCATTTTTATGAAAAGTTACTATTCACTTTCACTATTCATCCCATAAAATTTTTATTTCACATTCTCCTAAGTTAATTTATTTTAGTAATAACCTCAGAGTTTGACAATCGTTAGATCATCTTCGCAAAAGTTATTAAGAAAACATCGTCTTAAAGTTTTGTTTTGGTCGAACACCATTTAAACATCTCATAACGAAAATCAACTCGACAATTTTCCTCATATCAGATTAATTTTTAGATCACTCATAATCAATTAGAGAATTTTTAAGATTTCAATTAAATGTTACCAAATAAACCCGAGCGTGCGAGACTAAACTTACGTTTTAAACAATTCTACTTAGACCCAGGACTTAACCATTCATGCCTTTGTGTTTTCTAAGATGTTTAGACACTTTTACATTTTTGGAAAAGTCAAACATATTTCCCTCCTCCTTTGACCATAAAGAAGTTAACCTTGTACGTTTTACATTTTTGCTTAAATCGCGTAACTTTTAGACTTCAAGTATAACTGTTAAGTTATCCCACGTATAACGAAAACCATATTTTGACATCTCATATCATTTATAGACTAATTTTAGTCTACTTTAAATAAATTCACGGTTACTTCTCTGAAATCTCTTTCTTTTCTGATAAATTGCATTTTTCACTTATTTATCCTACGTTTCAAGTTTTAACAACGTTTACGCGACCCATTAAACTTATGTAACATATTGGATTTCACATACACATCATAACATAAACACAAGAGGCGTATAAGATGAGTTTTAGAGAGAGAAAGTTAGAGGTTTGGGAACTTTAGTGAGAGAAAGAAAAATCTTATTATGAACTCCAACTCTCTACCTTGGGAGGTAGAGAGTATTTATAGTCTTACAATAAAACGCCACCTGACGGGTTGTGGATCAGGCATACAGTGGGTAAAGACCCGTCTGTCCTCCACGGTGATACTTAACTAAATACTACATAACATTAAATAACTACGACTACGAGCTTTCTAACGATTACATATACTTGAGGTGACCGACACTTTAACTACTGGATTTTCCAAATCCTAACAATCTCCCCCTAAGGGAGGTCACCTCAAACACACATTAACATTTCATAGAATACAAACAGATATTTCATTGAGATAGTTCTTGAATTCATGTTCATGTTCTTTGTTCTGTAGCTCGTAATCTTTGATTCTTCATCTTTGCATGTTTGGATAAACTGAGTGGAGGTCTTTAACTGATCCACGTGATACTGAGTTTTGAATCAACTTTGAAATCATCATCCATATTAAATCTCTGACTCATCCATTATGGTGTTGGTATTATGTGATGTTGTGACTTTTGGACTGACATGCTCACATTCTGGATCATGATATATTCTTATCAGAGTAGCAGAAGCTTTAGTTGATTCATGATATTGGCAGCAGCGTAGCAGAAGCATGGAGTGAAAATATCAGAGTCATTGATGCACTAATCATGATTTCCTTAGAACTGAATGTGTTGGGTGAGCATGCGGCTATGGATTGACCGCTCCATTCTGATCAGCTGCAAACGTCGGGTGTTCCTGCATAAAACAGTTAGCAATAAAGTGCACAAGAGTGTCTTTGATCACTTTTGTTGAATTGAGGTACACGGCCCACGGTTCCCGTTGATCAGTACAACTCTCGTGATCGGTAAAATTCGAAAAATTTCCTTGACAGGGTTTCGCATTTGCTCTAGCTGTTCTCAAACCGGAACGTCTCAAAGAAGACAACACGGAGTGAGTGAACCAACGAAATGAGATTCACTGATTGATGAAAAGAGATTTGAAAAATAATCGTGTATTGCTCAATAGAAATTGTTTTTGCAATACAACGAAGGTTTTAATGAAAATCAATTATCAATCATAAACACCTTTTATTTTGAGAAATAAGTACACATTCGATGTGCTAAAGAAAAGAGTTTTTAAGCACAACGACCGGTTTTTCAAAGGTATCCGTCAATCCATAACTTTGAACGGGATTGATTCTAAAGATTGAATCGCCCCATCGTTTAAGTTCAGTTGTCACATGGTTGATCTATGGGATAGATCTCACATGCCACCCACCAGGAGCTTGTTTGATGTTGGCTCCAGAAGGCTTTCCATCTTCATTGTGAATATGTATGCATATCACTTTCGGATGTTACTGGCAATACCACAATGAAATAATGCGTAGGACTCATAAGATATAATCTCTCTTTCCACATTGTGTGAAACAGAGAGTCTTCATTGAAAGTGTCCTAATGAGATTTATATGATGATCTCGTGGCTCTAGACTCAATTGTGCATATTTGGTTCCTATGCCGGAGACTAGGGAGAGGGTCTCCTACTTCAATATCAACAATCTCTAAGAGAAAGTCGATAGATTATGTCGGTTCCCCGTGAGAATGAAACAAGTCCTTTTAAGAGGAACTTGAGTGGTTTGGAAAGTTGAAGTGCGATCGTCCTGGGTCCATGACGTCTTGTCTTCAATACCGATGTTACCTTGGTAACCACCATTAGTATATGAATTGAACCCGGTTTCGCCTAAGGTTGAATAATTAGGAGGGCTATTTCTTTTCACCCTTTTCATATTCATTTCTTTTTCATTCTTCAACCCCTTCAAGGCTTACCGAGACTTCATTACTAGAACCTTGTTGGGTTTATTCCAGTACTAGCTCAGTCTCAGTCCACACTCTTCCCATATCTCACTTTTCTCATTTTTCATCATACCTAAGGACTTCTACACTATCTAGTGGATTGTCCTTGGGTAGATCCCTCCGGTTCTGGCGGATCATGGGACCTCAACCTAACCTTATCATCCTTATATCACCATGCATAAAGTAGAGTTGGTCGGTCTTTTGGTGTAGTTCTTCCGCCTTAAAACCAATTGAAAACAATTTGAAAATCAATCAAGATACTTGTGATATAGAATCAAAGCATTTTGTATCTTAATTGTTTTGATATTTTAGAAATGCTCCCCCTCAACATATGCATAAAAATTCATAATTTTTTTAGCACATGGAGGCAAGAGATCTTTGAAATCATTAGATTAAGAATGAAAGGTCCAATCTTTTGATTAACATTTTCTAAAATATCATCATCACTTCCCAATCAATTTGAGTAGATAAAACATTTTGAGGAAGGATGAGGTTTTCAAAAGTTTGCTCCCCCTCAATATGTGCCTCGAAGTTTGAAGGAGTTTTGCACATATTAGAGGGAACCTGCACTTAGAGACAATTCAATCACGTTTCAATAATTTGAGGTTTAAGATACGTGCTCCCCCTCAACATGTGCATGGAAAATTTGAAATCGTTTGTCACATGCGGGGAGGAAAACATGCTAAACACTTATGAAACCATTTATCGAATTATCATTTTAAATCCAATTTAAATCACAAATTCTCCCCCGATCACAATTATCAAATCATTTGAGATTTGTGATCTCTGTAGATTTAAATTGATTTTGAAAGCTTTTAAGGAGAATTGTGACTTGATTATGAAAACGTTGTAACTGATAAGGATTGGATTTTGAGACTTTAAACTCCATTGATTAAACATGCATGATTATCTTTTGAAAACATAATAATAGCCAAGGTCTTGAACCAATTGTGTAAAATATTGTAAAACATTTAGAGTAGACCTTGCTCATTTAAGTGCTAATTGTTTGAAAAGAACACTTTTTGATTTAATTGAAAAATCATTCTCCCCCTCAATCAATGACAAAAGTTGTTGATTGATGGATTGAGATTTTGACACTTGATAAGTTCTTTTGATTTTCAAAAATAGAGTCCGAAGTGTTTTCAAAACAATTGAGTTTTCATAAGATTGCAAATATTTTTCAGAGGAATCTTTAGAAGGAAAAATATTTTAAAATTAAACATTTGTCTTGTAAATGACAAATATTTGTTTTTAGAATCAGAGCATTAGGTTTGAAACATGAGATAATGCATGGCTCTGTTCTTTCTTTGAAAAGCGGGTTACTGCCTGAAATGACAATAAACCATTGTTTCACTTTCTCCAAAAAATATTTTTTGATTTTTTGATTTTTTGATTTTTTTTAAACATTCGAACAACATCTAAAGTCCCGTGTCATTCTTTGAATGACAGCACAAAGACCGTAGATATTATCGAATCGGAAAAAAAAACATGACAAAAAGACAATAATTTTTTAGATTTTTCGAGTTTTTCAAATTTTTATGGATTTTTTGAAAGTTTTATATTTTTCTATTTGCTTTTTGTTGGTTTTATAATTTTGTATTTTGCTTTTTGAATAAATATATACAAAGAGATGGATGAAGAAAGACCTTTACTCCTCGTCTTCCTCCTGAAGACGTTTGAGTGTTTCTGGTTGAAGGCTTTTCAAGCCAAGTCATGGAAGAATAAACTCAAAACGTTCTCTTGGAAGAGCTTTGGTGAAGATGTCTGCTAACTGGTATTCTGACTTCACAAAATAGAGTTCCACCACATCGTTTTCCACTTGCTCCCGGATGAAATGATGTCGAATATCGATGTGCTTTGCTCTTGAATGTTGAACGTTGTTGCATGAGAGAGAAATAACACTTTTATTATCACAGTACAGAGGGATTTTGTTGAATTCAAAGCCATAGTCAGATAATTGGGATCTCATCCAAAGGATTTGAGCACAACAAGGTGACATGGCTATGTATTCAGCCTCTATAGAGGAAACAGAAGTACTCATTTGCTTCTTTGAAGACCAACTCACAAGCTTATCACCCAAAAACTGAGCACCTCGGCGTGCTCGACGTGTATCTTGACATTCTGCATGATCAGCATCTGCATAGGCTGTTAGTGACATACCGGTGTCCTTCGGGTACCATAGTACCATATTGATGGTTCCTTGGAGATACCGAAAGACCCGTTTAACTGCTTCAAGGTGCTTTTTAGTAGGCTTAGCTTGATATCTAGCACACATGCATACAGCGAACAAGATGTCTGGTCTGCTAGCTGTGAGGTACATCAGGGATCCAATCATACTACGATATTTTGTTTGATCTAACCATGATCCCTGAGTGGTCCTCATCCAGCTTAGTACATTCAATCATGGGAGTGTCAACGGTGTCACATGAAACAAATCCAAATTTCTTTAAAATCTCATTTGCATATTTAGATTGATTTATGAAAATGCCTCCGGGACTTTGTGAAATTTGTAATCCCAAGAAAAATGACATTTGTCCCATCATTGACATTTGAAATTTGGAACCCATTTCATTTGAAAAACGATCACATTCATTGGGGTCAGTCGAGGCAAAGATAATATCATCAACATAAATTTGAACGTGAATTAAATGTTTGCTGACTTTCGGTGAACAATGTCGGATCAACTGCTCCTTTGCTGAATCCAGTAGATAGAAGAAACTTTGATAGCGTATCATACCATGCTCTAGGAGCTTGCTTCAAACCGTAAAGGGCCTTTTTCAAGCGATAGACATGAGTAGGATGCTCGGATTCACAAAACCCTCAGGTGGCTGACGTAAACCACCTCTTTCAAATCTCCATTGAGAAAGCGGTTTTCACATCCATCGATACACAACCATATTCTTACTAGCAGCATTAGCCAAGAAGATTCGATTGCCTTATCACGAGCAACTAGAGTAAATGATTCTTCAAAGTCAATACCCTCTTCTTGATGGTATCCTTTTGCAACCAATCGAGCCTTGTTCTTTAAAACATCACCTTGCTCATCAAGTTTTACTTTGAAGATCCACTTTAGAGCAATGATCATGGCACAGTCAGGAGTAGGTACTAATTCCCATTCATCTAGTCGATCAAACTCATGAATTTCTTCTTGCATGGCATTAAACCAGCTGTCCTCATTCATGGCGGTTTTAACATCTTTTGGTTCGATCTTAGAGAGTACGGAGTTGAAGAAGCACCATAAGGCATCGGTTGCAAGTTGTTTCCGAGTGGATACTGGACGAGAGGGGTTTCCAATGATGTTGTCCAATGGATGATCATGTGTCCATTTTCAGAGGTGTTCATGTGGTTGTTGTTGTGGAACTGAAGTAGCGAGTCGATGTCTCGATGAAGATGGTTCGATGATGATTCAAGAGCAAAGATATTTTCAAATGGAGCATCATCGGGAGTAGCAAAGGGATTAACTTCATCATTGATGCCAGAAACAATTCCATGATGTACATTCGATGATTGATGATTTGTTGATGAGACAATGATCGGCATCGCGCTTCTTGACTTAATGATATTGAGGCTGAAGGGTTGACTTCATTCCGCGAGGGATAGAAGCGACCTCTATTGATGGAATTGGCATTTCATCAGCATTTGGTTCATAGTGTTCATCAAACATTGGATCAAACAATTTCTTTAAATCATCTTCGATGGAGGTACATAAGGAGTTCTTGGAGAGGATTAGAAATAAGAGTAGAACTGGGACTACTTGATGAAAATTGAGTTCGGGTCAGAACTGGTTTTCCTGAGCCATTTGACCGGTCAGCTCATTGAAAGTAACGTGAATTGTTTCCATGATATTTCGGGTTCTCTTGTTGTAGATTCGGTAACCCTTCTTGTTTGGTGCATAACCAACAAAAACTCCAATATCTGCCTTTGCTCTTAATTTACCTAAGTCTTGACCGTCATTAGTTGGATAGCACAAAGCACCAAACACACGAAGGTAGGAGAGATCGGGTTTTCGTTTATGAACAAGTTCATATGGAGTTTTTCCATGAAAGGTGTGTATAAGGGAACGATTTTGGGTGTAGCAAGCGGTGGCAATGGCTTCAGCCCATAGAAACATTGGAACCTTTGAATAAATTAGCATTGTTCTTGCGGCTTCCACAAGAGTTCGATTTCGTCTTTCAACTACACCGTTCGGTTGAGGAGTTCGTGGAACACTTCTTTGATGGCTGATTCCAACACTTTCATAAAAGCTGATTAAGTCTTTGTTGACAAACTCTGTGCCATTGTCTGTTCGAACAATTCTGGCTGTATTGTTGAGTCGAACCTGAAGTTGTTTGATTAGTTTGATGATGACATCTGGAGCTTCATCCTTTGTCCTCAAAAACTTTACCCAAGTAAATCGAGAGTAGTCATCAACAACTACTAGAATGTATTTCTTCCCATTTATCGTTTACACTCTCATTGGTCCACACAGATCCATATGAAGGGTATGAAGAACTTCCATTACTGAATTTGTGGGTTTTGGTTTGTGGGCATATTTTGTGCTTTTACCCAATTGGCAAGTTGAACAAAGATGATCTTTTTCATATTTTAATATGGGTAAGCCTCTGACAAGATCCTTTCTGGAAAGGTTATTAATGGTGCCGAAGTTCAAGTGATTGAGACGACGATGCCATAACCATGACTTTGTTTTAGAAGCCTTTGACAACAAGCAGATTAGAGAAGACTTCATCATGTCTTCGATAGAGATGGTATATAGGTTAGAACCACGAGTACCTCTTAATAATTCCACACCATCAAGTTCTCTAACGAAGCAAGTATGTTTTCTAAAGGTCACCTCTAGATCGGAATCACAGAATTGACCAACAGAGAACAAATTATGACCAAGACCTTCCACATAATATACCATGGAGATTACACTTTTGCCAACTACATAATCACCATAACCCATAATTGCTCCAAAATGGTCGTTCCCGAATCTAACAGTCCGATGAATTTACTCACGAAGTTCATGAGCCGCGACCGGTCTCCAGTCATATGCTTGGAGCGGCTGAGTCCAAGTACCACGAACGATTTGAACGATCTGCAGTTGAACACAGACAAGAATGGATAGCTGGATAATTGGGATCCCCATGCAAGAATGGGTTCCACTTGGTTAGTAACATTGATTGGAACACCCACATCAGAACTAGAAACACCCATATCAGAAATAGAAGCAATGGAATCATCAGAAATAGATGTAGTGCTAGTATCCGTATTTGACCTATTCAAAGTATGTTCACTTCTTAAGGGAATAGTTCTACCAGTAGGCATCCATTTTCTAGTGGGCATTGTCTTAGCAGATTGAGGGCAGAACTGATTGACCTTATGGCCAAAAGGTATCCATTGATAACCTATCTTACTAAATGTTCTTCCTGTGGGTTTCCACTGTTTTCTAACTTTCTTTCACTTTTGCCTTTTAGCCTTCTTTGCATGATTTTTAGCATTAACAATTTTAACTAGGCATTTAACAGCATTAGACAAAGCATTCACACCATAATCATGATTAGCCAACGAATTCAAGCAGACATCATTACATGGTTTGCAAATAGTATCGAATTTGAATTAATTACAGATGCGCCTATGGCTAATACTAGAATCAACACTATTCGTTTTATTCAACTCAAACTTAAAGTTCCTAGGTTGGTCTTCTACTCTCTTCCAATGCACATTCTTAGCTTGCGAGGTCCTATCTTGCTTGGTATTGCATGGAGGCTTTGACCTGCTTGCTTTAATGTCACCGATTACTCCTGTAGAGGGAATTATGGGAACATTAGTTGGTTGATCTACTTTTGCATTCTTGATCTAGATATGCAAGTGCTGTACTACTAGAAGACACCTTGGTGTTCACTTTCTTGAAACTGGGCATAGAATGGTTTGTATGCTTGGCACTAGGCATAGAACAAGGCATCACATCTTTGCCTTTTGCACCTAAGGATTTAGGACATGTTGCAATTACACATTCTAGCGACTCTTAAGATCGTTTGGCCTAGAGGCAAGCAAACCTAATTTCTCTATCAAGAGGTTTATTAATGAAATCCTCTTCAACAATCTCACGGAGACATTCTAGACTATCCTTAAGGTGAGCACAATAGTCATGAAAGCAGCGGTTCATTATTCCTAAGATGAGGAGGAATGTATTTAACCGTCACAGTGTATTTGCGTCGAGGATGACTTTGATGCAACATTCTTATTAAAACAAGTGGCGTTTCCCATTTTCCGACTCCTCGATTCTCAATTTCTTTATGTAAAGACGTTATTTTTTCGTTGTTTTGGTCACGAGTGACTTTCATTGAATCATATAACTCTTTAAAGTGTCGTTTAACCTTTTCATTTTCTTCTAGAAAACTCTCGTTTTCCTTTTGTAAGGCATTAACTAAGTTTTGAAGATGAAAAGTTTGAGAGTCCTGAGAATCTAAAGGAGGAGGCATTTGGGATCCAGTCACATTGTTCTTTTCACCCTTTAATTGAGAGATTTGGGCTTTCAACTTTCTCGTGTTACAATGAGCTCGAATCTGTTCATCACGTTTGCTAATTTCAAAAGCTGCATCAAATTCAGGAACATCCAAGGATGTCTTGATATTTGAGGTTTTAACATTTTCTTTAAGATGTTGATATTTTAATTGCAAAGCAAGATGCTCAACTTCTAATTTAGAAAACTGTTTTACCAGGTTATCATGATCATCCTGTTCAACCTTATCATGCAGTTTAGAGTTAGTTTTTTCAAGCTCAATGACACGATCATGGGAGACTTTCAGAGCAACAGATAATTCATGAAATTGAGAAGCATTAATGGAACAATTTGTAGCAGTGTAAAACACATCTTGAGCAATACATTCAGAAATAAGATTCTCATTCAAGGTATGCAAGTTCTTCCTCTCAATCTCATTATATTTTAATGCTCGCTCATAGTCACTAACCTCAACTATCATTGCATCAAATTCCTTTTCCATTCCTTTAATATCTGAGTCCATCCCCTTTTTAAGACTCTCAAATTGATCTTTTAGTTGTTTAAAGAAAGGCATGACCTCAGTTAAATAGCATTCTTTAGTTTGCTCAAAACCCCTTTCCCATTCAGTTATCCCAGTGGGTGTGATCCTTTTCTTACAAGTTTTCTCAAAATCAACAAATAATTGAAAGATAACATATTGACTGATTAAGGTCTTGCTTTTAGTGGCAATAGTTCTAGGAACTAGATGCATTGGTGTATTTGGAGGATACACAGTCGCTGAAGGCATTTTCCTAAGGGGAGGGTTTGTAACAACAAGATTCTCTACTTTTTGCTTATCTAAATCCTTTTTCCAGAACACTTGTTCGGGAGTTAACAACGTTTGAGGCTTAAACTTGTTCAAGGAAATCTAGTTTTCCTTCTTGTAATCATGGGGTTTGATCGTTATGTTATTCTTTTTGCATTCAGGATCTTCTAGTTTCTTATTCATTTTCTCTCTAGATGCATCATCTAATTTTCTATCTTCCTCAGTGCACTCAACGCAACTAGGTTTCTGTCTAGGTTTAAGAATCTCATTGCCATCATAGATTACATTTTGAGCCGCTTTTGCTAACTTACCGTACTCAGGGTTGGGTTTATCTATAATGGGAACACTATGCTTATCGCTTAAAACTCTATGCTTAGTGATCATGTGAGCAGTCTGAATGGTATTCCCTTGTACGTACAACTTTTTTTCAAGCTTGTTCTTCAAAGTTTTAGATTGGAAAAATCATTCAAAAGTTTTGATTCCTTAGCATGAAATTCTTGCTTAAGCACTTTAACATTTCTTGAAGTTCTTGTTTTTGCTTAGCAGTTTTAGAAAGCTTTTCTTGTAAGGAGTTTAACTCTTGTTTTAACACTTCTTCTCTAAAATTACTTTTTCTAATAATTGTACGCATTTGGTTATCCAACTCCTGCTCACGAGTAGTTAACTCAAACTTAGCACGTTGTTCATAAATAGCAACTCGTTCTTTATAGGCATTAAGTTCAGAGATAACAGAATCATCAGGGGCACATGCAGTGTATTCATCAAAAACATAGTCATCATTGACTGAGAAGATGCATCACTTGGCACTACCTCACTTTCACTTTGTTTCACATATTGATCATATGGGACAACATTGATATTACCATATTTTCAATATTTGATTCAATAGTTTCAATTGATTGTACTTTGTCATGCATCTTTTGCACATCAGCATCATCGTATAGTTTTAATACCTCGGAAATGATTTTGTCTTTGGATGGACGACTTGTGGTGATGAAGAGACTTTAGGAGAAACCATTGGAGAAATGCTAGCCATGAAAATTGTTTGTGCAGATGGTTCATCATCAACGTCGAGTCGTATGCATCACAATCAGCGACTTGAAATGCATTCGATGATTGTGGCCTATCTCCCGAATTGGTCGCTCATCCACATCGCATCATATGTCTTGGCATTTCCCTCGACAGAAACAACAACTCCTCTTCATCCAAAGCTGCACCATTATCCTGAGCTTGCACAAACAACATCTTATCCCTGAAGTACTCTGCATTCTGAGGGCATTTTGGCGATGTGCAGTTCCTTGCAATATGTCCCTCACCACCACAATTGTAACACTTGATCGGCTTTGCTTGTCCCTGATTTCCATTCCTTCCCTATTCGATTTGCGGCATAACCTCTACCAACTCTACCTCTTCCTTGTTCATACTGCCTTTCTTGAACTGGCTGCACCATAACCTTCCCATCTCTTACAGTGGTTTGATTGTGTGGATTTGATCTTTGTTATGAGGTTGTTGTTCGTGTGTGGGAGAGAGTTCATGTTTTGACTAATCATGAGAGCCAGTTGGTTAATGAAGTTTCCACGGGCATCGGCATCGACTTGTTTGAACATTGGATCAGGAATGAGTTTGTGATTACCATTACCCATGGGTATAACTTGAGATGCTTTGGTGGTAATTCCAATGTTTGAGTAGAAGGCGGTTGAATCATTTGATGAGCTTGTCTCTCCCTGGTTGGTTTTGAACTGATCAAGAATCCTTTTTCAAACATAGCATGTCTCTCATTCTGAAGAAGGAAGGCATAGAGTTGCTCATAGTTTGTATTCTTCAATCCTTTGGTTAGCTTCACGGAGGTGACAAACTTGTGCCATTCGGGATTCATGTTGTTCACAAACTTTGAGTTCATATGAATGTTTGGCATAGTCATTCTGATGTTCCTCATGTCATTAACAAGCTTGTGGAATCTCACGTAATACTCATAGACACTCTCATTTGGTTTCATCTTGAAGTGCTCAAATTCATCATAGAGTTGTGATTCTCTGTCTTCCATAGTTAATTCGAACCGAAAGAAGCATCTTGACATTATCCCACATTGCCTTGGCTTCGGTGTTGTGATTGATAAGCTTGTAGATATCTTTTGGAAGACCTTGAAGTATGATGTTAGAAGCCCGATATCGACATCGAATCTCTTTTTCTCCTTATCATTGAGCTCATCATATGTCTTTGGTCTGTCTATTCCATAGATCATTGTTCCATCTGCATCTGTATCAATTAAGTCTCTTGTAGTCTCAATCAGATAAGGTCCTTCATCAATCGATTTGAGAATGTTGACCCCATTTTCCTTTCCAAGACAATACGTCTGATTCTTTGAGCCCAAGAGTCGTAGTCGGTTCGTCAAGCATGGGTGGACGAGTATCGAACCGGTGCTTGAACATCCTCGAAAACAGTGGAGATGATTGTAGGTACGTTGGTAGACATGTTTAAAGATAACACGGGATTTTATAACTCAATGATTAAACCGGGAAATAGATTCTTTCACGGGATTTTACAAATCAAGAGAAAACCGTATTACACACAAAAGTCAACCAAGTCGCTAAGAATCCTTGAACTAAGTCGCTAAGCATCAAGTTGCTAAGTAATTACAAAACAAGTCGCTAAGTTCCAAATCGCTAAGAATTTTGACAGCAAGTCGCTATGCACCAAGTCGCTAAGATGTCAAGTCGCTAAATAGCAACTCGCTAAGGTCCAAATCGCTAACACCAAGTCGCTAAAAAACTTAAAGAACAAGTCGCTATCAAAATTGAAAGCAAGTCGCTACCTTACCAAGTCGCTACCCGTAGTGGAGAATCCACTAAGTTTAGTGTTTGTCGGCTTGTCTCAAAAGGCAAGTCGCTATGACCAAGTCGCTACCAAAACACACTACAACTCGCTACCTTTTACTGAAGCAAGTTGCTACCAAGAAATTCACTCCGAGAGCCAAGTCGCTACCAAGAAAAACTTTAAAACACACTTTTCAATCCAAAACAAGCTCAACCACAGTGATTCAAGCTTACCAAATCAAAACCCAAGCACATACAATGATCCTAAATACAAAAGTACACCCAAAATTCAAACTTTAACACAAGAAATGAACCAAATGATGCAAAACCACTAAACTTTTTCAAACTCAAAACCATCTAAAACCACTAGAAATCCAAGGATATGTAAGAGATGATCTAACCATGGCTCTTGATACCATTTGTAACATATTGGATTTCACATACACATCATAACATAAACACAAGAGGCATATAAGATGAGTTTTAGAGAGAGAAAGTTAGAGGTTTGGGAACTTTAGTGAGAGAAAGAAAAATCTTATTATGAGCTCCAACTCTCTACCTTGGGAGGTAGAGAGTAATTATAGTCTTACAATAAAACGCTACCTGATGGGCTGTGGATCAGGCATACATTGGGTAATGACCCGTCCGTCCTCCACGGTGATACTTAACTAAATACTACATAACATTAAATAACTACGACTACGAGCTTTCTAACGATTACATATACTTGAGGTGACCGTCACTTTAACTACTGGATTTTCCAAATCCTAACAACTTATCACTCATTTTTATTAGATAATAATGAGTATATTGATGAGTTTAATCATTCCTATAAGTTTCATATTTTTACGATACCCGGTTTTACGTTTCATGACTTAAACGGCTTACAGTAAGCAATTAACGGAACCAAAACTCACTCCGTAACCAAGATAATACCAAGACTATCCACCTAAGTCATCTTATCTCTATATGAACGACTTTAGGGAGGGGAGTCATCATTTTGGTGGCTTGATCTTAACCATGCTTCATTTTGATCTTAACATGTGTCTTAACTTAACCATGGTTAACATTTAACCCAATATATGGTTAACCAAACTTTTCCTCCTATAAATACCAAGAAAATCACTTAAAAAAAATTGCACCACACCTTCTTAACATCTAAAGTCCTAAACCTAAGGCATTTCTTATAGATCTTGTAAGAACATTCATGTGTTCTTGAAGAAAAACTAGGTTTTGATCTTTGTTCTTGGAAGTTTTCAAGAAAGAATCGTTATAATCTTCAAATAACTTCAGGTCTCGAAAAAGACATTGTTATAATCTTTTATTCTCCTTCAAGAATACAAGAAGTATATAAGGGTGCCAAGGTGTGGAAATCTTGCTCAATCCAAGGTCCTAAGTGTTCAATCAAAGTCCTAATCCTTACTAGTTACTCCTTTCTTTAGAAAGCCAAAAGTTGTAAGAAACCCTAACACACTCTCTTACTCAACATCATTAGCATGTTTCTCATACTTCATTTATGTTATATATGGTCTTTATATTGTTATCACGATGTACAAAAACCACTAAAACAACGTAAAGGAATCATATGTTAGCCAAATGGAAGTAAACAAGAAAACTAGTGAAACATATATTATGAAATACGACAAAAATAGTACAAGCATGATATTAGACACTTACATACTGTTAAAAAGGATTTTAAAAGGAAAACAAAGCAATTTGAATCACCTAAAACAAGTACACGAGTCAAAAGATACGGCCAAAAGAAGTTAGCGAAACCAAAACACCGAAACTGCCTAAAACAAGCTGTTAAGCAGCTGTCCATTTTGAACGAGGCCCTTCTGGTCCGTTTCATCAAAAAGTTAAAACACGAAATTTGTCCGGAACGACGTTTTCCTTTGGTTTAAGAGAATCTCGGGCCCTAAAAACGCTTAAAACAGGCCACTTTCCTTCAAAAACTAAAACTGCCCTATGAAACTATACTTTTGTCACAACTAAAGGCAATCCAAGAGGCCTAATAGTCTTAAGCCGAGACCACAGCCAAGGCTGAGTCTCAAGACCATGGTAGCCTAGAACAAAGCCACAGCAAGGCCATAGCTAAAGCCTCAAGGCTTCCTATGCCGAGACCGTAAACCAAAGGCCTTAGCCTGGATAAACCTAAACGTATAAAATACAATTTGGATCTACTCCCTCGATAAACCATGAAACTATACTTGTAATAACCAACTTTACAATTTAGAAACTTGTAAACTTTTCTTTTAACACTTGTGACATAAATTATGACGATACTTGTGATAACCATTATGATTGCTTAATCATAACCAAACAACCTTGTAACTTGTGTTTACAAACCATATCACACTTATGATATATAAACAAAACATATTTCTTATCTACTAAGTGCTATAATACTAGGGAGCTTCGTGTGAGGGGTTTCATTTGGGTAAACGGATCGAAGAGTTGTTGGATTTACGAATTAAAGTGTCCTAGCTCCTCGAACGTTTACTACATGACCTCTGAATTGTGATGGCCCGAACAATAGTACGATATATATAAACTAAACACGTTTTCACAAATACCATGTACTACATCATGATCAATATAAAGACGTACATAGGCTTGTTATTTCTTTCGCATCATTATTTCAAACCTAAGTCGAACCATCCTATTCTAGGTTGCTCGTAGAAGTTCTCACGGCTTATCCATCACATCCGATAAAGTACTTAACATTATTAACTCTCGGTGAGTTCATAGCCCCACTTTCTATTACTTAATTGTTTTACAAACCCTTGGGGGAGATACATGTGTGGAAAACTAGAAGGGGGGTTGAATAGTTTTACTAATTTAAAACTTCCTTTTAAATATTTAGATCGACTTATGTCAATCTATTTGGTTGTTTATGTTAGACGTTGATAGATATATATATATATATATATATATATACGTATATATATATATACGTATATATATATATATATATATATATATAGCGTGTAATGAAAGATATGGAGTAAGAAGCACATCACCACGACACAAGTATTTATAGTGGTTCGGCTACAAGGAAACCTTCCTTGCCCTACTCCACTCCCCGATTCACCTACTCGAGAGTTTGTAATCACTACACCAATCTCCTTATGGCGGAGAAACCTTCACAACGTCGCCTACCCTTTTTCGGGTGCTAGGCTAACCACCGGGTTCTTTCACTCCAAGGTGAACTACACCTACACAACGTCGCCTACCCTTTATAAGGTACTAGGCTAAGCACCTAGTTCTTTCACACCAAGGAGAACTAATCCTATCACAACGTCGCCTGCCCTTTATTAGGTACTAGGCTAAGCACCTAGTTCCATTACTATGGAGGAACTACTACCCATCACAACACAAAACCTAATATCAAGGAGATCCACTCCTTGTTATAACACCATCAAGGATATCAACATCCTTGGAAATAAACAAATACTTATATGTATAACGATGCACCTCATCGATTATACGACCTAGGCATTCTTCCCTAATGACACTTGATTTAATTCTTAGGCATCCTTCATTAATGCCTTTGACATAACGCTTGGCACCTTTCACTAATGCCTTCGTCTTGACACCTTTAGCATTCTTCACTAATGCTTTGACACGGACGGTAAGCACCTTTCACTAATGCTTTCGTCTTAACACTTTCGGAATCCTTCACTAATGCCTTCAACACAACTTCTACGGAGGATGAAAGAACAATCAACAAGAGAACCTCAGTTGTCTTGATGATGACGAAGCATGGCAACTTATGGACTTGAGCTTGCTCGAATTCAAGAAGTGGTGATCTCGCCTTTAAGAGGAACCTAGAGAATCACACAAAAACAAAAGACAAACTACATAGATCTCTTGGATCTGAGGTTAGAGAGGTATAATATTTGGGGGAAGTATGTGTGTAAAAGTGGTCAGTAGAAAGGAAGAAATGGCTCTCTATTTATAGAGGAAATTTTCTACTGTTCCCCGGATCCCGCGGATCCCTCCCACAAGGGATCCGTCTAGCACAAAGCTAGGGATCCATGGGACGCTCCTCTTTGCCCATGGGTATTTTTGGTTATGGATCATGGGTCATGGGTTATGGGTTGATCCATGGGTTTCTTTCTAGATACAATGTTTCTCTAGAATACATTGAACTTGGCTAAGTGGTTTGGACAAAACCATGGGTTATGGGTCAATACCATTTGCTAGTTTTTACCCATTTAGTATATACTTGTTTTTACCCATTTTAGTATAAACTTGTTTTTACCCATTTTAGTATATACTTAGTTAAGTATATGTTAGCCCAATATGTAAACACTAGTTGTTGTACATATGTATCTAAATCATAAAAACACTTTATACTTGTTTTAGTGTTTTATGTGAAAACGTTAGTGTGTTAGAAAAACTATTGAATCAAACTATTCACGTATTTTATTTGTTTCGTTAAAATGATTTTACGTTTGTTATCGACAAAACATTAGAAGAACGTAAAATATAAATAAACGTTTTTACGGCTTATTTGTATTAACAATCTCCCCCTTTTTGTTGATGACAAAACTTAAAATTATGTTAAGGAAAAACTAAAATTCGTAGCAAATTTGAATTAGTAGTTTTGACTTTCTTCTCCCCTTTTTTGTCGAAACAAAAAGTGTTAAAAGAAAAATATGTAAAAGAAAATGTAGAGAGAGCAAGTGACGGGAATGGTACTCGTCTTAACTCCCCCTTGACGAGTCCATCCCTTTGAGAGGGCGTCAAGTACATAACCTAAATAAACTAATGTGTTTGAAAATAAGTTTGCAAATGGTTTGTCTAAGTGACGAAAACGTGCTCCCCTTTGAAGATTGCAAAGTTGCAATGGGTTGTCATTAAGTTGCAAATGATTTTGCAATATCGTTTGACACAAAGCTCCCCCTAGCTTTATGGTGTCAAAGTTTTCATGTGTACTTTGAAAATCTACAAAGTAAAGGTTAGAAAACAAGAGTATAGTGCATAATTTCCTGCAAATAAAACTTAAGTTAGTAGTATTTTGTGCTTCTGTACCACGGATCATCCAGCTGTCTGGTGACAGTTTCTTCAGCAATGAAGATGTGTCAAACAAATGCTAATGAAGAGGTGAGATATGTGTACAATATAGCAAGCACAACACACAAAATAATCATGGCATGTAGATATTCATTCAATAAAAACAAGAGATAATCAAGCAAATCTCTAAAACTAAGAGAATGAACTAGACCATACAAATACTACTTAATGATAATGAGTTACCCAAACTCAAGATTCAACTAAAAACTTAATGATGATTAAGGATAAGATAGGGTTCCTAAACGTTCTAAGTTTGAGCTTGTAACTAGGATGCTCATTGTTGTTTAGGCTTGTTGACCTCTTCAAAACGTTCGAGGAGGTGATAAAACATGAAACGTTGCTCTTATCGTAGTTCATGTATCAACCTTTCAACATGTTGACAATGATAGCAATCCTTGTCATGGTTTTGAATTTCTTGAAGTAGAGGTTCAAATGAAGTGGGTTGAGGATCTTCAAATGAAGGAGGAATTGGTGGAGGCTCATTAAGTGATGGCTCTACAATGTTTGAGGGTGGAGGTAAAGAAGCATCAACTTCCATATGGTCAGGTGGTTGACTTTGATGTCTTCTCATAATCCAAAATGGACTATTGGGGGGAATAAGAGACGTTGATATTGGAGCAAGTGTTGATTCAACACTTTGATTTAGTTGCCCAACCTTTTCAAGTGAATTTGTTGGTATTGGTGGAAGGTGAGATGGCCAAGGAGGTAAGTCTTCTAAATTGTGAGAATGTGGAGATGATTGTGAGGTGGCTCTAGGCACCAATGATGTTGGTTGAGTTGTGGAGGGTATGTTTGGTTTAGTAGAGTTTGGTGATGATATCCTTGTGGGAACAATCCTCTTTAGTTTGATAGGTTTCTTTGGTGTAGGGGAAATCCTAGCATTTGTGGACTTAATTGGAGATGATTCAGTTAAGGAAACTTCGTGTATGACCCTAGCAAGTTTCTTGAGTGGTTCTTGGGTGGATGAGTTAGCACTAGGAGCCTTTCTCATGATGAAATGACTAAGGAGGATGGTTGTAATTGCTGATAATTATGTTTGTGTTTGATGACTAAAGTGTTCTAGCAATACGGCTTATAAAGGGAAGAATTTGGCAAGTGCATTTAAGACTTAAGCTACTAAGATTCTTAGAGATGTGATGATTAACATGCACAAGGTTGAAGTTCAGAGTTTCACTGATCTAGGAACACATTTAAGATGAGATGGAGTGTTTGAGTGAGCAAGATGAGCTTGAGATGATTATTTTGGCTAGATTAGACATAATCTGTCACCGGATCCCGCGGTTCCCTCCCTTGAGGGATCCGGCTCTCAGCAGTTATGACAGGTTAGAAATCAAGTTTCTAAAAGGTTAATCCTATATTATTATGAGTGTTTCACTCTTCCTAAGTTCCTAAGATGAGGGTACACTTGAATGATCAAGAGTAATGAGTGTTATAGCAAATGATTGTTTTTTATGGAAGGAAAATGGGACTAGATGACTACCAATGGATTTTCAAGGATAACACTAAGAGTTTTGGTGGTGTCAAGTCATAATAAATGATCCTAGAGATCAGATTTTAGCTTGAGGTGAAATTTGAAAAATCCTTAAAAATCACAAGAATTGAAAAACTAATTATTGACCCACTTTGAGATAAAGATGACTAGAAACAATTTCCTAAAATTGTTCAATAAGTACACCTAAGTGTTTTGAAAGATGAAAGATAATTTGTGATTATTAAAGCGGAAATATGGTGAGTTTTGATTTGTTGACAAATCAAGAGATATTTTGACTAAGATCATTGTGTAAGCTATAAGTGAGTCTAACCCTTTCTCATCCTTGAAATAGACTTAGTTAAGTTCTAACATCTTATGTTTAGCTAATGTGATGTATTCTAGTAAGCTATCTTGATGCAAGGAATGCTATATTGCTGATCTGATGTCACAGATCTCACGGTTCCCTCAAGGGAGGGATCCGTCTAGGCTAATCCTAGGGATCCGGCATCTGCAGATCAGAATCCCCACAGAATGATGTGCAGATTTTGCACAATAATAAATAGTTAAACAAAATAACAAGAACAAGCATGTTTTCACGAAGCAACACTCATTATTAATGATAAAAGTAACAATATCCAAGTTTACCACAAACCAAAGTGCTAAAACATAAACATCTACACACAAGTTAAAAATAAGCATTTTCCTATTGTCTCTTTCGTCAATTCTTTCTTTTCCTCTTTGACGACTTTGTGAGGTTGTAAGCAAGATTTTGAATCATGCCCCTCAATTGTTTGAATTCTTCGGTTTCATTTGGAATGGTTGGAAGTTGTTCGTAGTAATCGAAGGGTTCCAATTCAATGTTGGCTATGGGGTCGACATCATCTTCTTCCTCATTTTCTTCTTCTTCTCCTTCCGAGGAGTCCGAGAGAGCTTTAGGTTTCTTCCCATTGACCATGAAGCGTTTAGAGGGTATTTTGGTAAGAGGTACCATTACATGATCGGCAAAGAAATGATCATTGTTGATAGGAGATGGTTGCAATGCACTAACATACTTACAAAGTCGTGTTAGGAGCATATCATACAGAAGTACCATGTTAGAAGCTTTGAATACCCCGGCCATTCTCCTTACCATGTAATAGGCGAGGTTAAATGGCTTTTGGTGGGTAAGACAATAGATCATTTGCACAAGGCATGCATTTGGATGAACTTTATTACCAACTAGGATAATGACGTTTTCCCTAAGGATTTCTTCCCATTTTCTAAACATGGGAAGGATTTTGAAAAGTTCCATTTGAAAAGGATTACGATGAATGAGCTTCTTGTTTCGGTTGAAACGGGATTGGTCGACTCTTATTTTAAAAATGGTGCCTCGGATGGTTTCGGGTTCATCAAGAGGTGTATGGTACATTGGTTTAGAATCAAGTGCAAGGTTTTGGGTGTTAATAGCCCAATCTTGAGAGTACATACAAATTCCTTCACAAGAAATGCGAAGAATTTAAGCAAAGGTGTTGAGAGTGAGAGTGAAGTTTCGTTTATTGATGATGAAAGCGATTGAAATTCTATCATCGGCGTTTCGAATGATCCTAATACTTTTATAAAACTCAAAGATGAAAACCGGACAAATTTGTTCATCAATGTCAAGAAGACAATCAAAATTGATTGCCGAGAAGACTTGATGAATGTCGGTATCCTCAAGGAAACATTCCTTGATTACACGACCTTCGTGGATAAGTCGTTTTTTGAGCTTTTTGAAGACCTTGCGGTCGGTTTTTGAGAGTTCCTCATTTTGATAGTAATGAGTAAGGTAATGGACGGTATCATGATGATCTTGTTGAGTGGCTTTAGGCATGGTTGGTCCTAGAAACACAAATTTTCCAATTAGGTAAAATTAGTTAAGATGGGTTTATGGTTTTGATTTGTATTAACAATGTTGTAAACACGATGTGATCATAATTATGTTAAAAGCTCCTTTTCATGATTAATTTTGAAAACCCTAATTAAAGTAATTGATTAGAGATTTGTGTAACCATAAACCCTAGGATGAGGATGATGAAGATTAGAACAAGTTAGTGTAATTACTTACAATGATGTTCTAGAGAGGAATACTTGAGAGTATGGAATCCAATGAAGAGGGAATCACTGGTTTAGTCATTTTTGTGTTATATGGGTAGATGGAAAAAAATCAATGGTGTTTTTTGAAAGCGTATAGCTGAGTTCTGTTCCACGGTTCCCCCGGATCCCTTGTCATTGGGATCCGGCTAGTACAACTAGGGGGATCCAGCTACTGTGGACAGAAAGAGGGTTGTTTGGCATTATTTTTGTAGTAGGCTTATAAGCTAGCTTACAAAAAAAATTATTTGGAGGTATCAGATGAAAGATTGTTTTTGGTCGACGGGTTTTGATGAATAACATATCGAGGGTTCATATGCGACGACGGAGTTAGTTTGAAGAATCAAAAGAAATACTATTCCCGACGATGAATAAGACCGAAAAGTGATGAAAGAAACTTTTAAAGATGCTAGCAATTATTAAACAAAAAAGATTATGATATAAATAAACTCATGTAAGCTATCTAATGAAAAGTAAAACATACCTCTATGCTTCTTGGTTTGGTATAATACCAAAAATACTTCATGAGATTTTTAAAGTAATCCTTTGTACTTGGTGTAAGTAAGTTGTGATTACTTTTAGATTCTTCCTTGAATGTTGACTTCATTATTCTTTGAATAGAAATGAAGGTTTTGGAGAGATCCTAGCATGAAGATTTCTTGAAACAACAATTGTTAGAATGATCTATCAATGTCCAACAAAATGATTTAAAAGAAAACATGACTTTGAAAAATCCTTCTTTGTAGTTTTCAAACATACACGGATCGTATCAAGTTTTTAAAGTACAACATACTCTAAAAAAACTTGGTAACGAAGCTCTGATGCCAATTGTGGAAAACTAGAAGGGGGTTGAATTGTTTTACCAATTTAAAACTTCCTTTTAAATATTTAGATCGACTTATGTCAATCTATTTGGTTGTTTATGTTGGACGTTGATAGATATATATATATAAACGTGTAATGAAAGATAAAGAGTAAGAAGCACATCACCACGACACAAGTATTTATAGTGGTTCGGCTACAAGGACACCTTCCTTGCCCTACTCCACTCCCCGAGTCACCTACTCGAGAGTTTGTAAACACTACACCAATCTCCTTATGGCAGAGAAGCCTTCACAACGTCGCCTACCCATTTTCCGGTGCTAGGCTAACCACCGGGTTCTTTCACTCCAAGGTGAACCACACCTACACAACGTCGCCTACCCTTTATAAGGTACTAGGCTAAGTACCTAGTTCTTTCACACCAAGGTGAACCACACCTACACAACGTCTCCTACCCTTTATTAGGTACTAGGCTAAGCACCTAGTTCTTTCACACCAAGGAGAACTAATCCTATCACAACGTCGCCTACCCTTTATTAGGTACTAGGCTAAGCACCTAGTTCTATTACTATGGAGGAACTACTACCCATCACAACACAACACCTAATATCAAGGAGATCCACTCCTTGTTACAACACCATCAAGGATATCACCATCCTTGGAAATAAACAAATACTTATATGTATAACAATGCACCTCATCGATTATACGACCTAGGCATTCTTCCCTAATGCCACTTGATTTGATTCTTAGGCATCCTTCACTAATGCCTTTGACATAACACTTGGCACCTTTCACTAATGCCTTCGTCTTAACACCTTTAGCATTCTTCACTAATGCTTTGACACGGACGATAAACACCTTTCATTAATGCTTTCGTCTTAACACTTTCGGCATCCTTCACTAATGCCTTCAACACAACTTCTACGGAGGAAGAAAGAACAATCAATAAGAGAACCTCAGTTGTCTTGATGATGATGAAGCATGGCAACTCATGGACTTGAGCTTGCTCGACTTCAAGAAGTGGTGATCTCGCCTTTAAGAGGAACCTAGAGAATCACACAAAAACAAAAGACAAACTACATAGATCTCTTGGATTTGAGGTTAGAGAGGTATAATATTTGGGGGAAGTATGTGTGTAAAAGTGGTCAGTAGAAAGGAAGAAATGGCTCTCTATTTATAGAGGAAATTTTCTACTGTTCCCCGGATCCCGTGGATCCCTCCCATAAGGGATCTGTCTAGCACAAAGCTAGGGATCCGTGGGACGCTCCGCTTTGCCCATGGCTATTTTTGGTTATGGGTCATGGGTCATGGGTTATGGGTTGATCCATGGGTTTCTTTCTAGATACAATGTATCTCTAGAATACATTGAACTTGACTAAGTGGTTTGGACAAAGCCATGGGTTATGGGTCAATACCATTTGCTAGTTTTTATCCATTTAGTATATACTTGTTTTTACCCATTTTAGTATAAAATTGTTTTTACCCATTTTAGTATATACTTAGTTAAGTATATGTTAGCCCAATATTTAAACACTAGTTGTTGTACATATGTATCTAAATCATAAAAACACTTTATACTTGTTTTAGTGTTTTATGTGAAAACGTTAGTGTGTTAGAAAAACTATTGAATCAAACTATTCACGTATTTTATTTGTTTCGTAAAAATGATTTTACGTTTGTTATCGACAAAACATTAGAAGAACGTAAAATATAAATAAACATTTTTACGGCTTATTTGTATTAACAACATGCTTTATTTTAAACCGAACACATTGCTTTCAAACTGTATGCTTATCTAATTGTTTATTAGCACTAAGTTACCGCATTTGCCAAACTTAAGTCCCTTAATCATGAATCATTAATCACTAGTGAGAGTGGGCGCGAATATTGTGAATAGATCTATTGGGATTGACGAATCCCGTTTGTGTTGACCGGGTAGGCAAACAAATGCACTATATTTCAGTAACATTGGTAGAAACAGCAATTTTTACCAGATAGGGAATGCACCGACATTTTCACCAATTAATTTTGGAACACGTTAATGCCTTGATTGCATGATGCTTAGCCTAATAATAACTCTTTTGTTTTCAAACCATTGGTGTGAGTCTATAGCTCACACTACCTACATAATGTGTTCAACCATCAAACAAACTCTATGAATTTCACTCAACCTTTGTGTTGACAGTTTTAAGCATGTATTTCAGGTCCATAATGTACTAGGCTGGCACGGAGAAGCATGGATACTCAAGAAGGCTATAAATTTTATTATCATTCGAAAACCCATTTAATGTATTTTGTAAACTTGGAACCATTTGGGACCTCATTTTTGTAAACTCTGATATTTATATAAATCGAATGATAAATCGTTTTTAAAACGACTCCATTAGAGTTCGTTTTCTATTGTTATGACTTTTGTGCCATGAAGTAACACCCAGTTTGAATTCCGTTGTGTATCACGAAATTGGGGGTGTTACAAATACCTTCATTACCAGTATTAATATATGCATCAAAGCCAGTATTAATATCTCCATCAAATCCAGACTTAACTTCAGTATCCCCAGAAGTAGCAGCTTCCCCATCAAGTCTCTTCTTAGCAACCCTCTTTTGACTAATGTGTGTTTCCTCAGAGGATTTCTCCTTTGTTGGTGTCCTAAAGTCAGATCCACCCTCCTTCAAATTCCTCCCCTGTTTGGAAGAATTTTCCTCACCTTATGATTCAGTAAGATGGATACCCTTTTGTCTGAAAATCACTTCTAGCTTTTTTATGTTTTTCACCAATTTTACAATTCCATCTCCCATAGTCTGTTTTGACCTCTTCAGTTCCTTTTCAATGTTGCCATCAAATTTCCAATGTTATCCTTTATTCTACCTTTCCATGTAATGTAGCCTTTGCTACCTCCAAAAGTAACATAACCACCTTTGATATCTTCAAAGTCATCCAAGTAGTCCTTGTTACCAGTCATGTGCCCAGAACATCCACTATAAAAAATGCCTCTATCTCCCATGTTCATGTAAGGATGTTCCTGTACAGAAAAGATAAATTAGTTTCTCTTAGGGACCCAGGCTTGGGTCTGCCTTGTGGACATGTAGATTTCACATTATTGACAGTAACTGGTCAACTATTATACTTAATACTCCAGTTATAACCTGCCGAGGCCTTAACAGCAGATCCCCCATTACCCTTAGCAGCACCAGATTTAAACATTTTTGCTGCATTTTTGACAAAGGGTCTTCTAATAGGTGAATGTGATTTAGCAAAATTTCTTTTATGGCTGAAAACATTCACTTGGGATGAGGTACTGGTGGGTACTGGTTGTTTATTTATGAAAGAATTAACATTTGAACAACCAGAATTAACTTTAGGCATACCAGAATTAATATTTTGCCTAACAGAATTAATATAGGAACTAACAGTATCAACAGGTACTGGTCTAGAAACAAATTGATTCGCATGGTTAATCCTATTTACATTATTCCCCACTGGTCTAACTATTCCATTACCAGTGTTTACAGCCATATTCTTTCTAAGCTCAGCCTCTTTAGCCATTTTCTTTTCATGAAAGTCGCAGTCTCTTATTAAATGGCTTAGGCTACCACAAACAAAACAACTCTTCTAAGTGAAAGAGTAGCCTTCTCCTAGCTCTTGCTTCATCCTACCATTCCAGTCCCTCCTATCTACTTTGGATGTCTCTTGATTATTAAACTGTTACCTAGGAGTTTTTACATGTTGGACACAACTAGGTCGCAGTCTTTAGTTTTGACACAACAATTTTAAAAGTGATAGGTTCTACTTGTTTTGGTTTAGACTCAATAGGCTTAATGACTGAAACATGTTTAGATATCTTAATAGGTTCTGATTTAAGCTCAATAGAATACTCAGAGACATTCCTAATGGATCCTTCACTGTCATTAGATTGATAGGTAGAAAATTCAATGGAATAGTCTTCTGAAGCAAGTGTTTTAGGGTTTTTCCATTTGCTGTAATCAAATAATGACTCATCAAATTCCTTTTTAGGTAAAGGTGTGTAGTCTCCACTTAGAGGATGAGGAAATCCTTTGTAATTGTTAGTTTTAGCAAATCTATGATATATTGGTTTACCTTCATAATCTTTCTTTGAACTAACAAACACAGTTTCTTTCATTTTTTCCTCATATCCTAAAACCTCTCTATCTGATTTTATCTCAAACCCTAAACCAATTTTACGTGTTGAGCTCATTGCTGAATCAATCAACCTCCAAATGTTCCTAGCACTGTTTTGCCATGTGTCAACAATCTTTTTCAATTCTTCCTTATCTTTAACTGCTTTCATTCCTATTCTTCCATATTTCTTAAGTTTTTCATCTTTTTCAAATATTTCATTACCCTGAAAAGTAAGTTTTTCATTTAAAGATGAATTTTGTTTTTGTAAGGTGACAACTTGAGCTTTTAATTTCTTAACAGCATTTTCATAAGCAAGAAGTTTTGCCTCTTGATCACCTAACTGACTCATTTTTTTATCACAGAGTATTTTCAATTTGTTATATGAGTCAGTGCAAGTTTTTGAACAAAAGGATACCTCATTGTTGGATCCTATGACCATGAGAGCATGATTCATTTCAATACCCTCATCAGTGTGCTCTCCCCAATTTAATTACACGAGCTTCCAAAGTCAGCAATCCCATCTGACTCTTATCTTCCTTCTCAGCATGCATAGAAGGAATCCCTCTTCTTTTCAGTGTGCTCTCCCCAATTTAATTACACGAGCTTCCAAAGTCAGCAACCCCATCTAACTCTTATCTTCCTTCTCAGCATGCACAGAAGGAATCCCTCTTCTTTTCATCAATGGCCACCTTTGCTGTACATTCCCTAGCAAAGTGACCTGTGTTTTGGCACCTGTAGCACTTAATCTTCTTCTTATCAAACCCAACTTGTGCCTTCCCATCAAAACGGACTTGTCTACCAGTCCTTTTGTAAAACTTCTTCATCCTTAAAGCAATCATGGCACACTGCCAGTTTATATCCATCTCTTCCATCTCCTCATCTTCAATCTGATCCAAATCCTCATTAAGGATGTCTTCAGATTGCCTAGCAAACACTGAGTAGATGACCTCATCAGCAAAACCAACAAGACCATCTATTTCCTTTACACCAGATGATGAAGTGGTGTAACTGCCAAAACTAAAAGCACGAGATTTAACTTTGTTTGTACTGCTCTTGCCTTGGGAGACAAAAGCAACATTGTTGGCACTTGATGATGCCTTTGAACTTCCTTTGATGTCTTGTTCATAAACCCTAAGATCATTGTACAAGTCATTAATTGACAGAGTGTCAATATCTTCTTTAGTTCTCATAATCATTGCCAGCTGTGACCATTCTCTGGGCAACGATCTGAGAAACTTCTGGTTTGCATCCTCATTGGACACTTTAGCACCATGCGCTTCCAACTATGATAGGAGTTGTTGGAATCTGTCATAACCTTTCTCCAAACCTTCAGAACTGGTCACAAAAAAAGCCTCAAATTGTTGTTTATAAACAGCCTTCTGCATCCTTTTGGAGTTAGCATTTCCTCGAAATCTTGCTCTGATTGCTTCCCAGATCTCCTTGGCATCATCCATATTGTGGAACCTTCTGAGATGTTCCTTTGGTATGGCCATCAGCAAGAGGGTTCTAGCTTTCCTTTCCATCTCCACATCATGAATCTCTGCAGCAGAGACTGGTAGGAGAATTCTAACAACACCATCTTTCCCTTTGGAAATTCTCTTCTTTGAATTTCCATTCTGGATCACCTTCCAAACTTCATTGTCAACATACTCCAGATAATGTTCCATTTCCATTGCCCAGATGTCATATTCTTCCTTTTTCAGAATTGGAAGTTTGATGTTGGAAATGGTAGTTGTAGCAGGGATTATTTGTTGTTGTTGTTTCTTAGACCCTGCTTCTGATGCTTCATCTTCATGGTCAGAAGCCTCTTCATCACTAAGATGATTTGAGAAATTATCACCAGGCTGAGACATCTTTCAGGATTTTAGAGTGAAATGAGTGTTTTTGTTCTTTGTGTTTCTTCTAATTCAGAGTCCTTCTACAGGCTCTGATACCACTTGTAGGTCCAAGGTTATGGATCTAAGCAGCCTTTATAAGACAATAACAACTTGAATAAATCCAAATTAATTATGTGAAGAACTCTTAAGCAATGAGTACTTAATGTAATGCGGAATCTTAACAATAAGAAAGAAGAACACAGTTGCTACTAAATATACTTTTACTATTAATCTTTCTAATAACTTTTGTAAGTTCTAAGCGTAAACACTATTCCCTTAGGGTTCCTTTATACACATAGGAAACCCTAGTATATAAAACGTGTAGAAGGATATACATATCTCTTCCTAAGATATCTCTATGCGTACATATCCTTCCCTGATATATTTCTAACAAACCATTCTATTTTATCATAAACAGACTCAACTACGAATACTAGACATACTTAACTTAGGTCTACCAGACTTAACTTAGTACTGGCAGACTTAACTACTAAAACTAAGCCTACCAGACTTAACTGTTATACTACCAGTATTAAGTCTAGTTTACATAATTCCCAACATCGACATATAGGATAAGGAAAGTAACATTACTCCCACTAGCTTTGTGATATACACATGGCTCATCAAGATTATGAGTGAAACCAAATTTCTTGATCTCCTCATCAAACTTCTTATTCCATTTCCTTGATGCTTGCTTTAATCCATAAATGGATCTTTGAAATTTGCATACACGCTTTGGAAACTTTGGATTCACAAACCCTTCAGGTTGCGCCATATAGATGTCCTCATCTAGGTGACCGTTTAAGAAGTCAGTTTTGACATTCATTTGCCATATCTCATAGTCATAATACGCCACTATGGCTATAAGAATCCTAATAGCACTAATGTCTGCTACAGGAGAAAAAGTCTCCTCGTAGACCACCCCAAAAGTTTGAGTAAACCTTTGAGCTACCAGACGAGCTTTATAGGTATGTACATAGCCTTCTATGTTAGTCTTTTTTCTTATAGAGCCACTTACTTCCAACTGCCTTAGCATTTGGAGGTAAGTCAACCTCTACCTAGACTTTATTATCTTTCATGGATTGCATTTCCCCATTCATTGTGACTTGCCATTTTTCCTTTTCAGGATCATTCATAGCAGCCTTATAGTTAGCAGGTTCACCAAGATCCCCTAACATATTTTCCTCAACTTCTATGTTAAGACATAGACGTTCAGGTGCACGCGTAGTCCTTACAGATCTACGAATGGGAACCACTTCAACACTGGAACACTCAGACTTTCCGGTTCTACTTGAGGTTGGCTAGTGTTTTCAGAAGGTGATGTATCTTCATGATCATCTTCCAGATCATAAAATCTCCCACTGAATTCATGAGATATGAGATCCCTTTCAAGGAACTCTCCATACCTAGCAACAATTACTTTGTTTTCAGGTGGAAAGTAAAAGTAGTAATCCATAGTTTCCTTTGGGTATCCTACGAAGATACACTTAACAGATCTTTGTTGTAGCTTATCAGCTGAGTCACGTTTAAAAAACACCTCACAACCCCAGACCTTTAAGTAAGACAAGTTGGGAGCGTTTCCATACCATAGTTCATATGGAGTCTTATCAACCTTCTTAGTTGGAACCATATTTAAAATGCGAACAACAGTTTTTAAAGCATAATCCCAAAAGGATAAGGGAAGAGTTGTAAGATTAAACATTGATCGCACCATATCTAACAATGTACGATTCCTTCTCTCAGATTCACCATTTTGTTGTGAAGTATATGGAGAAGTGAGCTGCTGGACAATCCCACACTCAGTAAGATAATCTTTAAACTCTTGGCTTAGGTATTCACCACCTCTATCGGATTGAAGAGCTTTAATCTTCTTTCCTAGTTGCAATTCTACTTCATTCTTGAAAACCTTAATGTTTCAAAGACTTCATATTTATGTTTAAGCAAATAAACATAACCATAACGACTAAAATCATTCGTAAAGGTTAAGAAGTAGCTAGCACCCTTCCTTGACACATGTCTTAGTGGTCCACATACGTCAGTATGTATTACACCAAGTAGATCAAAAGCCCTTTCTAAACAATTTGCAAAAGGTTTCTTGGTCATCTTCCCAGATATGCAAGACTCGCATTTATCAAATGATTCATCATTGATATTTTGCAAAAGCCCATCATGTTGCAGCTTTTGTATGCGTTTCTTGCCTATGTGAGCAAGTCTATAATGCCAAAGATATGAAGAATCCAAATCACTTTTGATTCTTTTACTATTGATGCTAAAAACATAATTATTTTTATCAATCACATTATCATGCAAATCAATTTCAAACACACCATTTACTGGAATAACATTGAAGTAAAAAACACCATTTAAAGAAACCAAAATTCCATAACCAGTAAATGTATGAATAAAACCAATATCTTTTAACAAGGAAACAGAAAAACACCCCTAATTATAGAAGGTGCGTAATGACAATCGTTCAAATACAGTACTAAGCCCGAAGGCAAAACTAAATCAAACGTGCCTATAGCTTCAACAACTGCATGTGCTCCATTACCCACGTGCAGGTATTTTTATCCATAGGCGAGTTTCCTTGCACCTCTAAGTCCCTGCAGTGTATTATAAATGTGAATACCACATCCAGTATCATATACCAAGGAATTTATTTTATGAGAAAATGCAAATAATTCTATCATTAAAAGAGTACCTGAAGTGCTGGCAACAATACTAGCATTCTTATACCTCTTTCTTCGCAACTCATCGAGGTAGAGTGGAGAGTTCCTCTTCCAGTGTCCTACCTCAGTGCAGTGATGACAAGCCTGATCCCTTTTAGGATTCTCTTTCTTTTTAGGAGGGTACTTCTTGGGTTCTAGTTGATAAGACATAACTTGCTTTCCCTTATCAGCCTTACCCTTCCTTTTCCCTTTCTTGTTCGCTTGCGGTTTATTAGGCTTAGTGATCTTACCCTTCTGAATAGCAAGTACCTGAGGTGTAGGATCCTTTTTGGGCAAACCCTTTTCGGAGTCAATGAGCATTGCATGTACCTCACTAACTGTCTTCCCCGTGCAATGCATATTGTAATTACGCACGAAACCATCAAATTCCTTGTTAAGGGATCTGTTGATAAGGCCAATTTGTATGTCATTAGGGTAGATGTAGTTGAGCCTCCCAAGTTGGTCCATGTAACTCATCATTTTCAACCAATGGGCACTCACATGTTTCCCTCCCCTCTGTTTGCAACTGTGTAGAGAATCTATCGAATCATATAACTCTACAGCTGAAGGTTTTCAAACAACCGAATAAGTTCGGTGAGCATGTCTTTTGGGAAGTAATTTTCAAACTATTTTTGCAAGTTTGGAGACATACTTCCAAGCATAATGCAGGCAACCTCATTATGCTTGTCATACTCAGTTTGCCATGCTGCCCTTATCGCAGGAGTAGCATTAGCTTCCGGTTCAGGAGGACAAGGCATATTCAAATAATCTGATCTTTTGGAAACACGCAAGACAATTCTGAGTTACCTATACCAGTCATTGAAAATAGCGCTGCCAATCAATTTTTCGCGATCAAACATTGATTTGAACGTCAAACTTAGTGCATTAGTTTCAGGTTGAGCCATTTCTACAGAAAATAAAAGTTCAAAAGTTAGTACTTTCGATAATTCAACCTTTCAAGAAAATAAAATACCCTTGGTAAATATTCATATTAACCATATAATTTTTCTTGAACCTAGGACCCAAATTGTCATAGTTTCACCATATCAGTTGATCTGCTAGTGATGAAAGTATTCAGTAGGTAATTGTCGAAGAACAATAATTGACAAACAAGTTTTATATCTCCATCAAATCCAGTATTAATATATGAATCAAAGCCAGTATTAATATCTCCATCAATTCCAGTATTAATAATTGACAAACCAGCATTAATATATGCATCAAAGCCAGTATTAATATCTCCATCAAATCCAGACTTAACTTCAGTATCACCAGAAGTAGCAGCTTCCCCATCAAGTCTCTTCTTAGAAACCCTCTTTTGACTAATGTGTGTTTCCTCAGAGGATTTCTCCTTTGTTGGTGTCCTAAATTCAGATCCACCCACCTTCAAATTCCTCCCCTGTTTGGAAGAATTTTCCTCACCTTCTGATTCAGTAAGATGGATACCCTTTTGTCTGACAATCACTTCCAGCTTTTTTACGTTTTTCACCAATTTTACAATTCCATCTCCCATAGTCTGTTTTGACCTCTTCAGTTCCTTTTCAATGTTGCCATCAAATTTCCAATGTTATCCTTTATTCTACCTTTCCATGTAATGTAGCCTTTGCTACCTCCAAAAGTAACATAACCACCTTTGATATCTTCAAAGTCATCCAAGTAGTCCTTGTTACCAGTCATGTGCCCAGAACATCCACTATAAAAAATGCCTCTATCTCCCATGTTCATGTAAGGATGTTCCTGTACAGAAAAGATAAATTAGTTTCTCTTAGGGACCCAGGCTTGGGTCTGCCTTGTGGACATGTAGATTTCACATTATTGACAGTAACTGGTCCACTATTATTCTTAATACTCCAGTTATAACATGCCAAGGCCTTAACAGCAGATCCCCCATTACCCTTAGCAGCACCAGATTTAAACATTTTTGCTGCATTTTTGACAAAGGGTCTTCTAATAGGTGAATGTAATTTAGCAAAATTTCTTTTATGGCTGAAAACATTCACTTGGGATGAGGTACTGGTGTTTATTTTCTGACAGAATTAACATTTGAACAACCAGAATTAACTTTAGGCATACCAGAATTAATATTTTGCCTAACAGAATTAATATAAGAACTACCAGTATCAACAGGTACTGGTCTAGAAACAAATTGATTCGCATGGTTAATCCTATTTACATTATTCCCCGCTGGTCTAACTATTCCATTACCAGTGTTTACAGCCATATTCTTTCTAAGCTCAGCCTCTTTAGCCATTTTCTTTTCATGAAAGTCACAGTCTCTTATTAAATGGCTTAGGCTACCACAAACAAAACAACTCTTCTTAGTGAAAGAGTAGCCTTCTCCTAGCTCTTGCTTCATCCTACCATTCCAGTCCCTCCTATCTACTTTGGATGTCTCTTGATTATTAAACTGTTACCTAGGAGTTTTTACATGTTGGACACAACTAGGTCGCAGTCTTTATTTTTGACACAGCAATTTTAAAAGTGACAGGTTTTACTTGTTTTGGTTTAGACTCAATAGGCTTATTGACTGAAACATGTTTAGATATCTTAATAGGTTCTGATTTAAGCTCAAAAGAACACTCAGAGACATTCCTAATGGATCCTTCACTGTCATTAGATTGATAGGTAGAAAATTCAATGGAATAGTCTTCTGAAGCAAGTGTTTCAGGGTTTTTCCATTTGCTGTAATAAAATAATGACTCATCAAATTCCTTTTCAGGTAAAGGTGTGTAGTCTCCACTTAGAGGGTGAGGAAATCCTTTGTAATTGTTAGTTTTAGCAAATCTATGATATATTGGTTTACCTTCATAATCTTTCTTTGAACTAACAAACACAGTTTCTTTCATTTCTTCCTCATATCCTAAAACCTCTCTATCTGATTTTATCTCAAACCCTAAACCAATTTTACTTGTTGAGCTCATTGCTGAATCAATCAACCTCCATATGTTCCTAGCACTGTTTTGCCATGTGTCAACAATCTTTTGCAATTCTTCATTATCTTTAACTGCTTTCATTCCTATTCTTCTATATTTTCTAAGTTTTTCATCTTTTTCAAATATTTCATTACCCTGAAAAGTAAGTTTTTCATTTATAGATGAATTTTGTTTTTGTAAGGTGACAACTTGAGCTTCTAATTTCTTAACAGCATTTTCATAGGCAAGAAGTTTTGCCTCTTGATCACCTAATTGACTCATTTTTTCATCACAGAGTATTTTCAATTTGTTATATGTGTCAGTGCAAGTTTTTGAACAAAAGGATACCTCATTGTTGGAGCCTATGACCATGAGAGCATGATTGATTTCAATACCCTCATCAGTGTGCTCTCCCCAATTTAATTACACGAGCTTCCAAAGTCAGCAACCCCATCTGACTCTTATCTTCCTTCTCAGCATGCATAGAAGGAATCCCTCTTCTTTTCATCAATGGCCACCTTTGCTGTACATTCCCTAGCAAAGTGACCTGTGTTTTGGCACCTGTAGCACTTAATCTTCTTCTTATCAAACCCAACTTGTGCCTTCCCATCAAAACGGACTTGTCTACCAGTCCTTTTGTAAAACTTCTTCATCCTTAAAGCAATCATGGCACACTGCCAGTTTATATCCATCTCTTCCATTTCCTCATCTTCAATCTGATCCAAATCCTCATTAAGGATGTCTTCAGATTGCGTAGCAAACACTGAGTAGATGACCTCATCAGCAAAACCAACAAGACCATCTATTTCCTTTACACCAGATGATGAAGTGGTGTAACTGCCAAAACTAAAAGCACGAGATTTAACTTTGTTTGTACTGCTCTTGCTTTGGGAGACAAAAGCAACATTGTTGGCACTTGATGATGCCTTTGAACTTCCTTTGATGTCTTGTTCATAAACCCTAAGATCATTGTACAAGTCATTAATTTACAGAGTGTCAATATCTTCTTTAGTTCTCATAATCATTGCCAGCTGTGACCATTCTCTGGGCAACGATCTGAGAAACTTCTGGTTTGCATCCTCATTGGACACTTTAGCACCATGCGCTTCCAACTATGATAGGAGTTGTTGGAATCTGTCATAACCTTTCTCCAAACCTTCAGAACTGGTCACAGAAAAAGCCTCAAATTGTTGTTTATAAACAGCCTTTTGCTTCCTTTTGGAGTTAGCATTCCCTCTAAATCTTGCTCTGATTGCTTCCCAGATCTCCTTGGCATCATCCATATTGTGGAACCTTCTGAGATGTTCCTTTGGTATGGCCATCATCAAGAGGGTTCTAGCTTTCCTTTCCATCTCCACATCATGAATCTCTACAGCAGAGACTGGTGGGAGAATTCTAATAACACCGTCTTTCCCTTTGGAAATTCTCTTCTTTGAATTTCCATTCTGGATCACCTTCCAAACTTCATTGTCAACATACTCCAGATAATGTTCCATTTCCATTGCCAGATGTCATATTCTTCCTTTTTCAGAATTGGAAGTTTGATGTTGGAAATGGTAGTTGTAGCAGGGATTATTTGTTGTTGTTGTTGTTTCTTAGACCCTGCTTCTAATGCTTCATCTCCATGGTCAGAAGCCTCTTCATCACTAAGATGATTTGAGAAATTATCACCAGGCTGAGACATCTTTTAGGATTTTAGAGTGAAATGAGTGTTTTTGTTCTTTGTGTTTCTTCTAATTCAGAGTCCTTCTACAGGCTCTGATACCACTTGTAGGTCCAAGGTTATGGATCTAAGCAGCCTTTATAAGACAATAACAACTTGAATAAATCCAAATTAATTATGTGAAGAACTCTTAAGCAATGAGTACTTAATGTTAATGCGGAATCTTAACAATAAGAAAGAAGAACACAGTTGCTACTAAATATACTTTTACTATTAATCTTTCTAATAACTTTTGTAATTTCTAAGCGTAAACACTATTCCCTTAGGGTTCCTTTATACACATAGGAAACTCTAGTATATAAAACGTGTAGAAGGATATACATATCTCTTCCTAAGATATCTCTATGCGTACATATCCTTCCCTGATATATTTCTAACAAACCATTCTATTTTATCATAAACAGACTCAACTACGAATACTAGACATACTTAACTTAGGTCTGCCAGACTTAACTTAGTACTGGCAGACTTAACTACTAAAACTAAGCCTACCAGACTTAACTGTCATACTACCAGTATTAAGTCTAGTTTACATAATTCCCAACATCGACATATAGGATAAGGAAAGTAACATTACTCCCACTAGCTTTGTGATATACACATAGCTCATCAAGATTATGAGTGAAACCAAATTTCTTGATCTCCTCATCAAACTTCTTATTCCATTTCCTTGATGCTTGCTTTAATCCATAAATGGATCTTTGAAATTTGCATACACGCTTTGGAAACTTTGGATTCACAAACCCTTCAGGTTGCGCCATATAGATGTCCTCATCTAGGTGACCGTTTAAGAAGTCAGTTTTGACATTCATTTGCCATATCTCATAGTCATAATACGCCACTATGGCTATAAGAATCCTAATAGCACTAATGTCTACTACAGGAGAAAAAGTCTCCACGTAGACCACCCCAAAAGTTTGAGTAAACCTTTGAGCTACCAGACGAGCTTTATAGGTATGTACATAGCCATCTATGTTAGTCTTTTTTCTTATAGAGCCACTTACTTCCAACTGCCTTAGCATTTGGAGGTAAGTCAACCTCTACCTAGACTTTATTATCTTTCATGGATTGCATTTCCCCATTCATTGTGACTTGCCATTTTTCCTTTTTAGGATCATTCATAGCAACCTTATAGTTAGTAGGTTCACCAAGATCCCCTAACATATTTTCCTCAACTTCTATGTTAAGACATAGACGTTCAGGTGCACGTGTAGTCCTTACAGATCTACGAATGGGAACCACTTCAACTTTATGTGGAACACTCAGACTTTCAGGTTCTACTTGAGGTTGGCTAGTGTTTTCAGAAGGTGATGTATCTTCATGATCATCTTCCAGATCATAAAATCTCCCACTGAATTCATGAGATATGAGATCCCTTTCAAGGAACTCTCCATACCTAGCAACAATTACTTTGTTTTCAGGTGGAAAGTAAAAGTAGTAATCCATAGTTTCCTTTGGGTATCCTACGAAGATACACTTAACAGATCTTTGTTGTAGCTTATCAGCTGAGTCACGTTTAAAAAACGCCTCACAACCCAAGACCTTTAAGTAAGACAAGTTGGGAGCGTTTCCATACCATAGTTCATATGGAGTCTTATCAACCTTCTTAGTTGGAACTATATTTAAAATGCGAACAACAGTTTTTAAAGCATAATCCAAAAAGGATAAGGGAAGAGTTGTAAGATTAAACATTGATCGCACCATATCTAACAATGTACGATTCCTTCTCTCAGATTCACCATTTTGTTGTGAAGTATATGGAGAAGTGAGCTGCTGGACAATCCCACACTCAGTAAGATAATCTTTAAACTCTTGGCTTAGGTATTCACCACCTCTATCGGATTGAAGAGCTTTAATCTTCTTTCCTAGTTGCAATTCTACTTCATTCTTGAAAACCTTAATGTTTCAAAGACTTCATATTTATGTTTAAGCAAATAAACATAACCATAACGACTAAAATCATTCGTAAAGGTTAAGAAGTAGCTAGCACCCTTCTTTGACACATGTCTTAGTGGTTCACATACGTCAGTATGTATCACACCAAGTAGATCATGATCCCTTTATAAACAATTTGCAAAAGGTTTCTTGGTCATCTTCCTAGATATGCAAGACTCGCATTTATCAAATGATTCATCATTGATATTTTGCAAAAGCCCATCATGTTGCAGCTTTTGTATGCGTTTCTTGCCTATGTGAGCAAGTCTTTAATGCCAAAGATATGAAGAATCCAAATCACTTTTGATTCTTTTACTATTGATGCTAAAAACATAATTATTTTTATCAATCACATTATCATGCAAATCAATTTCAAACACACCATTTACTGGAATAACATTGAAGTAAAAAACACCATTTAAAGAAACCAAAATTCCATAACCAGTAAATGTATGAATAAAACCAATATCTTTTAACAAGGAAACAGAAAAAACACCCCTAATTATAGAAGGTGCGTAATGACAATCGTTCAAATACAGTACTAAGCCCGAAGGCAAAACTAAATCAAACGTGCCTATAGCTTCAACAACTGCATGTGCTCCATTACCCACGTGCAGGTATTGTTGTCCATAGGCGAGTTTCCTTGCACCTCTAAGTCCCTGCAGTGTATTATAAATGTGAATACCACATCCAGTATCATATACCAAGGAATTTATTTTATGAGAAAATGCAAATAATTCTATCATTAAAAGAGTACCTGAAGTGCTGGCAACAGTACTAGCATTCTTATACCTCTTTCTTCGCAACTCATCGAGGTAGAGTGGACAGTTCCTCTTCCAGTGTCCTACCTCAGTGCAGTGATGACAAGCCTGATCCCTTTTAGGATTCTCTTTCTTTTTAGGAGGGTACTTCTTGGGTTCTAGTTGATAAGACATAACTTGCTTTCCCTTATCAGCCTTACCCTTCCTTTTCCCTTTCTTGTTCGCTTGCGATTTATTAGGCTTAGTGATCTTACCCTTCTGAATAGCAAGTACCTGAGGTGTAGGAGCCTTTTTGGGCAAACCCTTTTCGGAGTCAATGAGCATTGCATGTACCTCACTAACTGTCTTCCCCGTGCAATGCATATTGTAATTATGCACGAAACCATCAAATTCCTTGTTAAGGGATCTGTTGATAAGGCCAATTTGTATGTCATTAGGGTAGATTTAGTTGAGCCTCCCAAGTTGGTCCATGTAACTCATCATTTTCAACCAATGGGCACTCACATGTTTCCATCCCCTCTGTTTGCAACTGTGTAGAGAATCTATCGAATCATATAACTCTACAGCTGAAGGTTTTCAAACAACCGAATAAGTTCGGTGAGCATGTCTTTTGGGAAGTAATTTTCAAACTATTTTTGCAAGTTTGGAGACATACTTCCAAGCATAATGCAGGCAACCTCATTATGCTTGTCATACTCAGTTTGCCATGCTGCCCTTATCGCAGGAGTAGCATTAGCTTCCGGTTCAGGAGGACAAGGCATATTCAAATAATCTGATCTTTTGGAAACACGCAAGACAATTCTGAGTTACCTATACCAGGTCATTGAAATTAGCCGCCAATCAATTTTTCGCGATCAAACATTGATTTGAACGCCAAACTTAGTGCATTAGTTTCAGGTTGAGCCATTTCTACATAAAATAAAAGTTCAAAAGTTAGTACTTTCGATAATTCAACCTTTCAAGAAAATAAAATACCTTTGGTAAATATTCATATTAACCATATAATTTTTCTTGAACCTAGGACCCAAATTGTCATAGTTTCACCATATCAGTTGATCTGCTAGTGATGAAAGTATTCAGTAGGTAATTGTCAAAGAACAATAATTGACAAACAAGTTTTATATCTCCATCAAATCCAAGATTAATATATGCATCAAAGCCGTATTAATATCTCTCAAATCCAGTATTAATAATTGACAAACCAGTATTAATATATGCATCAAAGCCAGTATTAATATCTCCATCAAATCCAGACTTAACTTCAGTATCACCAGAAGTAGCATATTCCTCATCAAGTCTCTTCTTAGCAACCCTCTTTTGACTAATGTGTGTTTCCTCAGAGGATTTCTCCTTTGTTGGTGTCCTAAAGTCAGATCCACCCTCCTTCAAATTCCTCCCCTGTTTGGAAGAATTTTCCTCACCTTCTGATTCAGTAAGATGGATACCCTTTTGTCTGACAATCACTTCCAGCTTTTTTACGTTTTTCACCAATTTTACAATTCCATCTCCCATAGTCTGTTTTGACCTCTTCAGTTCCTTTTCAATGTTGCCATCAAATTTCCAATGTTATCCTTTATTCTACCTTTCCATGTAATGTAGCCTTTGCTACCTCCAAAAGTAACATAACCACCTTTGATATCTTCAAAGTCATCCAAGTAGTCCTTGTTACCAGTCATGTGCCCAGAACATCCACTATAAAAAATGCCTCTATCTCCCATGTTCATGTAAGGATGTTCCTGTACAGAAAAGAGAAATTAGTTTCTCTTAGGGACCCAGGCCTTGTGGACCTGTAGATTTCACATTATTAACAGTAACTGGTCCACTATTATACTTAATACTCAGGTTATAACCTGCAGGCCTTAACACAGATCCCCCATTACCCTTAGCAGCACCAGATTTAAACATTTTTGCTGCATTTTTGACAAAGGGTCTTCTAATAGGTGAATGTGATTTAGCAAAATTTCTTTTATGGCTGAAAACATTCACTTGGGATGAGGTACGGGTTGTTTATTTCTGACAGAATTAACATTTGAACAACCAGAATTAACTTTAGGCATACCAGAATTAATATTTTGCCTAATGTAATTAATATAAGAACTACCAGATCAACAGGACAGGTCTAGAAACAAATTGATTCGCATGGTTAATCCTATTTACATTATTCCCGGGTCTAACTATTCCATTACAGTGTTTCACCATATTCTTTCTAAGCTCAGCCTCTTTAGCCATTTTCTTTTCATGAAAGTCACAGTCTCTTATTAAATGGCTTAGGCTACCACAAACAAAACAACTCTTCTTAGTGAAAGAGTAGCCTTCTCCTAGCTCTTGCTTCATCCTACCATTCCAGTCCCTCCTATCTACTTTGGATGTCTCTTGATTATTAAACTGTTACCTAGGAGTTTTTACATGTTGGACACAACTAGGTCGCAGTCTTTAGTTTTGACACAACAATTTTAAAAGTGACAGGTTCTACTTGTTTTGGTTTAGACTCAATAGGCTTATTGACTGAAACATGTTTAGATATCTTAATAGGTTCTGATTTAAGCTCAAAAGAACACTCAAAGACATTCCTAATGGATCCTTCACTGTCATTAGATTTATAGGTAGAAAAAAAAATGGAATAGTCTTCTGAAGCAAGTGTTTCAGGGTTTTTCCATTTGTGCGTAATCAAATAATGACTCATCAAATTCCTTTTCAGGTAAAGGTGTGTAGTCTCCACTTAGAGGATGAGGAAATCCTTTGTAATTGTTAGTTTTAGCAAATCTATGATATATTGGTTTACCTTCATAATCTTTCTTTGAACTAACAAAACACAGCTTTCTTTCATTTTTTCCTCATATCCTAAAACCTCTCTATCTGATTTTATCTCAAACCCTAAACCAATTTTACGTGTTGAGCTCATTGCTGAATCAATCAACCTCCAAATGTTCCTAGCACTGTTTTGCCATGTGTCAACAATCTTTTTCAATTCTTCCTTATCTTTAACTGCTTTCATTCCTATTCTTCTATATTTTCTAAGTTTTTCATCTTTTTCAAATATTTCATTACCCTGAAAAGTAAGTTTTTCATTTATAGATGAATTTTGTTTTTGTAAGGTGACAACTTGAGCTTCTAATTTCTTAACAAAGATTTTCATAGGCAAGAAGTTTTGCCTCTTGATCACCTAATTGACTCATTTTTTTTTCATCACGAGTATTTTCAATTTGTTATATGAGTCGTTGCAAGTTTTTGAACAAAAGGATACCTCATTGTTGGAGCCTATGACCATGAAAGCATGATTGATTTCAATACCCTCATCAGTGTGCTCTCCCCAATTTAATTACACGAGCTTCCAAAGTCAAAACCCCATCTCGACTCTTATCTTCCTTCTCAAGATGCATAGAAGGAATCCTCTTCTTTTCAGGTGCTCTCCCCAATTTAATTACACGAGCTTCCAAAGTCAGCAACCCCATCTGACTCTTATCTTCCTTCTCAGCATGCATAGAAGGAATCCCTCTTCTTTTCATCAATGGCCACCTTTGCTGTACATTCCCTAGCAAAGTGACCTGTGTTTTTTCGTTTTGGCACCAGTAGTACTTAATCTTCTTCTTATCAAACCCAACTTGTGCCTTCCCATCAAAACAGACTTGTCTACAAGTCCTTTTGTAAAACTTCTTCATCCTTAAAGCAATCATGGCACACCGCCAGCTTTATATCCATCTCTTCCATCTCCTCATCTTCAATCTGATCCAAATCCTCATTAAGGATGTCTTCGTGATTGCCTAGCAAACCCAGTAGATGACCTCATCGCAAAAACCAACAAGACCATCTATTTTTTACACCGATGATGAAGTGGTGTAATTGCCAAAACTAAAAGCACGAGATTTAACTTTGTTTGTACTGCTCTTGCCTTGGGAGACAAAAGCAACATTGTTGGCACTTGATGATGCCTTTGAACTTCCTTTGATGTCTTGTTCATAAACCCTAAGATCATTGTACAAGTCATTAATTGACAGAGTGTCAATATCTTCTTTAGTTCTCATAATCATTGCCACCGCGGACCATTCTCCGGCAACGACCGAGAAACTTTCGGTTTGCATCCTCATTGGACACTTTAGCACCATGCGCTTCCAACTATGATAGGAGTTGTTGGAATCTGTCATAACCTTTCTCCAAACCTTCAGGCTGGTCACAGAAAAAGCCTCAAATTGTTGTTTATAAACAGCCTTCTGCATCCTTTTGGAGTTAGCATTCCCTCTAAATCTTGCTCTGATTGCTTCCCAGATCTCCTTGGCATCATCCATATTGTGGAACCTTCTGAGATGTTCCTTTGGTATGGCCATCAGCAAGAGGGTTCTAGCTTTCCTTTCCATCTCCACATCATGAATCTCTGCAGCAGAGACTGATGGGAGAATTCTAATAACACCATCTTTCCCTTTGGAAATTCTCTTCTTTGAATTTCCATTCTGGATCACCTTCCAAACTTCATTGTCAACATACTCCAGATAATGTTCCATTTCCATTGCCCAGATGTCATATTCTTTCTTTTTCAGAATTGGAAGTTTGATGTTGGAAATGGTAGTTGTAGCAGGGATTGTTTGTTGTTTTTGTTGTCTTAGACTTACTGATGCTTCATCTCCATGGTCAGAAGCCTCTTCATCACTAAGATGATTTGAGAAATTATCACCAGTGCGGAGACATCTTTTAGGATTTTAGAGTGAAATGAGTGTTTTTGTTCTTTGTGTTTCTTCTAATTCAGAGTCCTTCTACGTGCTCGATACCACTTGTAGGTACAAGGTTATGGATCTAAGCAGCCTTTATAAGACAATAACAACTTGAATAAATCCAAATTAATTATGTGAAGAACTCTTAAGCAATGAGTACTTAATGTTAATGCGGAATCTTAACAATAAGAAAGAAGAACACAGTTGCTACTAAATATACTTTTACTATTAATCTTTCTAATAACTTTTGTAATTTCTAAGCTTAAACACTATTCCTTAGGGTTCCTTTATACACATAGGAAACCCTAGTATATAAAACGTGTAGAAGGATATACATATCTCTTCCTAAGATATCTCTATGCGTACATATCCTTCCCTGATATATTTCTAACAAACCATTCTATTTTATCATAAACAGACTCAACTACGAATACTAGACATACTTAACTTAGGTCTGCGGACTTAACTTAGTATGGGCGGACTTAACTACTAAAACTAAGCCTACCGGACTTAAGCGTTATACTACCAGTATTAAGTCTAGTTTACATAATTCCCAACATCGACATATAGGATAAGGAAAGTAACATTACTCCCACTAGCTTTGTGATATACACATGGCTCATCAAGATTTTGAGTGAAACCAAATTTCTTGATCTCCTCATCAAACTTCTTATTCCATTTCCTTGATGCTTGCTTTAATCCATAAATGGATCTTTGAAATTTGCATACTCGCTTTGGAAACTTTGGATTCACAAACCCTTCAGGTTGCGCCATATAGATGTCCTCATCTAGGTGACCGTTTAAGAAGTCAGTTTTGACATTCATTTGCCATATCTCATAGTCATAATACGCCACTATGGCTATAAGAATCCTAATAGCACTAATGTCTACTACAGGAGAAAAAGTCTCCTCGTAGACCACCACAAAAGTTTGAGTAAACCTTTGAGCTACCAGACGAGCTTTATAGGTATGTACATAGCCATCTATGTTAGTCTTTTTTCTTATAGAGCCACTTACTTCCAACTGCCTTAGCATTTGGAGGTAAGTCAACCTCTACCTAGACTTTATTATCTTTCATGGATTGCATTTCCCCATTCATTGTGACTTGCCATTTTTCCTTTTCAGGATCATTCATAGCAGCCTTATAGTTAGTAGGTTCACCAAGATCCCCTAACATATTTTCCTCAACTTCTATGTTAAGACATAGACGTTTAGGCGCACGCGTAGTCCTTACAGATCTACGAATGGGAACCACTTCAACTTTATGTGGAACACTCAGACTTTCAGGTTCTACTTGAGGTTGGCTAGTGTTTTCAGAAGGTGATGTATCTTCATGATCATCTTCCAGATCATAAAATCTCCCACTGAATTCATGAGATATGAGATCCCTTTCAAGGAACTCTCCATACCTAGCAACAATTACTTTGTTTTCGTGTGGAAAGTAAAAGTAGTAATCCATAGTTTCCTTTGGGTATCCTACGAAGATACACAAGATCTTTGTTGTAGCTTATCACCGGTGAGTCACGTTTAAAAAATGCCTCACAACCCAAGACCTTTAAGTAAGACAAGTTGGGAGCGTTTCCATATCATAGTTCATATGGAGTCTTATCAACCTTCTTAGTTGGAACCATATTTAAAATGCGAACAACAGTTTTTAAAGCATAATCCAAAAAGGATAAGGGAAGAGTTGTAAGATTAAACATTGATCGCACCATATCTAACAATGTACGATTCCTTCTCTCAGATTCACCATTTTGTTGTGAAGTATATGGAGAAGTGAGCTACTGGACAATCCCACACTCAGCAAGATAATCTTTAAACTCTTGGCTTAGGTATTCACCACCTCTATCGGATTGAAGAGCTTTAATCTTCTTTCCTAGTTGCAATTCTACTTCATTCTTGAAAACCTTAATGTTTCAAAGACTTCATATTTATGTTTAAGCAAATAAACATAACCATAACGACTAAAATCATTCGTAAAGGTTAAGAAGTAGCTAGCACCCTTCCTTGACACATGTCTTAGTGGTCCACATACGTCAAGTATGTATTACACCAAGTAGATCAAAATCCCTTTCTAAACAATTTGCAAAAGGTTTCTTGGTCATCTTCCCAGATATGCAAGACTCGCATTTATCAAATGATTCATCATTGATATTTTGCAAAAGCCCATCATGTTGCAGCTTTTGTATGCGTTTCTTGCCTATGTGAGCAAGTCTTTAATGCCAAAGATATGAAGAATCCAAATCACTTTTGATTCTTTTACTATTGATGCTAAAAACATAATTATTTTTATCAATCACATTATCATGCAAATCAATTTCAAACACACCATTTACTGGAATAACATTGAAGTAAAAAACACCATTTAAAGAAACCAAAATTCCATAACCAGTAAATGTATGAATAAAACCAATATCTTTTAACAAGGAAAGGAAAAACACCCCTAATTATAGAAGGTGCGTAATGACAATCGTTCAAATACAGTACTAAGCCCGAAGGCAAAACACAATCATATGTGCCTATAGCTTCAACGTCTGCATGTGCTCCATTACCCACGTGCAGGTATTGCTGTCCATAGGCGAGTTTCCTTCCACCTCTAAGTCCTGCAGTGTATTATAAATGTGAATACCACATCCAGTATCATATACCAATGAATTTATTTTATGAGAAAATGCAAATAATTCTATCATTAAAAGAGTACAAGTGCGGCAATAAGTACTAGCATTCTTATACCTCTTTGTTCGCAACTCATCGAGGTAGAGTGGACAGTTCCTCTTCCAGTGTCCTACCTCTGTGTAGTGATGACAAGCCTGATCCCTTTTAGGATTCTCTTTCTTTTTAGGAGGGTACTTCTTGGGTTCTAGTTGATAAGCCATAACTTGCTTTCCCTTATCAGCCTTACCCTTCCTTTTCCCTTTCTTGTTCGCTTGCGGTTTATTAGGCTTAGTGATCTTACCCTTCTGACTAGCAAGTACCTGAGGTGTAGGAGCCTTTTTGGGCAAACCCTTTTCGGAGTCAATGAGCATTGCATGTACCTCACTAAATGTCTTCCCCGTGCAATGCATATTGTAATTACGCACGAAACCATCAAATTCCTTGTTAAGGGATCTGTTGATAAGGCCAATTTGTATGTCATTAGGGTAGATGTAGTTGAGCCTCCCAAGTTGGTCCATGTAACTCATCATTTTCAACCAATGGGCACTCACATGTTTCCCTCCCCTCTGTTTGCAACTGTGTAGAGAATCTATCGAATCATATAACTCTATACTGCAGGGCTTTTCAAACAACCTAATAAGTTCGGTGAGCATGTCTTTGGGAAGTAATGTTCAAACTACTTTTGCAGATTTGGAGTCATAATTACAAGCATAAGGCAGGAAACCTCATTATGCTTGTCATACTCATTTGCATGCTGCCCTTATCGCAGGAGTAGCATTAGCTTCCGGTTCAGGAGGACAAGGCATATTCAAATAATCTGATCTTTTGGCAACACGCAAGACAATTCGAGAGTTACCTATACCAGTCATTGAAATTAGCGCTGCCAATCAATTTTTCGCGATCAAACATTGATTTTTTAATTTACGAACTTAGTGCATTAGTTTCAGGTTGAGCCATTTCTAAGAAAATAAAAGTTCAAAAGTTAGTACTTTCGATAATTCAACCTTTCAAGAAAATAAAATACCCTTGGTAAATATTCATATTAACCATATAATTTTTCTTGAACCTAGGACCCAAATTGTCATAGTTTCACCATATCAGTTGATCTGCTAGTGATGAAAGTATTCAGTAGGTAATTGTCGAAGAACAATAATTGACAAACAAGTTTTCAATTCGTAGAAAATATGGGATTTACAATTTTGCAAACCTTTATGCATATGTAAGCATGTTTTACCACATCTTATGCCTTAAGTTATATATCTCACTAACTAACTTAATTAAGTTGTCTAATTTAGAAACTGCTAATTTATTCCAGCTGAGTTCTCACACAACATGGAGATTTACCTTGTTATTGCAATCTAACTAAGTTCCTACATAACATAAATTACAACTACAAGTGTTTCTTATCATTATATGGCATACACTTAAATTTAAGGGTACAATTTTTTATGTGTAATCAAAACTTATGTATGAAAAAGCATGCATACATCTTCATAACATTTTTTTTTTCAAAACTTTACTCATAGTTTTTAAATTGCTAAGATTGAATTCTACAAAGTTTTAATCGATGCGTTGAGAAACTTACAACTTTGCATTAAGATGCTTCGTACATAGAATGCTTATACTAAGTAGCTCCAAATACAACACACAAAGTGGCAGAGAAGCTGATCAGTGCGAAGCATATTAAAAACCCTTCTTCTTTTGAGTCACAATTTAATGTCGAACCCTCCTTAAACCACGCTTATAGTTTGTATAATGGGTGAGCCGTTCTAACCATTTAGTACAGTCGCATCAGTCGACTAAAAGTTAAGATTTAATACTTAGAAAACAAATCCAATTTCACCATTATTTAGTCCGGTTAATTTTCTATTCTCAAAATAACCCTTTTTGCTTACAAAAACGTGTCATAACAATATAAAAAAATCAATTAATAAAAATATAACCAACTCAAATAATATACATATAACTTAACAATTAACATATGTAAAAACAAATAGCCACATGCATAATTTGTTCGATAAACCCTAATAATCAATTATAGGTGTATAAACCATGCATATATTAAACAGGGCTTTCACCTACTATGGTAAGTGAGCCACATACATCGACAAGTCGATTGCGTAAGCCTTAGTCAATCATATACCACATTGCACATAATAAATTATTATTAGATATATTGAGGTCTTCCCCAATTTAATATATATCAAACTAATTACATGTGAATTCTACTTAACAATTAATCAAAACAATCAATAAACAACAATCCATGGCAAAACATGCATGTTCCACCATGGATTTCTCATAACAATTATAATCCCAAGATACGCACATAATCATGGCACATAACAATTATTCATAATAACGACATAAAATATACATGTAATCCCAGGGTTCGTACAAGTTTTACAAAAAATAAAATAAAACCTAATTATACAATTATAGGGTATTCGACCCACATAAAAAAAATTAGGGTTTCAATTTTCAAAACCCTAGAAACCATAAAAACATGTAATAATCGTAAAGATTCAATTTTTATGTGTTTCGGTATTTAATTACAACGAATTAATGGCTCGTGATGCCACTGTTGGGTTTTACTAATCATAAAAATTATTAAAAACACATAAACATCATCAAAGCATGCAGCGGAAGTAATAGATATAATACTTGTAAATTAACTAACCGAATTAAAAGTATATGCGTACCTTTTGCGAATTAAAGAACACAATAGATCAAGAACCAAGGAAACCCTAAAACCCAAAAAGTTAGGGTTTATGAATGTCGACCTATCCCTAGTCGACCCACCAAGATTATCCAAACCAAAAACGTATTTGACCTTCGTTCTTGTACACACGTACTACAATCGAATCAACGTGAAAAGCTAGGTTCTTGAATCACAAACAACCAAACACTTGTTCTTGATCTTGGAAAAATAGACCCTAAGGTGTTTAGGGCATGGTACGATCAGCCAAGGCACAAGAGAGAGGAGAGGAGAAGAAGTTAGGGTTATTTGGTGATCCAAGATTAATTAAGAATTGAATACAAAGGGTTTGTATTTATACTAATCAAAACTTGATGACCAAGTTAAGGTATCATTGGGTTTGAGATACCCCACGACCGGCCACACTAAACCCAAAGGGGTTCTAGATCCTTCCCGAATTCTATTTTCATCTCTAGTCCCTTAACTTCACATTTAACGACCGTTAGTCAATTACCGTTAAGTACTAACATTCGTTAAGTAATATTTGTGATTAATAATTAAATATAACATTTATATATTAATTATATTGAACATTGATTCTCATACGTAATGTGTGCAATCTCGAAGTATCGTGTTCGAATCCGGTCATACTTATATTAAAAGCATCCATAAACCTTTCAATTACTTGGTTTGGATGAGATTCTACTGTTGTTTCTAGGTGAATTACGCCATCATGTATTGTTGGGTTTATTGATTTGATGATACAAAACAAGAAGAATGAAACAAGAGGGACTTAAAGTGACAAAGATGAAATCTACAAAAAGATTAAAGGACTTGCTTGCAAAAGAAGATTTATTGTTTAGTCCTTCCTAGTATTTTGTGTAGAATCCAAGATCCGGACTCGACTAGGGTATGAGTAAAATTGATTGATTGAATGCACAGCGGAATAATAAGAACACAATCAAAGTTACCAACAAGGTTTTTCTCATAAAACAATGATCCTCTATGGATCTCTATAACTCTCTCTCAAGATGTTTTTCTGGAATGTTTTTCTCAAGAGTCCTCTAATACAAAAGTCCTCAGTTCCTTTTATACACAAGGAACCCTAAATACACAATAATATAAAATAAATGCATATCACTACCTAAAATAGCTCATGCATATCCTAACAAACTATAAACTATACGGAATATCTACTTCCGCAGAAATAACTATACTATAATATACCTTCAGTAGAAACTGTTATTCAGCAGAATCCATACGTCTTCAGCAGAATCCATTTAGCATTAATTTCAGCAGAATCTACACTTATCATAATTCCCAACATTTTGTAAACACCTAGACTAGAGTTAGTTTAGTTAACCCCCAAGATCAATTAATTGATCCTTGTTATAGTTTAAATAACACGTTTTAATAAATTGGAGATGATGTGGAAAAACCTTGTTGTCAATAACGTTAATTTTTATTGAATATTACGCTTTCGTTATTGTGTGTCCTAGATAATATGATGTCTAAAAAACCTCGAGCTACAACGATCTAACATGTATGAACCTCTCGGATGAGAATCCTATGAGTGGAATAGTTGCCACACGGATTAGCTTTCTGATGTTCAGGTAGTTGTCTGAAGCAATTATCGTACATGATGTTGACTAACCTGCCTCCATCCATGTAAATTCTGCTTATTATGTGTGAAGCGATTATTGCGGTAATGACTACTGGATCCTTTGGGGGATGAAACTTCATCTAAATAAATGTATCCTTGTGAGCTGTAGTCTGGTTTTCAAGTACTTCCTTGTTCCCTTTTTTGCCTAGGATCCATGTTTGGCTCATGTGGACGTCTAACGGTTGTTGAGTATCGTGTTTGTTTTCGAGTTTTGGGTGATTTATTGATTCATCATGGTTGCGAAATGATGTTCGTAACAGTGAATCGGTGTTTTTGTGGTGAAATTGAAGGTTTTTCGTATGTCTCTTTGTGAAAAGTACCTTGGGTTTTTGAAGTTTTATTGCCGGGAAATATAGATTTTCGCGTTAAAACTTTTGTTTTGATGGTTTGTTGAACAAACAATCAAGTTTTGAGTAAAACAGATTTTCTGAGTGAACAGGGAGTATTCCGTTGAAACAAAACAACTTCCGGTGGCAGGAAAAATGAAGTAGTGGCTCGTTTGGTTTCCCATGTTCGGTAAGGACCACAAGGTATGATCAGTGTCACGAGTTGAAATAACACTCATGAGGTGACTGGTGTGTGGGTCCATTTCAAGGAAATTGACCGATATTTCTAGGGATGCATTTAGTGTTATGGGCAACCCGTAGATGCGATCCAATGGTTTGTGGGATGTCTACATGGTGGGCCTCCAGATGAGCGGAAAAGGATGACACGTGTCATGCCATCCTTTATTACGACGGCTTCATGGGATGTCTTATGTACGATATTGCATATCCCCGAAATGTTTGTGGCACTACCTCTACTCTAATAAGACACAGACACGTGGCGTTTATTGTAACGGTCCTGGTCAAGGCGGCCAAGAGAGTTATTGCCTGAATATGCTTGTCAGGTCAGGCTCTTATCGTAGCCTAGCCTAGGAACGTGTTTCCCATACGGGTTGTGTCAGGTCCTAGCCTTGGTGGGTTTATTCTGGACCTGTTACGAGTGTATGGGCTTTAGCCAATTGGGCTGAAGCTTCCATATGCTATCAGTTAGAAATGTGTTGTAGAGTGGTTTAAGGTTTTATTCCATTTTGAGAGTAGAGAAGAGAATAAGGGAAAACGGTTTTATCTATGAGTGTTGCCTAAGTATTTGACAATGCCTTGCCTCCCAATTTGAAATTCAAATTTTAAATTTAAAAACTAGTTGTTTTAGAATGTATATGGCTTGATTTGGGGGACAATAAGTGTATGAGAAGGAAGTTACTTTTAGTGGGGAATAAGGTGAGTGAAATAAAGGATTGTGCTTTGACTAAGGAGCAAGGCATGGCTAAAGGACCATATACTCTTGAATGGGAGACAAGCTAAGGAAGAATGAGCCTTTGCTCTTGAGTGAGAGACAAGCCAAGGATGGAGGAGTGTGTGTTTGTTGAGTAGGGGACAAGGAGTGCAATCAGTTTGAATAAAGAATGGTAAGGTTGAGTGTTGAGGAATGAGGCATGCAAAGGAGATTCTTATTTCAAATTAAATTTCAAATTTCAAATTCAAAATCCAAATGTTATAATCTTTGTTTCAGCCACAGTTAGTCATGTTAACTAATCATCTTAATGCAACAAAGTTAAGTGCCTTTCATGCTTAGTAAAGCATTAACCCATAAGAGAAAATTGCATTTACGCAAAGTAACCTTAACTTGTTTGACCAACAAGAAAGTAATACTGTTACGTGATTAGCTAAGTCATGCGTAAATATTATAACCATTTGTATGTTTTCATTAGATGGTTTTGCGAAAACATTAATCTCCTAGTTTGATAAAACATTTAGGATTGGCTAATAGGCTATGAATTAGGGTTTTAGAAAAGGGTTTTGAGTTAGCATTTTGTAAAATGGGAGGAGATATTTTGGTCATCTCTCTAAGTCCCAATCTTGTTGTGAGTTTATATAACATCTTAAGTATCATGTACGATCCTGTATTAAATGATCAAACTTTTGTCGGGTAAGAGGAAATCCGAATTTCAAAAACCAAACGTTCACAAATAGATGGTGCGCTGGGTATGGCGCATCAGCGTGCCATATATGGTGTTTGTGTGTTTCTAGTTTTAAGCTATCGTTAGTGATTTTAAGTGTCTTCTAATATATACTTATCGTCATTAAAACATAAACAAGATCTTAGCCATTGTATGCACTAACAACGACTACTCTATTTCAAATCCAACACCAAATCACTTGATTCATAAACATGAATCACTATCAAAACTTAACATTTCTTCAAGGCATAAGAAAGAGGGTTTAACACTACTCATAAATATTCCCAAAACACTTATTAACATACATATGATCATTTATCATGATCATATGAAAAGACCCAAAATCACCAATTAGTCATAAAAAAATCAAAGGAAATTAATTCTCTAACAACATACTTCATCATTTTACCTCAAAAAACATCTTTTACTCAAAATCCCAAATTTGACATATATGAACCCTAATTTCAATTATGAGAATTAACATGAATTGAACCTTCATACTCTCTATATGGATGTTATCTAGGTACTAAACTCTTGATATGAACACAATTTCACAAGAAATTTAATAGTAAGAATTGATCTTTTCTCCCATATCTTTTTCTCTTTACGTCACCTACATAGACACCACACCAAAGATCGTGGTGGAAATATTGACTATAAAATCTAGTACAATATGAAAATTTCACTTTTAGTACCTATAATTTCACTTTTTTGACACTTTTGTACCCCAAGTCCATAAGTCGTGGTATTTCTAGTCCATTAACTCTTATTTTTGACTTTCAACGCTATATTGATTGACTAACCAATCATATTACATTCTACTCTTATACATTCAAACTTAAATGGGTCAAATATTTAATAGTCAACAACGGTTCGGTTTTGGGGTGTAACAGTAAGCTTTATTAGATGTTTAGGTACGTATTTCGGGACATTCATAGAAAGCTTTTGCAAGTCGCCCAAAAAGATTATATAATCTATGGATGCGCTTGCTTCCTATGAGCCTAGTAAAGAACCATGAACCCACTTTTTTAATTACACGTATCTTTATGACAACAAAAACAACCTAAATATATTTTTCGTGGTGAATGGCTATAGTCAATCAATACATATTCCAAATTTGATAGATTTTTGAAGTATGGACTTTAATTGCCAACAAATGTATGAGAACACATATTGTTGTTGGAATTCTAAGTCAAAGAAGTAAGAGTGTTGAATAGTGGCTCAATATTGTCCAAGATATGCAACTTGAAAAAGATAGGAAATCTTATGAAAGATATGGAATCTTATCCAAGATTTTATACAGATTATGCAAGTTGAAGATAAGCAAGTTGCTTGCTACTTGTGAAGAGTTGAAGCCTATAAATAGAAGCATTTCCTTTGAGTTTAGTACACCACAAACACATACAATGTATTGTATAAACATGTAATAGGTTTTGAGCTATTTTCCTATTATCAATCAAAGAGTTATTTTGGTTATCTGTGTTTATACATTCCAATCCTTGAATTGGTATCAGAGCTTGAGTAAAGGGGCTTTGAATACGTCACTGTGATCGGGAAGGAGACGGAGTACAACTACGACATGTCGACGTTGAAGACGAAGGACGACCTACACCTTTACCGGTGAGGGTGAAGGAGGTCGGGACAACCACCGTAGCATGTCCTATGTTATCATCTACCAACTACACCGCATGCTGGGCCCTACGAATGAAGGTAGTACTCGAAATTCAAAAAGCCCGGTTAACTATCGAACCGAGAACGAAGAAAGTGAAGAGACTAACTGGCGATGGGATTCTGTACCAAGCAATCCCTGAACTCGATAATGCAGGTGATGTCGATAAAGGTCTGTGGGAATCGATCAAGGCTCGTTATGTTGGAGCAGATAGAGTGAAGGAAGCAAGGTTGCAGACTTTAAACTCTGAGTTTGATCGGTTGAAGATGCACGAGACCGAGACCATCGATGTCTTCTCCGAAAACTCGCGGAATAGCCTCAAGTCCGCTTCACTCGGAGAAACAATTGATGAATCGAAGCTTGTGAAGAAGCTGTTGAAGGTGGTGCCCAGAAAATTTATCCACCTTGTTGCTTTCTTTGAGCTTGTACTGATTTAAAGACAAAGTGGGTTTGAAGATGTAGTTGGCCGATTGAAGGCATATGAAGAAAGGATTCGTGGTGAAGATGGAGGTGACGAAGCCGGGTGTTATTTACTCGCTCGAGTGGCGGTGGCGGATCGAGTGGTGGCAAGTGGTGGCCGAAGAGATGGTGGTTCGGTGTGTCCGGTTCTTTGTCGAGGGAAAGGAAAGTGGGGAAAGGGAATAAAAGTGAGGGTTTTATTAATAATGATGGATCGGTTCATCTAGTGGATCCGGTCAAAAGCCCAAAGTATTAATAAATCCAAAAGTCCAATAACCCACCCAATTACAATTCAGACTCAAACCAGTAAAAAGGATCTGTCAAAGATTATATGCTCTGATGCGATAAATCAGGCCATTACGCGTCTAAATGTCCGGACCGACTCCAAAAATTCCAAGAAAGCAATTTTACGGAGCAAGAAGATATGATGAAACTGTGTTTTACACGAAACGATTTTTGAACGAAAAGAATGTGATACCGTCTCGATACAACCCACAAGAAAATGATGTGTGGTATTTGGATAACGGGGCAAGTAATCACATGACGGAAATCGATCGTTTTTCTCCGAACTCGACGAAGGAATAACCGTAAAGGTGAAATTCGGTGATAATTCGTGTGTCGAAATTAAAAGGAAAGGGTCTATTCTTTTCCAAGGAAAATCGGGACAACAACGATTGATGACGGAGATTTATTTCATACCGGATTTGAAAAATAATATTTTCGGTCTCGGACAAGCAACTGAAGCCGGGTGTGATATTCGGATGAAAGATGACTATTTGACGATGCATGATGCGACAAGCGCTTATTGATGAAGGTGCAAAGAACTCCAAACCGCCTTTATAAAATAAATTTAACAATTGGAGTACCTATTTGCCTTCATTCAAGACTAGGTGAAGACACGTGGCACTGGCATGCAAGACTTGGGCACATCAATTTCGAGTCAATGAAAAAGATGTCCAAGAAAGGTCTAGTCAAAGGGTTACCTCATTTTAAAAATGAGAATCAACTGTGTGAATCTTGTTTGGTGGGCAAGCAAACAAGAAAGTCATTTCCATTGATGACGATGTACAAAGCAACACGACCATTGGAGCTCGTTCACGGTGATTTATGCGGTCCGATCACACCGTCAACGAAAGGTCAAAATCGGTACATTTTCACACTAATTGATGATTATTCACGATATATGTGGATTTTTCTTTTGAAGGAGAAAAGTGGGGCATTTTTACACTTCAAGAAATTCAAAGCTTTGGCGGAGAAGGAGCTCGGAAAGTCTTTGAAGATGTTTCGAAGTGATCGAGGTGGAGAGTTTACTTCGCTCGAGTTTAATTCCTTTTGTGATATAAATGGAATCAAACGACCGTTATGCCCCATATTCACCACAACAAAATGGAATTGTGGAACGAAGAAACCGAACACTCATGGACATGACACGAAGTATCATGAAGTCGATGCATGTTCCAAATTATCTGTGGGGAGAAGCTGTAAGACACTCTACAAATTTGATCAATCGCGTTTACACAAGAGTCCTTGGTGATACAACTCCGTCGCGAAGTTGTATAAAAGAAAACCGAATTTGGAGAATGTTCGTATCTTTGGGTGTCTAGCATATGTGAAAGTTGAACCGGTGAATCTCAAGAAGTTGGATGCAAGATCAAGACCACTAGTGCATCTTGGTTCCGAACAGGGTACGAAAGCTTATCGGCTTTTTAACCCGCTACACAAAAATAATCGTGAGTCGAGACGTTATTTTCAACGAGACCAAATGGTGGGATTGGGAAAAAGAAGCAGGTACCGACAATGAAGAACCGGGGTCATTCATAGTTCCATGGGACTATCCAGAAGACAAGGCAAGAAACCAAGGAGATAATGTAAACAATGATCAAACTAAACCGATTGAATCGGATCACGAGATTGAAGACGGAGTGCAGGTTCAAGACAACGAGCAACCAAGTCCGGTCAATAATAACGTGAACAATGTCCAAAACCAAAGGCCTACGAGAACAAGGAGACTTCCAACTCGACTGCAAGATTTTGTGCTTAACCTTAATAATCTTGATTAACTTCTCCTAATAACCAATGACGAACCGATTCGGTTGAAGAGGCGAAGAAAGAACTGTGGGTCAAAGCCATGAATGCAGAGATCAATTCGATCAACAAGAATAACACTTGGATTCTCGTGAACAAGCCTATGGGGGTGAAGGTGATTGGACTCAAATGGGTGTTCAAAGCGAAGAAAAATGCGACGGCACCATCATCAAATACAAGGAAAGGTTGGTTGCTAAAGGGTACGTGCAACAACCTGGTATTGATTTTCAAGAAGTATTTGCACCGGTAGCCGAATCGAAACCATCGGTTTCTCTCATTGCCTTAGCCGCAACAAACGGGTGGGAGCTTCACCACTTAGACGTCAAAACGGCTTTCTTACACGGAGAGTTGAAGGAAACCGTTTATGTGTCACAACCGGAAGGCTATATAAGGAAGGGCAACGAGCATAAAGTGTATCGCCTTAACAAAGCACTTTATGGTCTAAGACAAGCACCTCGAGCATGGAACACGAAGCTTGATGGAATTTTGAAGGGGTTGAAATTTCACAAGTGCTTGAAAGAACCATCGTGTATGCGGAGGCGAGAAGGAACTAACTTGCTAATTTTAGCAATTTATGTTGATGATTTATTTGTTACAGGTACAAATTTGAACATGATCAAAAGGTTCAAATTCAAGATGTCCAAGAACTTCGAGATGTCGGATCTTGGAAGATTGACTTACTACCTGGGCATTGAAGTCAAGCAAGAAGAATCGGGGATTACGATAAACCAAGAAGCCTATGCTCGACGCATTCTAAAGGAAGCTGGTTTACAAGATTGCAATCCAACTCATATTCCCATGGACACGGGAACCAAATTGTCAAAGGCCGAAGATGAACCCGAAATCGACCCTACACAATATCGAAAGGTGGTTGGATGCCTTAGATATCTCTTGCAAACAAGACCCGATATGGCATACTCGGTTGGAGTTATTAGCCGATACATGCAAAGTCCAAGAGAATCACATGGTCGTGCAATTAAACGCATTCTACGGTACTTACGGGGAACAACGGGATATGGAATTAAGTACGAGAGGATGGGTCAAAACATAATCATTGGTTTTAGTGATAGTAGTCACAATGTTGATCCAGATGACGGAAGAAGCACAACTGGTCACATTTTCTACTATGGTTTATCTCCGATAACCTGGTGTTCGCAAAAGCAAGATACCGTTGCTTTATCATCTTGCGAGGCAGAGTTCATGGCAGCTACCGCGGCTGCTTGTCAAGCAATATGGCTTCAGGATTTGCTTGGAGAAATTATGAACAAGACGCAAGAGAAGGTGGTTCTTAGGGTTGATAACAAGTCTGCTATCGAACTAACTAAGAATCTACGTTTTTCATGGAAGGAGTAAACACATTCACACGAGGTTTTATTTCATTCGCAATTGTGTTGAGAACGAACAGGTGGAGGTGGAGTATATTCCGTTGAAACAGTGGACATTCTCACAAAACCATTGGCACGAACCAAGTTCAAGGAAATGCGGAGCTTGATTGGAATCAAAGATATCTCTAGAAGGACTTAGAGATTCGGGGTGATTGTTGGAATTCTAAGTCAAAGAAGTAAGAGTGTTGAATAGTGGCTCAATATTGTCCAAGATATGCAACTTGAAAAAGATAGGAAATCTTATGAAAGATATGGAATCTTATCCAAGATTTTATACAGATTATGCAAGTTGAAGATAAGCAAGTTGCTTGCTACTTGTGAAGAGTTGAAGCCTATAAATAGAAGCATTTCCTTTGAGTTTAGTACACCACAAACACATACAATGTATTGTATAAACATGTAATAGGTTTTGAGCTATTTTCCTATTATCAATCAAAGAGTTATTTTGGTTATCTGTGTTTATACATTCCAATCCTTGAGTTGAGCATTTGTAAGGTCACGAAAAAAAGTGTTACATTATAGGCGAAAACACAAATACAAGCAACAAATGTTCATTTCTAAATAAGTGGAGATATAACATTAAATGCAAATTTGGGACCACAAAGCAAGTCATACTATATAGAAAATGAGGCATAAATTATTATTGTTTTAGGAAATGGGTTATACATAAGTGAGTATTTATTTGAAAAGATAAAGATGACGAGTTTTTAATTGGTGACGGCGATGGTGGTGGTGGGTATGGTGGTGATTGGGGTTGGAGGTTGAAGAAGAATGGTGACGTAAAAGTAGGAGTGTTTGGGTTAATGTTTAGATGTGTGTTTGAAAAGATTTGTGTCAAAAGAGTTTGTTTATAAGTTTTTAATTTGATATAAACGGTAATTGTGATGGTGGTGGATGAGAGGTTAAAAAAGAGGAGTGTTTATATTAGAGTATGTTTTTTTGAATTTAATAATAGGAAATGACAGGGACTATTGGTGTTATAGGGTGTTTGGACAAAACATGACAAAAAGACTAAAAAACCCTTGCATTTAACGTGATTTTTAACGAGCGTTAGGGTTTTGGATCCTCATGGAAACAAAATCAAGATGTTGGTAGGGTTGTAATCAAGCCAGGCCGAGCTCGAGCTTGACAGAGCTCGGCTCGAAAATCACAAGGTAGGCTCGAGCTTGGCTCAATAGCTCAACGAGCTTTTATCATCCAAGCTTGAGCTCAGCTCGAGTAATATTCGAATAAAGCTCGAGCTCAGTTCAAAAAGCTCAAATTTATAGATAAATATTGCATTCGATTACCAAACTTATCAATAAAGTTAGGAAAATACACGATAACAAAGAACTTTTATAAAACATTGGAGCATTAGGATTTAAAAGGTCCTTGTACGATAAATATTTAACTATTATACCAATATTCACATTAGCAATTAGGTTGTTTATATAAATCTGTATAATAAAAATATATATGTGCATGAAGGTTCAAAAAGCTCTATAAAAGCTCAAGCTCAAGCTATTGAAAGCTCGAGCTTAGCTCGTTATATGTTTCGAGCTAGTTTGTTGGGCTCAGGCTCGGGCTCGAGCTTAATAAAAGCTCGACTTGATCGAGTCAAGGTCAAGCTCGAACTCGAGTTGCTTGATAAAAGTTTGGCTTATTTGCAACTCTAGATGTTGGGGACTACCGGTGTAATTTCATCGATCCTGTGACTAAACCAAAAAATTTAAAATAGCTGAGGGACCAACGGTGTAATTTAGTCTTTTACTTTCTTTCAAAACTTGATAACAAAGTGTAAAGCTCAAATCCCAGCATACAAAAAATTCCGGTTAAGCCGCAGGCAAAGACCAACATGAAGCACAAACACCCTTTTAATGTCTTCTGTTTGACGATTCACAACGTAAAAAAGGCGTTGATAAAACCCAACGTACTGTATCTTTCATGGTGTTAAAAAGTCGCTGCACTGACCCAGCTTATAATCCCAGTAAGGAAAGCATAATGCATGTGAACATCAACCAAAATGCACACCAACCGTTTGATATTGGGCCCTTTAAGATTTTCTAGTGGAGTATCTAGTACTAGTAGTAGTAACATGTTTTGTAACTGTTCACACTAGTTATATTTGTATATTGGGTTGTCATTATTAAGTTCATTGGTTAGTGCTTGTTTCTTTAGTTATACATAAAAACGGATGAGACTTTCCTTGTTGAGGGCGAGTCTTTGACATAGATTGTTAAACATTACTTATAAACTATTTATAAAGCTACATACATTCAAACTACGGGGGTGTTTTTTCCAGCCGGCTTATGGCTTATTTGGTTTTGGGCTTATGTTTAAGAAGCTCACTTTTTGTAGCTTATTTTTGAACTTTGTGGCATATATAAGTTTATTATGTCATAAAAAGCTTATATAAGCCGAAAAGTTTCAAAATAAGCCACAAAAATTGAGCTTATGAAAAATAAGCCCAAAACCATATAAGCCATAAGCTGGCTATATAACCCGAAACAAACGCCCCCTATAATAATAATAAATCTTGATTGACCTAAGCCCACAGATGATGGGCTTAGGCCATATCTAGTCTCTAATACAAATGTAGTGACCGTTTTCGAGCCCTTTACTACCTAAAGAGGTTCGAACCTGAAAACTCTTGACATTAGGAGGCCTGACCACTAAACCACCTTGGTAAATTGTATTGTATTGTTCATCATCAGTTGTCATCATCCCATCGAGTTTGTGACGAACACTTTAGTGAATTGAGACAACACTTGTAGATGGTGGATGTTTAGTTTTAACTTTAGCACCAAAAGTGGGTGGAAGATGAAATTGACATGTGCTACTATTAGTTACTTATGATATTTTGTACTAGTTTACTTGAGTTAGAGATCATTATAAGCACTACAAAAAGATAATATGACTTGTTGGGGTATGCGTAAATAATTAAGAAGTGCTCCATTAGTAAATTCACTATATTTGTTTTATAGTTTTAACTTTTGGACTAAAAGTTTCTTGGCGGGAAAAGTGGGTGCATTATTAAATTGAGTTGCACTACTGTTAGTTAGTTCTAATCTTAGTATTAGTTGTACTACTTTGCTTATCCATATAAGCACTTGGAAAAGGAATTTTTGACTCGTTAGGGAGTGCGCTAATCATTAAGAATGTACGATTAGTGGATTTATTATAGTGGATTTGTTTTCATTTGTTGTTTATTTGTAATTTAGAGTGAGTGATGCAAGTATCACGCATTTATTATCAGCTGTACCTCATGCTTTCAAATGAATTACATGTATTGTCCTGATTCCTGAAAAGAGTCAAAAGCACCACCCATCTTTTTTTCCCCGTCGTTAGTTATTGTCGAATTTTTTATATGTGTGAAGTATGATTATCTCCAATAACTGATAATAAGGTTTCATAAAGCAAAAATGAATGGACCAAATGAAAGATCTATAGAGCACAAAATCTTCTTATGTGACTTATCAAATTGTAATAGTACACCGAATTTGATTCTATAGTATGACTATTAGAGATCGCAACATTGATTTTACGTTTCAGTTAGCAAAGTGATGTAGGAAACTAGGAAAGTACAGTGATAATGACAACAAGCTTAACGGAAGGAAAATAAATGAGAGGTAGAAATAGTACACAAAATCTTTTCTTCATTCCTATATGTTATAGTTTGGTTTAGTCACTCTGTGTGCTTTTTAACATAAATTGGTTGGCGGGAATAATTCGCTGGTAGGGACAAAACCTGGCTAAGGTGGATTGATATTCCTCTTCAGTTATGTTCATCCACTGAAGGAAAAGAATTGCTATGTGCTTAGCTCCTCTAGACTTGTTATCAGTCACAGGAACCAAGAACCAGGAACCTGACTTTGTTTGGCTTGTCTAAAGGTGGCATATATTCTTGGACATTAAATCAAAATCACAGTCCCTTTAGAGATTAGGAAAACATGAGATCTGGAATTGTACTATACCATATAAAAAGTGCATTGTGCTGAGGTTGGCAAAGTATTCTTTAGCTTAGCCTGTTAATGTTCTCTAGCTCAACCTCTATCGGCCCAATGGTGAAAAGATCTGAAGCCTCATGTGTTGTCGTGACCTATCATGTCAATTTCCTTCTTAAGGACAGAAAAATAGTGTTGATCTATGTTGGAACTTGTTTTAAGGTCAAACAACCATTCTCTCAAGATCATTCCTGTTTCAGTTTTATATTAGACTTATAGTATAGTTTATTAAAGACTCTTTGTTTAATTGTAATTTTTGAATTCTGTAAGTAGATATGGGTTGGGCTAAAGGCCTCAAACGACCCATAACAAAACAGTTATTATAGTTAACTGTTATTACAGTTATTTGGTAGTTACTTCACCAACCATCATGTCTGTTGGAATCCTTGAACCAACACATTGGTGCCTATTGGTAAAGTATATATATGTGCCAAAATCTGTAGACAATTCATTCAATCAATATTAAAGTTAGTTATATTTGCTCCTTCCTCCCATATCTCTTTTATATTGTTTTATTCATATCTGCCCATCTTGCATTTGTACAAACGTATCAAACTATGGCCTATCAAAATTCCAGTCATGATCAAAGATGGGAAAGGCATAATCCTGCCTTCTCCACATCTAAGAAGTGGTATCAGAGCCAGGTTTACAAGTCGAGTTACAAGCGGAGATTTTCAAAAGGCTGACATGCTCACAAAAGATCAGATTCCTAACAATGAGACAACTAATCGGAGTCAAAGATCTACAGCAAAGCGATTGTGATTAAGAGGGAGAATATTGGGCTAATCCCAATCTGCCCGTTTACCCCATACGACCCAGTCAAACCCAATGGGTCAAAACACATAAAGTCAACATGGCAGTTACAAATGTAACTGCTAAATAGCAGTTACAACATAACTGCCATAAGGCAGTTATTCCCTAACCGACATGACTCTTCAACACACCCCTTCAACTTGTATAAATAGATTAGATTTCTGTAACATAAAGAATGATGACATATTATTGATTTAATACAAAGCATAATTACAGAACCTTTGTTTCAATATCTATATTGGTATATTTTGACTTTTGACTTAGTAAGATCATAAGATCCATAATCGTTGAGGCCAACAATCTACATGTAGTGTTGATCTATCCTCAAGTTGTCTATACAGTTAGCTTAGGTTTTTCTTCTTAAGGACAGAAAAATAGTGATAAGTGCTTATCTAATGCATGTTTTGGGTTGGCACTGTGTTATGTTATTACCAGAGAATGAAATAAAAAAGGTTTTGCCTCCCGAATGAAATATTATGAAAGTTTCATTGACGTCCTACTTAAGAAAAGCTCCTTGGAGTACATCCTACAAAATTACTAAAGATTCTAAAACTTTTGGTAGCATGATAAACTGCCTCCTCACATTTTATCATATGCTAATTAGTAATTACCCTCAGTTTTGTTTAAAAGACATATAACCCTGAAACCACATGATACTGTCACAGCCCCAATAAAGTGTTTAGAATTTGGAAAAAGTCCTATTCAGTCATTTCATGTAGTAGTTATGTAGTACTTTTGAGGTCGTTCTGGTAGACCACAGGTCATATCATTCAAGGATGAAGCCACCTAGCTATAGCTACCTGCCAAAAGGTGAGATTCTGTTTACTTGAAAAGAAGTGTTGTTGCAAAAATGAAATGAAAGTAGACATGGGTGAAGAGTAAGAAATAAGACTGTTCCGCTTTGTATGATTGATGGAAGCATAGGGTAGGGAAAGGACAATGTATCCGGTAATCATTTAAACAACATAGAGAAAATTGTATGAGCTAATAACTAATAAGTAATTATGTACATATAGTTGGTTCATAAAAAGTTGTTCAAGTTGTCACATATAGTGCTTTAATCAGAAAGCTAACGTGTAAAATTCGTAGCTTATCTTTTTTGTCTCCTCATTTCTCATGTTATTCTTTCTAGACTTAGTTATTTTTCCGAATCCCAAATATTTTCATTTCTATTACACTTCGATGCTCATTGTATGGACTTCATCTTGGAAGGTATATCCAAATCAAAGGTCTGCAAAGACTAATTTTACATCTGCATTCAATCATTCATTATTTAGACTTATCAAGCAAAGCGACATTTTAAGGAAGATGTACAATTAGATGTATATATTTTTTTTTGTACACAATTAGATGTATTAGTGTTGCAGTGTTCTAGAAAAAATATCTAGTAGCTCAACCAGGTTTATATGATTTGATATTTGTGAAGTATGATCACGTTCTATGACATAGATATATATATTAAGACTCAAGAGAATAAATCCGTTTTATCTTATATAGGAATATAGTTACACTGTGTGGTTGGTTGTCAGGATCGGCTTACTATTCAAATACATGGTGTTGGTGATTTTAGTGTCATCATTTATATTTTATGTAATTGTGATTTACTTGAGATCAAGGGCATAATCATGTTTAGCTTACAGTCGAGTTAGGAGGTGCGGAGTGCACACTCGTTCTAGCTAGCTTGATGCCGCCACAAACAAGCTCAGGGGTCAAGGGGCAGCGCCCCTTGTTGGGGTCCCGCTCCCAAGTGACACACCGTTTTTCCCTCCAAACAGTTTTTCCCAGCAAAAGACACACCGTTTCACCAACAGGTGTGACTCTTCCCGTCCCGCTTTTAACCGAATGTAACTAACCTGGTTAGGTTATATACACCAGAATTAATCTCTTCCGGAACATAACAAACATAACAACTTTCTGTGTATTGCTTAGTTCTCTCGTGCCTTAGAAACTAAGTGTGATTCTCTTAATTATCCAATTGAGGATTTCGTGATACCCAAGGCATATAAGGTCGAAATACTTCAATCTGAAAGTGATCGTTACACAATTCAGGGAATATATTAGGATTGTTTGATTATTACCACCCACACTCACGACCAAAATTCTAACACATGGTACTATTTTGATAGTATTATCTGACTGAAGATTCTTTTAAATCATGCAGATAATGTTCTTCTATAGTTTTTCGTGTTCCATAGATGTCGTTATCAAGTCTCCTGATATTAATATAAGCCCTGAGGTATGTTGTTTTTTTTTTTTGTTATGGATAGATTTTTTCAAGAACCTATTTGTGTGAAGCTATCTTCAAACTTTGGAATTCTTATCACTAATCGGGAACCATTTGTCCAGAATAATTATCGGTATCAAGGTGAGTGGTTTCAGATCTTAAAGTTACAAGTTGGTATGTAATAGTCCGGAAAGTACTTTTGGAACATCATATTTGTTATTGAGGATTCTTTTTCATCCTTGAATTCAAAAAGCTTAGTTAGATATAAGTAAATATTTTCCACTAGGGTGGTGGTGAATGGTGATACATCTACATCTGTTGAAAATGATCAAAGTTGTAGCATTATGGGATCTAAATCTAACATTATTATTTCTCTTCCGACAAAATGAAAAACCTCTTCAAATAAAATTGTTCTTCAGGTAAGCCTACTTCACTGAACCTTCTGCAATGCTAAATAAGCAACAAACCGATAACCAACCAACATCATCGCCATAATCAACAAATCTACTGGTAGATTATGTAGTCCCACTGATTTGACAGCTGGAAAATCTGCAACATGGCAGTAGACCCCTTTTGAGCATTCATATAAGTCATTGTCATTGTATTGGACCCCAAGTAGAAGCTTGAAACAGTAGTAGCTATAGCTCAAATACTTCAACCACACTATGAACGGAGGGATTTGTTGTATGTAATATCCTCCAGCAATAAGGAACACCAGGGTTGTAACTGAAGCCAAAGTCGTTGCTTGTTTGACATCCATAAGAATGGCACCGATGGCTAGTCCAAGACTTTGGGCTACAAGGACGTTGTAGAGTACAACAAGTAGGGAGAGGACAAAAGTAGCTGGATCAGGTTTGAGCCCACCCATCCAATAGAGTATGAATGTAAATGCGGTTGGGAGGGCAAGCTCGAGTGGCAGGTCTCCAATGGTTCTTGCTAGAAAGTAAGAGGAAAGACGGTACATCCCAGATGACCGTTCTTTTATAAGCATTCTTCTTTCTTGGGGAAATGTAAAAACTGCATTATACAGCGGGTAGAACCCCCAAAAGACAGAGAAAAAGAAAAGCATTGCTATCTGCAAGAAAAAAAGGGAATGGTTTTAGTATGGGCTAATTCATGAAACTGTAACAAATTATGGTCTGATTTGTGTAACCAACTTATCATAGGACAGAAAAACCATCAAAGTTTTAATAAAAATAAATTAAGGTGCCACGTCAAGTAAATAGTCAACATGGTCAAATTATACTTTTTGACGAGTTACCAGATCATGTTACCTCTAATTGATAATTTTGAATGTTGGTTACCTTTAATCAAAAGAAGTTGGATTACCTAAAATAGAAATTTGACCAAAGTTGATTAATTGTTTGAACCAGGTAAAATTTTTGAGATTATAATGCTTACCCTATCTTCAATATGGGATGTTGGGGTGTGCCACCATAGAAGGCCTCCAAGGATAGCGACACTTATCACTTGAAAGATTCGAAGTCTATTGAATGATTCATATCTTCTTTCCCTTACCCCCCTGAGAAGTAGCACCTTAAACTGATGCCACCAGCTTGTGCACCATTGTTCTGATTTCATTTGGCTTCCTACACCATTCAGAAACCCCAAAAACGTTAGATTTTAGGCGGTTTTGCAACTATTAGTCATATTAATATCTTCTTACACAACTTACTTGTTGAAGCTTCTTTTGCATGGTTGTAGTTGCCAACCTCTAAACTGCATAAATCAGCTTTCAGTCTTGTTGAAATGTTTGTCTCATAAAAAGTGACAAGCTTTTCTCTAACTAACTTCCGCTCCTGCTCTGTGTTGTCACCTTGCTCATATTCATGAATTGAATCAGGTGCAATTCCTGTGAAAATTAATCATTATTGCTTAGTAATATATTATGCCAGTTTATCAAAATAAAATGCTTAGTAATGATGAAAACATCTTTATACTTTGTTAATCTGTCTATGCAGTAGCGATAATGGAGTAGTGCAGAGGTGGGGTCTTTCTTTTTATCAATTTCAAAGGTACAATTATGATCACCCACTTTCTTTACACATATTGCAAGATCTAAGTTATAAGATAAGTTATTTACCATTAGCGAGATCTAGTAAAAGATCAGCTGGATTGACTGTGATGGATGTGGAAAACCCAACAGATGAGAAATACTCCAAAGCTGTAGATGCAGGACCATAGTATATTGGTGAACCTTCAGACAATAAGACTAATTTATCAAACATGTGATAAAGCCGACTTGACGGCTGGTGAATTGTTGTGACCACTGTTCTGCCTCCACTAGCCAGCCGTTTTATTGTAGTTATAATTCTTTGAGCTGTGGTGGAGTCTAGACCAGAAGTGGGCTCATCTAGCAACAACAAGCTTGGGTTAATTAGCATCTCTTGACCGATACTAACCCTCTTCTTCTCTCCACCCGAAATACCTCTAAACAGTGGGCCACCTATCATGCTGTTCTGGCACCGAGTTAGGCCTAGCTCAGCTATAACACGTTCCACATGCTGGACTTTCTCAGCTTGAGTTAAACTTTTTGGTAGCCTTAGCATGGCAGTAAATAAGAGGGTTTCAGTGACAGTAAGATGAGGATAAAGTACATCTTCTTGAGTCACGAATCCCGTTCGCCTTTTCATTGAACCAGAAAATGGACGGCTGTTATATGTAATCTTTCCTGATAGTTTCCCAGTAAGACGTCCTCCTAGAGCTGTTAGTAGGGTCGTTTTACCACTGCCTGATGGACCTAGCATTGCCAGTAATTCCCCAGGGCAAACCTTCCCAGTTACCCCATTCAGTATCGTCTTATCAAGCTTAACTTTATACACGACATCTTCAAACTGCAATAAAATTATATATAAAAAAAATCAGAAAACATAAAACTTATAACACAGTTTTTTTTTATCCCAGCTTATGTGCTAATGATTATATACAAACCTTTAAAGTAATGGGGTATAAGGCCAGCTGTCTAAAAGAATCTGAATGTGCATGGGCGTGAACCGGGTAACCAGTGGTATTTTCAGGAGTCGGAACCACGGAGTTGAGTGACATGGCCATTGGCCAAGTGGTTATGTATGATGTTTGTATGTTATTCTTCTGTTGGGAGCTGTTTGCTATTGGAGACTGAGGACTCTCGAAGGTAGAAGCTAAAGGAACTTGCTATATGAATTTAGTATAGTTTGAGTTTTCTTAACTGCAAAACACGGGTATATATACAAGTATAGTCAAGAGAAGCTGAGGATTTCAAAAGAATCTGATGTAGGCCTAGCTTGTATGGGTGGGTCCCTATCCTTTTTCTTTCAAAGTATTCCAACACTCACTTTTAGTCCATTATTTATTGTAATCTCTTTGGAGTTTCTCTTCCCTTTATCAGTTTGGCATCCTCTCTTTCTCATCATTTGATGCTTGCTTTTAGATCTTTTTCTTTATAGCGACCAACTAAGGCTGCATGGATGATCATGCAACTCGTTTCCAGCAGCGAGAAGTGGGGGATGAGAGTCATGCCACTGAATTAAAGTTATTTTATTTTCAGTTCGAATGCTGTTTTGTGCTTAAAAGCAAGCATGTTTTAGATTAGTTTGGTATTGACATGAATAAAATTAGGCCTTGAAACAAGTTGCAAATAGAAGCCAGTAATCCTTTTGCATTTCACAATCTCATGATGCTCATATTGGAGAAGCTAGATTGGGTTGAAAGGTATATTTCCTCCTTACAAAATAGGAAAAGTTAAAAATAAAAAAACATGTTTTCTCAAATGTACCAATATGTTAAACATGTCAATTTAAGTACCAATACGCTATACCAAACTTTAAATTTTGTACTATAATGGGTAATTTTGCAAGTGATGTGACTAAAATACCCTTTTCTTCTTCATCTTCATCTCCTACATCTTCAAACTCATATTCGGCCACCACTTCCAGCTACCCACCACCATCTTCGGCAAAATTTTTTTGAGCATACATGAACTTATGCTCTTATTGGTAGGATGGCGACTTAAGGAATCAATTTTCAAGCTAAACTATATACCTCATATTTTTTAACAGAAGCGTAATGAAACCAAAACGAAATAAAACTAAGAAATAAGTCAAATAACATTATCATTTGTTCACAAAATGTTAATATCTCTAGTTATTTCATATTATGATAAAATATGAAGGATGATATAATAAAGATCAAATAATGTTTGATAGATTAAATCAAATACGAACCAATCTTAAAAGACTTGCATTTACGTTCCTTCAAAAGATTTATGTTATACATCCGTATATGTAATAAAAGTTGAGGATACATGTTAGGACGAAAAAATTGCCGAAGATGGTGGTGGGTAGCCGGAAGTGGTGGCCGGAATCTGAGTTTGAAGATGTAAGAGGTGAAGATGAAGAAGAAAATGGTATTTTAGCCAAATCACATGCAAAATTACCCATTATAATACAAAATTTGAATTTTGGTTTATCGTATTGGTACTTAAATTGACATGTTTAGCATATTGGTACATTTGAGAAAACATGTTTTTCATTTTTGACTTTTACCCTAATGGCATCATGGAGAGGTGGGAGGTTCACCCTCGAGTTGCATGATCAATGACTTGTCTCCTAGGGTAAGTGTTTAGGCATGGGTTGGTGAAAATCAAAGAACGAATAAAGGAGGTCCCAAAATCTCCCTTTAGAACGAAAGTAAATTTTATTAATATTAATGATTAATGATACTCTACAGAAATCACATAGATAGCCATGATAAAAAATATGATATAAATGATTAAGTCAAATAAGTATTTAGGGCCATCCACTGGGGAGAGCATTGATGCTGTCTTAATAATAGCAATGGCTTAAAGTAAATAAAGAACAATAAGGGATGAAGGTAGAAAGCCGTTTGCTAATTGTGTAAAGTTGATGTAGAGAGAAGCTTTGAAATGAACAACTTTTTTTTTCTTACAAATGCCAACTTATACTATGAATATGTTCTTGTTTTCCTTCTGGTTTCCGTGATTCATATTCGATATGACCTTTCATTGTTTGCTTCGTTTACTGTTTAGCTCTATCATCACGTGAAATTGCAGCTAACCATTCTGGTATTCTAAATAAGGGAAAACTAGCTTGTAGATCAAAATAAGCATCGCATATTCTTGAAATAAATTGCATTAATTTAACATCATATTTGGTCAAAAGGAAAAATCACAATGAATATGAGATTATTGCAACTTTAATCGGGGATAATTTACTTATCAATATCTTTTATGTGGGTGGGTTTTAGTTTGAGGTTGGGATAGCATTAGATTCTAAGTCGAAACTTTGTTCGTGTAACATGGTGCTCAAATAGAATCAACTTTTTGCTATGCTTATCACATGGTGCCAGTGTTGTTAAAGAACTTTAACATAGATGGTGAAGCGTTTCAAGTGGAGCTGGTGAATTTTTTAAGTTGCCTATGCCATATTCTATAAGTAAAATATATGTGTGTATGTATAATGATTCTTTACTAACCCTTTGTTTAATAGTAGGCATGTGTTGTAATGCACCTGCTTAAACTCATGTTCTTGTATGGTGTGATCTATATACATTTCATTAAAACAGTACTAATTTTGTTAATCACGAGCCTTCGATTCAGTGGTATCAGTGGATCTGTGCAACCCTTAGGTGATAAGTGTAAATTTCCTCAAAGATATTTGTTAAAAGAGGTTTAGTTTAATTATGCAAAGCAATTAAGGAGGAACATTGATGTCCAAACCTTATGCTATGCTAATTTCGGGAGTAAAGTTGACTAGGAGCGTGGTTTTCCGAATTTTTAGTGTTGATTTTATTCTGTAGTTGCAGTCAGTGTGATTATCCTCCTTCCAAACATCTTCCTTGTAAACAAGAATTGATCTTCTTTGGATAAGAGATATTTCGCGTGATGCTCATTAAGTACTAGCATATGTGGCCCTAAAATCGTCACGTAACATCTAGGAGATACTATCTTGATAACTATTGATCTCTTAAGAAGATGGCATACCAAGATTATTATGCCAATTGGCGGAAAAATAAGATATCTAACCATCAATGCATTTGAAATGCCAAACCTATTATGTGTCATTATCATGTAAAATGAATACACATGCACACAGAGAACAAGTAACAGCCTTTGCTAGTGTTGTATCTATTTTCTTTTCCATTCGACCCAAGTTGTTAATTTCTTTCCAAATGCAGCTAAGTAGATAATATAGTACCAAATAAGCTACTGATGATATGAACTACATGGAATATGGTGGTTTTACCTTTGTGTTAATTTGGAATATCATGTCATTTTTAGTCTACTTCAATAAAGGCTTTTGGTGGTGGTGGCGTGGTTAGTGTATTCTTGGTATCCCCTGAAAAATGCTTTCAAATTGACGAATCTTTTTATTCCTGGTGTGGTCACATATTCAACTGAATATTGGAGGCTAGGGTTACTTTTATATTATACTCGACTATGTGTTTTCATGTATTACAGATCACGTAACGTCTTCTTGACACATATGGTAGTGTTTTCTTTCTCTATAATTGCAGGAAAATAGAACTTGTGAGCACATAAAGGTGCGGTGCATGTGGCCTATGGACCACATGGGGTGCGGTCAGGTACAACAAGTCCCCTAACTTCCGGCTTGCATCGCATTACCCCACCACAGGAATCAGCCGGAGTGGTGACATCGGAATTAAAACCAATTCAATGTTAATATGATTAAACGTGATCCACTCTTATTGCCATAGTTTCTCCATTTACTTGTGGAGATATCATGTGCAGCCCTTCTATTATTGCTGATCAAGTGAACATATATAGATGGAAATGGTCTATTTAGCACCAAGAAATTTACACAAATTGAGTCTTCTTCTTGGTCCCCTTGTAGCCAATATATATTTATAATTATTGCTAGGATGTGTTTTTTCAATAATCAGTTTGACTGAGATACGAAATTAGAATTTGGACATAAGGTGATATGATGGACCACTCCAGGTGATAGTCCTTTTTCCTTTTGCAATATTGCTGTTTTGAAGAAGTTGGAAACTACTTGACTATCGAATAGAAAAGATTTTTATTCAATGAATTACAACATCAAGAGCTACTAATGAATGAGTCTAATAAAGTTTCACTTCAACAATTATTCAAATTTCCTATTTAATAAGTATAAGATTCAAAACTGGAGACTCAAGGTTGTCTAGAAATTCTTGTAGTGGTTTCAGTATAAGAGCATCACGCATAGGGGTGGAAACGAGATGAGCCGAGCTCGAGCCTGCCAGAGCTTGAGCTCGGCTCGTTTATATATATAATTAAGCTCGAGCTCGAGCTTGAGCTCGTTTCGAGCCTCATATTTTGAGCTCGAGCTCGGCTCGTGAAAATATTCAATCGAGCTCGACTAACTTATAACATGTTGAATGAAATAAAGCTTTTGAATCACACTAGGCTCGAGCTCGTTTATTTTTTAAGCTCGTTTATACATGTTTATATGTATAGAAAGTATATATACGAATATATTTTAGGGCTTGTTTAGGCTCGCGAGCTTAATCGAGTTTTATATTTAGGCTCGCGAGCTTAATCGAGCTTTATATATAAAGCTCGGGCTCGAGCTCGTTTAGGCTCGGCTCGTTCAAGTTTTTACCGTTCCAATCCTGAGCTTTTCACGCATGGTATAAGAGCATCACGCATGGTGGCACAAGCCAAAACCTAAAAAACGTGTCACGTTATGCCACCTTAACTGTTGTATAAAAAATGGTTAAATAGGGTATGATATATATAAAGGTGGAATTAAAAAATAAATAAATAAATAAAAATAGAAATAAAAAATAAACTCAACCGCTAGAGGGGACAACGGTCATTTTTTCAAAATTTCTCCTCTTTGGCTCAAGCCACTAGTTTCACGATCTTAATGGTGCGGAGAGGTGTGGTGGCGGCACCATAACGCTGTGCCACATCGGCTTGGCTCCGGCTATGCGTTACCATAGCCGATGCTTTTAAAATTATAATAATATGAACCTAAATAAGTTAATGTTTCTTATCTTATCTTTTTCTCTTTTCCTTTATGATCATGGGGGTGTTGATGTTGTCTATTGCACTTGGACTTGCACTTGGAAAACCCATAGAGAAGTTGGCAACTTGAGCTCCACCACATATCACTTTGGTTTTTTATTACAATAAAAAAGTTGACATTTTTTCAAAGCTTTTGTCTTGTTCATTCAATACAAATGTTTGATATTTTAAAGTACTACTAATGATTGGGTATTTTGGGTGTACAAAATGGCCCTCGCGTATCCTAAGCTCAGAGACTAATTATGTTTAAGAAACAAAGATACATATACTTAGTAGCATACTAGCATGGTACCCGCACAAAGCAGCGGAATATACTAAATATGCAGTTTTTGTCGTATCTTTATCCTTTAGCGGTATGCAATAATAGTCGGTATATGACGGTTTACCGGTTTTGTAGTTCTAAAAAACAAATGTATGTTTAAATTTCCATAAAATATGATAATACCAATATAGATTTTCATAATTATATTCATTTGAACTTGGTAAAAATTGAATGTATATGACAAAATTTTGAACTTTAAATTTGTATTATTATAGGTTTGCAACCCATTTCTTTTAATACTAAAATTTAATGTGTCATTAATGTATATTATAATGTAATTAGTGTAGTGTAATATTTAATTGTATGAATTACTAAATATAGTAACATGTGTAAGCTTAAAAAATTAAGACTTCTATTTATAAATGTCCCAAATGCATTATAGATAGTTATAGATAAATTTGGTGTAGAGGAATTAAATTACGAGGATCGAACGGTTATTAACTTATTATTAAATGTACAAGTGATTAATACATCTTTTAACACCTTATTAATTTTCATTAATTTAATATATTGATTTTTTTTTTTTAACTTAATTTAATATATTGATGATTTAGTAGTTTTTAGGTAAACTATACTATCAGCCGTAACCATATGTACGTCATGCAATTTGATGGGTCGATTTCATTTGTGGATTTCTTTAAATAATGCTATCCTAACCTTTCACTTACATCTTACTCCGTATTAAATTCTTTGTTGTTTTGTAGGTTATTGATACTAGCAGGGCATCGCGCGTTGCAGCGGTGAGTATTTTGAAATAAAATTTTTCAGTAAGTCATGTATTTTAGTTTAGTATATTTTTTGATAATAAATTTACAGATATTAAGAATTTCATGTGACGTTTCAACTGTTTAACTAATGACAATGTTTTTTCATTGTACAATTGTGATAATAAATACGTAGTATTTTGGTGAGCAATATTTTTTCGTCGTTCAAAATATCTATTTGACTCATATAAAGCTAAGTTTTATGGATATGGGTGTTACAAAAATCTGTAAAACCGACAAACCGAGCCGACCCGCTCAATTCAAAACCGCAAAAAAAGATACTAAGAAATCGAACACGAAAAAACTAGAAATCGGATAAACCATCTTATCGCGGTTTTAAATATCAGCGGTTACCCGAATCAAAACGTGTTTTATATATATATATAGTTTAAACAAATTGAGGTTGGATTAGAAATAGGTGCAGTGGAATAAAATATATGAAAAAATATTTTGTAATTTTAGCTTTATTACTTGTATTTCTTAGATTGTTGTTTTTGTGTTTGAATAGGTTGTATAATATGTTTTATTATTTGTATTAGTGACATTTAATGCAAAGAATTGTGTTTAAGTTGGTTGTATAATATACTTGATAATTTGTATTTCTTATATAACATGCGTTTTAATAACTGCATTAATTGTATTTATTGAATAGTTAATTTATGAATGTTATTGTGCAAAAATTAATTGTACTTTTTTCTTTAATATTCGAATTCATTTAAAAATATGGACCACAAATTGCCCATTTAAAACTACAAAATATAGCTATTTTGTGTTGTAAAGTATTGTACCTTAAGTTTCAAAATTTGTACATATTAAAATTAAAAAAAAAAAAAAAAAGAGACATTCATGCTTTATATGTTGTATATAGATTATAGTTTCAAATGTCAATGCAACTATGCATGAACTAAAAATTATTGTAAACATATTACTACCTCCGTCCCATTTTTATTGTCCCATTTGAATTTGATCAGTTTTTCTTGTTCAACTTTGACCATTAATATATTTATTTGTGTTATATAATACTTGATAAAAATTATATCAAATGAAAATACATTTAAAACCTAATACATTCATATATTTTTCATCAAGTATTATATAACACAAACAAAAATAATTATGGTCAAAGTTGAAGAAGAAAGACTAAAAAAGTAAATATGGGACAATAATTTTAGGACGGATGGAGTAGTTATTTGTAAAAGAACCATACATATGTCGAAAGATACAATAGTATTATTGAAATGGCTATAAATTGGTGTTAAACCATCAACGGACATAGTTTCGAATTTAAATACAAAGCAACGTTATATTAATGTGCTTCTTATTGTGTAGGTTGTGAAAGCTTGTTGAAATCAATCTTAAATGTGCTTCTTTTGTTGTAAAGATATGATTAAGGTCATTTCGTAAATTTCGGTGGCCTCGTGTCATTACCATAAACAGACCTTTAAACACACACAAAATACATGTATATTATACATGTATATTAGTGGTGTATAAACTAATTAGACCCGAGTCTCATACTGTGTATATATATATATATAATAAAAATGCATAAAACTGCGATAACCCTGTATAATAATACTGCCTACCTTCCTCTAAAGACGGCCTGTATATGATAAGGATGCGGGATCTGTTTTGATATGTGCATCAATTATAGTTTACGTCATAGTGTATCATGTAAATCTATAAAAATATTGTTATAGTAGTAGAATTTTATAGCACAAAATGGGACAATGGCATGTCAATGACGTTTTGACAGTTGTCAAGAAAAAAGGTAGAGGATCATGAGTCATCCTTTAATATTAACATATTTCACATACCTATCGACGGTAAATAACAAATATTAGTTCATGCGTAAAGATGGAAAGGTTGCCAATGATCACTAGAATGATAAAGATGATTTTGATAGTTGTGTCCAAACTAGTTTTTGTTTTTGTTTTTTTGTTTTTTTTTTTTTTACTTCTTCTTCTCTTCTTCTTCTTCTGCGGTCATTAAAAGGAGGGAAAAAAATGATTAACGTGAAGGAAAACAAAAAGTTAGTCATTACTCGAACTTGTTGAATTTACATGTATCTATGATTTACTTGTTAGCCCGAATATGAAGTGCAAGTCTTATAGCCTGGATATGACTTAAGCCCGGATAGCAAGTAAAATTTCGGAACGGGCTTCAGCCCGGATATGGCTTAAGCTCCGATATGAAGTATAAGTCTTAAGCCTAGATAAATTTTAAGTCCGGATCAATATGAAGTATAAGCTCGGAAGAGGAGGGGGGAAGGTTAATGTACAAGTCCGGAAATGACCTAACAAAGATAGACATAACTAAAAAGGAAAAGAATAATGTATCAAACAAAATGAGAGACAAACCCCCGCCTCATAGTGCCAAAATGAACAGCTTTGTTAGCAAGTTATTTGGTCAACACTTATTGGATAAAAGAGTGTTCCACACCTTATTTTCCATTGTGTAAAGCAATCCAAACCAACTATAAATACCAAGGTATTTTGTGAAGAAGGGGGTAAGTCATCTTCTCATGCACTTCTCTACTTACACGTACTCTCATATACATACAACATACATTCTATATGTTCATGCATACTAATGGAGATACAAACAAGCTCAAAGTTATCAATTCAGTATTATCCACAAACTATCTTCATCACTCTAAATGTCTTTACAAATGTAGCAGTATGTAACTTGTATAATAGTATAGTCAACTGTAGTCAAAGTTAGTTAGCATTGTATTTCTTTCCTTTCCTGTATAAATACTTCACTTGTACCATCATTTCATTTTTAAGTCAATGATAATAATCATTTCCCCTCTCTCTCTCTTTATCAAAATGGTATCAAAGCCATCACCACCTCCGGTGGCTCCTAACCGTCAATAACAAACTCCGATCATCTAACAAACTATTCAACAAACTCCACCACAATAACCGTCAATAACAAACTTCGGTCACAATAACCATCACTCCACCATTATTCCGCCACAATCAATAACCAATCAAGAATCATCACTGCCATCTCCGATCATATAACTGATTTTTCCGGCAACATAACAAACTCAACACCTTATCAGTCACAATGACAAACCATAATCAAACCACACACTCATCTACACCACCATCTTCATCCACTCAATCATCAGATGATGATATCACATCACCATATCATCCACTCTATCTACATCCACAAGATCATCCAGGATTGATTCTGATTTCTAAGAAATTAACTGGTTCTGATAACTATGGATCTTGGAAACGTTCATTGATGATAGCACTCAATGCTAAAAATAAGATGAAAATCATCACTGGAGAATTTGAAGAACCAACTGCTACTTCAAGAAACCGAGCTCTATGGGAAAGGACAAACGACATGGTGATATCCTGGATCCTCAATACCATCTCAGAACAGATAAGTAATTCTCTCAGTTTTGTTAACACAGCATCAGAGTTGTGGAATGAATTACAAGAACATTACAGTCAACTGGATGGGCATAGGATATACCAACTCACAAATGAATTGGTTCAATTGAAACAAAACAACTCTGCTATTGAAATCTATTATCAGAAATTGAAGGGTCTTTGGGATGAGTATGACTCTTTAGAAGCCCCTTACATGTGTGTTTGTACATGTTCTTGTGAGAATGGGAAAGTGAATGGTGAAAGAGATCACAGAAAAAGATTGATTCAATTTTTGATGGGGTTAGATGAATGTTATGCCAACATTAGAGGTCAGATCTTGCTAATGAATCATATGCCAAGTGTTGCAAAAGCATACAGTATGATAAGGCAAGAAGAAAAACAGAGAGAAGGCTACACTCCTGTGATTCCAACTCGCTGCTGCACTCTCGCTCATTCCAACAACTATAGGAACTCATACAACAACAACACAAGATCAGGAAGAAGTTTTACACAAAGAGATTCATCAGTGAGGAGTTACAACAATTCGAGAATCCGTGAGAAGGAGTTCTTTCAAGAAAGGAGTTATATGTGGGAATTGTGGAAAGAGGGTATCTCAAAGAAGAATGCTATCAACTAGTAGGATATCCAGTTGGTCATCCTTTGCATGACAAGGTTAAACCATCAATCAATGCTCAAAGACAGGATCACTCAACAGAAAGCATCAATTCTGTTACAAAGATCAACTGCAACTTGCACTCAGATACCAAATGGTCAAGTTGATACTGCTATGAATGCCAGGATGGACCAGTTGCAAAATCAACTAAACCAGATGATGCTCATGATGCAGAACAACAAGGATTTCTCTGGTATGATACACATGAACTCAGAAGGTATACCTAAACTCATAGCTACTTTCACAACTAGAACCTACAAACTTGTTGCATCACACACTACTGCTAGGGGGTACAAATTCATTGCATCTGTTCTTATTAACCAAAAATTTCTCTGGGTAGTTGATAGTGGAGCAACTGACCATGTTTGTATATCATTAACCTCTATGCACAATATCCACATATGCTCACAACCCATTTATGTCACCCTACCCAATGGACAAAACACACAAGTGACTAAGGTAGGATCAGTACATATCAACTCAGCCATAACTCTACATGATGTCCTTTACATACCCTCATTCTCATACAATTTACTTTCAGTAAGCAAATTAGGCACTCACATCCCACTCTCCATACTCTTTACACCTTTCTCCTGTTATTTCCAGGACCATCACAAGAGGATTGCTCATGGCAGCCTCTATAATGGTCTATACATCATCAAGCAAGAACCCAAAGTCATCCCATCTACCATCTTATCAGTCAACAACAACAATGTGGTTCTTTGGCACTCAAGGCTTGGTCATCCATCTCTCTCAGTTCTGCAACAAATCAAATCCATCTCCACCTCTAAACTTTGTACTTCTCATGTTTGTAATATCTGTCCTTTAGCTAAACAACAAGCTTTACCTTTTCCTAGTAGCAGCTCTCATGCAACAAACTTGTTTGATTTGATTCATGTAGACCTTTGGGGTCCTTATAGATATCCAACTGTGAATAAATGCAAATACTTTCTTACCATTGTGGATGATTATTCCAGAGCAACATGGACATATCTTTTACCATCTAAACATCAAACTACTTCACATATCAAAATGTTTTATGCTTTTGTTCTCAATCATTTCAAAATCACTCTCAAAACCATAAGAAGTGATAATGGATCTGAATTTCTTAATCAATCACTCTCAGATTTCTTTCAATCCCATGGTATTCTACATCAAACCTCATGCCCTTACACCCCACAACAAAATTCTAGAGTTGAAAGAAAACACAAGCATTTGTTAGAAGTAGCCAGGGCATTGAGATTTCAAGCAAATTTTCCCATTCATTTCTGGGGATATTGTCTCCTTGCAGCCACATATCTCATCAATAGATTACCATGTAAACCTTTAAATGATAAAATTCCCTATGAGCTGCTATATCAAACACCTCCCAACCTCACCCATCTGAGAGTCATTGGATGCCAAGCACTTGCACACCAACATCCATCAGACAAATTTGAACCAAGAGCAATACCTTGTGTCTTCCTAGGCTACCCAACCACACAAAAAGGTTATATCCTTTATGATATAAGCACCCACAAAGTCTTTGTCAGCAGACATGTTAGATTCCATGAGACCATTTTCCCTTTTGCTAACAAACCTTCTTCCACATCACCACAAACAACACCCACCTCCACACCCTCTGATTTCATCACCACTCACACATCAGAACCCATTACCCAACCATCTCCTACACCATCATCTTCTTCAGAACCATCTCCTTCTTCACCATTATCTTCTACACCAGCACCAACAATACACACATCTACACCATCCACACCATGTACTGATCCTATCCCAAACACTTCTACCTCCTCACCATCTACTCCTTCAACTACATCCACTTCTCACCTTCATGAACCTCCACCCACATCATCTATTCCATCATCAATTCCCTCTCCCCCACCTATACCACCACCACCTCCACTTAGGAAATCAAACAGACAATCTCATCTTCCTACCAAACTTCATGATTTTCATGTCCAATTACCAAAACCCAAACATACCATCCACTCTTCCATCAAATATCATCATTCAAAATACATCAACTATCTTAACATTCACTCGGTAAACACAGACACTTCATTAACACATCAACAAATCACTGGAACCTCACACCTTTACCAGGACCAAGGATCCAAGATGGAGAGATGCAATGAATAAGGAACTCCTAGCTTTAGAAACCAATCACACACGGACAGTCACCACATTACCAGCAGGGAAGAATGCCATAGGCTGTAAATGGGTCTTCAAAATTAAACTTCATTCAGATGGCACTGTGGAAAGATATAAGGCCAGATTGGTGGCCAAAGGTTACACACAAAAGGAAGGGACTGACTACACTGAGACCTTTGCTCCTGTAGCCAAGATGGTCACAGTTAGGACCTTGTTGGTATCTGCCATTCATCACAATTGGCATGTGGCACAATTGGACATCAACAATGCATTTTTACATAGGGATCTTCATGAAGAAGTATATATGGAACTACCTCAAGGTTACAAACCCAAGTCATCTATCCCCAATCCGTCGCAAGCTACGAAATCTTTCTATGGTTTGAAACAGGCCAATAGGCAATGGTTTACCAAACTCACGACCTTTCTTACTGATCATGGTTTTATCCAAAGCTATACTGACACCTCTTTACTCACCTACAAGAAAGGGGCAGACTTTTACCGCTTTGGTCATTTATGTTGATGATATCCTCTTAACAGGAAACAATCTTTCCCTCATTCAACATTTCAAACACCAACTGGACATCAAATTGATATCAAAGATTTGGGACATCTCAATTACTACTTGGGGATTGAATTTCTGAGAAACAAACAAGGTCTCACCATGTCTCAAAGGAAGTATGCCCTTAAACTTCTTCAAAGTGCAGATGTCTTGGATCTTAAACCTTCACATACCCCAGTTGATCCCCTTCTCAAACTTAATGACACTGATGGAGAACCACTCTCAGATCCAAGCCTCTACAGAGCTATTGTAGGCAAGCTTCTTTATCTTAGCATCACCAGACCTGACCTCTCCTTTGCAGGCTCATACTCTCATCAATTCAGTCCAGTCCAAGAACTCCCCACTGGAAAGCTCGATCAAAGTATTAAGATATATCAAGATATGTCCAGGGGGTCTCCTAATCCCTTCAAACAACTCCTTTCAACTCAAGGCCTACTATGATAGTGACTGGGCTAGTTGTCCTACAACAAGGAGATCTACCACAGGTTTCTGTATCTTTCTTGGTTCAAGTCTTATATCCTGGCAATCAAAGAAACAAACAGTTGTCTCTAGATCCTCAACTGAAGTGAATCTGAGCCTTGGCACTTGTACATGTGAAATAACTTGGATTCTCAGCCTCTTACAAGACCTACAGATACCCTGCACCAAACCAGTTTCCATCTACTGTGACAACCAATCCTCCATTGCTCTGGCATCAAATCCCATTCAACATGCAAGGACCAAACATATAGAAATTGATTGTCATTTTGTCAGAGATAAGATCAAGAATGGGACTATTTCACCTACTTTCATTCCCTCTAAAGGACAAGTTGCTGATGCTCTCACCAAAGGCCTCAGCAGATCTCCATTTCATAATTGTATTTCCAAGTTTGGCATTTGTGACCCTTACACACTGCCAACTTGCAGGGGGGGTAATGGAGATACAAACAAGCTCAAAGTTATCAATTCAGTATTATCCACAAACTATCTTCATCACTCTAAATGTCTTTACAAATGTAGCAGTATGTAACTTGTATAATAGTATAGTCAACTGTAGTCAAAGTTAGTTAGCATTGTATTTCTTTCCTTTCCTGTATAAATACTTCACTTGTACCATCATTTCATTTTTAAGTCAATGATAATAATCATTTCCCCTCTCTCTCTCTGTTTATCAAAACATACGACATGAATCATACATATTCACTATGCTAAATCCTTTACATAAAGGTTCTGGCTTGATCGTCGAAGGGTGGTTCCCGGGGTTTCGGTCTCATGACCCCTTCTAACCGGTTCTTCTATGTTTGTAGCATTCTTTAAGGCTTGAGGTGACGACGAACGGCACCATGAGAGTCTTCAAGACCAACCCAACTAAATTATACTTCAACATCCGTATAACGCGTTTATTAAAATTAAAGTGCGATAAAATAACTCTCATTAAGTTCAATGCTACTAATAAATTTTATCACCAAACTTGAAGGGCTATAATGGTACCATGCCACCACTAACTGGAGCACATCTGGACATGAGGTTGAGCAACTGCTAATAAGCTCCATGTTTCATAGATAATACACACGGAATAGATATTCTATAAAAATATATTCTACTTATTTTACAAAATGTATCAAGTTTTTTTAGATAACTGACTCACGTGAAATACCACTTTATTCTGATATATATCTAATGTCTTTAAGGGACATAGGGATGAGCAACCTCATAATTAGCTCCGTACTTGAAAGTAATATTTTTCATAAAGTAAGAGGATGAGTGACCTAACAATTAACAAACATGCCATCAACGAAACAAAAACCTTCAAGGCACGAGTACGGGTAACCTAAAATTTAACCCAACAACGGAAGTGCATTCTTCGATGTCTCAAGACGGATGTAATAATTGCACTAGGACACGTAGCATAAAATTTAACCAAACCATGAAAGTGCATTCTCCGGTGGTCTCATGACGGATGTAATATTCGCACTAGGACGCGTAACCTAACAATTAACCCAACCACGGAAGTGCATTCTCCGGTGGTCTCAAAACGGATGTAATATATGTACTAGTGTTCGTATCTTAAGAAAGATGGATATAATAAGCATATAGAAGTCGGTACAAGATAGCCACATTTTTGCCTTTTTCATCATACAACACGTGGAGACCATCTCCATCCTCATCTACCATATAAATCCTTCTCATCATTCTCCCCTAAGAGATAAACACGAAGGTATCCGGTCGATGCTAGTGTTACCCCAATTATAGAAATACCATTCTTCTCACAGGATCCTTACCATTCAACAAGGGAAACCGAACATCCGACCATCACCACCCAACATACGTATAGCTTGAAAGGGGCGTAACTGGTACGACCCAGAACAGGCATGACTAATGTGGTCCGAAATTGGATATAACGACATAGGCCAAAAGGAAAGTGATAGCCGATGAAAAATTATAAGTCTAGCATACCATGGTCAAGACCATATCATACTAGACTGTGAGACATGATGACGTGTAGTATAGAAAGGACATACAGAACAAGTCCAAAATGATCTAAGTCTTGAAGGGGCTTAAATTCCGGACATCAAGTGTAATTCTCAAGCCTGGATATGAGGTATAATTCCAGAAAGGGCTTCAACCCCGGATATGAAGTGTAAGTCTTAAAGCCCGGATATGGCTTAAGCTCAGATAGGAAGTATAATCCCGGAAAGGGCTTTAGTCGGGTTATGAAGTATAAGTCTTAAGTCGGGATATGGCTTAAGTTTGGATATGAAGTATAAGTCTTAAGCCCGGATATGGCTTAATCCTGGATATGAAGTATAAGTCTTAAGCCTCAATGAGGCTTAAACCATATATGAAGTATACATCTTAAGCCCGGATATGAAGTATAAGTCTTAAGCCTGTATATGGCTTAAGCCCGAATATGAAGCATACATATTACACTATGCTAAATCCTTTACATAAAGGTTCTAACTTGACTGTCAGAGGGTGGTTCTCGGAGCTTCGGCCTCAGGACCTCTTCTAACCGATTCTTCTATGTTTGTATAGCGTTCTTCAAGGCTCAGGATGACGACGAACGACACTATGATAGTCATCAAGACAAACCAAGCTAAATTATGTTTCAACAATACTATTTTCCAACTTTGATTAAAATGCACAAATATGTTAAACTTTGTGGCAGATTGGGATTTATTACACTTGTTTGTGTGACCATATGAGTAGAAAAACAAAAGCTTCAGTGGCCAAAAGTAGATAAACAAAACTTTGGTGTCCCTTTTTCTATAGCTTTAAAAAAAACTTTAACCCTTCCATTTTATACTTGAAACATTCAAACCCCTAAACTTATATTTCTTCCTCATTGCATACTTTCGAGAGTAACATACATGTACTCATTTACAGAAATTGTTAAACCATTTCATCCCGCGAACCAACAAGCAAGTCGAGAGGCTTTGTTTCGAGTACATCGTCATCCAAAATGTGATGTGAATGCTATTTAGAGAATTTGTACAATAAGAAATCGGGTCACTCTATAATTAAACTCGAAGACGTACCACATTTAGTTGCGATAATGCTATATAAGGGTAAAATCTATAAATGGTCTACGTACACACTATATTAACTCATTATGCATACCCAACTAACAAAAAATACCATTATGCTCAAAGTTATCTTACACGTTTAGTCCTTGTAGTTGAAGAATTTTGCATCGTCTATCCTTTTGCCCAAGCTTCGTTTGTTTTAAGGATTATCTATTTGCAGCGTCTATCCTTTTGGCCAACGACTGTTTGTAATTACTTTTAAAATTTTTGGTTTATACGTTTTCATACTTTTTTTTATCAGTTTCCATCCGTTATTACGTTTTTATCAATTTTCGTACTTTTTCGTCCGTTTTTTTTTACCTTGTTGTACATTTTCATACATTTTTGTACATTTTGGAACCTATTCATATGTTTTATTCAGTTTTATACGCTTTCGTCCGTTTTTATCCGCTTTCGTCCGTTTTTATCAGTTTTCGTACGTTTTCGTCCTTTTCCGTCCGTTATTATACGTTTTCATATGTTTTTATACGTTTTTGAATGTTTTCTTACCTATTCATACGTTTAATCAGTTTTATACGTTTTCGTCCGTTTTTATCTGTTTTACGTGCATTTTTATATGTTTTGTACGTTTTAATCGGTTTTATACGTTTTCGTCCATTGTCGTTTGTTTTTTAAATGTTTTCTTACCTATTCATATGCTTTTATCCGTTTTTATACGTTTTTGTATATTTTCATACGTTCTTATACGTCTTTATACAGTTTATCCATTTTTATACGTTTTCTTACGTACTTATATGATTATGTACATTTTTATACATTTTCATACGTTTACTTACGTTTTTTCGTTTTTAAATATTTTTTACGTATTTATATGTTTTTATACGTTTTAACCAGTCTTATTTGTTTTAGTACGTTTTCTTACGTTTTTGTACATTTTCTGACATTTTTGTACAATTTTGTACGTAAGAAAACGTATAAAAACAGATAATTACGTAAGAAAACGCATAAAAAGGTATAAAACGGATAAAAACGTAAGAAAACGTGTGAAAACATATAATAAAGGATAAAGACTGATAAAATGTATAAAAACATTCAAAACGTATGATAACGGACGAAAACATATAAAACATATGACCACGTACAATAACATACAAAAATGTATGAAAATGTGCAAAAACGGCTAAAAAAGAACGAAAACCTATAAAAACTGACAAAATCGTATAAAAACGGATAAAAACGTATAAAAATGTACAATAACGTAGAAAAAAACGGATAAAAACGAATAAAACGGACGAAAACATATAAAAACGGACGAAAATGTATGAACACGTACAATAACGTATGAAAACATACAAAAACGGATAAAAACGGAAAAAAAAAAAAAAAAAAAAGGTAAAAAAAAAAAAGAAAACGGATACAAACGTTTGAACACGTACAATAAGTTACAAAAACAGATAAAAAATGGTTGAAAACGTATCAAAGCGTAAAAACGGATGAAAACGGATAAAAACGTATGAACACGTACAAAAACGTATAAAACGGATAAAAATTGACAAAACGGACAAAAATGGTTGAAAACGTACAAAAAACGTATAAATACAGATAAAAACATATGAAAACGTATAAACCACAAATAATAAAATTAATTACAAACGGCTGTTGGCAAAATGGAAAGACACTTTAAAGAGATAACCTTAAAATCAAACGGCGATTGGGCAAAAGGATAGACGCTGTAAGATTTTGCAACTATAGGGACTAAACGTGTAAGATTTTTTAAAGCATAATGGTATTTTTGTTAGTCGGGTATATATAATGAGTTAATATAGTGAGGACGCAAAGGAATTGTTGGTTGATCCATTTGAACAAATCAAAAAGATGATCTAGACACACATGCTTTGTCATTTATTATATCTTTCTGGAAAGACAGAGTCGTGGATTTCAAGTTATACATGTTTGTGTAATGAGCTAAGCGAAATGCATGTCAACATCAACTGTATGATGTGTGAGAGTATACTTTTAGCATGAGTTTGCGTCAATATGATGGATGTAACGAACAACAATAAATATATAGGAAGTGGTACACAACAACACTAACACTACTAGTAAATTAACTTTTCATTTTTGTTTAATATGACACTTAAATCGTCCATTTGTATGCAATATATGAGCCATTGAGATCTTCCAAAGGTCTTTACTCCAAATACATATTTGTACATAGGGTTAATATACACAAAAGTTACTAAAGTTTACGGAAAATTTGTCCTAAGTTACTAAAGTTTTTTTTTTTTTTGTTATTCAGGTTACTCAAGTTAACGGGGTTTATTGTAAGAGTTACTCAACGTTTAAATAAGTGACATTCTTGTTACTATGAGGGTGGGCAACCGGATGATTTACCGGTTCCCTTGTCCACGTCATCACTATAGTTTGAGATGTTACAAGCAAGTTACTATAGTTCACGGGGTTTATTAAATAGGTTACTGAACTTTAAAAAAAAGTTACAATCCGTTTTTATACATTTATGTATGTTTTATCTGTTTTCGTTTTTTTACGTTTTCCTCCATTTTCGTACGTTTTTATACGTATTTATACGTTGTGTACGTTTTCTTTGTTGTCATTCTTTTTTTTACGTTTTTCTCTATTTTCGTACGTTTTTGTATATTTCCGTATGTTTTTTTACGTTTATATCCGTTTTTATACGTTTGTGTATGCATTTCTCTATTGTCGTACCTTTTTTTACGTTTCTGTACATTTGCGTACATTTTTGTATAGATTGTCCATTTTCGTACGTTTTTGTATGTATTTATCCGTTTTTATATGTGTGTGTACGTTTTTCTCTATACCTTTTTACGTTTTCTTACATTATTGTATGGTTTTGTACATTTTCGTTTATTTTCATACATTATCTTACGTTTTCATACTATTTTTGCGTTATTCTACACCTTTGTATGTATTATATGTTTTATATGTATGTATGTTTTATATTTTTTATCCGCTTTTATACGTTTGTATGTTTTATATGTTTTTATGTTTTGTATATTTTATCTTCTTTAATACGTTTGTATGTTTTATACGTTTTTACGTATAAAAATGTAAGAAAACGTATAATAACGTCCAAAAAAATATAATAACATCCAAAAGTGTATAATAATGTGTGAAAACATATCAAAACAAAGAATTTCTTCAAAAAAAAGTCTAATAACGTCCAATTATGTAAAAAAAAACATACAAATGTGTGCAAAATTATAAAAAAAAATATGCAAAAACAGACATAAATGTAAAAAAATATAAACGTATAATAACGTCCAAAAAGTTGTTGTAAAAAAACGTATAAAAGTATACACAGTTTTAGCAACTTATTTGTATATTAACTTAATGTAAAAGAATGTAAACATATAGTAACTTAAATGAACATTTTGGCAAACTTTAGTAACTTATTTGTATATTAACTCATTTTTTTAAAATAAATGAAATCTAAAATATTTGCCACGTAGTATTATTACCGGTAATTTTAGGTTATCAAAACAAGAGTAACAAATATAACCGGTTACAATAAGTTGAGTGACCTGAATAGCAACAAAAAAAACTTTAGTGACTTATGACAAATTTCCCGTAAACTTTAGTAACTTTTGTGTATATTAACCCTTGTACATATATGGTAAAGGGGCCCATTCAATCATTGCATATCTATTAGTTTTCATTTTTTTTCTTTTAGGCTCGAGGTAGAGCAGTTTGGTAACTCGTAAGGCTCGTAACCTTGAGGTCATAGGTTCAAATCCTGTTTCCGCAATACTTTTTGTCAAAATAAATTTACATATCTAGAACGTAGGGTTATTTTATCCGCTATAATTAAGTTTGAAAGTTCTCTAAGCAAACTCTACCTTAGGAACAGTTAGAGTTACTGCCGCCGTTTACCTGGGTTTCCATTCAATGCTTATAACACTTTTCCTTCCGACTTTCCAGCACCGGGAAGGTGTCAGACTCTATACATCGTGTTACCACTTAGCAGAGTAATACTTTTTGTCAAAAAAAAATTGACATATCAAGAACATTAGGTTATTTTATCCGCTATAATTAAGTTTGCAAGTTCTCTAAGCAAATATGTAAAACAGACTAGCAAAGTTTTTTTTTTTTTTTTTTGATGCAAAGGTGAATCAATTATATTAATCTCCAAACTTTACATCATAAGAATAAAAGATAAGATTTTGGACAGCTCCCAAAATCTGATACAGAATGATAAGAATACACTGGTCTTATACAAACCAGAACAAACATGTATGTGATATCAGACATACTAAACTCTGATTTACCAAGGCAAAAACAAAGCTCCTCTTCATCAAAACAGCCATACTATGAACCAAATTCACCTTTTAAAAGCACCTACCATCTAGCTACATTTCCACAACTCCATTCTACCAAGCTACTCAACCATCAACCACATCAGACAAGGTAGAAATAGAGAGTGGCATCACTAGGAATCCATTACCCATCCATGGGGGGTGGGGGGGGCTCTGCCAAACATCCTACATTTCCTTCTCAATGGAAGGCTTCAGATGTTTAGGAACACTCTCCCTCTATGATGACCAACCATTTCCTCCTGTGATGGTGTATTGGGAGGACCAAGAAGGATCATCTTTCATTCCTCTCTATTCCACCCATCATACACCATCCGCCCAAACCATTTACCTTTCACACAGAAAGACCCTACTTTATGGTACATCCCCACTGACTAGACCTCCTATTTAGCCAAACAAGTCTATCTAATTCCCCCCAGGGCCAAACTGGAGCAGAACAGGAAGGTTATCATAGGTATAGTCATGCAGATGGGACTCCAAGGTACAAGGTATCTATTCTGTGTAATGGCCTGCAATACTAACATCAGCAATCCAAATATGCTGATGTTATCAAAATCAGATACCCCTTAAGTAGCAGGGGAGAATAGAGATCATACCACTAGAATCAAACCACCAAGAACATTCACCCATCAAAATTCCACTGACATGTGCATCTTATCTCTCATTCATAACCACTTCCCACTCTTTGCAAACTTTCACCACTTTAGCAGTCTTTTTCACAGTTAGACTTGATAATTTCAGTCTCATGTAGTTGATTATAGTCACAATCAAATCTTTACTATCTTTCTGTTCATTAGAGAAGACCCTCTTGTTTCTTTCAGTCCAGATGAAGTAAACACATCTTTGCTACAAGAATCCTGCTCAAAATACTTCTAATGGATCTATTATGTCTTGTATTAGTCATTCTGACCATTATATCATCCCATTTCTCTGGAAGTGAACTATGTGCAGCTTTTACTTTTAGAGTAGACCAGATATCATTAGAATAATAGCACTCAAAAAACAGATGATTCAGTGAATCTATACAGCTACCACAGAAGGCACAAGTCATATCCTTTTCAGGATACCATTTCTTCAACCTTTCTTGAGTGGATAATCTTCCTTGGGCAGCCATCTAGAGAATAAAAGAGTGTTTTGGTGTGAAATTTGAGAACCACACTAGATCATGCCACACCACTTTATCACCATGTTGTCTTAAGTCATTCCATACTCTATAGGTAGAGTAATTAACACAGTTTCCTTCATTAGTGTACCACATGCATTTGTCATTTGAATTTGTACTTAATGTAGGAGTAAGGATAGTTGACAAAGTTGGAAATTCAAGTGTCCAGTTCTCAGGCCAGTCCCATTGGTTATTGCAGATCATGTCTTTGATTTTCAATTTATGACTTAACCCAGCTTGGTCAATAGCCTCCATAGGAATGAACTTGCTTATTGGATCAGGTCCCCACCATCTATCATGCCAAAGAAAAATACTCTTTCCATTACCCACTTGCCACATGACATTATTTATGACTTTATCTCTTAGATTTAGAATCTGTTTCCAGCCATAACTTGAGGTTTGATCCTTGTTAATCACCCAAATACTGTCTCCTTTCAGCTTAGACTTATGAATCCATTTCACCCATATTGAGTCCTTGTTGCACACAACATTCCATAGATGTTTGGCCATTAAGACTTCATTCCATTTCTCAAGATCTTTAATGCCTAATCCCCCTTCACTTTTAGCCCTTCAAATTTGATTCCATGCTACTTTAGCCTTCCCTTTGGACATCTCACCTTGGCACCATAGAAAACCCTTTAGCAGTGTATTAATGTATTTAATCACAGCCTTAGGCAGGATGAAAACAGAAGCCCAAAAAACTTGCATTGAGGACAAAATTGCAGCAATCAACTGCAGTCTTCCAGCATAAGATAAAAGCTTGTTTTTCCAGTTACAAACTTTATCCTTTACCTTGTCAATCAGGCCTTTGCAGTCAGTGAAACTCAGTTGTTTTGTGACTAAAGGAACACCCAAGTAGGTAACTAGGAGGCAACCAATTTTGAATGGAAGAATGGCTAGAATATCCTGCTTGACATTAGCTTGAACATTGCCAAAGAAGACAGTACTCTTGCTTATGTTAGGATTTAATCCTGAAATACTACTAAACTTCTCCATTGCAGATTTGACCACTTGGACAGAGTTTAGATCCCCATTACATAGAACCAAAAGATCATTAGCAAAACAGATATGGGAGATTTTGAACTCCTTACATCCCCAATGATACTTGAACCTACCATTATTTTCAATCTGTTTTTTCAAAATGAGAGTAAATACTTCCATCACAAGAGTGAAAATGTATGGTGACATTGGGTCCCCTTGTCTTAGACCTCTACCAGCTTTGAGGTACCCATATATTTCATTGTTAACATTGATAGTGAAAGTAGCCCCTCTGACACAAATCATAATCCACTGAATCGTTTTCCTAGGGAACTTAAACATATGCAGAATTCTTTCCAAAAACTCCCAATTCACAGTATCATAGGCTTTTTGAATGTCTATTTTCAAAGCTACTCTTCTTGCTCCATTCTTCCAATTGTAGCCTTTAAGTAATTCTTGAGTCAATAAAATGTTATCAGTGATTTGACTTCCTGGTATGAAGGCACTATGGTTTTGACTAACAAGATTACACAGAGACTTCTTCAATCTATTGGTCAGGATTTTGCTTATGATCTTATAGAGCACATTGCAACAGACAATAGGTCTGTAATGAGAGACCTTTTGGGGAGTTTTACTCTTAGGGACCAAAGTGATAAGAGTAGAATTGATTTCACCAAGAAGCTTGCCATTGTTGAAAAATTCTTTTATAGCCTCACATACATCACATCCTACAATGCTCCCAGCTTTTTTTTTAAATCTTGCAGTGTACCCATCTGGACCTGGGGCTTTGTTGTCACAAATGTCAAAAATGGCATCTTTGACCTCCTTATCAGTAACTCCACAAATCATTTTGTTAGTATCGTCATTAGAGACTGTATTGGCATTCAGACTTTCAAAATCCATACTTTGCACAGGGACTGCAACTCCAAGAAAACTCTGAAAATGTTGAACAAATTGATCAGCAACTTGTTGGCCTTCAAATCTCAAACCATTTTCATTATTGACTGCTTCAATTCTACTTTTATGTGCCCTTTCCTTTAGAACTGCATAAAAGTACTTAGAATTTTTGTCCCCATCACTTAGCCAATCAATTTTAGCTTTCTACATTAGGAACTTCTCTTCATCTTGAATGGCTGATTTATAATTTTGTAGAATAATAGCTTCTTCCTGTTTTAGAACACTATTATGAGGGTCTTTGTTAATTCTGATTTCGATAGATGTCAGATTATTCCTCAATTCCACCACCTTCTCATGAAGATTACCATACTTCCAACTTAATTTTTTCATATGGACCTTGAGAGCTTTGATTTTCTTTACAAGAATAAACATTTTACACCCATTAACTTGAATCTGCCACTCTCTCTGCACAATATTAAGAAATTCAGGTTTGTCAGTAATGAAGTTTGAGAATCTAAATGCCCTATTCTTTTTCCTTATTATCTTAGGGAAGATAAGGATAGCTGGGCTATGATCAGATGTAAGATGAGGGAGAAAATGGGCATAAGATGCAGTGAACATGCTCATGAAGTCAGTGTTTCCCAAAACTTTATCAATTTTCTTCATAATCGCATTGCTTGGATTCTTTCTACTTTGAACCCAGGTGAAATGAACTCCAGTACTATTAATGTCTTCAGCTTCAATATCATTCAAACAGTCTTGGAAATCAACCATGTCATTAGTTTTGCATGAACCACCTTCTGAATGATCTTCATTATTTAAGCTAACATTCCAATCACCCATAAGCACCCAAGGACTGTCATTCACAATACTTTTATACCTCTTAAGAGTATTCCATAGATTTTTCCTTTCTTTGCCTGAATTTGCAGCATATACAAAACAACAGAAAAACTTTCTTCCACTTTCTTTTATCTCAACCACACACAACATAACTTGATTAGTTGAGTGCAACAACATAACATTGACAACTTCTTGGTTCCAACCAATGATGATTTTACAACCTTTGTTACTCTCTTTCATATTAGAACACCAATGCCAATCCCCATATACAAACTCACAAATCTTTTTAATCTGATTCTCTTTAATATGTGTTTCAACTACTACACAAATGCTCAACTTCTCATCAGTCATAAACCTCTTCACATTCTTTTGCTTATCCTTATTACACATACCTCTTACAATACATACAACTATCTTAAAATCAGTTTTCAATGTTCCCATTGAAAAGCTTATTAGAGGATGCCTAATGCAGCATATCACTAGCTTTACCAGCTAAGACATTCTCTGTCATACTCTGATCAATAACATTCATCTCATCAAACACATCTTCAATATCAGGGCATTCTTCACTCCATTTGTTCTTCTATTGTTCTTTAAAATAGTTGTGCATTCTGTCATTCCATTTCACAGAGTCTTCCAAATTTGGGTACCTTTGATTATCAACAAATTTCTTCACAATCTCATTTTCAATACTTACTTTTTCATTAGGACACTCAGATTCACCCATATCTTCAAGAACAACATACTTGTTTGCACTCCTTCTTATTTCCTACACAGTATTTGGACTTGCTCTCTATGGGCTTTTGGGGCTTATTGGTTTTGGAGTTTTTTGGGTAGAAGTTTCAGGTTTATCAGTACTAACCCCTGGGTCATACATTGGTTCAGGTACGACATTGCTTTGTTTTTGTCTGAATTCCTGTCTATTCCTTGGCTTCCTAAATCCACCTTTGTTCCCCATACCTGCTGCTTGCCTCCTATTACCCCCATTTCCAGTATTCTCTTTAGCATTCTCAGCCTCTTTGTTTGTTATGTTTGTAGCTTCCTTGTTCATTCCACAGTTATTATCATGATGCCCAAACACTTTGCACATACTACATCTAGGAGGTTTCCATCTATACTCAACCTTTACAAATTTTGAGAAAGTAGTCACATGTTCTTTACTTTTGTAACACAGCTCAATCTTTTCCTTGAATTCTAATTCAGCCTTGATTTCAACTAGAACTCTTGCATACCCAATATTACTAGACCCCTCATCACACATTTTAGTAGTAGCCTTGTCCATCATTATTGGGGTACCTAAACTGCTAGCAATAGCACTTATCCCTTTGACAGTGGATGCCTCAACTGGAACATCATGCAGTTTAACCCAACAAGGTAGACTAATAGGATCACTTCTGTCAACAATGATATTAGGGTCCCACTTTTGCACAAGCAAAGGCTTATTGTTCACCAACCAGGGTCCACTTTCAAGTACATGAAGCATACCCTCCATTTCTCTAAACTTGAATAAGTACATACCACTTTGAGCTACAATTTCCTTAAGACCAAACTTACTCCACATTCTTACTAGATTGTACTTAAGCTCATAATAGGACATTTTACAACCAACAAAATGACCACATAGAGTTAGCATCCATTTCTTACTTCCTTCTAGTATTAGCTCATCATCAAACAACACAACTTCCCTTCCCTCATCTATCACAGTAGGTATCCAACTAAGCTTATTCATCACATGAGTATTAGCAGGTTTGACAATATCAGCAAAGGTCTTATCATTAGCTAACACATTAATATCACTACTAACAGCATCATTAGTACTATGAGTCTGGGCTCCTACACTAGCAGTTTCATTAATGGTTTCAGTGCTAGGAGTTGGACTTACATTGCTTGCTTTCTGACTACTATCATTGCTTATCTGTGCTGTAGTCATTTTCCTCCCAAATGACTCTCCAAGAGTAGGAAACTCATTACCAGTCAGTACAATCCCTTCCTCATCATTTCCCTTAACCACCTTGCTTCCCAAATTTTCACTATCATCACTTGTAATACCTTTATCCAACAATCCCTCAGTTTCAGCCTCCTTTGTTCTGTTATCATTACTCTTATCTTTTACAAGCTCACAAACAGTGTCCTTATACTTATTATGTACCTTAATTTTTCTTTTAGAAGCTCTGCCTTTTGATGACATGTTTGAACTCACAATTATCACAATTAGAGAGTAAAAAATGTATCAGTTAATCTGTAATTGTGATTTGAAGAGTGTAAATTGAAAACAGAATTTTGGCGCCAAAATACTCAAAACTGGGTTTTGTATTAATCGTTGTTAAAATTTGGGGAAAATAGCATCAATAGGTGCGGAATTGAAAACTGAATCGATTACACGGTTTAGTTTTTAGAATTCATGAACAGATTCAGTGTAATTGATTGATTTCAAGGTTTTTTAATGGTGGAAAATTGGCGGGAAAAGTTGTTTGGGGAGAGAGAAAAGGTACATGGAAAATTGATTTTTGCACTAGCAAAGTTTCACCTTCTGCATTCCTTTTGTGCGTCTTTCTTAATAACCATGCTAACTAGATAATATATTAATATGATTACGTACAGTAAACATACCACAAAGGGTCATGAAGAAGAAAAAATATACTAACGTGAGTTAAGAGGTAGTAAGTATATAAATTCATTTTAGACAATTTTTAACCAGTTCAACCTACCTGAGCAAAATCTTTATGGTTGTTGTTTTCTGAATTTACCCTTTTCATACTGTTATGTATGACACAGGATTTGAAATTTAAAGGTTTGGCCTCGTTGTAAATTAGATTGAAATTATTCATCAAAGATACCGTTGAAAACACATTGGCAATACAAGGGAGGCATCTATATCTAGACAAACAGAAAATAAGGATACTGCTGTGAAAACTACTAATGCTTTTGAGGTAGTGATCATTGAAGTGGACGAAGGAGTATTGGATAGTGTGGAGCCTAGTTCTAATTTAAATACATTACCTACTGTGAAGACACCAATGGATAAGGGCATTGTTTCCAATAAGGAGCATACTGCTAAGGAAGGCACTACTAGTACGCATGGTAAGAATGTGCATGTTGGTGATGATAGTGAGAGTGATCATGTGGAAGCATTTGATGATGAAACAACTAGTTTCATGGCCTCTGGAGATGGAAATGGATTTTGTGTTGGAATTATATAACATGACTAATCATAAATATAAATAATAAACATCAAGTACACATGTGGAAGTGTATAGGAAAGATTAACGAATAATTAATTAACATAAACAAGACTATGCGTACCTTTCTTGATTCTAGCCGAACAAGAATCAAATCCACAAAACTAGCAATTGGATGAACCCTAATTATTATAGGATTATGTGAATTACCCCTTACCTTTTTGTAATTCAATCCAAGAATACTAACAATAATGTGTTAGTACCACTTTCTTGTACACACGTACTATACCGAATTAAAGGAATGCTAGTTTTAATCAAACAAATAACTTTGTATGGAAAAAGATGTAGATCGACACCTATGAGAGGGTGTACGTTGGAGCAAAACACACACAAAACAATTTTAGGTTTAGCTTAATGAGTACAAGAGATAAATTACAAACACCATTGGTTTTGTATTTATACCCAAACTAACTTGTTGAACAAGTTTGAGTTGTAGATGGGTTGGGTTTGGGTCCTTGTGGCCGATCGGTTTGTTATCCCAGAAGGGATTCCGGAACCTTCCCAATATTTACAACTTAGTCCTTTTCCAATTACATTTAACGACCGTTAGTCCATTACAACTAATTACTTAACGTCCGTTATGTTATTTCGTTTAATTAATAAATAAATATAACATTTATATTTAATTATTAACTTTGATTCTCATACGCAAAGTGTGCAATCCCGTGGTCTCGAGTTCGATCCTAACACACGTCTATTAATTTATTGTCCATTAAACCACAGCTCCCACTTGGACATATCTTAATAGAGTGATCACATCGGTTACCGTCTAGCAACACTTCGATGCCTCTAGTACAACTCGAGCAAGGATCCTGGAAAACCTTTTAATGATTTCTCATTATTATTATCCTTTTGTTTCTAATACCATGTTAATTAAAGATATGGAATTAAGTCATTCTTTATTCAACTATTTTGTTTCTCGTTATAAGTGATTGAGCAAGATTACCAAATCTTCTAAACAAATTTAGGGGAGATTTTGGGTGTGGCCACACAAACATCTTGTCAAGCCTACGAGGGGCCCGACAGTATTAAACTTCAAATAAATTTGAAAGAACAAATTCTATCTTGACTACGAGAATAACCCACGAACTTTGCAACACTTCAGGAAACAACCCTTATGACTACCAGTTACGTATAGCGTTAAGTTGTTCCACAGAAGTGCACTACATTCATGACACTTATCTGGTATCTCAAGTCTGAGGATAACTATTCATGATTTACTTACTAACAATATTCATAAAGTAAAATCATGTAGTTGGGATAAGTCCTATATTCAATTTATTGAATGTTATCTGAAATTGGTATGCTTTCTCATCAATATACTTTCAAGTATATTCTACCATATCTCTCAGATTTTTCTTAGTTTAATGATACTCGCATATCATTAATTGACAATGGACGATTTAGAATAAATAAATTTATTCACGGATTAAACATGCAAATATATGATACAATATATTATAAAATCAAACATACCAAGTATTTGATTTATTATAACAATTGTTTAACATCCCTTATCCAAATACCAAATAGATCAATGCATGAAAATTCCAATTGATGAATTATGCCTCAAGTAATGACAATCATACTTGTTGACAAGACATAAATCAACCAACTTGATCTATCATAATTTTGAGAATACTTATTTCAAGAATTCAATTAGTGAAGTCCTTGTATGTGTGCATTCACCAATCCACATAATAATTCATAAAGTGTGTGACATCCTCTATCACCAATTTATGACAATTTAAACTTTCAAACATTTTAAAGTTTAAAATATTCTTATTCTTTTAATGTATAATGCAACTGCGCTCTTAGTATCACAACTAGTTCACATGGCCATTAACAAGGACGAAATCCTACCATGACTAGTATTGAGTGTCATCTCAATTAAACCAGCATTATTGTATACAAATAACAATATGCTCATTAAAACTCCGTAAACTTTAATATATTATTGTGTAATGTTTGATGTCTTCCAAACTTTCAAGTTTGAAGCTAATGACAATTTTGCACAACAATTGGCATATTGTTCATCCATAGAATCTAGGAGCAATTCCAGGCTGAGGATGTAATTCTTTTATAATATTCATTACACAAGTTATCTAATAACTTTCAGTTAGATATCAATGTTGTCAAATCACTTCTTATTCAAGAATGATACAACAATTTTAATACACAACATGATGTACATGATGAATCTACAGGTCAAACTTAGATTTCATTCATGTTCTATCTTGTCAAAAGATATTTATCCATTTCCCAAATGATATATCATGTTTTATTAAAATCATTTATTTTTACTGCACATGTTTATTAATAATAAACATATATTCCAAGGTTTTATGTTTTAATTCTTAAATCTTACAAGTAAAGTTTCATTCCAATCTAAGACTTAACATTTAGCTTACAAGGAATGTTACTTCCTATATGTTATACAACATATAAGATTTAAAACCTTAACATGATACTCCCACTAGCTTTCAGGAATACTTAAAATTTATCTTATTTCAATTATAAATCAAAACTAGAATTTAATAATTAAACATAAGAATAATTTCATAGATGCATGCATTTATCCATTCAGGAATTATTGCACTTCGTACACTACCAACGATTATATGAATTCAAAAAAACCTTTCAATTACTTACCGTCCTCGCTCAAGTAATTCTTCAAGAAAGAGTTTTGGTATTCTATTGTCATATTGCATATTAATGAAAACAAGTATGACAATTATCATCTTTATATATTTAATGTGTCTAGAAAAGAATATTCAATCATAATTAATTGCTTAAGTATGATTAATAATTTTGTCATAAGACATGCATTAAATATGTGTACAATATTTGTCCATATGATTTCTACATAGAGATTTAAACCACTAGAGTTTTCCATCTAATTGAAGAAACTCATCTTCATTCTCTAGTCTAACTATTAAGATAAACCAAATTTTCAAAATTGATTATCTTTATGGACAGCATCCTTAACATTAATAGTATGAGTAATTTACCCAATTCAATATTTTGGTAATCCATCATAATGATTATCAGGTTTACTATAATCCTGTAACTCATATTTCTCAGCATATAAGTCAAATATCTGAGATATCCTTGCAGATCTATGAATGAAAATTCCATCATCTTGAGGTCTATCATTTTCATATCTAACCTCATCATGATATTTACTAGTGTATTTAAGAAGATTTTGTATTTTGTAATTTTATCTTTCAAGATAAAAAAACTCCCACTTGCCTTTTGTAATATATAGACTATCTATATATACTTAGCAATTAGAGCAAAACTACATTGTTCTCTTTTTGGGACATTACAAATACACATTGATAATTCCTGACTTAAGTTTGTTAATAACCTATTCATAAGTAGTTTAACAAATTCAGAATCTTCAATTTTAAAACTTAATGTGATTCATCAAATTCCATAATAAAATGGTGTTTTATCAATCTTCTAGGGTGGAGTCATATTGAGTATATTCAATTTATACTCAATTTTCTAACCTTGTTACTTTTTAAGAAAGAAGTTATGGTTATCTTGAATCAAACAAATCAAATAGATTTTGATTCTCCTAACTGAACATACCATCAACTTGTGGTATTCATTAGAATTTAATATTGTAAGACAATCTAACAATATATAAGATAAACATATTCCTTTTGGCTTACCTATTTACCAACTAAGTCAATGTAATGGTATAATAGACTTTTCAAGCCAATTGCATGCTTTATAACATAAGTACTCTTTAACCAAGTCACTTCATATCCATGTCTCATCAAGAAAACATAAACTGTTATAATCCCATTTAACGTTATAAATCATTGATCAACCCAATGACTTCTTGTATGTGTCTTAATTAAAAAACCTAACAAGTTAACGTCTTACTTTATTAAAAGTCTTAAAAGACTTTATGTTTATGTCTTTACAATGAATCATAAACATGTTTAACTAAAGTAATTATGAAAACAACTCTTGGTTTCAATAGTAATTACAAGTTAATTTATTTACTTCACAATAATGTAGGACTACATTATTTTTCATTTATGCCATTCCAAAATACATAAATAAACAAATTGAAGTAGTATTATATTTCTTCATTTATTTATGTCATTCTAATAATACATAAATATTTAATTTGAAGTAGTCTTATATATCATTTTGACACATGTTCTAAATACTTGTCTAATTCTAAAAAACGCAAATATGTCCATGCAAGGTCTGACTTCACATGGAGATTTACTTTGTTGTTGCAATCTCGCCAAGTTCTGACATGACGTAAATTGCAACACCAAGTGTTTCTTGAATTAGATATGTACAAGTCATATTAGAACGTTAGTCTCTTACCTTGCAGTGAAGAGAATCCGTTACATCATATACCTATATGTTGTACCTTGCACACAATATAGATTTCTCCCACTTGTGCATGGAACAACATCATGTAGCAGATAAGCAACACGACATATGTTTGTTTATGTGACCAATATGATTGTGTCATTGATATTAGCATACCTAGTAGATGTAGAACCACTTCATTGTCTAATAAGGAAACGTACATGACTATCCTTGAAAACATAAGTGTCTACAAGTGGAAAGTAATTATCTTGAGACATTCTTGAGATAATCTGGGTTACTACCAAGACGAAAAAGCATGTAACTCCCACTGAATTAGAGATTATTACATTAACTCCTTATTCAGTAATAAGAACACAATACTCCCACTGGATTTGACAACATTGTAAGTGTATCATTAACCAGCGAAAGAAAATAGCGCTCTATTTACTTCCCTACACTTTTGAGAAAGTCCATACATAAAAATTACTTATGTACTAAAAGAGTGTATTCTACTATGTAGATGATGAACTATCCATCAATGCTATTAACTTGAAAAATTGGGCATGCAATTTCTTTCTTAATAGTTCTACTATTCCAACAATTGTAAGTAGTACTTTTTAAATGGTCAAAACAAAACAACTAGATAAAATATGCTAGTTTGTCTTTCACCAATTATACAGTAATTAGTCTAACTTCTAATTTAATAACTCAGAAATATGCAATTTTCTTAACTATTAAAATTTGCTTACGAGTTATGTATTTAGAATTTAGACAATTCTAATTGTCCTATCATACCTTTCTTCATTCATGAAAAGAAATAGGATTGAATCTCACTCTTTCTTATGAAAAGAGGACTAGGTTTATTCTTTTAGTAAAGTTGACTCTACCAAAAAACCCTTGCAGGTGTAGATCAATTTACCAATACAGGAATAACTTTCGTTTACGGTTTAATGTTGCATTAATACATTTAAAGAATTTTCAAAATTCAATTTTAGTATTTTCGATAATTAAACTTTTCAAGAAAATAAAATACCCAAGGTAATATTCATATAACCATAGAATTTTCTCGAAAACTAGGATCCAAATTATCGTAGTTCCATTACATCAGTTGATCTGCTAGTAACGAAAGCACATAATAGGGTAATCTGTCGAACAATAATTGGCAAACAATTTCCAATTCCTAGATCATTATCGGATTTATATTTTCCAACGCTATTGCAAATATAAACATGTTTCATCCCATCTTATGCCATGAGTCCAGGTCTCACTTCCTACTCAACTTAAGTGTCTAACTTAAAGAACTGCAAATATGTCCATGTAAGATCTGACTTTACATAGAGATTTACCTGTCCATCACAATCTCGCCAAGTACTGTCATGACGTAAATTGCAACTTCAAGTGTTCCTTTTAATTAGATGGCACATAACTTAATTTATAAGGGTACTAGTTTTGATTTTATGTGGTCAAATCAAATATGTACAAAGATGTCATGCATTCATCTTGTAGCATAAATTTAATAAAAAAAAGTTTTTATTGCCAATTCATAAAGATCAAATTATCAAAGTTTTGATTGAGGTATTGAGTTCACCAATCAAGGAATTTAGCGTTAATTATCGTCCATTATACCGTAATTTTGCATAAGTGTAAACACTTAGTGTTTTCGGGTAATTACTGTCACAATTCTCAATTTCCGGTCATATTTCAAATTTTACTATTTATCTCGGGAATTTACTATTCATCGGTTACTATTCATCATTTTACTATTCATCGTTTTCGAAGTCGATTTGATATGCTGAGAAAATATTTCAAAATTTTACTATTCATGAAACACTATTCATTCCCGGAGAAAAATTTATATTTCATTAACGTATATTTTTCTTATTAAATAAACGCTATCGTACGATCATTTATTTTGAACAATTGATCCGACACTTTCCAAAAATTATCCTGATATATTTTTATACTCATTTTAAGACCATAAATATTATATTATTAGTTTACCCGGTGTTTTAAATTTATTTTGTATATAAATTGTTATATAAATATATTTACGACGGTTTCCGTAAATTCAACTCGATAATTGTTATTTCACTCAATCCTTGTAAGAAATATATTTTTATAATTTTTACGACTTCGATATATTTTATTATGTTCCGTTAAAATCGATTTCTAGCTAACGTTACACTAAATAATTAATTAAATGTACGAAATACACATTATATTTAACTTAAACTATATTTAATCAACTAAAACACAAAACTCTTTTTCCCTAGCCACCCATGCCGACCCTTCCCCTAGTCACAATATGTCACAAACTTGATTTTTGCTACTTCAAGTTAACCTATTCACTTTGGAAGATATTTGCAACACACATGTATTATATTTTATTAAAACATATAGCAAACACTTACATTAAGGTAAAACCAAGCCAACTTCTCTCCATTTTCTTTGTAGAAATCGTCCAAGGCAAAGATCAAGAAGAAAACATTGGATTTTCCATGGATCAAGTGTTAAACAACTCTAGATTACTTCTATTTAAGGTTTTGCAATAAAAACCTAGGGTATTTAGGATAAACCTTGTTCTATAAACCTCATCACTATACTAGTAAGCATTTCATGATCTTCATAACTCTTTCATATTCATATTTATGATATTTCATCATTTTTGCAAGAAAACATGCAAGTTACATGTGAGTCTATACCACTTTATTTGTTTTTAAGTACTATTAATGAATATATATCATCCTATAATTATCCTTTGAAACATATCATTTTTGATGATGTCTAGGAACCCATGACACCCTAAGAAGGTGTATGGTAGGTTTAGAATAACTTTGGCGTTGATTTGAAGTGGTTAGAATAAGTATTACGCGAGAAAAATCATTTTCGACAACAATAAATAGTGGTCTGATCTTATTTGTGAAATCTGAAAATTTCGACAGTTTACAAAATATTTTGGGCTAGATATTCAGAAAATATACTTTAAAACGAAAACGTGGTCGCTTGAACGGATTAAAACGGAGTTATAACGAAGAAGTTATGCTATTTTCAAGTTTAACGACAAAACTATTATTCCGGAAAATTTCAGCATGCTGTCCCAAACTTTTACGAGTCAAAAATAAGTCTTAAGCGTTATCAAATGAGTCGATTTATCAAAAATATATTAGTATACTTTAACACGAAGCTAAGGACATATAAAACGTAGAAAACGGACTTGTAACGATTAAATTACACGCGTTTAAACAAGGTTGTCGTAACTATTTCATATAAGCATAACTAATATATTTTCTAATAGCCAAAAATTACGGCCGCGAATGACCATTTTGAGGGTCATTTTTAAAATCGATAGAGTACTTTTTATAAACGATGTATTCTAGTAAAAGTAAGTTCACCTAGCCTATTTTCCAAAATGTCCAACCGTTCGTCAAACGGAGTTGTAACGAGTAAGATACGGTCACTCAAACTTTGCCGAAAACTACCCTTAAACTATATTTTTGGTACAAGTACCCTACTTTACCTATGTTTTTCTCCATGATCGAGACCTCTATGATAAAAATGTAAAGTTAAGACCTTGAGATAATGCTACAAGCTTTCCAAAACTGTTGAGTTTGTTTCCTAACACTCGATATGCACCATTTTACGACTAGCTTTTCGAGGCCATTTAGTCACCTTCATGAATTGTCAAATGACATTGTTTTGCGACGAAAAGTTATAATTTCTTAATGAATCACTAAATGATTATCGTAGGATATCATTTCGACGTAAGTACTTGTAAAGTAAATTATAACTTGATAAGACGTTATAAACTTATTTTCGACGATAAACTTTATTTTCAAATGTACAAGTGGTATGGATATCATATGAGTTTGCATGCACGACATTGTTTCATGAATTACATTAGAACACATCATTCATATTAGGTTGCAGATAGAGATTGCACCTCATTTCAGTGTATCTACTTTTGTCATCATAATCATTGCATCAGGTGAGTTCGTAGCCTCACTTTTACTCGTTTAATCAAATATGTACAAAGATGTCATGCATTCATCTTGTAGCATAAATTTAATAAAAAAAACTTTTTATTACCAATTCATAAAGATCAAATTATCAAAGTTTTGATTGAGGTATTGAGTTCACCAATCAAGGAATTTAGCGTTAATTATCGTCCATTATATCGTAATTTTGCATAAGTGTAAACACTTAGTGTTTCGGGTAATTACTGTCACAATTCTCAATTTCCGGTCATATTTCAAATTTTACTATTTATCTCGGGAATTTACTATTCATCATTTTACTATTCATCGTTTTCGAAGTCGATTTGATATGCTGAGAAAATATTTCAAAATTTTACTATTCACGAAACACTATTCATTCCCGGAGAAAAATTTATATTTCATTAACGTATATTTTTCTTATTAAATAAACGCTATCGTACGATCATTTATTTTGAACAATTGATCCGACACTTTCCAAAAATTATCCTGATATATTTTTATACTCATTTTAAGACCATAAATATTATATTATTAGTTTACCCGGTGTTTTAAATTTATTTTGTATATAAATTGTTATATAAATATATTTACGACGGTTTCCGTAAATTCAACTCGATAATTGTTATTTCACTCAATCCTTGTAAGAAATATATTTTTATAATTTTTACGACTTCGATATATTTTATTATGTTCCGTTAAAATCGATTTCTAGCTAACGTTACACTAAATAATTAATTAAATGTACGAAATACACATTATATTTAACTTAAACTATATTTAATCAACTAAAACACAAAACTCTTTTTCCCTAGCCACCCATGCCGACCCTTCCCCTAGTCACAATATGTCACAAACTTGATTTTTGCTACTTCAAGTTAACCTATTCACTTTGGAAGATATTTGCAACACACATGTATTATATTTTATTAAAACATATAGCAAACACTTACATTAAGGTAAAACCAAGCCAACTTCTCTCCATTTTCTTTGTAGAAATCGTCCAAGGCAAAGATCAAGAAGAAAACATTGGATTTTCCATGGATCAAGTGTTAAACAACTCTAGATTACTTCTATTTAAGGTTTTGCAATAAAAACCTAGGGTATTTAGGATAAACCTTGTTCTATAAACCTCATCACTATACTAGTAAGCATTTCATGATCTTCATAACTCTTTCATATTCATATTTATGATATTTCATCATTTTTGCAAGAAAACATGCAAGTTACATGTGAGTCTATACCACTTTATTTGTTTTTAAGTACTATTAATGAATATATATCATCCTATAATTATCCCTTGAAACATATCATTTTTGATGATGTCTAGGAACCCATGACACCCTAAGAAGGTGTATGGTAGGTTTAGAATAACTTTGGCGTTGATTTGAAGTGGTTAGAATAAGTATTACGCGAGAAAAATCATTTTCGACAACAATAAATAGTGGTCTGATCTTATTTGTGAAATCTGAAAATTTCGACAGTTTACAAAATATTTTGGGCTAGATATTCAGAAAATATACTTTAAAACGAAAACGTGGTCGCTTGAACGGATTAAAACGGAGTTATAACGAAGAAGTTATGCTATTTTCAAGTTTAACGACAAAAACTATTATTCCGGAAAATTTCAGCATGCTGTCCCAAACTTTTACGAGTCAAAAATAAGTCTTAAGCGTTATCAAATGAGTCTATTTATCAAAAATATATTAGTATACTTTAACACGAAGCTAAGGACATGTAAAACGTAGAAAACGGACTTGTAACGATTAAATTACACGCGTTTAAACGAGGTTGTCGTAACTATTTCATATAAGCATAACTAATATATTTTCTAGTAGCCAAGAATTACGGCCGCGAATGACCATGTTGAGGGTCGTTTTTAACATCGATGGAATACTTTTTATAAAACGATGTCTTCTAGTAAAAGTAAGTTCACCTAGCCTATTTTCCAAAATGTCCAACCGTTCGTCAACGGAGTTGTAACGAGTAAAATATGGTCACTCAAACTTTGCCGAAAACTACCCTTAAACTATATTTTTGGTACAAGTACCCTACTTTACCTATGTTTTTCTCCATGATCGAGACCTCTATGATAAAAATGTAAAGTTAAGACCTTGAGATAATGCTACAAGCTTTCCAAAACTGTTGAGTTTGTTTCCTAACACTCGATATGCACCATTTTACGACTAGCTTTTCGAGGCCATTTAGTCACCTTCATGAATTGTCAAATGACATTGTTTTGCGACGAAAAGTTATAATTTCTTAATGAATCACTAAATGATTATCGTAGGATATCATTTCGACGTAAGTACTTGTAAAGTAAATTATAACTTGATAAGACGTTATAAACTTATTTTCGACGATAAACTTTATTTTCAAATGTACAAGTGGTATGGATATCATATGAGTTTGCATGCACGACATTGTTTCATGAATTACATTAGAACACATCATTCATATTAGGTTGCAGATAGAGATTGCACCTCATTTCAGTATATCTACTTTTGTCATCATAATCATTGCATCAGGTGAGTTCGTAGCCTCACTTTTACTCGTTTAATCAAATATGTACAAAGATGTCATGCATTCATCTTGTAGCATAAATTTAATAAAAAAAACTTTTTATTACCAATTCATAAAGATCAAATTATCAAAGTTTTGATTGAGGTATTGAGTTCACCAATCAAGGAATTTAGCGTTAATTATCGTCCATTATATCGTAATTTTGCATAAGTGTAAACACTTAGTGTTTCGGGTAATTACTGTCACAATTCTCAATTTCCGGTCATATTTCAAATTTTACTATTTATCTCGGGAATTTACTATTCATCATTTTACTATTCATCGTTTTCGAAGTCGATTTGATATGCTGAGAAAATATTTCAAAATTTTACTATTCACGAAACACTATTCATTCCCGGAGAAAAATTTATATTTCATTAACGTATATTTTTCTTATTAAATAAACGCTATCGTACGATCATTTATTTTGAACAATTGATCCGACACTTTCCAAAAATTATCCTGATATATTTTTATACTCATTTTAAGACCATAAATATTATATTATTAGTTTACCCGATTTTTTAATTTATTTTGTATATAAATTGTTATATAAATATATTTACGACGGTTTCCGTAAATTGAACTCGATAATTGTTATTTCACTCAATCCTTGTAAGAAATATATTTTTATAATTTTTACGACTTCGATATATTTTATTTTGTTCCGTTAAAATCGATTTCTAGCTAACGTTACACTAAATAATTAATTAAATGTACGAAATACACATTATATTTAACTTAAACTATATTTAATCAACTAAAACACAAAACTCTTTTTCCCTAGCCACCCATGCCGACCCTTCCCCTAGTCACAATATGTCACAAACTTGATTTTTGCTACTTCAAGTTAACCTATTCACTTTGGAAGATATTTGCAACACACATGTATTATATTTTATTAAAACATATAGCAAACACTTACATTAAGGTAAAACCAAGCCAACTTCTCTCCATTTTCTTTGTAGAAATCGTCCAAGGCAAAGATCAAGAAGAAAACATTGGATTTTCCATGGATCAAGTGTTAAACAACTCTAGATTACTTCTATTTAAGGTTTTGCAATAAAAACCTAGGGTATTTAGGATAAACCTTGTTCTATAAACCTCATCACTATACTAGTAAGCATTTCATGATCTTCATAACTCTTTCATATTCATATTTATGATATTTCATCATTTTTGCAAGAAAACATGTGAGTCTATACCACTTTATTTGTTTTTAAGTACTATTAATGAATATATATCATCCTATAATTATCCCTTGAAACATATCATTTTTGATGATGTCTAGGAACCCATGACACCCTAAGAAGGTGTATGGTAGGTTTAGAATAACTTTGGCGTTGATTTGAAGTGGTTAGAATAAGTATTACGCGAGAAAAATCATTTTCGACAACAATAAATAGTGGTCTGATCTTATTTGTGAAATCTGAAAATTTCGACAGTTTACAAAATATTTTAGGCTAGATATTCAGAAAATATACTTTAAAACGAAAACGTGGTCGCTTGAACGGATTAAAACGGAGTTATAACGAAGAAGTTATGCTATTTTCAAGTTTAACGACAAAACTATTATTCGGAAAATTTCAGCATGCTGTCCCAAACTTTTACGAGTCAAAAATAAGTCTTAAGCGTTATCAAATGAGTCGATTTATCAAAAATATATTAGTATACTTTAACACGAAGCTAAGGACATGTAAAACGTAGAAAACGGACTTGTAACGATTAAATTACACGCGTTTAAACGAGGTTGTCGTAACTATTTCATATAAGCATAACTAATATATTTTCTAATAGCCAAGAATTACGGCTGCGAATGACCATGTTGAGGGTCGTTTTTAACATCGATGGAATACTTTTTATAAAACGATGTCTTCTAGTAAAAGTAAGTTCACCTAGCCTATTTTCCAAAATGTCCAACCGTTCGTCAAACGGAGTTGTAACGAGTAATATACGGTCACTCAAACTTTGCCGAAAACTACCCTTAAACTATATTTTTGGTACAAGTACCCTACTTTACCTATGTTTTTCTCCATGATCGAGACCTCTATGATAAAAATGTAAAGTTAAGACCTTGAGATAATGCTACAAGCTTTCCAAAACTGTTGAGTTTGTTTCCTAACACTCGATATGCACCATTTTACGACTAGCTTTTCGAGGCCATTTAGTCACCTTCATGAATTGTCAAATGACATTGTTTTGCGACGAAAAGTTATAATTTCTTAATGAATCACTAAATGATTATCGTAGGATATCATTTCGACGTAAGTACTTGTAAAGTAAATTATAACTTGATAAGACGTTATAAACTTATTTTCGACGATAAACTTTATTTTCAAATGTACAAGTGGTATGGATATCATATGAGTTTGCATGCACGACATTGTTTCATGAATTACATTAGAACACATCATTCATATTAGGTTGCGGATAGAGATCGCACCTCATTTCAGTGTATCTACTTTTGTCATCATAATCATTGCATCAGGTGAGTTCGTAGCCCCACTTTTACTCGTTTAATTGTTTTATAAACTCTTCGGGGGAGATACATGCTCAATTACATGCTTTCACTTTACACTCATATGAACTTAAACTATATTGTTTGAACTATCATGAACTTGTTACCCTTTTGTTTCACTACTTATGCTAGTAAGTAGATTGTGCCCGAACTAAATTGATCACTATGTTATGAACATTATTATTTGAACCACTCTCCTTGATTTTGAGCCCTTCGACATATATATTTGAACTCTTTTAACTTGATAGGAACATATTGGCATAGATTTGAACACTTTAACTTGATTTAAAACATTTTGACTATTTTGAACATGTTTGACGTAATATTGAACCCTTTGACCATTTTGAACTTTTTTGACTTTATAATGAACCTTTTGACTATTTTGAACTTGTTTGACATAATATTGAACACTTTGACTATTTTGAACCTATTGACATGTTTTGAGCTCTTTGACTGTTTTGAACTTTTGAACTCGACTTAAACACTTGAACTTAATTACGAACTTTTGAATGGAACCCTTGAACTTAAATACAAACTTATGACTTGTTTGAGCTTATTGAACCGTACGTGCTATGACCTTGACCTAAAGTCTCCCATGTTCGGAGCATCACTATAAAGTCTCCCTTGTTCGGAGCATCACTATAAAGTCTCCCTTGTTCGGAGCATCACTATAATTATCACCTTGTCGGTGGAGTGTTCTCAACAATTCTCGCCTTAATGGTGGAGTGTTCTCAATAATTCTCGCCTTAATGGTGGAGTGTTCTCAATAATTCTCGCCTAGGTGGTCGAGTGACAAAGGAGTCTCCCTTGTTGGAGCATTGCAAAGTCTCCCATGTTCGGAGCATCCCTGAATTATTATATACGTGGTGCAATATTGTGAATTATTATGGTAACTTATACTCGACTATTAGACACACTATATTTTGTGCAATGGGTTGTGAACACACAGGTTGCAAGTTTTGTATGGGCGGAACTTGGAACTGAGTGGATTTACAATGCCTTTGCTTTGTGAACTATTATGATAATGTGCACTTGACTTCTAGACATACTACTTTTGGCAGTGGGTTGTGAACACACAGGCTGCAAGTTTTGTATGGGCGGAACTTGGAACTGAGTGGATTTGCAATGCCTTTGCTTTGTGGACTATACTATATGACCAAAAACTTTTCCTTTGCTGCACGAACATTCTTTAAAGGCTTTACAATTCAACCAAACTCTATGAACTCACTCAACCATTGTGTTGACACTTTTAGCATGTTTTATCTCAGGTATCTAAGGCATTCACTTCATGGCATGCATGTGGACTTATCATAGAGTCGCGATGACGACGCGTCTCACATATATTTTATGCATTTAACTATTGTTTGATTGTAACAAACTCATTTTGGTATATTGGAAATATTTTGGGACCTATGTTTTGTAAACTCTGATTATTTTACTTAATCAAACGATATTTTCAAAACGACACTTTAGGTCGTTCGATATAACTGTAACTTTGATGCTATGACAGTCATCCCCCAGGAATTCCATTCCGCTGCAAAACATGTAATTTGGGGGTGTGACAATTACCACCGAAGTGGCGCATGGAATTAAAACTAATTCGCCCTTAAGATGAGTTTGTACATTTATGGCTTACTAAGTAGCTCCAATCGAACTCACAGGGGGCAGAGAACCAGGTAAGAACTTGAAAGTCAAAGTATTCACTAGTTTGTGCAAGAGTTATAAAAATATTAGTTTTAGAACTTGAAAAGGAAATGATAATATAAGTGTATGATGTTTGACTTTTTTAGAAAGTCAAAGTATTCACTAGTTGATGCATGATGTTGACTTTTTCAGAAAGTCAAAGTATGCAGTTGACTTTTTCAGAAAAGTCAAGTATTACCAATGATGTATCATGTTTGACTTTTTCAGAAAGTCAATGTATGCAGTTTGACTTTTTCAGAAAAGTCAAATATAAACAAGTTCTATATTTTCTCCCCATTTTTGTCTCAACAAAAAGTAGAGGCGATGCGGAATGTAATGAGCCCGAGCCATTATCTCCCCCTTGATCAAAGCTCCCCCTAAATTGGGTGCTTAATGGGAAGATACATGGATTGTGAAAATAAAAGCTACAAAAAAAATGTTAGTAATAATGATCATTCACAAGCATTTCCAAACACTATGTTAAAGCACCAACAATATAATAAAAGCACCATTCATTAGTTAAAATTTTCATGATTAAAGATCATGAAAGGAGAACACAATGATGTGTTTTAGTACAAGAAAAAGGAAATAATCCTAAGAAAAGAAGAACTAGAAATGCTAATCTATGACCATCCTAATTAGATGGTGGATGAGAAAGAGCGTTGAGGCGCTCAAGTATATGATTGAGGATGAACCTCATTTCTTCTTGAAAATCAAGGACCATAACCCGTGTCCTATCAACGGTTTGGGCCATTTTCTCACAAGTTGAGCAACCATGCCTAGGGGGTAGTATGTTTGGGGAGGTTGTGGTGGTGGAATGGTAGATGTGTTGGTGTTGGTGGAAATGTTTGGGGTGGTCATGATGGATGCAAGCAAAGCATTTTGCATTTGCATAGTCTCACTTAAGTGAGAATCCACCATGCCTTTGAAGTGGTGGAGGTTGTGGAGTTCCGCTTGAATCTCCTCTCTAGTGGGATTGGCATCCCACATGCACTCCTCAATGTCCTCTAGATGAGGGGACATTGATGTGGGGAGTGAATGATCCCCATACAAAGGACCATGGATGTCTTTGTGAATGGGGTGGAAGAGAAGAGGTTTAGGCCCTAATGGGGCGTTTGGGTCAAAAGATGACCGAGGTGACTCATGAGCAATCCGCTCAATTGTGCCAAAGGATGGCAATGGTGGTGGATGATTTGGCCTAGGAGGCAAGTCATCCAAGTCCTCCAAGAAAGGATTTGGTGAAGTTGGTGGAGTGGAGAATAACTCCATAGGAATGAGAGTTGGAGACCTTGGTGAAGGTGGTGAGGGTGTTTGGGATGTTTGGATGGGTGCCGGTGGAGGTGAAGTTGGTGTTTTTGTTGGTGGTAGAGTGGTGATCACAATGTGTGATTGAGTAGGTGTGGCCAAGGTAAGGCTTGTATCATCTTGGATGGGAGATGAGATTGTGAGTGGAGAAGACTCGGATGAGGAGCTAATATTAACGAAGCAACAAGGTCTCACACTAATTCTAGCGGTTTTCTTGCAAGGTTTAGGAGAGGATTTTGTCATTTTTGACTTGGGTTTTTCTTTGCTAGATAATGGTAAGAATGAAGAAGGTGTGAAGATGATCATGGTAAAACCTCTCAATTTATAGAAGTGAAAAATTATGGAGAAATGTGTTTGATTTGATGTTAAACCATTGAAGAGATGAGGTTCCTAATGATTTGGAAGTGGGTTGAATGCTAGTCATATCACCCAAGTCAAGCCATTCAAGAGAGATGGAGTGAAGAAGAAAAGATTTGCAATAAATGTGTTCTAATCAGTGGAATTTCCTAACAATCAGATTACCCACGGATTTGAAGGTACCAAAAATTTGGTTCCTTCCTTTATGCCAAAGGGCTCCTTGGGTGGATTTTTCAAATTTTTGAATTTGGGTGGGAAATGGATTTCTTATATACCTAAGTGAATTATACTAGTTCTAATAAGAGTATAAACAAGTTAGGATTGACTTATAAGCAATGAATGGTAATTTGGAATCACGAAAGAGTCGAAATTCAGAAAGTTACCTGGAGGATCCACGACACCAAAAATTTACATGGACGGAACCCAAAAAAGGGTGTCGTCTGGTCCGCCTGTACAGGTACGGCGGCACCATTTTACATAACGGACGGTACCAAATCGTTGGTGCCGTCTGGTCCGTGCAGTGCAGAAAACTAGACAGAGTATGTTTTTAGGTGTCGGGGACTTTTCCGAAACCTGAAATTTTTCTCAAAACATGTGACACTAAACATTTCTAGTTAGGAAAAGTAAATAACACATATATAAAAATAGTGGAGCATAGATTTTGAGCAAGGCTTTTTGATTTTCATATTATAGTGAAAATGGGTAAAATTTGATAGCATACTTGTGCTATCCCCCTGCATGAGATTGTTAGCATACAACATTGTTTCAAGTTATATTATCATCCTACATAATAAAAACAACTAAATTGTATCAAACATTGATGATAATGTTTTGTTCCAAACACTCCTTAATGGACCCTTACTTGTCCAACTTCTTGTAGATCTTGTTCATCATCCTACCAATGCACTTGAACATTCCCTTAGTTTGCTTGAATTCCACTGATTCATTCTCTATCTCGGGAAGAGACGCATAATACTCATGAGGCAGAAGACGAGAGCTTGGAAGACCATCCTCGGAGCTATTTGATGATGATGATGATGGAGTTGGAGGTTTTGCTCTCTTGCCTTTTGTCTTAGCAACTCGTGCATCACTCAAAGGTACAAAGATGTGAGGGATGAGCTCATAGTGAAGGTGCATCCCTTTTGGTGTTGGTGGAATTGGTGCAAAGTTTCTATAGAGACGGGTGAGAAGCATCCCGTATGGAAGAGCCACCGATCCTTGAGTTGGAATATCAATTATTCTCCTAGCGATGTAGTAAGCTAAATTGAATGGTTGACGGGTGGACAAGTTGTAGAGCATGTGACAAAGGCAAGCGTTAATGTGATCCCTATTTCCTATGGTGCTAATGACGTTGGCTCTAAGTAGCTCCTCCCATTTCTTAAATTTGGGCTTAAGTTCATTTAGCTCCATTCCATATGGATCTCGGTTTACCTCCTTTCCCTTTCGGGTAACTCGGGTTGTATCACCCCTTGGATTAAATAGGTGTTCACGGATAACATCCTTATCGGCTAAACGGGTTTGGTAGGGAAGAGTGCGGTCATTGATAGCATCAAGAACGGTGAGTGACCATTTATCCGAGTAGAGACAAGTCCCTCGGTTGGGAATTCCTAGCACTTGAGAAAAGTTGGCTAAGGTGATGGTGTAGTCGTTTTGATTGATTCTAAACCTAAGACAAAATTCATCATCGTCTTCATCACTAAAGCCGGTCACACTAGCATAGAATTCTAACACAAACCTAGGACAAATTGGTTCATCGATGTCAAGAAGACAATCGAATTGAATGGCGGCTAGTTCTTCACGGAGATTAGTGTTTTCAAGGAAGGATGAGTGAATGGTTCTACCCTCATGGAAATACCTTGATTCTAGACCCCTAAATATTTCTACTTGTTCCTTGGAGAGTCCTTTGGTTTTGTGATGTTTGGGAATATAGCCAAGGGTGTCTTTGTGATCATAGAATTTTGCGGCTACCATGGTTATTCCTAAGAACAAGAATTAATATGTTAAAAAAAAGAAAAATGAGACTACTCATTAGCGTTTTGGTTCTAGTGTGTGCTTACATGAAAACAATTTGGAGTGGCGGTTATCTCGACTCATTTTATGCATAAAGATGGTTTTAGTGGGGTGTTTGGCAAATACTATGAGATAACCCAAATGCTCCTAATTCAATGTGGCTTCATTTGAATATACCCGGGAATGCATATTAGTTATGCAATACCTTTAGTATTCAAGAGCATGCAAGTGATGAAAGTTTAACGTTTCTATTTGTATTTAACAATGAAAAATTGTTTTCCTACAAGTGAGAAGCTTTTCAAAAATTTTGACATGGGGTGCTTGGTTATTTGAATAAGGCCTTATAGTTATTATCTATGGATTAGTGGGAAGCATGATTTGTTTATGCAATATGATAATGTAGTACCTAATTTCAATGACTAGTTATGCAATTTGCCAATTGAATTCATATTTAGTATAAAAGCATACATAAAACCCCATGTAATGATTTGTGATAGTTTTGTGCATAAATAAGAATCCTAGACTCATAATTGAGAGATAAAATGTAGTTAGGATACTTACAATGGTGTTATCTTCAGTGATTAGTGAGAGGGAAGGTGTCAATAATGAGCTTGGTTTAATGTTTACACGTTTTGGTAAAGTGGGTTTTGAGGAAGAAGATGTTTTGTATACAGCAGTTTTGCTTCTGTAGACACCACGGACCAGACGGTACCAAGATTTTGGTTCCGTCCGTGTTGTCGTTTGGTGCCGTGGCTACAGTAGCACATACAAGACGAAATTGATTTGTTTTGACTATTCTAATGTTTTGGGCTATGTTTATCCTACATGTTTGGTTCCATTAATCCTAAACCAAGTCTAAGAAGATTAAAAGGTTCTCGTTTAAGAGGCTTAGTTAAGATGTCGGCAATGTTGTCTTCGGATGATACTTTCTCGATTGAGATGTTTCCTTTTTGAACATTGTCGCGAAGAAAGTGATGACGGATTTCAATATGCTTTGTATGAGCATGTTGAACGGGATTCTTGCTGAGATCGATGGCTCCTTTGTTGTCGCAAAGTATCACAATGTCGTTGAGATGAATTTCGTAATCTACGAGAGCTTGCTTCATCCAAAGAGCTTGTTGACATGCTTTTCCGGCTGAGACGTACTCGGCTTCAGTAGTTGAGATGGCTAAAGCCGTTTGTTTCTTTGCAAACCATGAGGTGAGACAATGTCCAACAAAAGTGCAAATACCACTTGTACTTTTTCTATCGACATAATCAGCGGCATGATCCGAGTCGGCATACACTATGGTTTCTACACTCGTTCCTTTGGGATACCATAATCCTAAACACGTTGTTCCCTTAATGTATCTAAAGATCCTTTTTAAGGCTTCTAAGTGTGATGCCTTTGGGTTTTCTTGAAAGCGAGCACATAGACAAACACTAAACATAATGTCGGGTCTACTAGCCGTAAGATAGAGTAGGCTACCAATCATTCCTCTATATTTAGTGTTATCTACGGACTCACCTTCTTCGTCCTTGGTGAGTTTAGTGTCCGAGGACATGGGTGTTTTAGTTGGTTTGGAATCTTCAAGACCAAATTTCTTAAGCATGTCTTTTATATATTTAGATTGGTTAAAAAATATGCCATCTTCTAGTTGTTTAATTTGAAGTCCTAGAAAGAAATTTAACTCACCCATCATACTCATTTCAAACTCGTCGTGCATGATTTTAGAGAAATCATCACATAGCTCTTGACAAGTTGATCCGAATATAATGTCATCAACGTATATTTGAACAATGATAATATGTGATTCCTTTTTCTTGGTAAAAAGAGTATTATCTACTAATCCCATAGTGTATTTGTTATCAATAAGAAAAGCCTTAAGACGGTTATACCAAGCTTTTGGTGCTTGCTTAAGACCGTATAGTGCTTTCTTGAGTTTGAAGACATGATGTGGTTTCTCAAAGTCGGTAAAACCGGGAGGTTGAGCAACATACACTTCTTCGTTAATAAATCCATTAAGAAATGCATTCTTAACATCCATTTGAAATAATTTAAAATCATAGGCACATGCATAAGCAAGTAATATTCTAATAGACTCAAGTCTAGCTACCGGTGCATAAGTTTCATCATAATCAATCCCCTCTTGTTGATTATAACCTTGCGCTACAAGCCTAGCTTTGTTTCTAGATACTATACCATTTTCATCCATTTTATTTCGAAAAACCCATTTCGTTCCAATTATAGTTTGATCTTTAGGTTTTGGAACTAATTTCCAAACATCATTTCTAACGAATTGGTTTAACTCTTCTTGCATGGCAATTACCCATGATTCATCTTTTATTGCTTCATTTATGTTTTTCGGTTCAATGGTGGATACAAAACAAAAATAATTACTTTGATTTTGGGCTTGTGAACTTAAGGTTCTTTGATTTAGTTGTCCTATGACCTTGTCTAACGGATGACTCTTAGATTCTTTGATGTTTACAATTTCTTTATTTAATGGTTCATCTTCCTTGTTATTATTAATTATTTCTTGACTTTCTATCATTTGACTTTCAACTAAGTCATCATCTACCAAAGGTGATGTCTTAGAGGGAGGTGGACTTTCGTCGAATGTTATGTTCAACGATTCCTCGACTATCATTGTTTCTTTGTTTAGGACAATGTAAGCTTTACTAGTTTGAGAATAACCAAGAAATACACCTTCATAAGACTTTGGGTCAAACTTGGTGAGGTAATCTTTAGTATTGAGAATAAAGCATTTACAACCAAAGACTCTAAAATATCCTAAAGTTGGCTTTTTACCTTTATAAAGCTCATATGGTGTTTTGTTTAAGAAAGGACGTATTAAAACTCTATTCAAAATATATGTAGAAGTGTCAACGGCGTTACACCAAAACTTTTGAGGAATGTTTTGTTCATTAAGCATTGTTCTACTCATTTCTTGAATTGTTCTATTTTTACGTTCTACTACTCCATTTGATTGAGGTGTTCGTGGAGCAGATAAGTTATGTGTTATACCATTTGTATCACAAAAGTTTCCAAATTGAGTTTCGTTGTCAAATTCACGACCATGATCCGTTCGGATCGACACAATTTTAACACCTAGTTGATTTTGAATTTTCTTGCAAAGAATTTCAAATTTATCAAAAGCTTCATTTTTGGTTTTCAAAAACAACGTCCAAGTAAACCTTGAGTAATCATCTACTATGACCAAAGTGTATAAGTTGCCTCCGTAGCTTCTTATAGCGGATGGACCAAACAAGTCCATATGCAATAATTCTAGACACTTAGATGTGGACACCATATTTTTAGATTTGTGACTACTATGGGTTTGTTTACCAATTTTGCAAGCGTCGCAAAAGTGTTGGTCATATTTTAGTTTTGGTAAATTCCTAACTAGCTCTTTTGAAGATAGGTTTTGTATAAGTCTCATATTAGCGTGACCTAAGCGTCTATGCCAAAGAGATGAGCTATCGTCTAACGTTGTTAGGCAAAGTTTGTCATTAGATGTTTTATCTATTTTCATGACGTATATATTATTTTTCCTAACTCCTTTAGCTATGGTGATACCATCTTTTAGTATTTTACTACCATTTTCATCAAATAGTACTTTATACTTTTTATCACATAATTGGCTAATACTAAGTAGATTAAATCCTAACCTATCCACATGAGCAACATTTTCAATAGTTAGGGAGTTATGAGCGATCGTACCTTTGCCAATGATTTTGCTTTTGAGATTGCTACCAAAAGTGACATTACCTCCGTCATACTCTTGGTATGATGAGAAGAGACTTTTGTTGCCCGTCATATGCCGTGAGCATCCACTATCTTTTATCCATTCATCAGGTTCCAATCCAACTTTCAAGCATACCTAGGAAGCAAATAACTCAAGCATTTGGTCCCCAATATCTCATGGGTCCGTTTGGGTTAAACATACCATTTATTTGATTCATGTATGGAAATGATTGAAAAGAGTTCCATGACATGTAATCTGGAGTTTGATATGGTCTAGGGAAGTTTTGATTCCAACCATTGTGTTGGTAGTTGGGTTGTACGTTGTGGTTGCTTTTGGGAAAGGGGCGTTTGGCAAAAGGTGTTTTATATCGTTGTTGAGTAGTTTTTTATCTAAATTCATTTTTAGCGAGTCCTACTCCTGATGTAACAGCTGGTTTTAGTTTAACACTATCCTTGGTTTTCTTTGTTACTTTGACAAATTCAGTATGGTCCGTATTACGAACATTCTGTCCTGCTGAAGTACCCACGGCACCATTTGTTTCAACGGACAGAACCCTTATTTTGGTTCCGTCTGGTCCGTGCTGTACTGCAGCAGTTTTGATAGATTGTTCGTCTTTTTCGGCCGTTTTGTTTTGACTCTTTGGAATTAATACTTCATTAAAACCTAGCCCATTCATGTCTCCTGGTGTTTTATGAATTTTAACTATTTCATCGGCAAGAGCGATGTTCTTGTTAAACCTTTTAAATTTAGAATTGTTTTCGATTAAAACATCTTGTGTGAGCTTTAGTTTTTCTATTTCAAGTTTAAGCTCTTGACATGATTTACAATCATCGTCATTTGCTTTTCCTTTTTCAAGTTGTTTTGCTTTTTCTTTTAACTCATAAACTTCATTTTCCAAAAATTCCTTTTTGGTTTTTAAAAATTTATTTTTAGTTATGATTTTTAGACTTAGCTCACACAATTGATTATATTGTTTTTGCAAAGTGTCATCATCAATAGAAGAATAAGAAGAGTCGGAAAGTACCTCGTTTGACTCATGTGCCATTAGAGCGATCTCTTCCTTGCTTGATTCTTCATCGTCTTCACTATCACTCCAAGCACCACTTACAAAAGCTCGTTGAGTTTTGCTTTTAGGTGGCTTGGGACATTCTCCTATGAGGTGACTTGCATCACCACATCTAAAACACTTTCTTTCACCTTTACCCTTTTTGTCATCCCGATCTTTTCGGAATGGCTTCTTTTCTTCTCGAGGTTGTCTTACGAACTTTCCTCTTCTTCTAAAGAACTTCTTAAAATCTCTAGCGGCCATGGCATATTCCTCATCTTCACTACCGGAGCAAGATTCGTCATCATCACTTGATTCCACCTTTGCTTTTAGAGCAACGGATTTGATCTTCTCCTTCTTCCTTTGATGATCTCCGAATCTTTCTCCATCACCATTTCGTGTACTTTGAGGTTGCCGATTAGCTCGTCTAGTGACATTTTTAGAGATCTTTTGATTCTTCAATAGCGGTCACTTTAGCTCTCCATTTGGGATGGAGTGCTCTAAGAAATTTCCTGGCAAAGTTCTTACTACGAAAAGATTCATCAAGTGCTTTAAGTGATGTAATAATAGTATTAAAATGAGCAAAGCCACAATCAATGGTTTCATCTTCAGGGATAACAAATTGTTCATATTGTTGAACAAGAAGATCAATTTTGTTATCCTTGACTTGTGAATTACCTTGATGTGTAACAATCAAAGATTCCCAAATATCTTTGGCGGTTTCACACATAAAAATTCTTTCATATTCTTTTCTAGGTAAAGCATTATAAAGCATCATTTTAGCTTCATTATTTTTAGCAACTAATTTCTTTTGTTCATCAATAGAAATATCCTTTGTTATAGAGCTAAAATCCCCTTTAACAATAACAAACCAAAGATCTATATCTTTTGATTTTACATATGTTTCAAAACGGTTTTTCCAATAGATAAATCCATTGGTTTCAAAGAGTGGTGGTCTTTGCATAGATTGCCCTTCTTTAAAGTTTTCAGAATCCATGGATCGTTTCAAGTTTATAAAATACAAGTTATTTTAGAAATTCTTGAGCAACGAGGCTCTGGTACCAATTCTAGAAAACTAGAAGGGGGGTTGAATAGTTTACCAATTAAAAACTTCGTTTTGAAACTTATTCAAAGATCAATTGATATTGATCTTAGATATGTTAATAAAATATGCAAGCAATATGTAAAGAGTAAATAAGGAAAGAAATGATCAAACCATAACAAGTTGTTTATAGTGGTTCGGTCTACAAGGACTCTTTTTCCTTGCCCTACTCCACTCCTCGAGTCTCACACTCGAGAGTTTAACTTCACTAGTCAACAAGCTCCTTTCACCGGCGGAGAAAACCTTTACACTTCGCTTACACTATTTCCGACACTAAGCTAGATGTCGAGTTCTTTCCAAGGGTACAACCACTCCCACACACAATGTATTTTGAGGACTAAAATACTAACCACTCACACTCACAAGATTATGATGGTTTAATACAACAATGAAGTATGGATCAACACAAGATCATACAACACTAAACAAACAAGACTTCCAACTTCTCGTTTGAAGCTTGAATGTGACTTGATCTTCTTTGCTACAAAAGAGATCACTAATATGATATGAAACTGAGTTAGAAAGGTTAGAGAGAAGATATGTATGAGAGTATAGTAGGAAGGGATGAGAAACTATTTGGTTTGGCATTGCTATTTATAGCCAAAATGGACAGGAGCGTCCACGGACCACGGAACCCTTAAAAGGGTTCCGCCCGTGTACCATTTTGGTACCGTGGGGGTCTGACAGCAAGATTACCAAAGTCAACCATATATATGTAAGATTGTGCAAGATATGAAGAGTACAAATCCACACAAAATATCTAATGAAATCTTCCAATGATTTCCATGATGCATCACATGATGTCATATGTTGTATTTCTATTTTTAGAAATATGCAAGTACTTAAGTAGTGTTTGGTTTTAAGAACCTAACACATACTAAAAACTACTATCATACATAATGATTAGAGTCATATCAAGATGTCACTAATCATAAATGTAAATGCATGAATGATGAATATATTGTTTGAAAAAGCTTGTTCTAATATCTATTAAACTTGACAAGCTTTAAGCTTTTATACAAAATAAATTTACTTTTGTCGTTAACAAAACTTAGGTAAAGATCAAAAATATAAATAACGTTTAATGACGATATTTGTATTAACAAAGAGCTTGTACAAACAGTGGAAGGAAGATTTGGGTGATTATTATGATCCATTCGATGATGATGAGTACAATGCACATGGTATAACTGAAGATCAACAAGCTTTATGTGACAATTGGGATATCAAGGTTCGCGATTGAAAAAAGTAGTAGTTTATGTTTGAATTGTTGAGTCAAATGTAATTGAGTATGTATAAGTTTTCTTCGTCTATAGAAGTAGGTTGCTTTGTTATGTTAACTTTACCGCTTATGTAACGGGCTGAGATGTAGGATTTCACCCATATCTGTTGCACTTAAACGTTTTTTAGAGTAATACGTTTACCGGGGAAATCCCTCTACAAAAAAACATCGCATGGGCAACAACAGTGGGACCAACCTCCGGACGTGCATTCTCTAGTGCAGATGTTCTCTTTGGGCAAAAAAATAGTGGCCTTTTCTGGAACATGTCTTGGGTTCTATCCCGGCTTCGCCATTAGCTTAACATCGTATATACGGTGTGGATTTTTAGAAAGGTCGCATCAGGAATAAATAGATCTCTATTTAAGATTGTCTCTCAAACCAATGTTTTCCAAAATAATATAGAAATTGAATTACGTTTTTTTTATATACGGAAATTTCGTGTTATAGAGAAGAGAGATTAAAGTTGGACCTTTGACTTCTGTACTAGACGTACTTATTTTGTACTTTGAAGTATTCGACACGCGACCCCTCATTCCAAGGGTGACAATTCTTGACTCGATGTGGAACATGACTTAAGACCGCTAGAAAAAGTAAACAGTTTTAGGGTTTGGTATAAACAAGTTGTGTTGTGGTTGTGCTAAGTTAAACTAGTAAGTTTACCAACTACTAGTTTAAATCTTTCCAAAAGAACGACACTGCTACATTTTCTAGATGTCGCGACAACGGATGTCGTCGCTATAAGTGTAAGTGTGGTCACTATAACTTTTAGCGACCACACGAAGTCTTAATAAAGTCCATCTTCGTACATCCGTCGCTAGAAGTTATAGCGACCACGGGTTTACTTTTAGTGACCATGCGTTTGACTTGACTTTACTGATATTTGACTTTTTTATTTTTCGACTAAATTTTCATGACAAAACCTATAGCGACGATACGTCGTCGCTATAAGTATCCATGACTTATTGACCCAAACTTATAGAGATGACTATTAGGGCTTGTGGTCGCTAAAAGTCCATTGACTATTTGACCAAAACCTTTAACGGTGACTTATAGCACACATGACTAGGGGTGAACAAACGACCCGAACGGACCGGACTGACCGAGACCGGACCGGAACGGACAGGACCGGACCGACCACATTCGGTCCGGTCCTCTGTCTAGGCTTTTAGGCTAATTCGGTCTTCAGTCCGGTCCGGATCACAAACCGACTATTTTGGCCTTGTAGGACCGGACCGACCGAGACCGGACCGGACCGACCACATTCGGTCCGGTCCTCGGTCTAGGCTTTTTAACTAATTCGGTCCTCGGTCTTGGCGGTCCGGTCCGGTCCGAGACCGATGCTCACCCCTACACATGACCACATGTAGTCGCTAAAGTTCTGTTGACTATTTGACCACATAAGTGACGACGACCTATTGCAACCACATGTGGTCGCTAAAGGTGTCTGCAGTTTTTAGAATGCTGGCTACTAGCAACCGTTTTTCTAGATAACAGAAACAATAACTAAAACATACGAATCACATTCCAAATTGATAAACGTTAAAAGTCGTTATTCTTCGTCATACACAAAGTTAAACAAAAACATAAATTGGTCAACGACATAGTTCAAAACCATAAATTGTTCAACAACCATCCTAAACAAATACATCCCGGCCTATTCATTTATAATTAATTTAAGTCATTTTTAATTAATTAAAACTTGATTAAAAATTAGATTAATTTAAATAACTTATACTTTTAAATTATTTTTAATTAATATAACTCATTTATTATTACTTTAAATTTATTTAAATAATTATATTAAATCATTTATAATTAATTCAAATTTACTTAAACAGTTAAATTAAATAACTTTAACCTACAACGACAAATTTTAGTGACTACTTGTCGCTGCTATATGTTTGGTCGGTCAATTCTATCTCGGTGGGAAATTAAATGTTGACCGTGACTGAAAATTAGGTCGTCACCAAACTTATACCGACTACTTAGTCGTCACTATAGTTTATAGTCAAAGTCAAAAATTTAATATGGACTTTTTTTGTCGTGTAGTAAACCTTTAGCGATGACATGTCGTCGCTAAAGGCTTTGGTCAAAGACGGGCTCAAAATTGAATTTTTTGTCATGTAGTGGACCTTTAGATACAACATGCGTAGTCGCTAAAGGTCTACGGTCGCGAGAAGTAAAAATTGATGTAGTGTAAAACTCATTTTAAAATTCCTTAGAGACATTATGCGAGTTAAATTGATTAAACTGAACAACGTAACACCCAATTTAATATGCGTAACACATATAGAAGAAGTTAAAACAATGGAAACACAATTATAATATTAATAAATTTAATTACATACTAAAACATAACTATTGATAAAATAACACTAAGAGTAAGAATTATACATTCATACTATAACCTAATTTTCTTATCCATTTATAATCAAAACCAAAAACAAAATGCAAACTTTGTTCGAAGAAAATAGCATTAGCATTTTTGTCAGTGTTATAAAAGAGAACAAATTTAGAGTCGACTACAAAATGATGAATGAGTTATTTATTAAAAATAGCAATACAATTCATGCAAGTCACTATTTACGCGACAAGGACTTTCATTACCTTAAAGACACGTGTTGTTGCCTAAACCCTCACCTAAAATGAGTTGTGCGGGTCGTTCAGAACGAGAATTCTTACCGTTTTGTTTTCGATGAAAGCCTATATGTCAACTTTTCTGCTCATTGCGTTTAATCTAGCAGGCCTATTCCAAATGCACAAAGCCTAAATATTTTATAGAAGAGTTTATGTTACACGAGTATAATCATAGTCGCAATAAAACAGCGTTTGTGTCGGATAGGAAAATATTAGATGGCCCGTTTATCCTTAATGAAGTTTTCCAATGGTGTAAGGCGAAAGGTAAACATTCGTTTATTTTTAAGATCGATTTTGAGAAGGTTTATGATTCGGTGCGGTGGGATTATCTAGATGATGTTCTTAAAAAGTTTGGTTTCGGGTTGAAATGGTGTAGTTGGATTCGCGAATGTCTTCAATCATCTTGGGGGTCGGTTATTGTTAATGGAAGTCCTACGGAGGAATTTAAATTTTTCAAGGGTCTTAAACAAGGGGATCCTCTTTCTCCTTTTTTATTTATCTTGATTATGGAAAGTCTTAATGTTTCCTTTCAAAAGGTGGTGGACGCACGAATGTTTAAAGGTATCGTATTAAATCCTTCTATGATGTTATCTCATATGTTTTTTGCGGATGATGCGGTGTTTATGGGACAATGGAGTAATTCGAATATGGACACGATTATATATGCTTCGAAGTGTTTTGAAAGGGCTTATGGGCTTAGAATAAATTTGAGTAAGAGTAAGATTATGGGAATAGGGGTGAATAAAGATAAAGTGGACAAAGCTGCGAATAGATTTGGTTGTGGTATTCTTAAAGTACCTTTTGAATATCTTGGATCGAAGGTAGGCGGTAATATGTCTCGGATTCGTTATTGGGATGAAATTATGGAGAAAATGGTCAAGCGTCTTTCAAAATGGAAGATTAACACTCTTTCTATAGGTGGTAGACTAACCCTTCTCAAATCTATGTTAGGGTCAATGTCGATTTATCATATGTCCTTATTCAAGGCTCCTTTGAAGGTGTTAAATGGGATGGAGTCGTTGAGAAGTCGTTTTTTCAATGGTGTGATTACGGGTAGTAAGAAACCGAGTTGGATAAGATGGAACAAAGTTCTTATGTCTAAAGAAAGAGGAGGCCTTGGTGTCTCTAGTCTATATGCTTTAAATAGAGCTCTTCTATTAAATGGGTGTGGCGTTTTATGTCTCAAAAAAATTCGTTATGGGCTAAGGTCATTGTCGTGTTACATGGGGAGGATGGTAATATTAGGCTGTGCGCTAGAGGTGGTCATAAATCGTTATGGCGAGATATTGTGGTGGAGATGACAAAACTTAAGGAGAAGGGTTTGGATATCTTGGATCACATGAAAAGGAAGTTGGGAGACGGCGCAAACACTTTGTTTTGGGGGGATATATGGCTGGGAGATACGGCGTTTAAAATTAGATTTCCAAGGTTGTTTGCGTTGGAAATGAACAAAGGGGTTACTATGGCTGGTAAACTTGCTGCTGATGATTTTTGTGGTTCGTTCCGTAGGATTCCGCGTGGAGGGCTGGAGAGGGAGTAGTATGATGAGTTGTGTGTTTTGGTGTCAAACATAAATCTTGTCAAGAAGAAAGACATGTGGTTTAGGGATTCAGAAGGTTCTGGTGAGTTCTCCGTGGCCTCGCTTAGAAAGTCGATTGACCTTATTCGTCTCCCGGAGGTGTCTTCTCAAACGCGATGGGTTAAGGAGGTGCCCATTAAGGTTGATGTCCTTGCTTGGAAGGTGAATTTAGATGCCTTACCTTCTCGTCTTAATATTTCTAGGAGAGGTATGGACATTGCGTCTTTATCTTGCCCAATGTGTGATTGTGGAGTTGAGTCGACACATCATACATTTTTCGTTTGCTAAGTGGCTAGAGATATTCTTCGCAAGATTTGTAGATGGTGGAATGTGGAGTATATGGAGGTGTCTTCTTATGAGGAATGGCTATGTTGGTTGATTAAAATTAGAGTTTCCGCTAAGTTGAAAAAGGTGTTTGTTATGGAGCTTGGTCGCATATTTGGTCTTTCCGGAATGGATGTATTTTTGGCAAGGAGTTTAGCGCTAAAGAGAAGATTTTCGATGATGTAGTTTTAAATTCTTTTTATTGGATTAAGTCTCGTTGTAAAGCTTCTTTTAGTTGGGTTGATTGGTTAAAAAACCCATATCTTGTAAAGTTGTAATTTCCTAGCGTCTTGTTAGTGTTTTAATAAAAGTGATGTTAAAAAAAAAACAAGTTAATTATAGACACAATAGACTAAATCATGACGACGGCACTGCAATTAATTTAGGTTACATTTTCTTGATTCTTTGTTTGTAATACACATTTGTTATTTTGTTAGTTTTCTTCTTACTATCCTGCAATGTATATTTTTTTAAATCACCGAATGCTATTTAATTATTTATATTATTAAAATGACGTAAAATAAAAGCAAACATACACCATCCAACAATGTGTGTCCAAGTGACATTTACTTGGCTACTTGCATTATCGTCCACTAAACCTTGTTCTTTAGCCTAAAAGTTATCACACCGTTTTATTACAACACTTTATTTTATTATTATTTTAATTACGACCCCATAAATTATTAGTTAATTACTAGTTAGGCCTAATCATATGGTTCGCCCCACTTTAAATTATTTTGTATATTATCTATTACAATGTAGTAACCGAAATGTCTGCCGAAAAGATTTCCGTAAAGTTATAATGCACTCTTTATTCATAAAACATTAACTAATATGCGAGTACATGTTGCTGATTTATGAGATGACACAATTTAGCTATCGTTGAAAAGGACCCTAGCGTATTGCTATGTAATATCAAAGGTGATTCTCCGAACAGTTCGAAGGTCTCCCCTTCGAACTCAATCAAATACTACACTTGGACAGACTTTGGCAAACTTCTGAATATCTCCCTTGGCATCAAATCATCTACGAACGATGATTATCACATTGAGAATCGTCAATTCGGGGTGTACTCTTTGAAAATACTAACGTAGAGGTTTCATAAGACCAAGTCAAACTCACGTCCATAATCTTTTCCAGGCTTTCCCGCCAAGTTAGGGATCATGGGACACTTACCCAGTGGTTGCCAAAAATCACGGGATACCCCCTCCCTTAACGTGGTGTCTTCATTTGTGTTATCAGTTACTCGAAGCTTGGCAAGTCACCACACAACCACGCATCCTTCGATCACCATCGCAAGTCCTAATAGTGCATTTTATTGCACGATCAGTGATCAGTTGACAAAGTGATTGGGAGTATAAGTTTTAGCGCATAAACTATGTGAGAAACAAGTGTGCAGGTCTATCATTCGAGAAAAAAAAGGAAAAATATAATAAATGAATATCAGATTGATCGAGTCAAACAAGTTTTTAGTTACAGGGTATTAATCATGGGCGGCTGAAGCCTTACGACGTCTTAAAGCAAAGTTTAAAATGAGACGTTTTCAACAATTTTCTTTCTTTTATGCGTAATTGTAGTTTTTCATTCATTGGATTAATAAAACATCTACCTATTAAAACAAAAAAACACATTGAGAATCTAAGAGTTGATTGAAGGTTGAGAAAAAAATAATATAAGAAAAATAGAAAACCAAACTTCATTTTTATGATAATCTAGAAATTATCAGAACGAGCATGAACAAAGCTCGTGTTCTTTTGTTTAGGTTTAGCCGAACAAACGAACTAATAGAAACACTTAAACGAAAAAAATAAAAATAAAATAAAAAAGTGGTTTTCATGATTGTTCGTTCCGTAAAGACACTATTCTTTACGTAAAATATTTATTAAATTGGCTTAATCCACCCTTTTGTAATAAATTCAAATAAGGACTTAGTTTTATATACCTTAAAAGTAAACAAAAACTAAGCAATCATTCCTAATATTTTAGCACTTTCAATATATCAAGACCTAAAGATGATGCTAAGAAAATATGTGACCGACTGTATCTCTATCTCTACTATATATAAATAAAAATATTATTACTTAAAACTCTCAAAATGAGAAATATTAAATTAATATTATGCCCTTATGACTTGCCTAAATTGTTATCCCATAATGTTATTTATAAAATTACTCAAACTTTATCATTTTATATTTGTTTACATATTTATCACAATACTGATCCCGATCTATATTTCAATCCCAAGTTGTTAAACTTAAACTGGTACGGTGTTGTTGTCATATCTGATTACGATGAAGACTTGTCAACATCAATTGCTAAATGTTACACGAGAACTTAACCATAATATCATAACTATACCTATATGCCGCTAAAAAGTTTCATGACCATGCACAGATACACGTCTAATATAAAGGGCATTACAAAATTAAAGGTCTTAAATCTACCTCCTATATAAAGCAAGTTTGTCCTACTATTTCTCCCTCAAAAATACTAATCAATTGACACGTGTAAATTATTTTGATCTCAACTGTTCCTTCATTTGTGAGTCTGATTTGGGCGGAAGACCTAATCGGATATCATTCCAAAAAATTGATTGTGTGTGAAAAAACACACACACACAATCTACTCTTCTCAAATCTGCTTCAAACATAATTATGTTGATCATAATAATTTCATCAAACCAAAACGGCAGCAGATCCATAAAATCGAATGGATCATAGCTTCGACAACAACATTTGAGCCATTCCATGGATCTACAATTACTTATGTGTATTGTAGATCTTTTTGTCAATCGAATTAAATCAGGTATTCTGTCCATTTAGATGAAACGATTGTGTTTGATTAGTTTGTTAATCTTTTTTTTTTTTTTTTTTATTCTATTTTGATCAGATTTTATGTATATTCATATTGTGTATTTTGTTTTTCTGTGTTTATTCTATGTTTATAAGACATGTACACCATGTGTTTGATGAAATGCCTAATTAGCAATAACTTCATTTGCTAACCACAAAGTAATGATTGTATACGTATTGTTTGATGAAATGCTTCAATTATAACTAACATCATAAAATAGATCCATTTCAGTGATGCTTTATGAATTATGTTTTAGTTAACATCATGTTAATGGTCATTCTCTGTTGTGGTGTTTTTTAGGAAATATGGTTGTTTTCTTTTGTTGAAATGGATATTTCAAGTAGCTTGCATCATATGATTAGCGAAGGATTACATGATAAAATATGTTCTTTGTGGTAGGTATTTAGTTACATTCATATTTGTTTCAGTTTTTTCGGCTTATTTTATGGAATGCTTCAATGATAAAGAACATCATAAAATATATGCACTTTCCAAATTATTGATGACTTATGGTTTAGTAAAGATAACTTTTGCGGTCATTCTGTGTTGTTTTTTGTGTTTCAGGATAATCAAGGTTGTCCAATGTTTTGGTTCGTTTTCAGTGGAGTAAGTTGGAACATCTGATTAGCGGAGTATTACAAGATAAGTCATGTTATTTGTGTTTGTTTTTTATACAAAGATAGCATTTTTAGTGTCATTGAAGCTTTTTGTTGACTATATCGGTAAACTTATTCTGTTCAGCTTATTAGTTTATTAGTATAGTCTTACCGCATCTAATGGATGTGGCTTTTCTTAAATTGTAGTATACCAATGCTTTTAGAAAAATGCATATATTTTGTGTTGTTCAAATTAGTTTTTAAAAAAATAAGCTTATTGATGAATCTGCAACTTATTTTTCAAAGCTTATTAACTTATTACTTTTTGATTATTGATTTTATGAGTCCATAAACTGTGTTCTGCAACCTAATAACCAAATGTAATTGGCTTTGTTTAATATTGTAGTATACCGGTAACCAATCAAATAAGCTTTTATAACATCCCAAATGCGTATGTGTAAATTAGTATTTAGATTGATTATCTAAATCAGATTAATTTTAATAATAAAATGGTGTTTTTACTTATTGTCCCATGTAAGTAGTCTTTGAGTTTGATATTGGCCTATTCTATTCTTCTTATAAGTTGTTTTTCCATATATTTGCTTACAACAAAAATAACATTCTATATGTATCCTAATTAACCATATCTGTTCATGCTATATGTTCTTTTAATCCTATTAAATAAAGTGAAAATTAAAATTTGTGTTTTTTTCAGTTAATGTTATTATAAGTTTGTATACTGAAAATTTGTAACATGTAATAAGATAATAGAGGAAGGTTTTAAATTGTATTCAAAATAATTATTGAGAATTAACCAACATAAGTTATTTTTGCTAAACCTTTTAAAAATTGACTCCTTGCCTTACTTAACATCCTGATTTATAGTTAAAGTTTTAAATTTTGATTTTTTGAATTACTGAAATTTCTCAATTTGCTTCATTTAACCTAATTCCCACCACTATATATTTCAGTCCATCTTTAACCACTCCTCATTTCATCTCTTATAACTTCATCTTTATACAATCATAAGGTATTTGAAATGCCTAATCATAATCAGTCATTTATATTTTTGTCTCATCTATTGTTTGAAATACGATATTCATTATATATGATGACATATTGAAAATATATATTAATTTATTTTCTCATTTGTAGGCAAAACAAATGGATCAACAGATCACTGCTTTGAGTGACATTGACCCTATGCTTGATGATGCAAAAATTTTGGTTAGGGTTGTACGTATATGGAAAGCTCATCCCATCACTAAGCCAAATGAAGTTTGGAGTTTAGAAGTACTATTCCAAGATGAACAAGTTTTAACATTACCCCATTATTATTTTTTTTCATATACAATAATTTATGTTGTTTGTAAACTTTTTTTATATTTATCCACTTTATTTTCTATTTATTTGGATAACATATATGGTTGTATAAATTAATATATATTTAACCTGTATCTCTCCATATTTACATCATTTTTCAGGGAAACCATATTCAGGCTTCTATTAAGAAGGCAGATATGAACAAGTTTCAAGCTATTCTAGATGAAGGTTCCTGCTACAAAGTGGGAAGCTTTGGGGTTGGTGAGAACGAAGGAAAGTTCTCGTTGCTGAGTCACCGTTACAAAATCGGATTCTATAAGAATACGTCTGTGACAAGAGTTGCTCCCTTTGACCATAATACCCGTGGTTTTAGATTTGAATCATTCCAGAACTTTACAATAAAGCGGTTTTCAGAGACTGGTATTGTAGGTAAGAATTATTGATTATTTGTTTAATTCTAATTTATATTTTTTTCATTCTTGCATGCTGAGAATTTATTAAAATAAGTCTGCATAATAATAGATGATTTGAGATTTTTTGTACGCTTTAACTTACACAGCATATATGTAAACGCAGATGTCATTGGGACTATAATATCCATATCTGAACCAATACCGTATGAAAGTTATGGTAATCAAAATTTAGAAGGACTGTCACCTTGGAAGATGTTGAGTAAGACTATTATTCTTGGTTTATAAAAATGATAAATTTAAGTTACTTACATATTTCAATATCATACATTGGAGTCACTCTGGATAAAATGCGAAATGTTGTAATGATCCTTCAAATTGGAAAAGTCAAATACTTTAATGGTAAAATGTTTTATATACTTTACTGATGTTTATTTTTAAGAGTTTATTTGATTAAAGGTGACTCATGATTATATTCTACTATTGCAGATAAGCCATTTGTTAGTAATGGGGCCTTTGCAACTAAGCTTTATCTCAATGATAACATTCCAGAGAGTAATATATACAGGAAGATGTAAGTATTTCATTTATAAAACTAATGTTTACAACATAATTGCTACAAATATAATTATAATTGTGACACACTTTGTTCATTTGGCTTGGATCATGAATCACTGTGTTCTGTTGTATAGGTATCAAGAAATGGATGGTTATGTGGAGAAGAACATCATTTTAAATGTGTTTTCACCATCTAAAAAAGAAATCACTTCTGATGAGTTTTTTGAAAATGGTGTTAGGAAAATGGTTGGGTCTATTTGTTAGGAATTAGAAAATTCCTGTGTGAAGTGTCGGTCACCCCAAATATAATCTAGCATAAGTTAGCTCGTAGACATAACGTTACAAAGTAGTTATTTAGTTATTAGTTTAGCTTAGTGCAACACCGTGGAGGACGGACGGGTCTTTACCCATTGTATGCCTGATCCACAGCCCGAAGGAGGGCGTAATACTATGTATAAATAGCCCTCTCCCCACAAGGGAGAGGGTTGGATGTTCATTTGGTAATCTAACCTTCTATGTGTTTCTCTCACTAGAACATCTCACTTTCTCTCTCTACTCATTCCATACGCCTCCTTAATGTATGTGTTGATGTATTTATGAAATCCAATATGTTACAATTGGTATCAAGAGCCATGGTTTGGTCACTCATCTTTCATGTTCTTGGATTTTAGTGAATTTCATAAGGTTTTTGGGGTTGAATGAGTTTAGAGTATATTGTATCATTTGGTTCATTTCTAGTGTTAAAGTTTGGATTTTGATTGTACTTTTTTGTTTAGAATCATCATATGTGCCTAGGTTTTGATTTGGAAGGCTTGAATCATCTTGGTTGGGCTGTTTTTGATTTGAAAAGTGGTTGTTTTTTAATATTGTACGAAGCGAGTTGAGCCTCGTAGTACTTTTCTACGAAGCGAGTTGGTTTGTTCTTTGAAGCGAGTTGTCACTAGAGCGAGTTGTCACTTAAGCGAGTTGTCGCTTAAGTAAGTTGCTTTGGAAGCGAGTTATCAGTTTCTGCGAGTTGTCTTTTAAGCAAGTTATATCTTAAGCGAGTTGTCGTTTAATCGAGTTGTCTTGGAAGCGAGTTGGTTGCTTAAGCGAGTTGAGTTCTAAGCGAGTTGTGTTCTAAGCGATTTGAGTTCTACGCGAGTTGTGTTCTAAGCGAGTTGTGTTCTAAGCGAGTTGGTTCTAAGCGAGTTGTATTCAAAGCGAGTTGATTAAGCGAGTTGACCTCAAAGCGAGTTGAATGGGAAGCGACTTGTCAAGTTCACCACTTATCTATTGAGACTTGTCACTTCTTCATGCTACATTTCTCGGTTGTTCTTTTGATTTAGTAAAACCCCGTGAAAGAATCTATTTTCAGGTTTAATCAAAGAATAGTAAAATCCTGTAGAATCTGACATTTATGTTATGGCATACACCACTGATCCATTAATCTCCAATGTGCTCAAACTATATGACTTGGTGGACTGCAGACAAAGTATGAACTACTCAGAAAAATTAACCATGACTGACTCAACCAATGACGATCAAAACACTCCGTACTTTGAGTCAAATCCTAATGATTTACACCAGCCAATGCTGCAAAATTCCTAGCTAATGGAATGCAGCATTAAGCCCTATCAACTACTTCACTCTCACCTTTTACAGCTTTTATCCACAATTATGGATCGAACATGCAGTGCTCTTTTCCGCCAGGAATTATCCACATTGACAAGAACCCTGCTGCTGAACTTAGAGCAATTGAAATTTCAACTTACCAAAAGAAAGGTATTAAAGGATGATTCCATTTCTGCACGTCAAGTAATTCACAACCAATTTCAGCGCTTTCATCAAAGGGGAATATTCCGCAGACTTCGATCAACACTTGACTGGAATCTCCTTCAAGAAACATACTGGAATGGAAATCCATGAGTTCATCAATACATTTATCCAACTGATGGATAATGTGGATAAGTACATTGAGGAAGCTGCTCAAGAGGATGATAACATGAATGAGTGTCAGGTGCAATTACGAGAAAGGTGTGAAATGTTTCAGTTGAATGGTCGGGTGTTGCTGAATACAGAATATCAGATACTACAAAGAATGATGTAACCAGCAGCTCAATAACTCATGTGACATTTGATGTGGATGCACATGTCAGACCGGTGGATGAACAGATGTCATCTGATGAGGTACCTGATTTCACGCAAAAGACAATTCCCAAAACCGTCAAGTTATCTCACACAAGCTAGCCACTTGTGAATGACTAACCGTAAGAAACTTAAAACAGTTCGAACACTGATTCGCTGATAATGAAGGCTTAGGGGTTATGTGTATGGATAAAACCTCAATATCGATATAAAAAATAATCACGAAGATAGATTCAAATTCCTTTAGGAAAAAGAATAATAAATCAAATCCCGTGTGTGATCGTTGAAACGGATTAGTCAACCCGAATCGTTTCCCAACGAGGCGTGAATTGCCAACGTCGTTTTTGGTTTGGAATTTAATGCTCGATGTTTTGATTTGTTTGATTTATATTTTATTAAACTACGGAAATGGGGAAAGTAATTAAGGGAATCTGTTTTACGGGAAATCCTAAGTGTGAATTAACTAAAACGTAATTAAAAGGCAACTACTTCTAAATTATATCCTAAAAATGCCTAAAATTATTTTTACTCTAGAAATGCAATGTGAAAACTAATTATTAATTAAAACTATTTTTTTTGGATTTTTCTGGATTTTATTTAAATTAAAAACTAATTTTAAACTATTTAAACTAAATTAAAATACTAAAAATTATGAAAATAAAAGAGAAAAATGTGAAACTATTTTTATAAAATCTAAAATACCATAAGAGACTTTTCAAAACTATTTTTTTATTTTTCTGATTATTTTCCTATTTTCTATTAATTTAAAATTATTTAAATCTAATTTAAATTGTGAAAAATACCAAATAAAAGGGGAAAAATAAGGAAAAATATTTTTTATGCTTTTTATATTTTTATTAAACTGGGAAAATTGAAAAATTATTTTTTTGAACTTTTTCTTAATTATTTGCAATAAAAGCTATTTAAAAGTGTCTAAAAACTGTTTTAAATCTAGAAAAATAGCAAACAATGACCAAAAATTATGAAAAACTCAGGAAAATTCTCAAATGTTATTCTGGTTCTAAGAAAAATAAGAAATCTATAGCTTATGTGAAAGATATGAGGGCTGCAGTGTAAACAGTTACAAATAAGCACTTATGAATAAGCTAAAAATTACTAAACTGAATTCTAGCTAAAAGAATCTAACAGAAACCTCAAAGTGACAGTTTTAGAACTATGGGAGCATGCAATTAACTAAGGATCAAGGTAGGATTAAGCTAAAATGAGGTATACTAGATAATAAGCTAATAAGCTAAAGGGAACAAGCAAATAAGCTAATGGGAGGGGGAGTCCTAATAAGCTAACTATCCTAAGTTATCTAGGAGTGATTTAAGCTTTACCTACAGTCTAATAAGCCCTGAAAACTTATTTTGATCACTGAAATTCCAACAGTTAAGGTCAATAAGGTAGGTACTTTGAGCTTATTTTTAAGCTAGCAAACAAGTTTGTGAACCCAAGACAAATAGCAACAGATTTAGACCAAGTCCCAGAGAGTTAAGAAAACCAAGTTTCAAAACTTTTGAAGCTCAAATGAAGATCTGACAAGATCTGATATAAAGGGACATGGGACTGACTCAGTGTGTGCTGAGAAAACACAGTGACAGAGGACAGATTTGAAAGCTGATTTAGAGCTTATAAAAACTTTTGGAACTTTGTCAAAACTGAAGATAAGCTAGCTATTACTACTGAAATCTGTAGAAAACTAATTTTTTTGGATTTTTGAATTGATTAAGACCATGAAAATTGCTTGAAAAACTGATCCTAAGGACTGTTTTGACAGAAGTATTTGACAGTTAAAGAAACTTGGCCAAAATGTTTTGACACTTTGTGACCTTCAACCAAAGCTTGACACAAACTTAAAATGACCCAAGTGACTCAAGATGAGACTCAAACAAATACTTATACCAATGCTTCAACCATAAGCTGTTTTGACAGCTTATGGGTGAAAAGACCTTGAAAATGATTTTTTGACTCTATAAGTTATGATGTAACTGTTAAAATCACTACAAAATTGCTAAAGTGAATCAAATCAAACAATCTCAACTCAAAAGGATACCTAGAATGGGGCAGAACCCTTAGTGCCAAACACTCCTCATTGAGGACTGTTTGGTACAAAATGGTTGGATTTACCCCTTTTGAGCTTAGATATTTGAAAGACAAATATGCAGACACTAAATTTAAATGAGAAAAAGCAAATTAGACTGGAAAATAAGCACTACCAAAGAAGCAGTTTGACTTTTTATTTTTGACCCATATTGACTTAAGTAAATTTTTTTGTAAAAAGAGATGAGATTAAAACAATGAAGCAAAGTTTTAAACTTACAAAAGCTATAGGAAGCTTATATAAGCTTATAACAACAGTAACAACAACTTAATCCACCATTGAATCAGTACTAATTTAAATCAAGAGAAAAAGGCATAAAACTTGAGATTTTATTAAAACTGAAATAGAGATTACAATGAAAACTGAAATTACTAACTATTGAAAACTATTAAAAACAGTGAAAGACTAATGAAAACATAAAGCTAATTTTTAAGAGAAAACAATATACTCCTACAATGTGAGCTTAAGGGTCTATTTATAGCTGGAATTCAAGCTTGGGATCCCTCTTGGAAGAGCCTAGAAGTCCATTCGCAGCCACACAATCATTCCTTGTCACATCCTCCAATCACATTGCTCCAATTCACCATATGAGTTGTTACGGCCAATAGGAGAGCTCCATTTGTCCACGTGGCATTCTTATCTGACAAGTCAGCTGTGTCTAGAAGCTTGGAAAGATCCTTAGTACGATGTAAGGTGGGTAATTGGTGGTAAAATGGTAAACGGGTAACTGGGTGTTTGGATTGGGGAAGACAGTGAAAAGGGGCGCATTTGGGATTTGTTTATTATATTTCAAAGGGAGTTGACCGGGTCATGGGGCGTTGACCCGGGTAAAATAGTGGGTAATGGGTAAATGGGCGGGTTAATAGGTATTAAAGGGTGGCGGGTTTGTTTATTGGACCGGGTAGGAGTACTTTGGGCCGAGGGTTTTTGTTTAATGGATATTGGACTAGGATTATTATGGACTAGATTAAATGATCCAATGCACATATAAGGACCAAACTTGCAAAGGCTGAAAATCCAAGGACCAAACATGTAATTCTGAAAGTATCTTCCAAGGACTGATTTTGTCAATCTTTAAATAAACCAAGGGCCAATTTGCAACTTCTGAATCTTCAAGGATCACTTTTGCCAAATGCTCAAAGATGAGGGAGTAATCTTGACAATTCTTCAAACTTGATTATATCTTCTAAAAATCATCCTCGGAGAATAAAATCTTCATAAATGCTCAATTTTGATCTTCCGGCCCGGCTTAAGCTCTCTAAATCTCTCGTGCTCGGATTTACGTCTGATTTGGCTCCTTTTTATGTGTTTTTACATATCCATACCTGCACAAGCACAAACTCAAGAAAACCACAAATATTAGCAATAAACGGCTCTTTCTTGGTTATTTTGGGTCAGTTTTGATAATGAAAAGGTATGTGTTTTAGCACATACCAAAATACCCCAGACGAGACCATTGTCGTGTCCTCACACAATGCAATCAACTCACGCTTCTAAAACCAAGGATTTCAATCTCTTTCTACTAAACCTATGAAGAAGTAGCAAAGATTCCTCAAAAGAGATTAAGAAAGCCTTAATTCTAAAAACGCCCCGTTTACCTTTTAATTCACAAGTAGATATCACGATTAAGCACATTCCGATTATGAGTGACGGTTTGTTAGACTTTCATGCCGATCAATAACTCCAACATTTTTCAAACGACACATTAGGATCACGGAGTAGGAAACACAACACAGCGTGAAGTGACCAAACGGATAGAATACATCGTCCCTGATTTTTCACAAGTCCCAAACTAAGCGTAAAATCGAAATCATTGTTAAATATGACTCTAGATGCTAACACTACCCATGGAAGTTACTTGTGTAATTACCTTTTGTTCCCATTTTCCTATTTTCTCTAGATTTTTTTATTTTTGTGAGAAATGAATTTCTTCAAATTCTCGTTTCGATAACTTTTATTCCGATAAAGATATAAAGCTAAGTCGATAATTAGTTGTCCGCCTTCTCTCAAGAACCATTGTCCCAAAAATGAGGTCCACATCAAGGAATTTTTATTCACTTATACTTTTGACTTTTCCATTTTCATTTTTTTTTTTTTTTTTTTTTTTTTTCACTTATACTTTTACTTATATGAGCTATGAACTACGGAGCTTCACGGGGTAATTCCAAGACTATAGGCTTCATGAAATGAGAATCCCGGCTGGCTAGGCTAAGACCTCACTCAATCCCGGCTAAAGATCCAAGGGTCCGATCTCGACACCGCAGCTCATAACTTTACTTATTACTTTTCACTTATCACTTATTGCTTATTTATTACGGATCCTTGATGTGTACCCAATTTTTAAAACAAAGATTCTTTTAAGAAAATAAAGAACTAACTATCGCCAAAAACTCAACATCTCTAATTATTGTTTAGACAGATATGGGATGAAACAATTTTGTGGGAACAAAAAGCCATAAGTACCTTCGATGGGCTCTAAAGAGAACCAACTACTCCACGCTTAGCATCTAAACTCATAAGTAACTCTATCATTTCTCGATCTCCGCAAATTTAAAATCCCAAATAATGAGATCCGCGGATGCTTAGCCGATAATTTTTAGATTATCTATGGTTAAGGGAACAAGCTAGGGCTCAACACGCCCGGTCAAGTCGTAATTCTATTCCTACTCTCACCAGCGGAAAGTCAACAAGGTGTCAAAACATATATTAGCTTAGCAAATGCTTTGTCTAAATGAAATTAAGTCATGCATATTTAAAGTCACTCAGGGAAACTTGCAAAATCTTGGCCTTGTGAGCTAGAATTCGCATTTTATAGCTTCTTATCTAAGAGACTAGCAAACTTTTCAATCAAAAAGACTTAACAAAAGCTTAAAAAAAAATTTAAATTTTTTCACATTTTTGCACAATTTTATTATTTTCTAAGGAAAAACGGGGTTGCGAGAGTTCACGACCAAAAATAAGCAAGTGCGGTCAAATCAAATCGAAGATTACCCTACCCCAGACTAGAACGAAACATTGTCCTCAATGTTTAAAAGCAAGGGTATCAACGAAAATCTAAAAGCAGTTTATTAAGTATGCTCAAAGATAAACGTTAGTCGATAAGATTTATGATATCGGATTTCCATCAGCATCGATCATGAAACTCGAGTGGAGAAAATGACAAACTTCGAGCACGAGAGTCTTCATATCGGGAAAATCCTGAACACAACATCACAAACAACCAAACACGAGAAATCGAAGAGGCTAACCCCTTCACGTCACTTATTAGAAAATAGAAAGAAGATAGAGATAAGCATGGGGTGCCTCCCACGAAGCGCTACTGTTTTTGGTTACCGAGTCGCTAGCTTGACTCGATCCCCGAATTCAGTTGTCCTTAGGGAAAGTTTGGAGATCCGGGACAACCATAGATGGGATGTCCCCTCCAAAATAATGTTTCACACGATGGCCATTCACTTTGAAATTTGGGCCATCGAGTTGAGAAAGCTCCACCGTTCCATAAGGGAAAACCTGAGCAACGGTGAATGGTCCTGACCAACGGGTTTTGAGTTTGCCCGAGAATATCTTCAATCGAGAGTTAAAAAGGAGAACTTGATCACCAACGTTGAAAACGCGGTTTTTGATTTTAGAATCATGAATCCTCTTAGTCTTCTCTTTGAAAATCAAAGAATTCTCGTAAGCCTGATCCCTAAGCTCATTTAATTCATTCAATTGAACTTTCCGGTGATCACCCGCGGTCTTAAGATCAAAGTTAGCATGTTTCAAGGCCCAGAATGCCTTATGTTCGAGCTCGATGGGCAAGTGACAAGCTTTTCCATACACCAACTTAAATGGGGTGCACCCGATGGGTGTCTTGTATGCGGTGCGGAAAGCCCATAATGCATCATCTAACTTATCGGCCCATGAAGCTCGATTTTCTCCTACGGTTCTTTCTAAAATCCTTTTCAAACCACGATTAGAGACCTCAACTTGTCCGCTCGTTTGCGGGTGATACGCGGTAGAAAGACGATGGGTAACTCTATATTTAGCCATAACTTTAGCAAATTGTTCGTTACAAAAATGGGTACCGCGATCACTGATGATAGCACGAGGTGCTCCGAATCGAGAAAACAAGTTCTTCAAGAACTTAACAACCACTCGGGCGTCATTGGTGGGGAGCGCCTTCGCTTCAACCCATTTAGACAAGTAGTCGACGGCCACGAGGATATACTTATTACCCTTAGAAGATGGAAATGGCCCCATAAAATCGATGCCCCACACGTCAAAAATCTCGCAAACTTGAATAGCATTTTGTGGCATTTCATCTTTTTGCGAAATTTTCCCTTGACGTTGGCAAGAATCACAAGATTTGACTAAATCATGAGCATCTCGATATATGGTAGGCCAATAGAATCCGGAATCAAAGACCTTCTTAGCGGTGTAGCTTGCACCATGATGGCCACCAGTGGGTCCGTTATGGCAAGCATTGAGAATATCAAGAGCCTCTTGGCCATGAACACACCGCCGGATTACTTGATCCGCACAAATCTTAAACAAGTAGGGATCGTCCCAGAAATAATGCTTAACATCTTTGAAAAACTTTTTCTTTTGTTGGGACGACATCCCTTTCACAAGGAAATTACCCGCATGGTAATTTGCAAAGTCGGCAAACCATGGGGTGTTTGGGTCTTTCTTAGCAATCATCCCAAGTGTCTCAAGAGGAAATGTTTCCGTAATCTCCTTTTTCTCAAGCACACTTTGATGGGGATTCTCAAGTCTAGAAAGGTGATCGGCAGCAAGGTTCTCCGCTCCTTTTTTGTCAAGAATAGTAACATCAAACTCTTGAAAGAGGAGAACCCACCGAAGTAATCGTGGCTTAGCATCTTGCTTTGCCAAGAGATACTTTAGGGCAGAATGGTCGGTATACACTATGGTCTTCGACAAGACAAGGTAGGGTCGGAATTTCTCAAAAGCATAAACAACGGCCAATAATTCCTTTTCAGTAGTCGTGTAATTGTGTTGGGCCTCAGACAATGTCTTACTCGCATAGTGTATGGGTTGAAAATGTTTCGATTTACGTTGCCCCAAGACCGCCCCAATTGCGTAATCACTTGCATCACACATGAGCTCAAAGGGCAAATCCCAGTCGGGGGCAACTAAGATCGGTGCTTCAGTTAATTTCTTTTTAAGAATATTAAACGCTTCAACGCATTCGGTGGTGAAGATAAACGGAGCATCCTTTTCAAGGAGATGGGTCGAGGGCGGCTATCTTAGAGAACTCTTGGATGAAACGGCGATAGAAACCGGCATGACCTAAAAAACTCCGAATACCTTTGACGGTAGTGGGATGAGGGAGTTTAGCTATAACGTCGACTTTAGCTCGGTCGACCTCAATCCCAGATTTTGAAATCTTATGGCCGAGGAAAATGCCCTCTCGAACCATGAAATGGCACTTCTCCCAATTCAAGACCAAATTGGTGTCTTCACACCTTTTGAGCATGTGGTCTAGATGGGAGAGGCAAGAAGTAAAAGAATCTCCATAAACCGAGAAATCATCCATAAAAACTTCCATAGACTTTTCGATCATGTCATGAAAAATAGCCATCATGCACCTTTGGAACGTACCGGGAGCATTGCATAAGCCAAATGGCATTCGTCGGTAAGCAAACGTTCCATAAGGGCACGTGAAAGTCGTTTTTTCTTGATCATGCGGATCAATCGGAATTTGAAAGTAACCAGAAAAACCATCGAGGAAGCAATAGAACTCATTCCCCGCTAAACGTTCGAGCATCTGATCCATAAAAGGTAGCGGGAAATGGTCCTTGCGAGTAGCATCGTTCAATTTTCGGTAATCAATACACACCCTCCATCCGGTGATGAGGCGTGTGGAAATCAACTCATTATTGTCATTGGCAACGACGGTCATTCCTCCTTTCTTAGGGACACAATGGATAGGGCTAACCCATGAGCTATCGGAGATTGGATAAATGATTCCGGCGTCGAGGAGCTTAAGAACTTCCTTTTTGATAACCTCATGAATTTTTGGGTTAACCCTACGTTGTTGTTGAATCACGGGTTTACAATCATCCTCCATTAGAATTTTGTGGGTACAGAAACGAGGATTGATTCCTTTGATGTCAGAAATTTGCCAAGCGATTGCATTTTTGTGTTTTCGTAGGACATCCAAAAGTGCGGTTTTCTCCTCATCTTTCAAGTTTTTAGCAATGATGACGGGAAATTTGTTCGGTTTTTCAAGAAAAGCGTATTCAAGATGAGGAGGTAAATCCTTGAGCTCGGGCTCCGGAGGATTTTCATTAGACGTTTGTACTTCTTTGATTTCGTTAATCGTGATCTCTTTCGGAGGGAGTGACGGTAATGGATCTTCATTCAACAATTGCTCAAGATAACGGATATCTCCCTCCGAATCATAAACACCATCATCAATTCCCGGTGGAATCGATTCATCATCAGCAAGAAACTCATCGATTTCTTCCAAAATGAAATCACCTCCCTCGAACGGAGTGAGAGAGGGGGAAGAATCGGCAATAATAGGCTCAGAAGATGGTTCAATATTTTCAGAATGAATAGTGGGATTACCACTCATAAAATCAAGAAGCTCTTGAGCATACTCCTCCGTAGCAATATCGAGAACATCGATTCGATTAATAGAAGCATCATCATAATTGGAGGAGTATCTCGAAGGATGGTTAATGTTAAATGAGACGGTTTCCTTATGAGATCATAAAGTAATTTCTCCTTCATAAACGTCAATCATTGCACGGCCCGTTCGTAAGAAAGGTCTCCCGAGAATAAGCGGCACTCGGGAATCAGCATCAAAGTCAACGACAACGAAGTCGGCGGGAAAATGTAGTGGTCCGACCTTCACATAGACATCCTCGGCGATTCCTTTCGGAATAGAGGTTGATCGGTCTGCGAGTTCAAGAGTCATCTTAGTAGGAGTGAGATCCGGGAGAGAAAGCTTGTTATAAATCGAAAGAGGCATTAAGTTAATACTCGCACCAAGATCGACCAAGGCGGAGCATTTCACAATTCCCGGAAACTCACAAGGGATAAGAAATTTGCCGGGTCTCCTAACTTTTCGGGAAGTTTCTTGAGGAGCACCGCCGAGCAATTCTCATTCAACGGTGTTTTTGCAATTTCGGCCAACTTTTCCTTATTACTCACTAAATTTTTGATCATGGCGGCAAATTTCGGCATGAGGAGTAAAGCGTCGGTGAAACTGATGTTAAAATTCAAGGATTGAATGATTTCAACAAATTTCTCCATTTGGTTTTCGGTTTTATCACGAATCCTTTGATCTTGAAGTCTAGACGGATAAGGAAGTGAAGGTTTAAGAGTAGTCTTCGGAACATCGGGTTCCGAAATCGGAGTCTGAACGACCGGAGGTGGGACGGGTGCAGGCTGCACATTTTCTTCAATAACCACGGGTTCTCGTTCCTCCTCCCTCACCAGCGGAGTAGGAAATGATGGTTCGTCATAAGCCTTACCACTCCGTGTGGTTATAGCTTTCAACTCACCCTTCGGGTTGGGAATGGTATCACTCGGAAGAGATCCCGAAGTTGAGGGCTGACTGACCTTACACAAAACAGCATTCAACATGTTTTCAAGTTTATTCTGCGAAGCATCCAATTTGTTGTTCTGAAGTCGAATCTCATTCCTAAACTCATTGCTTTGTCTAGTTAACGAAGATTGAAACTCGTTCCTCAAACTTGTAATCTGATTTTGCATAGTGTTGATGGTAGAATTGTTGTGTTGAACGTAATTCGTGAATTCATTTGAAGGCAAAGGTGAAGCTTGATAACTCGAATTTTGATATCCTTGATTGTAATTGACTCCTTGATTCGGGTATTGATTTGGTGGGGCTTTGAATTGGTTTTGAACATTTGGTCCACGAACTTGATTCTGATTAAAACGAGTCTGATTGTTCGATTGAGAAAATCCCGGAGGTACCATTTGATTACTAACACGAGGGTTTGGTTCAACCTGAGAACGGTATTGGTTACCTCCGGTTACGGCATTAGCTTCGAAAGGATTTCCATCGGTGGCGGTACAATTGTAGTAGGCATGCGGGCCACCACAAGTAGTACAAGTCGTTTCCACCGCTTTGACTTGAGCGGGTGGAGAAGAATTAACCTTAGCGGTCTTAATCTTAACCAAAGCCTGAATCATGTCCGTAAGCTTATCAATCTTAGCATCGGTGCTAGACGTATTTTCGTAAGACGAGGACGATGGTGTAACACCCACTCGGGCAGCAACCGATTTGCTACGTGATGTACGAACTTTAGATTTGTTCTCAATAATTGACAAGGCATCTCTCGTTGATCGGCTCAACAAATTACCACCCGCGGCGGCATTGAGAGAGTCTTGATCAGTCTCATTCAAACCGTTATAAAACGTATCAAGTTGGTGTAATTCCGTAAAACCATGATGGGGACATTGCCTAAGCAAATCTTTGAATCGGTCCCATGCCTCACTAAATGATTCATCAAATCTTTGTGTGAATTTTGTTATTTCATTTTTTAGGCTTGTTGTTTTAGATGGTGGGAAGAATTCGTTCACGAATTTTGACACTAAATTCTCCCATGTGGTTATCGATCGAGGGGGTAGTTTTTCGAGCCAAATCCGGGCGGCCCCCTCGAGTGAAAATGGGAAGAGTAGAAGCTTGATAGCCTCTTCCGGAACGTTACGGTACTTGATCGTAGACGTGAGCTTGTTGAATCGTCGGATATGAGAGTGAGGATCGTCTCTCTCAAATCCGTAAAATTGGCTTGACGAAACCAAATTTATCAATCCGTGTTTAAGCTCAAAGTTATCGGAAACGATTGCTGGGACGACGATGGCTTCTCCATAACCCTCGGTGGGTGCTTGGAGTTGCTCTAGCATGGATCGGTTGTCCTCCGCCATTTTGATGATGGGCGGGGTTTGATTAGTTCGAATCTCGGGTTCGACTAATGGAGCACGTCTATTTCGCCTTCGCGGAATTGTAGCGGCTTCACGTATCGGTCTGTAATTGTTAGAACGAGTGCGCATGCACTTTCAAAAACCAAGGCAATTAAAACGAACGGTATTCGAAAACACAGTGAACTTAACCAATAATCCCAAGTGAATAAATCACCTCTATAAGACAAACGCACAAGCGAGCGGAGAAGCTTTTTAGGTCAGCGCGAAGCTTATTAAAAACCCGCTTCTTTACAGCCGCAATTTAATGTCAGGCCGTCCTTATACCCACCACACAGTTTGTTTATCAAATAGAAATAAATCGACTCACAAGCGACACAAAGGCAAGTTTTTGATCTTTAGTTCGGGAACTTATTAATGATAACACCTCCGTTGAGAATGTTATATAATTGGCGTCTTCTATTTATTAGCAAAAACACAAGAGAAAATCTTTTTGTATTTTTAATGTGATATATATATATATACAAAAGAAAAAGGAAAATATTTTTTTACTTTTTTAATTTATAGAAAAATAGTAACTTCACGAATGAAGGATCTCGAGTCACTAATCGTCAAACCTCAAACGATATTGTCGTGACACAACCTCCCCGGCAGCGGCGCCAAAATTTGATTTCACGCAAAAGACAATGCCCAAAACCGTCAAGTTATCTCACACAAGCTAGCCACTTGTGAATGACTAACCGTAAGAAACTTAAAACAGTTCGGACACTGATTCGCTGATAATGAAGGCTTAAGGGTTATGTGTATGGATAAAACCTCAATATCGATATCAAAAATAATCACGAAGATAGATTCAAATTCCTTTAGGAAAAATAATAATAAATCAAATCCCGTAACCCGAATCGTTTCCCAACGAGGCGTGAATTGCCAACGTCGTTTTTGGTTTGGAATTTAATGCTCGATGTTTTGATTTGTTTGATTTATATTTTATTAAACTACGGAAATGGGGAAAGTAATTAAGGGAATCTGTTTTACGGGAAATCCTAAGTGTGAATTAACTAAAACGTAATTAATAAAACGTAATTAAAATGCAACTACTTCTAAATTATATCCTAAAAATGACTAAAATTATTTTTACTCTAGAAATGCAATGTGAAAACTAATTATTAATTAAAACTATTTTTTTTGGATTTTTATGGATTTTATTTAAATTAAAAACTAATTTTAAATTATTTAAACTAAATTAAAATACTAAAAATTATGAAAATAAAAGAGAAAAATGTGAAACTATTTTTATAAAATCTAAAATACCATAAGAGACTTTTCAAAACTATTTTTTTATTTTTCTGATTATTTTCCTATTTTCTATTAATTTAAAATTATTTAAATCTAATTTAAATTGTGAAAAATACCAAATAAAAGGGGAAAAATAAGGAAAAATATTTTTTATGCTTTTTATATTTTTATTAAACTTGGAAAATTGAAAAATTATTTTTTTGAACTTTTTCTTAATTATTTGCAATAAAAGCTATTTAAAAGTGTCTAAAAACTGTTTTAAATCTAGAAAAATAGCAAACAATGACCAAAAATTATGAAAACTCAGGAAAATTCTCAAATGTTATTCTGGTTCTAAGAAAAATAAGAAATCTATAGCTTATGTGAAAGATATGAGGGCTGCAGTGTAAACAGTTACAAATAAGCACTTATGAATAAGCTAAAAATTACTAAACTGAATTCTAGCTAAAAGAATCTAACAGAAACCTCAAAGTGACAGTTTTAGAACTATGGGAGCATGCAATTAACTAAGGATCAAGGTAGGATTAAGCTAAAATGAGGTATACTAGATAATAAGCTAATAAGCTAAAGGGAACAAGCAAATAAGCTAATGGGAGGGGGAGTCCTAATAAGCTAACTATCCTAAGTTATCTAGGAGTGATTTAAGCTTTACCTATAGTCTAATAAGCCCTGAAAACTTATTTTGATCACTGAAATTCCAACAGTTAAGGTCAATAAGGTAGGTACTTTGAGCTTATTTTTAAGCTAGCAAACAAGTTTGTGAACCCAAGACAAATAGCAACAGATTTAGACCAAGTCCCAGAGAGTTAAGAAAACCAAGTTTCAAAACTTTTGAAGCTCAAATGAAGATCGACAAGATCGATATAAAGGGACATGGGACTGACTCGGTGTGTCTGAGAAAACACAGTGACAGAGGACAGATTTGAAAGCTGATTTAGAGCTTATAAAAACTTTTGGAACTTTGTCAAAACTGAAGATAAGCTAGCTATTACTACTGAAATCTGTAGAAAACTAATTTTTTTGGATTTTTGAATTGATTAAGACCATGAAAATTGCTTGAAAAACTGATCCTAAGGACTGTTTTGACAGAAGTATTTGACAGTTAAAGAAACTTGGCCAAAATGTTTTGACACTTTGTGACCTTCAACCAAAGCTTGACACAAACTCAAACTGACCCAAGTGACTCAAGATGAGACTCAAACAAGCACTTATACCAATGCTTCAACCATAAGCTGTTTTGACAGCTTATGGGTGAAAAGACCTTGAAAATGATTTTTAACTCTATAAGTGATGATGTAACTGTTAAAATCACTACAAAACTGCTAAAGTGAATCAATGCAAACAATCTCAACTCAAAAGGATACCTTGAATGGGGCGAAACCCTTAGTGCCAAACACTCCTTTTTGAGGACTGTTTGGTACAAAATGCTTGGATTTACCCCTTTTGAGCTTAGATATTTAAAAGACAAATATGCGACACTAAATTTAAATGAGAAAAAGCAAATTAGACTGGAAAATAAGCACTACCAAAGAAGCAGTTTGACTTTTTATTTTTGACCCATATTGACTTAAGTAAATTTTTTGTAAAAAGAGATGAGATTAAAACAATGAAGCAAAGTTTTAAACTTACAAAAGCTATAGGAAGCTTATATAAGCTTATAACAACAGTAACAACAACTTAATCCACCATTGAATCAGTACTAATTTAAATCAAGAGAAAAAGGCATAAAACTTGAGATTTTATTAAAACTGAAATAGAGATTACAATGAAAACTGAAATTACTAACTATTGAAAACTATTAAAAACAGTGAAAGACTAATGAAAACATAAAGATAATTTTTAAGAGAAAACAATATACTCCTACAATGTGAGCTTAAGGGTCTATTTATAGCTGGAATTCAAGCTTGGGATCCCTCTTGGAAGAGCCTAGAAGTCCATTCGCAGCCACACAATCATTCCTTGTCACATCCTCCAATCACATTGCTCCAATTCACCATATGAGTTGTTACGGCCAATAGGAGAGCTCCATTTGTCCACGTGGCATTCTTATCTGACAAGTCAGCTGTGTCTAGAAGCTTGGAAAGATCCTTAGTACGATGTAAGGTGGGTAATTGGTGGTAAAATGGTAAACGGGTAACTGGGTGTTTGGATTGGGGAAGACAGTGAAAAGGGGCGCGTTTGGGATTTGTTTATTATATTTCAAAGGGAGTTGACCGGGTCATGGGGCGTTGACCCGGGTAAAATAGTGGGTAATGGGTAAATGGGCGGGTTAATAGGTATTAAAGGGTGGCGGGTTTGTTTATTGGACCGGGTAGGAGTACTTTGGGCCGAGGGTTTTTGTTTAATGGATATTGGACTAGGATTATTATGGACTAGATTAAATGATCCAATGCACATATAAGGACCAAACTTGCAAAGGCTGAAAATCCAAGGACCAAACATGTAATTCTGAAAGTATCTTCCAAGGACTGATTTTGTCAATCTTTAAATAAACCAAGGGCCAATTTGCAACTTCTGAATCTTCAAGGATCACTTTTGCCAAATGCTCAAAGATGAGGGAGTAATCTTGACAATTCTTCAAACTTGATTATATCTTCTAAAAATCATCCTCGGAGAATAAAATCTTCATAAATGCTCAATTTTGATCTTCCGGCCCGGCTTAAGCTCTCTAAATCTCTCGTACTCGGATTTACGTCTGATTTGGCTCCTTTTTGTGTGTTTTTACATATCCATACCTGCACAAGCACAAACTCAAGAAAACCACAAATATTAGCAATAAACGGCTCTTTCTTGGTTATTTTGGGTCAGTTTTGATAATGAAAAAGGTATGTGTTTTAGCACATACCAGTACCCTTGACTGTTCAACATAATGCATCTGGTAACGTACCCAAACCAATTGACTTTAAGGCTGAACATGATTCTGATAATTGTTCCTTGGTTGAGACTGAGTCTATAAGTTTTAATACAAATGATATGGTTTATAAAAGGGCCTTTGATGAACTTTCTAACAAATATTCAATTCTTGAAAAACATTGCATTTCTTTAGAAATTGCAATACAACAAAAGAAAGAAAGTTTTCTTGCTACAAAAGCTTGCACAAATCCGGAATTCCCAGAATTTCGAGAATTTTTTGAAATTAACGAATTAAAAACTCAGCTTCAAGACAAAGACTCATCCATTTATAATCTGAAAAAACAAATATCAGACCTGCACGTGAATATGAATATGGGAGTGAACAACATTAACATTGAAGTTAGTGATGCGATTAAATCTAGGAATGAAGAACTGGCCCTATGTGTAGCCAAACTGTTAAGGGAAAATGAATCCTTGAGGAAGAACTCATTAGAAAATAGGACCAAACAGATATATCAAACCAACTCCATGTTGGCTGATATTGATGCCCTCAAAGCCCAAATTCAGGATAAGAGCTTCACTGTCGTTGCTTTAAAAAATGAACTTAGGAAAAATATGGGAAATAGAGTGAACACTAAGTCTGCAAAACCATCAACCTTGGGGAATCCAACCTTACATAATACCACAGAATGACAAGTAATTAGGCAGCCCATTGCATTTAAGACAGAAAGGTTTAAAACCTCAAAATCTAGGCTTGCCTCTCAAGTTGATGAGAATACTGTTTTGTCAAAACCAGTTACTTCACTAATTCATTCCATTAAGATTAAGGACATTACTCAGGAGAATGATCAAAGCTCTAAGATTAGAAAAGTACCAAGATCATCTAGTGCACTTAAGAAGAATCAAACACCTGACGATTTCCCTAAGAAACCAGGTAACAGCAAAATGTCTAAAATCAAGAATAAGGAAAAGGTCAAATCTTCTAATGTGACTAAGATACCTCACCCAAATTGCTCTAGTCTTAGATGGATGCCTACTGGTAGAAGGTTTATGAACATTAAATCTACATGGAATCACACCTCTAGCTCCTGTCTTAAGTGGATGCCTACAGGAAAAATCTTTAAGAAGGTTGGGTTCAATTGGATTCCAACCAGTACACTGGCTATTAATGACACTTTCGAAGCCTGACTATAATTCACTCAATGAACAGGAGATATCTGCTACTAACCCTTCAAAATGTCATTCCACATATGCTATTAGTGCAGATATTCCTCAGTCTTTTTCAGGTACAATGCTCAATTCAATCATGAATATCATGACCTGGTTCCCAACAGAACTGAAGACTGCTCACTCAGGAATCGTAGCTTGTCAGAATTGACGTACCTCGTACTTTAACTCCTGATCACCTCTATTCAGGACTCGTTCTCATTAATTCTTGTACAAATTTATTTACATTCTCTTATTTAAAAAAAAATAAAAAATAAAAATAATTTTGAGATGATGGTTTCACACTAAATTTATTTTTCTACACTAAATTTAATTTTACACAAAATTGAATAAAAGATATATCTTCTGTTATCGATAACATCTACGGACCTAGAAATGTCATTCAACAATGGCACGGGGCTTTAGATGAAGTTCGAACAGAGTCTTTTAAGTTTTTATTATTACTGGTCTTATTAATCACAAACTTAAGTCGACTAAGACCCACGGCAAGGAACTGATTCAATCAATGATTACTTTTGCATTCGTATCATGATTTGAGGGGGAGAATTGTGCTTCTTCATATGCTTCTTACTTGGGAGAGAATAATCATGTCCCTTTATGTGTGCCTGTGTCAGTTTTCTTGCTTGTGTGTCCTGGTTATTGCATGCTATGTGGAGTGATTTAATGCTACTTGGTGTGATTTAAGTTGCAAAGTTTTATGTATACTGAACTGATGTGCTTGTCTATTAAGTTATGCAATTGGATAAGTCTCTCCATATATGCGAGTTGCTGTACATGCGAGTTGTTAAATCTCTAGGTGCTGTTATAATGTGGTTGAGAATGCGAGTTGTCTAAATGTGTGTTGATAAATCTTTTGTTGCTTGCGAGTTGTCTTACCATGTTAAGTATGCGAGTTGCTAAATATAGGGTCTTAATGTGTCAACTCGCTAAACCTGTTTGCATAAGTATGCATGTTGACTCTTGGTCAAATCACTTGTTCATTTGGTCAATCGGTTTTCACTACATTCTCTCTCAACATTCCTCAAAGCGAGTTGCCTAACTTGTGATTGTGTGGTAGGTTATCCGAGTTTGCTACATGCCTCTATCGTGATTATTATTTCTTGAACCATCTCTTTAATCTTAACCCATCGTGCAGATTCCATCTACCTAAATCGTGTCGATCTAAAACTGATACTAGGTTTGATTCCTGTTTTTTTAATGTAATTGATATTGGTTTTAGATAAAATTTCTTAGGGTAGTCATTGTTATGATCTGAGATGGTCTGTATGTGTGATTAATGGAGTTAGGTTATCTAGGTGCATGTTGCGTTTTAAATAGACTCATATGATTTGGTTGTAGGATTTGTTATAAACATTAGATTAGGTCCTTTGAATGCTGCTTTCTTGAGTTTGTGGTTCATCCTTGTGGCAAGTATCATGTCCTATGTGTATGTGTTTGATAAAATGGGTCTCTCGATGAATGTTCTTATATGCGAGTTGCCCATAATTTGCTATAAAGCGAGTTGTCCCTGGTTGCTTATATGCGAGTTGCATTAGTTGTTTTTGTATGCGAGTTGTCTCTTGCTTATCAATATATGCGAGTTGCTATATGCGACTTGTCACATACGTTTTGACGTATGCGAGTTAACACATACTTTGTCCTATGCGAGTTATGTTATGCGTGTTGATTATAATCTTGACCAAAGTGAGTTGATGGATGCGAGTTGCCTTATGCGACTTACCTCATACGTTTTGACGTATGCGAGTTAATAACATATTGTAACCTATGCGTGTTGAGTTATGCGAGTTGCTCATATTTTTTATCCAAAGCGAGTTGATGTAATGCATGTTATCTTAGGCGAGTTGTATCATGCGAGTTGTCATACTTGACCTATGCGAGTTGTATCATGCGAGTTGTCAAAATTGCTAGTGGTATTAACTTACAATGTGTTTTATGCAACTTGTTAAAAGCTTAGATGTGTTCATACAACTTGTCTTGCATATCTTTTAATCTAAGTCTCTGCATGCTGATTACATTTTTCCAATGATGTGCATCCTATGTCTCCATATTAGTCATATCCTGCTTTCTTAGTAGACTATATGTTACTGTCCAAGAACTTATGATATGGGATAGCATATTGATCAAAATTGATAATTGTGTCTTACCTAACAAACCTTCCGGATATCGTTGTTGTTGTATGTGTAATCATCAGATTTCAATGGCAGACACCACATCCTCTGATATCCTTGCTTCCACTACACCAACCATCACTCTAACTGATGACGAAATACTTCCATATGCGGAATGGGTTACTATAGCTAATAGCAACTGCTATGTAGATGTGGATAGAAGCCAACAAAATCTAATTTACCTACTGGCTATCGACATCTTGAAAGACACCAACTTCTTCGGAGCCTTAACCAAGTGTTGCACAATCCCGTCCATTTATCTTCAACAATTCTGGAATACTGTTACATGGGACAAGATAAATGCTACATACTCGTGTAGACTTGAAGACAAGTGGTATGACATCACTGTTGAAACTCTCAGGAATGCTCTTCAGATTGCACCAAGAGATCCCTCTAATCCATTCACCACTCCACCCTCCACTGAAGAACTAATAGAATTTGTCGATGAATTGGGATATCCGGAAAGGCTAACTAAGATCTCGTCACTCATCAATGCAGAAGTATATCAACCATGGAGATCAATTGTAACGATTCTCAACTTATGCTTGACCGGTAAAACATCAGGGACGGACAGAGTAAGAGCTCCTATTCTGTAAATTCTATGGGGATTGGTTAAAGGGAAAAACATTGACTATGCTGAACGTATTTGGGAAGAATTATCCTTGCCTTTAGACACATTCATCACTGATAGACTAAACTCTCTGAATAAAGTCAAAGGAAGAAAAGGGCTTGGCAAAAGAGTGATTCCCAGCATCATATTTTCAAAGCTCATTATCCATCATCTGCCACAGACTTACAAGTTTAACCCACGAAGCGAGTCAGCCCTTCATGAAGCCAGCGATGAATACATCCTTGGCAACTTAAAATATGTTGCCAGAGGACATGACAAGGAAATATTTGGAATGCCAGTCCCAGAAGTTCTTCTTACAGAAAGAATCAAGAAAGCTGATTACTTCAAGAGATACTTAATGAAAGCCTCCGGCACAACCACTGAAGTCACACCTAATTCTACTCCCACACAATCCAAATCCAAACAATCACAATCTACCTACTCAAGTCTACCCAAGAAAAAGAAGAGACCTGATTGCTCAGTATCTACTGACTCTCCGTCTCAAAAGCAAAAGAGGAGAAGGAGAGACACTGGAAAGGGTAAAGATGAAGGAACCAAGGTTCCAGGGAGTGAGATGTGTTTGATAGATGAAGACGAGGCTGCACTACAACAAGGAATCCAACAAAGCCTGGAAAGTCTAAACAGGCCTCATAGACAACCAGTGGGAGGAGTCGTGTTATGAGAGCCTGAGACAGCACCACGCCTGTTACACAAGATAAAGGTAAAGGGATTGCAGGAGCAGAAGCAGAACAAGCTGCTCAAATGTTATTAACCATCTCCTCTCCAACTCCAAAAACAACAACTCGTTTTGAACTCAAGAAAAGAAATACTGAATCATCCTCAGCCCAAGTACAATCTGGAATGGAAAAGGTTGTGTCTGAATCACCTGAAGATACCCCTGCCTCGAACGATACTCAGTCAGAAAGTCAGCAATTAGCACCTTTTACTGAAACGGTCCCAGTGCTTGAGACAAAGGCTGAACAAATGAAGACAAACAGACATGATTCAGAAGAAAGGGGAAATGAAATGCTGGAAGGTTCTCAGGAAAATCTTATGTCAAAATATGTGGATCAAGTGAGTCTAGAAGAAGCAAACATATCCACGGGATCCCTGTCCTCTTTAAAGAATTTAGAAGCTGACTTTACTTATGGCGATCAGTTTTTAAAAAACAAACTCTCGGACATCGAGTCTGACCAGCATAACGATGAGAAAGGGGAAGTTGAGTCGATGTTCTCAGTCACCATACAACAAGATAAATCTACTATTCCTCCAATGACAGCCCCCTTAGCTGTACCATCAATGACTACACCACCAGTTGCACTTCCACTAACTAATCCAGTTCCAGCAACTAAACTCCCACCATCAGAACCTGCAGCCGTTAGCACTTCTGTCACACCACCAGTTGTCACAGTAAGTGACACTGTAACACCGCCAGCTTCACCTCCTCCACCTAAGTCTACAGAGCAACTTCTCGCAGAAGCTCTTAAAAGAATCGAAGTCCTAGAAAAGCATCATTTGCCCGAATCCGTCACTCAACTGGATCATCGTGTATCCAAGCTGGAGAACCTTAACGTCGATACTGCTATAGCAGATGCCATTGAAGCAGAAGTTAAAGATGTTGTTGAATGGGAAATGAAAGCTCCACTGCTTCAACGGTTTAAAGATTGGCCTATTTCAGATATGAGAGAAGTTCTTTCAGATAAAATGTATGACGCTGAAGAGCATCTGGATGAGGTCCATAAGAAGTTGTACGAGGCTCTAGAAGAATCGATAAGACATGATAATCATTTGCAGTTTCTGGAGGATATTCGAGAAAGAGAGGCAAAGAAGAAAAGGAGGACTGTTCTGATGGAAACATTGCATAAAGGTCGTAAATCTCCACCTCCTCCTCCTCCAACTGGTGGAGCTGGAACTTCTGGTACTGGTGGATCTTCTGGCACAACCACAACTCATAAGACTAATCCACCAACACCACCATCAAAACCCTCTAATAAAACTAGTTCATCCGGTGGTCAAGGTACTCAGAAGACGTCTACGGCTTGGACCACGGTTGACTCCAGACTTTCACCACCATCTCTACTATTACAGAAGAGCAAATGATTAATGAAGAGTCTTACGTTGCTCAAGAGTCAGAATCAGAAGACGATGACGTTTCCACCAAGCTTATCCCCAAAGTTACTGAAGAAGAAGATTGGTGGGATGCTTATATTGAGGGTAAACACATCAAAACGTCTAGGGCTGCACCATCAAAGGACATGTCTCAAAGCTGGCTCCCCAAAGATAGACCTCAAACTCCTGAACCTTCATGGTCCATTCCTGAGTCTGATTCGATAATCCCTGACAACAATTGGGCTACAACCATTACTTCCAACTATGAAGCCCCTGTTGAAGACTCTCTCCTACATATCACAGGTGATATGGGAAGCTTTATGAAGTGGTTTTGTGAGAAGAAGGGAATTTCGTCAATCACACCTAAAGATCTTGAAGGCCCAGCGTTTGAAATCGTCAAAGTCTTCCACTCTGATGCCAGTCAGCTTCAATACCAGATGGAAGAATGTCATAAAATGCTGAATGATCAAGTCAGTGAGCATATCAGTCGTTTTGATGTTAAAAACCCTCTTCCTCTCGGCGGTGAACCAGGACAATTAACAATCCAATCAGAGTTCTTCTTCAACCATGACCTGGAATATCTATGTGATTGAACTGAAGAAAGAAAACCAGCTTTATCTATTTCTAAGATGAAAGCTGCTACCTACATAGATCCTTGTCTTGAGCAGATGGTACCTGATCAATTCTGGACAGATAAAGAACAAGTGTATGACATTGCTGCCTCATACGGCATTTCTCATTGGCGGTTCAAGAAGAAGAAATTATACATTGATAGACATGGTGCTGAAAAGAGACGCAAAACTGTTTGATCCAAACTGCGTATTCTAAGTGTGGTCAGTGTAGAAATCTTCTCAATCTACGGATATGATTATCTGAAGAAGGTTGTTCTTAGAAGAGCAGACTTGAAAGATCATGTTATTGAGGAAAATGACTTCAAACATTTGCTACCAAGTGATTTTGAAGATCTTTATCTTCTGAACCTCCAAGGACATCTTGACCATCTACCTATTCGTGAGAAGAAGGCTCTCTCAGCTGCAGTCAATCTTTGGATCAGGGGCTTAGTCATTCAACAAAGAGTTGGTGATTTTCAACTTGGTGTGGAAAGCTACCAGACTCAGGTCAATCTAACGAGACCTCAATGGGAAGCCACTGGCATGAATTCCGCCACGACTACACAGTGATTGACTCCCCTAGAGCAGTCCTCTTTACCGACAAATACGGGTCAAGAATGCTAACGAGGCTATGCGAGCTATACAAGTTCAGTGATGGTATGCTCAAGATTGTTGAAGAAGAATTGAACTCAAGGGTGAAGGAAATCAAACTTGACTTGAAGCCGTGGAAAAAAACGAGATTCTGGACTGAACAGGATTTGAAGAGGTGTGAAGAGTTCATTGCTGCGATCGGACGAAGACTTAAGACAGGAAAGATCTTTCGTAGTCTTGAAAGTTTTGTGGGTGGGAGATTACGTGAAGGACATTACAAGCTACTATAGAGAACTGAATGAAGACATCTTCCTTTAATAGCTTTGTTATGTTTTAAGTTCTATGTAATGTGGTAATTGTACTATGAACAATTATAACTATAATGTATATAGTAGTGATAGGTTATGGATTGTAGTTTCCCTTTTAGTCTAAAAAGGGAACTTAGGAGTACTCCACTTCAGATCAAATAAAACCGAATACATTTTTCTCCAACAAGTTTTGTTTCTTACATATTTAAATCACTTGAGATCCAAAATCTCAAAGAATTTGAAATTTTTGATCGGGGGAGAAAATGTGATATAAATATGCAATCTGATAAAAGGTGATCACTTTGAATCAAAATGTACATACTGCTCTCTAATATGTGCTAAACTCTTTTCGAATCTCGAAGCACATATTGAGGGGGAGCATTTTATAAGGAAGATAAACCTTCAAGGTACAAATATTCATATGTTTCTACATAAAGTACCTTGATTGATTTTCTAACGGTTTCCGTATGGCAATATGATCGTGAAAGTACTTCTGAGAACTCTTTCCTCTTTGTGCAAAACAATTTCAAAAATTACATGCACAAGTTGAGGGGGAGCAACTCTTTTGAAAACCACATCCTTTCCCAAAAATATCTTTAACAAAGTATGAAAAATACTAATTTTGATCGGGAAAGTGATGTTGATATCTTTTAGAAATTGTTGATCAAAGAATCGAATCTTTCGTTCTTAAATCTAAGATTTTCAAGTCCTCTTGCCTCCATGTACCAAAACTAGTTCAAATATATGATGCACATGTTGAGGGGGAGCTTTTTCAAAAAATATCAAAAATAATTCAGTTACAAAATGTTTTGATCATGTATCACAAGTACTTGGATTGATTTTTCAAATGGCTTTCAATTGGTTTCATAGGCGGAAGAACAATACCAAAAAGACCGGCTAAATTTATTTTATGTATGGAGATATAAGGATGGTTAGGTTAGGTATTCGTTCCCACGATCCCTCCAGAGTCGGAGGGATCTACCCAGGGACAATCCACTAGATAGTGTAGAGTCCTTAGGTATGATGAAAAAAGGAGAAAAATGAGAATATGGGAAGAGTGCCGACTGAGACAGAGCTAGTACTGGAACAAACCCAACAAGGTTCTAGTAATGAAGTCTCGGTAAGCACTGAAGGGGTTGAAGAATGAAAAAGAAATGAATGAGAAAAGGGTGAAAAGAAATAGCCCTCCAATAATTCAACCTTAAGGCAGAAACCGGGTTCAATACATATGCTACTGGTGGTTACTAAGGTAACGCCGGTATTGAAGACAAGAAGTCATGGAACCAGTGACGCATTGCACTAAACTTCCCAAGCTACTCAAGTTCATCTTAAAAGGACTTGTTTCATTCTCACGGGGAACCTACATTATCTATCAACTTTCTCTTAGAGATTGTTGATATTGAAGAAGGAGTCCCTCTCCCTAGTCTCCGGCATAGGAAACCAAATATACACTATTGAGTCTAGAGCCACGTGATCATCAATAAATCTCATTAGGACACACTATTCTTGAAGGCTTACTGTTTCACACAATGTGGAAAGTGAGAATATATTAAAGAGTCCTACGCATTATCCTTGTGGTATTGCCAGAACATCCGAGTGATATGAAAATATTCACGATGAAGATGGAAATCCTTCTAGAGCCAACATCAAACAAGCTCTTGGTAGGTGACATGTGAGATTTTTCTAAAGATCATGCCTGTGACAACTGGATAGAAATGATGGGGCAATTCAATCTTGAATCAATTTTGGTCCAGGAAATGGATTGACGGATACCTTTGAAAAACCGGTCATTGTGCTCAAAAATTCTTTCCTATAGCACATCGACTGTGTATTAATATTTCAAAATTAAAAGGTATTTATGATTGATAATTTATTTTCCATAAAACCTTCGTTGTATTGCAAAACCCTTTATATTAAGCAATACACGATTGTTGTTCAAATCATTTTTCATCAATCAGTGAATCTCAATTCGTTGGTTCACTCACTCTGTGTTGTCTTCTTTGAGATGTTCCGGTTTGAGAATGGCTAGAACAGCTGCGAAACCCTGTCAAGGAGATTCTTCGTAATTATACCTGATCACAGGCAGTACTTGTACTGATCAACGGGGAACCGTGGGCCGTGTATCTCAATTCAACGAAAGTGATCAAAGACATTTTCGTGCGCTTTATTGCTAACTGTTGTATGCAGGGACATCCCGACGATTGCAGCTGATCAGAACTGAGGAGTCAATCCATAGCCGCATGCTCACACAATCACATTCACATTTAAAGAAATCATGATAAGTACATATCTTCATCAACTGGATCTGATATTTTCAAACCATGCTTCTGCTACGCTACTGGAAATATTATGAATCAACAAAAAGCTTCCGCAACTCTGATGAGAAGATATCATGATCCAAAATGTGAGCATGTCGGTCCAAAAGTCACAACATCACATGAAGGCAACACAACTAAGGGTGATACAGAGATCAACTGTGGCTGATGATCTCAAAGAAAGCTCGAAGGTCATCAATATGTGGATCAGCTCTATATCCTCCACTAAATGTACAAAGTAGTTGGACAATGAAGAAATCACCATGAAAGCACAAAGATTGAAAATTTTGATGAATTGAAATCTATGAGCTCAAAGCAAGGATTCAAATCTACGAGCTCAAGGCTGAAAATAAATAAGAATGCTAGGATTCGAAATGTAAAACATGGGGTGACCTCCCTTAGGGGGAGATTGTTAGGAATTAGAAAATTCCTGTGTGAAGTGTTGGTCACCCCAAATATAATCTAGCATAAGTTAGCTCATAGACATAACGTTACAAAGTAGTTATTTAGTTATTAGTTTATCTTAGTGCAACACCGTGGAGGACGGACGGGTCTTTACCCATTGTATGCCTGATCCACAGCCCGAAGGAGGGCGTAATACTATGTATAAATAGCCCTCTCCCCACAAGGGAGAGGGTTGGATGTTCATTTGGTAATCTAACCTTCTATGTGTTTCTCTCACTATAACATATCACTTTCTCTCTCTACTCATTCCATACGCCTCCTTAATGTATGTGTTGATGTGTTTATGAAATCCAATATGTTACACTATTCGTGAATCCGAATACGTAAGTTATCTGTTATTATTATTATAACAGTGAATGTGAATTTTCTATACTAATTTATAAATCGTATTATACAGAAATGTGAATGTATCATATACGCAAAGATACACAAGGTGCATCGAGAACATGGTTGGTGGTACCTTGCCTGTAAGAAATGTGGCTGTGTGGCTAAAGAACCAGAAGAAAATGGTGAATCTTCATCATCAAAAAAGAAATCCAAGACTAAGACGTATTTTTGCAAAAAGTGCAGAGATATCAACAATGTGGGACCAAAGTAAAGTTTTGTAATTAATATGCGTAATTTTTTATACATATAAAAAATGTTGTTTTTCAGTAACATACTTATTGTTTCATAATTATATTTTGAATGTTAGGTACAAAGTAATCGTGCGTGTAATTGACGACACTGGCGCAACATCTCTTTACTGTATGAAGATATTATCACAAAGATGATTGACATCCCATGTTATAAGCTTAAGGCGAAGTATGGAGATCAGGCTGATGATATCTTTCCTGATGAATTGGTTCCCATTGTTGGAAAAAAATGTTGTTTCGTTTTTTGTATTCTTCATATAATATAACCAACAACAACCATGTTTACCAAGTCAAGATGATTTCAGATGATGCAAATATGATAAAGACATTTAAACATGGATTCATCAATGAGGTTTTTTAAAAATTTGTTTTAGTCTACTCTATTCATTTAATTTAGTAAACCTTGATACTGTTTAATACAATCTTACCTGATTTATCACAGGAAAATGATGGAGAAATGCAAACTCCAGTTACCCCTGCTGTTACCACAAGCAAGTTCAATGCTACTAATAACATTCCATTCGACATGGAACTCACTCCAGGAGTGAAGAAGGGAGTTGAATATCAGAAAGTGGTAAGTGGCAGCTCTGAAAAAACAAAGCACACTCCATAAGTGAATAAAGACGTGGAAAATGTTGAAGTGTTAGGTGGCAGCTCTGGAAAATCAAAGCGTGATATGATTGCTCTGGATGGTGATGTTCAGGATGGTGCATCTGCAAAGAAATTGAAGAGTATTGATGTGGTAGAAGTGGTCAATGGCAATGAGGACTGATGCTCATTCTCCTTCGCATCTCAGCATCCCAAAATATGTTCAATAATCATTATTTCATTTTGTTTATGTTTGTTTAAAGACATTTGTTCCAGTTTGTTTTAAGTTTCCTATTGTTTGAAGACAATTTGTTTTGTGTTTTGTGATTTTATCACAAATATATTTTCATGCTATTCTTGAATTGGTATTTAATTATGATCAACAATTGTTGTCCTTTACAAATATTGTTTCCAATAAACATACTTGAAATGCATTGGATAAGTAGGTTTTCTACTTATTTCAACATTTACCGTATACATGGTGATAATCAAGTTTTGTTTATAAAAAAACTATTGATGTGAATACTTTGTCATGTGTAATACACTAATAGTTCCAAACTATGCTGCAACATTATTTGTTGAATATACACTCTTTTTATTTTTATAACAAGTAGACAAACATGTTTTTAATAATTTATTGGAAAACACTATGATCCTTTACTAAAATTTTTGAAACAAACTTTCAATTTTTTAATTCTTATGATTTACTTAACTTTTAAACTTTCTTTTCATCCATATCATTTCATGAACTACCTTTGTATGTAAATCTAAATGTTGGTGACAATGTAGATGTCTTTGTAAAATGCTTATATCTAGATAATGTCTAATGTATAAAAAAATAATAACAACATTTTATATCTGCCTAACTTCTAACTTATATTTTTATAATTTAATGTATTTTAGTTTCATTTTATCAAAATGTAACTTACTAATGTTTGGATGACTTATTCATCAACCTAATTTATTCACACAATAAACCTGATGATTTATTGTCAACTTACTCAACATATCCCACTGCATTTGAAAACCAATATATCATCTCAATTTGACTATAATCCTATACTAAAATAAACACAACAAACATTCAACTATTGAATTATATTCTTCAATCCACATTTTAAGTTTTTGATTACTGTATAATTTTCTAAAATTGTTGTTATACTATCTATAAATATTGTCAACATCATCATCAAAAATGATAACCTATTTTTAAAACTCATTTGGCATTATAAGAATGGAGCAGCCTAAATCACCTAAGGTAAATATGTGTTTTTTTCTTATAGTTGTCAATGACTAATCGTAATAATGTATACAAGATGTATTTTTTATATGTTCATTATTTTTTTGTGTTTTGAAGGCAGAAGAAGATCAGAATGAACCAAGTCATGAGGACATGAATAACCATGTCATTATCCTATCTGATGATGATTTGGTATGTGTGACATATTATAAGAGTTTTATCAATTATGTTTTTCCTTCTAACTTATTCAAATAACGTACAACCTGTTCCCATTACAAAGAAACGTGAAAGACCATCAAAAGACATTGGTAAAATGAACAACAGTGTAATTAACTTTCTCTCTTCTAATGATGAGAAGGATAAGTTGTTGTCTAATACCACTAAGTGTGAAGATCTCACTAAAAATGATGAAGAATTGGTAGACTCATACGATATACATTTTACATCTTTTATTTTTAATTAATAACTTAACATGTTAGAACTATAATTGTATACATTACTTATTTGTTCTTGCTTCTTTTGAATGGTATTAAGTAGAATCAGGATGATGAGACGCCTAACAGATTTAAGCGTTCAAAAAGGCGTAAGAGAACTTCCTTCTCAAATAAACATTTGTATCGTCTTATCGATGAAGCAACTGATGAAGAAGATGATGAAGCTATAAATATGACACAACAGTTTGGAAACTTAATTGATGATGAGGCAAAAGACGATTTACAAGTCACTGATCAAATGATTGATGGACAAACAGATGATGAAATTGATTTAGATGACACGATTGATGATGAAGTTTCACAGGATGATCCTACTGATGAGTTTGATAGTTTTATTGATGATGCTGATCTGGATGATGAAACTACGGACAATAGTTCACCCGAAAAAGATGTTTGAGAACATTTATTTATAGTTTATTTTCCATGTTATGAATAATTCATTTAAGCAGTGTTCCGTTCACCATATTTTCAATGATTGCTATAAAATTATCAACTTGTAGTTCAATCTCTTTTGCCTTAACAATCGTTGAATAAGTTACTCTATTTACTCTATATGATTTAAGTTACTCTAAATATAACCTTAGTCATGTTAATTTGACAATACGATTTATAATCTACATTATCATTACTAAAACAACAATGAACATTCAACTGGATTCTAAATCATACAACCAACATCTAAGAAGCAAACACGTAATCATAATAGTGAAGAAACAGACTACCATAATTTACATACCATACGTCAGTTTTATCATGCATGACAGCGTTCAAACCCCGATGGGTTTTTATCATAATACATAGCAACCATATCCAAAAGACTAAATAAAACACAAGTTACCCATACTTAAACAAGTTTCCTAACAGTTAAGTTGTTCCAACATAAACATCAAAAGAAGCTGAGACATACCACATTTGTTTGATAGTATCTAACAGACATGAAAGAACGGATAGCCTGTTGGTTGAGGACCTTCCAAATCTGTAACAACGTACATCAACCTGAACCTTAACATCTTTTTGTAATTAAAACCACATTCTTTACCAAAGAATTTCTATTGACCGAACATATTGACATGATTTGTTCTTCCCGGATTCTCATAATGACGGTCCATCCTGACAGAAAATGGCAATTTAGTTTGGTCGTGTTTCAACACAGCTTTTGTGTACAAATGCATTGGATGACGTTCCTGGAATTTTGCCGGTATACACTGTAATTATACAAAAAGATACAAAAGAAATTATAGCACCTTATTACGACAATTAAAACTTAATCGCTTAATGAATAAGTTTTGAATAACACTTACAAGACGATTAAATGCCAAGATTTCTGCAAAACTCTTATAAAACACATCCGTTCTTTCATTGAAGTGTTCGATATGCGTAGGCCAGATGCATATATGGGACATTCGGTCGTCATCTGCAAATCAACATAAATTTTTTAATAACTTCAATTCTATATTCAGTTAATTAACATGCAATACTATTTATAAAATTTACGTTGTTTATTAACTTACTTTCTTCTTCATATGCTAACTTTGGTTGAACCAAATTCAGCCGTGTTGCACCAAGGAACTGCACATCTGTTTTGCCACTTCCATCACTTTTGAACACCATTAGATTTAACATATCATTCCTTATTTTTGTGAACATGACAACATCACCATATTCCAGATTTTTTTCACCACATAATGCGTTCCAATCAGCTTGGTACAACACAAATTCAGGAAGAACCGTATTATCAAATGGATTGACACGGCTAACATGGACATCAAAATCATCCGCTTCACAGCTAATCGTTATGGTCTCTTCGTTTCCCAAACCAGCTACAAATTCAGCTTGAATTGTCTGTAAAATTGTTTTGTTCACGTTATATTACTTTCTCTACAACTTCACATTTTCAGGGTACATTTGGTTTTAAAAAAGTATTGCTATAATTAAATTCTAATGCCGTTCAAATTAAAGTATCTAATTTCATTTATATTTCTTTGTTTAAAATTTGGTTATTACCTGAAGTATGAATGGAGGAGGCGTCACACGTGTCTGAAATCTAGAGTATCGCCTCTGAACTCCTTCATAGCCTCCTGTTTCTATTCCCTCACTGTCATATCCGGTTACATAGAATGAGTCATCCCCTTCCTCTATAAAGTGCAATAACTTAACCTCATCATCTATGTTCTCTGAAACGAATTCAGTCCATCGTTGTCCTCTAACTTCAAGAACTCCTTCTATTGTTTTCACTATTGTAACCCTCTTCCGGTTTCTGGTTATTCCTGTCAAATACAAATGCCTGTTTCCAGTGTAGGCATCATACTCGAATACTTCAGGTAGTCCTAATTGAATAGGATACTCATTATGTTTGTTGAGTGACACGACAAGTTCAATCGGCATTTTCCTACAAAATTATCAAACCATAAATATTACAACACTTTATAGCTACCATATATATTAACGTATAACAATAAATCATAATCGCGTTTCATGTCATATTTTTTTTTCTTTACTAAAAGAAACATTCATCTTCTAAACACTTCAATATACATCTTCATCATTGGTTACTTTTTAATTACTATTCGGCAAAATAAAAGGTTTTATGTTTCATAAACTACTTAAAACTTAATCTATAAGCCATATGCCAAAATCAAAAAAAAACAATTTCAATACATCATACCAAAGTCAACAATCTTTCAAATAAACCTAAATCAAACATAAAAGGCTAATAGTTGGTGTTTAATCTGTATTTAATCAAATCTATAACTGTTGCTAAACCATATTCTTAACCACACTCATCCTATATGAGGGATAAAATAAAAGGTTTGTGTCATATGTTTTTTATATTAACTTTGCATGATAATACATTATACATGTCTACTATAGATAACTGTACCAATAGAGATGTTTCGCCCAACCATTCAGAAGATGTTCCGGCAGAAGTAACTATAGGAAATGTAGGTAAACGTCGCGGAAGGCCTCCCAAAAGAGGTACATGCTTTCATCACAAACACCTTTATAAACTATATGGATATATATTTAATCCTTTATATGGTTAACAAGACTTTTTTGTTCACCTTTAAAATGTAGATAATCGTAACAGTAGTAGTATAAATCAACCTGTCCCAAACATATCTTCCAACAATGTTGATGGATCTCTAAGTCCTAATATGTTCACACCTGAAATACGTGCAAACATTCAATTACAAGATATAACTTCTACAAATAAGTTTGTGTCATATGTTTTTTATATATTAACGTTTGCATGATAATACATTATACCTGTCTACTATAGATAACTGTACATCTGTACCAGTAGAGATGTTTTGCCCAACCTTTCAGAAGGTGTTCCGGTAGAAGAAACTATAGGAAATGTAGGTAAACGTCGCGAAAGGCCTCCCAAAAGAGGTACATGCTTTCATCACAAACACCTTTATAAACTATATTGATATATATTTAATCCTTGATACGGTTAACAAGACTTTTTTGTTCACCTTTAAAATGTAGATAATCGTAAAAGTAGTAGTATAAATCAACCTGTCCCGAACATATCTTCCAGCAATGTTGATGGATCTCTAAGTCCTAATATGTTCACACCTGAAATACATGCAAACATCCCATTACAAGATATAACTTCTTCAAGTAAGTTTGTGTCATATGTTTTGTATATATTAACTTTTGCATCATAAGACATTATAAGTTCACCGATCATTAAATGTCATATATAGGTAACATGTCAAAGAGAACTCGCAGATCAAGATTAGGCAACAACAGTCCAATTCAGTTTGATATTGGTGAGCAAAATTAGTGACCCTCATCTCCTATTCATATTATATGAAATAATATTTGCGAGTAACATATTGTCAAGTATAACTATATATATGCAACAGGTATTACAGATTTTTTCTCAGCAAGTCCGTCTACAAATAATACTGTAGATTCTACAACACAAAGTAAAGGCAAAAACAAAGGCAAGTTTATAGCAAATACAACGGAATTTGATTTAGGAGAGGATGTTTTTGAGGATGAACATGGTTATATTGAACGTATTACAGGCATATCTAAAGGTATAATTATTTTTTACATATTTATTAAGCGTTAAGTTAATTTAACTATTTATAAGTTTAAGTAAGTGTATATTTTGGCGTATCATTATAAACAATACATTTTTTTTAGAATACCTCCACCATGGTGATCAGACAGTTCCATGCAGAAAATGTGGAGCAATGTTGTGGCTTGCCGAAAGTAAAAGAGGAGCTACAAATTCTGGTACCAATGATTCATTTTCTCTTTGTTGCGGTCGAGGAAAAGTTGTACTACCTGTTGCATTGAAAAATCCTCCTGAATTGTTAACGAAACTAATTAATGGGGAATTTCGGAGAAGCAAGAACTTTCTTGTAAACATACGGCGTTATAACTCGATATTTGCTTTTACATCCACGGGTGGTAACATTGACCATTCGGTTAACAATGGTCGCGCACCATATTGTTTTAGAATACAAGGGCAAAACTACCATTTAATTAGAGATTTGTTACCCAAAGATGGTGATATACCAAAGTTTTCTCAACTTTTTATTTATGATTCACCAAACGAAATTCAAAACCGCATTAATGCTGTCAGGTAAATTCAATATCTACCATTTCCTTTTATTTTGTTTTCGGCATCTCATTTTCAAACAATACTTTTCTAACAAAATACACTAACTATAAGGTTTTCTCAATTCATGACAGTTCAAATGAAGGAGAATCATCTTCTTCTAATCGAAAACTAGACCATCAACTAACTAAAGACCTCAAAACAATGCTTGATCGTGATAACCCTTTGGTTTTGAAGTTTCGAATGGCTGGTCAGCAAATTGCTGATGGAGTGGATAAAGTTAAGATTAGGCTGATAGGAAAGCGTGAAAAAGATGGAAGGCAATATAACCTTCCTACAGCAAATGAAGTGGCTGCACTTATTGTTGGTGACTTTGACAACAATCATACCGAAAGAGACATTATGGTACACAAGAACAATGGCGAGAAGAAAAAGATTAGTGAGTTACATGTTTCATACCTTCCATTGCAATACCCGTTGTTGTTCCCTTATGCTGAAGACGGTTATAGAACTGACATATACCATCAAGGTATTACTGATGCCACACCAGACAAGGACAAAAAAATATGTCACAATGCGAGAATGGTTTTCTTACCGTGTACAAGATAGGCCAAATGTTTTTTCAACTATTTTAAATAGTAGGCGATTATTCCAAAAGTTTTTTGTGGATGGTTATACTATGGTTGAAGCGGAGAGGCTGTTATATGTGAAAAATAAGAACAATGAATTAAGATGTGAGACTTATTCTCGATTAGCTGCATCTGCTCAATCATCCAACCAAGAAAACAAGAAACGTGGGAAAAAAGTTATTTTACCATCATCCTTCACAGGTAGCCCAAGATATATGATGCATAATTACTTAGATGCAATGGCTATGTGCAAATTTTATGGATACCCTGATTTGTTTATAACCTTTACATGTAATCCAAAGTGGCGTGAGATTACAAGGTTTTTACGTAAAAAGGGTCTAAAATCAGAGGATCGTCCGGACATTACCACCAGAGTTTTTAAGATTAAGTTGGATCAGTTGATAAAGGACATTAAGGAGAAACGTATTTTTGGTCGTGTTCGTGCAGGTACATTTCAAGCTTTAATTTACATTTATTTGCAAAATTAATTTTTATACAAATTGCATTTTTTAATACCAATATGTTTATTTTATTTTCTATTACAGAGGTTTATACCATCGAATTTCAAAAACGTGGACTGCCTCACTGTCACTTATGTGTATGGTTGGAATCAGATGACAAGTTGAGATACCCCGCGGATATAGATAGATGTATTTATGCTGAAATTCCAGATCAAGATGAAGATCCCTAACTACACCATTTGGTTAAAGAATTTATGATGCATGGTCCTTGCGGTCCTGATCATAGAAGTTGCCCTTGCATGGTTGAAAATAAGTGTTCGAAGAACTTTCCAAAGGCATTTAATGAGTCTACTTTCATCCACAAAAGCGGCTATGCTATATATAAAAGGACTGCTGATGGAAGAACTGTTAAGAAACAAGGCGCAGATCTTCAATATGGTTTCGTTGTTCCCTACAATCCAACATTATTGAAAAGGTACCAAGCTCATATCAATGTTGAATGGTGCAATCAGTTTGGATCAATTAAGTATTTATTTAAGTACATAAACAAGGGACCGGATAGAGTTACCGCAGCTGTTGAAGATGAAGAAACGGATGAGATTAAAGACTATTATGATTGCCATTATTTATCAGCTTGTGAAGCTGCCTGGAGGATATTTAAGTTTGATATACACTACAGATTTCCTACTGTAGAGCGTTTACCATTTCACCTTCCAAACGAGCATTCGGTTGTATTTGATCCCACTGAAAGTATTGACTTTCAACTCGAGCAAGCCTCAGCTAATACTACAAAGTTTTTGGCTTATATGGATCTCAACAAAGAAGATGAATTAGCACGGTCTTTGTTGTACGTTGAAATCCCCAATTTTTTTGTTTGGAACAGTCAAGATAAAATATGGACTCGAAGAAAGCAAGGCAAAAGCATAGGTCGAATCCATCATGTTCCTCCATCTTGGGGGGAGCTTTTTTATTTACGTATGCTCTTAAACAAAGTTAGAGGTGCAGAAGAATGGGACGACTTTAAGGAATATGATGGTGTAATATATCGTACATATAAAGAGGCTTGCGACGCCCGTGGATTGTTAGCAGATGACAAGGAATACGTCGAAGGCATAATTGAAGCAAGTCAGTGGGGAACTGGTGATTACCTTCGTAATCAATTTGTTATGTCAATACTATCAGATAGTATGGCAAGACCGGAGGTTGTTTGGGAGAAGTCGTGGAAACTGTTAGCAGACGACGTTTTATATTTGGAAAGGCTAAAAAGAAATAATCCGGGTATCATACCATTTTATTTTTTAAATCATTAATAGTAATAAACGTTTATACCTGAATTACAATCAATTGCAAGTAGCCTTATTTGAAAGTCATAAATCTCAAATTATTTCCTTTTGCGCAGGCCTACAACTAACGAATAAACAAAGGTACAATATATGTTTAACATATATTGAGGACAAATTGCTCAGCAGTTCGAAAAGCCTCAAAGATAATGTCAATATGCCGTATGCGGATTCTGAGTTCACAATGGATGGCTACAATCGGTTGATTTACGATGAACTTGATTATAATGTTCCAGAATTGATACAGCAACATGAAGCACTATTGACAAGTTTGACAAATGAGCAGAAGGGAATATATGATACTATAATAGATGCTTGTGATAATGATAAAGGAGGTATGTTTTTTGTCTATGGTTACGGAGGTACAGGTAAGACTTTCCTGTACAAGATATTGACAGCTGCGTTAAGATCCAAGAGTCAAATAGTTCTAAATGTAGCATCAAGTGGTATTGTTGCACTCTTGCTTGATGGTGGTAGAACAGCACACTCTCGGTTTGCAATCCCTATTAATGTTATGGAGGATTCAATGTGTACTATTAGTGCTGATGGAGATCTTGTTGACTTGATTCGCGAAACTAAGTTAATTATATGAGACGAAGCACCAACGGTTAACAGACTTTGTTTTGAAGCTTTTGACAGAACATTGCGAGATATATCAACAGGTAAATTTTTTTTTATGTATTCTATGCTTTTTGATTGTTTTGTTGTTGTTTGTAGTTTTAGTTTATCAAGAATATATTCTGTTGGCTGTGTTATTTTTTTTAGTTTATAATGAATATAAACAAGATATGATTCACAACTTTATAATAATATTGTGTAAATTGTCTTTTGAACAGGTACTTATACGATTGTTTCTGATAAAGTGTTTGATGGTAAAGTCGTTGTCTTTGGTGGGGATTTTCGCCAAATACTCCCGGTTATTCCAAACGGTACCAGGCAAGATGTTGTACATGCTTCCTTAAATAAGTCTTATCTTTAGAATAATTGCACTGTTCTTAAACTTACCGAAAATATGAGGCTTCGGATTAGTTGCAACCCTGGAGATGCAGAACAAATCAAGGATTTTCTTTGAATGGATTTTGAGTATTGGTGATGGGACAATAGGTGGAAGTAAAGATGGTACGGCTGAGGTTGAATTCCCAAACGAGATGCTAATCCCTGATTCTGATGATCATGTACATGATGTGATTAAAGAAACTTACGACAATCGGGAAGAAAAACTTTGGGATCCATCTTATTTCCAAGACAGAGCCATTCTTGCACCAACACATGAGCAAGTTGACAAAGTGAATGACCGAATGATTTTCCAACTTAGTGGGAGAGAGAGTGTGTGCTATAGTTCGGATACAGTCTCAGACTTGGATGTGGATTTTAATCATACAGAGGATATGTACACTACAGATCTTTTGAATACAATCAAATGTCTGTACTTCCACACCATAAATTAGTTCTGAAGAGAGGCACTCCGGTAATGTGTATTCGGAACATTGATCAACGAGGCGGATTGTGTAATGGAACAAGGTTGCAAGTATTGCGAATGGGAATAAATAATATTGAGGCAAAAATTATATCAGGTGGTAAACTGGGCGAGGTACGTTCTAGACCTAGAATGATTATAAGCCCATCCGACAATAAGATGCCTTTTCAGCTTAACAGAAGACAATTTCCCATTTCAGTTTGTTTTGCCATGACTATAAACAAAAGTCAAGGCCAAACGTTGTCTAAGGTTGGGCGTTTTTTAGAAAGACCTGTTTTTTCACACGGACAACTTTATGTGGCTGTCTCAAGAGTAAAAAGCAAAAGAGGTCTAAAGGTTTTGTGTTGTGACAAAGACAGAAAATACACCAACTCTACGACCAATGTTGTTTATAGAGAGGTTCTGCATAGATTGTAAAGTTTATGTAATTCGATTATTTTGATAGTTAGTTTTTTTGTTTAACTATATTAATTTATTAATAAGTGCATATTTATTTTATTCATTTTCTCTCGTCAATCCAAGTACACGTTCATACTAATTTTTTATTTAAATTTATCGTATAATGAAATTTTTAAAGCTAGCCGCCCCATCCTCCCTTAGATCTAGTATTTGAATATTTAAGGGCCTAAAGCGTTAGCTTTGTCACCTTTACTCTTAAGCCACCACTACTATTAATTAGTAGCATAAGTTCACTATATAAGATTTTTTATTTTTATTATTATTTTTTTATATAACTAGACCATATAAAGATATTGGTTCTACATTTCAAATTTTCACTTGATGCTAATGATTTTTTTAGATATATTCGTTGTCAATAATTAAATAAGCTATAAAATCCTTTTTTTTGTTTTTTAGAGGCTAGGGCAAATATGCGGCCGCACATATGTCGATCATGGGCAAGTGCGCAACCCTCCTCTTTTCTGGTCCATCTCTTTTGTAATTTAATATGTACGACGAAAAGCTACATACCAAAAACAAATTATAATATAACAAAAAAAAAACGTTTGTAAAAGTAGCCTAAAACAGATTTTAAACATTTATTTTAGTTGATCTCGTACTCATGGCGTTCATACGAATGTATATTTGATATTTCTTCTCCTTTGTTTTGTTACTAGTTTTAGATCCTTCGGCAAGCGAAGCGCTTTGACATAAGTTATTATGTGGATATAATTTTGTAAACTTTTTTATGAATGTAGCATTGCTTAATTCAAATCTACCCGTCCATGATCGAGTGGCAGTTTATCTAATTATTAAGCGCTTTTTAGATATTACTGCAGTCCCTATAAATCAAGAACTCAAACTATGTATAAAGTTAATTAACATTGTAGTTAAATAATATATTAAACTTGTCTTTAACTATTATTGAGGAGAGATGATGGTTAAGGTATAGTTAGTGGTTAATGAACTCAATGGCTCAAATGATCTACAAGTAAAGCTAAGTTAGAATGCTTCATGAATTTGTTCCAAGTAAACTGAAAATATGATATAGACAATGGTGTCATGTCATTTTTTAATGATCATGTGATGAGGACACCATTTGTTGAAAAAAAGAATGGATCATAAACATATATATCTTCTTAAAGTGATTTTGGGTGATCTCATTTGCTCTTTTTCAGTCCTCATTGCTTGATGATCATGGAATATGAGAAAAGAAGAAAGCCTATAACAACCCTACTAAGTAATCAAACCAAGAGAGGAAAAAACGGAGATGGTTGCTCTAAGAAACATGTGCAGCTAAATATATACATATTTTTTTATAATGCAAGATATATATTTACGCATTTAAACGTTATTAAAAAGTACATGCTTTAAAATTTTATTTGGATGAACATTTATCAGCTAGTGTATGAATTATTAAATTTGGTAATTCCTATAAGCAACATCCGTTGATCCCTGGTCGGCATCGTTTATTGTTGAGACTAGGACGGTATCTGATCGTCTTCGAGCCCTTAGCTTTCGTTCTTGATTAATGAAAACATCTTTGGCAAATGCTTTCGTAGTTGTTCGTCTTTTATAAATCAAAGAATTTCACCTCTGACTATTAAATACGAATGCCTCCGACTATCCTGTTAATCATGACTCTGATCCCGAAGGCCAACGTAATAGGACCAAAATCCTATGATGTTATCCCATGCTAATGTATACAGAGCATAAGCTTGCTTTGAGCACTCTAAAGTCATATTATCATTGAACCAATGTAAATAGATTACATATTTTGCAACAAAAGATAATCAATATGGCCTAAGTCCACTAATAACAAATAAACTCACATAAATAGGCCATGCCTTAAATCGAGTAGGCTAACACTCCCTCGATATTGCTATTTCGCGGGCTTGGCCTATTCATCAGTTAAATGTGAAAAATGCTTTTTTTCATGGTCATTTTTCTGAGACATTTTATACGCATCAGCCTCTAGGGTTTGTTGATTCCGCTCACCCCGATTATGTTTGTCACTTGCAGCGATCATTATACGGGCTTACGCGAGCCCCGCGCACTTGGTTTCAGCACTTTGCCTCTTATGCTACCAGATTCGGTTTTTAGCACAGCAAAACCGGCTCCACATTGTTTATTTTTCATCGTGAGACTAAGATTGCTTATTTATTATTATATCTCAATGCTATCATTCTTACAACATCTAGCGGATCATCAGCTCCTTACATGTCGAGCTTTCTATGACCGATCTTGGTTCTCTTAATTATTTCCTTGACATCTCGGCTCAGCAGACTTCGACATGTATGTTTTCATCGCAATCTAAATATGTTGAGGAAATCCTTGAGAGAGCTCACATGCAACATTGCAATCCTTGGAGGACTTTGATTGATACTAAATCCAAGTTGGGTCCTGATGGTGACCCGATTTCTGATTCCACCTAGTATCATAGCTTGGCAGGTGTTCTTCGGTATCTTACTTTCATGCGACTAGATATTTCTTATGTTGTTCAACATATTTGTCTCTATATGCATGATCCCCGTGAGCCTCATCTTGCTGCGTTGAAACGGATTCTTCAGTATGTTTGTTGTATTCTTGATCATGGTCTTCAGATGCATGTTTCTACTACCACTTAACTCACTACATACACCGATGCTGATTGGGCAGGTTGCCCGGTCACCCGACGGTCAACTTCTGGGTATTGTGTTTCTCTTGGGGATAATCTATTGTCATGGTCTGATAAATGCTAGGTTACTTTATCTCGTTCTAGTGTACATGCTGATATCGGGGTGTTGATAATGTTGTTACTGAGACTACGTGGATACGAAATCTCTTACGCTTGGTTTACAAATGCGCGCATCATTAGGTAAATTGCGTGCATCAATGCATTGCATTTAGGATTTCGCATCATGGTGCCTAATGCAAGGCCATCCCAAAATGCACTCGCATTTAACCGCAATTTTCCGCATTTGTGTAATACTAGCAACAGTCGCAATATGGAATTTAGGTAATCTTGAAAAAATTAAATCATTTAAAAGAAGCTAAAATATTTTAGGGACTTTGATAAATAGAAGTTTTTTAGATACGTACAAAACAAACACAATAACGACATTCAAATTACCCTTCGATCCATGATTATGCACCATTAACATGATTTGAAATCTCTCAACAATCTTCTTATTCCAACTTCATGTTGCACAAGAGTTCATATTGTTCTTCTATCATACATAATCATATATGTTAAATAATTGAGTTGGATATCAAATGTTTGATTCAAATTTGACTAAATTTATGAGTTCTGACTTTTGTTATTAATTTAGTTATGAATGAATTCAGATTTTTAGCTACATGTATAACTTATAAGTATAGATTTAATACATTATAACATTATGTCATTATGCATATGTATAGAATGGACTTTAATAGTTCACATTCAACCGCATTGACTGGTAACAATAACAAGGATCCATGTAGCAATTATGGAATTCAAAATCCAAAAATTAAAAGTAACTTTACATATTCGTTTTGTTCGAAAGTCACTAAATGAGAAGTTCTCGTTCAAAACAACATTTAGTGGAAATTGATCCATTAAGAAGAGAAAATAAAATAAGAAAAATACGAAATGTTTGTAGCCACACATTTCAAATGAAGAAAGAGAATTTTATGGGAGATGCATTTTATTTTATAAGTGCATCTGAAATGTGCTTTTGTGATTACCTCTCATATTTCTCATTCTAATTTTATTTCTCATTTGATCCTTAGACGGAGGTTATAATGTTGTTTTTAAGTATTTTTTTCATGACTTAGTGACTTATTTATTTTACAAATAAATTATTCGCCTAATTTTTATATCTTGGTCACTTATTTGTAAATTTATTGCATTTACTTGGTACGTTATTTTATATACTAAGTATAATTATTTTTTTAATACAAAACACATACGTCCAAAATGCGCTCGCATTTGCAACACGCATCGGCCTCTTAGACCTTTAACGCATTTGATCGCAAAACGCAATTTTAAACCAAGCTCTTACGTGAACTTCATGTTCCACTTTTTACTACTACATTGGTTTACTGTGATAATGTCAGCGTTGTTTATCTTTCTACTAACCGGGTGCAATATCAGCGCACCAAGTACATTGAGATAGATATGCACTTTGTCCGTGACCTGTTGCTTCTGGTCAATTTCGTATGTTACATGTACCTTCCCATTTTTAGTATGCTGATACTTTCACCAAAGGTCTCCCAGATGCGTTATTCATTGAGTTTAAATCCAGTTTGAACGTTCAAAGACTTCTTCTTCCAACTGTCTGTGTGTGTGTGGGGGGGGGGGGTATTAGCCTACTCGTTATTATGCATGGCCCATTTATGTAGGTTTGTCTCTTATTAGTGGCCTTAACCCATATTGATTATTTTGTTGTGTAAGTTATGTAATCTATTTATATTGGTTCAATGATAATATGATATTTTGGAGAATCACCAAATCTAACATAAATGACTGCTTAATTAAGTGCTTATTATGTGAAATTTGCTATCATTTTTTGTATAAAAAAACGAAAGTTACTTGACTACCCTATTTTAAAAGGGTGTGTCTGTGCATGCCCTTACTTTTTCTAACTTATCAAAACTACCCATCGATGTTATGTAAATCCATACCCGACATACAAGACACAAACGTGTACTTGTGGGATTGAAAGTTTACCAAATCAAAGATCATGTCGTGTAATTTTATACCCTATATACGCGACATAAGCTTTATAAAGCATACCCTAGCCCATGTCGTGTAAATATTTACAAGACATACTAGACATGATTTTTTTTTATTAATAGTGGCATTGAAAATGTGTGGAATTAATTTCATGCTCTCAAATTAAATTAGTTAGTGAGAAAAATCAAAGTATTATCATTACATTGGTAAGGGACAAACGGGATTTTTTTCAACTGCCTATATATAGACACACAGATTTGTAATACATAGATACATACACATCACACACAGAAAAATACTTGTCAAATTATCTCTTCAATGTCTCAACAAAACGATTTCTCACAACAATTTCCTGATGTAAGAGACTTTTCACAACAATTTTCGGAGAACGTGGTGAACACCCCACTGGAAGATATCTTTCCGGTATTCCCACCGACTGATAACGTGGTGAACACTCCACCGGCTGTGAATTTGAATCCCCCACCGGCTGAGAACGTGTTGAACACTCCACCGGGTGTGCTACGCGGAGACAATCCGGATTTTTAACTGAGGACCAACTACGCCAACTTGAGCAGGATGAGCAAGTACGAAGAAAATTCGAAGAAAATGAAGCACGTGAGGAAGCTGCTCGTATGGAGCAGGAAGCAAGGGATGAAGAATACAACAGGAATAACTGATTTGACATTGCGGAAGGCGAGTATTATGACGACAAGTATGATTATCCAGATTCTTTGGATTACAGCGAGGGTTACAACTCAGATTTTTCATTGTAATTTGTATTTTCATTTTCATTTCCGTATCGTTTAGTGTATGTGCTATGTAATCCGTATTTTCAATTTAATGTTTAATGTATTTTCATTTTCGTAGTATCCGAATCGTTTAAACATTACATGTATATGCCATAACTATTTCATTTAAAAAAATAAAAATAAAAATAATATAGTCCAACGGCACCACATTTCTAGTGCCAACGATACCGACTTTTCCCATACCACCCTTTTTTTTTTTTTTTTTTTTTTTTTAATGTCTAGTATGTCTTGTAAATATTTACACGGCATGAGCTAGGATATGCTTTATAAAGCTTATGTCGCATATATAGGGTATAAAATTACATGACATGATCTTTGATTTGGTAAACTTTCAATCCCACGCGTACACGTTTGTGTCGTGTATGTCGGGTATGGATTTACACGACATCGATGGGTAGTTTTGATAAAGTAGAAAAAATAAGGACATGTGCTGCTGACACACTCTTTTAAAATTGGGTAGTCAAGTAATTTTCACATAAAAAAAAGTGGACTTAACTTCTAGCAAAGGACGACAATTGCTTGGATAATTTGATGACTAATAAACAGATCGATTGCTTAGATAATTTCAATACCGTATATAGGTAGATGACTTTTCGATCATATATATGTCTCAAGAATGTGAAGCTTATACAGTTATATATACATATGAGCATTATTCAATTTTACGGGTTACATAAGTAAGATTGTCTAGTGGTTTTGGCTAGCTTTAGGCAATAACAACAAATAAACCTTGTTACACTTGTAAGCTAAAGAGAAATTGCATATAAATTGAATTATATCTCATATATGTTTAATAAAATGTGGCATATTTTAAGCGGAAGCCATGTGCGACAACACCTATTGTACACCTCTCCGAAACTCCTCTGTACATAAGTAAACTAAGGTGCGTGACAGCATGAGTACATAATATTGAATTATTGATGTCCTAAAATATATACGTGCAAGTTACATTGACGGAACTAATGGTATCAGGATATCACGAGATACCGACGAAACTTTGTTTCATAGCGCTAATTTTTGTAAAAGGTCTTGAATTTTCTTTACGTTCGAAAAATATTGTGATCATATTTTCTGTTTAATTAGTCCATTAAAGATGAGAAATGTAAATTTTGAAAGATCGTGAAGTCCTATTTAGGAGGTAACATCTTAAAGTTTTCACCGTTTTAACACAACTTTTTTGTTTAATTTTTCTTTTATATTTTCTCTGTAATAAAAACTTGTGGATCACTTTTATTTTTTATCGAGTTCGTGACGAGGCTCTGGTTTTCTCAACTTTATGCGTCTCCATCAAATTAGGATAGAAAATTCGAGATCTCTCTCAAAATCACATATGATATCTACATCTCACCTTGTTAGTGTTTTCATGCATTCACCCTCTAAACAATCAACGTCCTAAAATGGGCATACAATACACCTCACTACGTACAGAAAGATAAGTTAGAGTCATTTTCTTCAACAAAATGATTTACTTATGACGTCTTATGTGTTAATTATTGTCCACTTTTTTCTATTTAACGAAATATGTACGTATTCTTTGATATCTGTTGTTGTATCAATTTATTATTTTTGCATCTGTAAATCGTGTTGTATCAATAAAACTATACCTAGCGTGTCAAAATAGATTGAAGTTTTTCATTTTCACTTTTATTATTAGCTCGTATAGGGTGGTAGTGTAGTACAGTGTACTAGTCTTGTAAAAAAACCCGAAACCAAAACCGAAAAAAAAACAAACCCGAAACCGGTCAACACCGGTTTTTGACCAAAACCGGTTCGGTTTTGGCAAAAACCGGCGGTTTCCAACCGGTTTAGGGAGTAGACCTTTGGAACCGGTTCGGTTTCTTTTAAAACCGGTTTTCAAGTCATGGTCATGGTCACCAAAAAAATGAATAGAAAGATTCAACCGGTTTTTTCAAAAAACCGAGTTACAAACCAGCCATAACCGGTTACCACCGGTTTGGATTTTCCCCCCTCTAAATCCAAACCGAACTGAACCGGTTTTTGATCAAAACCAGTTTTAACCATCGACCAAAAACCGATTCGGTTTTCAAAATCCATGGTTAGGTCAAAACCGGTCAATGTACACATCTACAATGTAGTAGGGTATAAGATAATATTTCATCGTTACAATTATCTCTCTTTTAGAATTTTAGAGATGCACTTTCATGTGATTGATAGTTTGATATACCAAGTCCGTTAAAAGAATGATCTTGGTAAATCCAAATAAATCTTGAAGAATCTTACTTTATCTCGCTATCAGTTTTTTATATCTTAATCAAAAGCTGTTACATATTCATTGGCTTATAGCAAATAGTGCGGTCATTCAATATTGATATTTGTATCTGCTTATGCATACACGTTTTGCCTTCACACCCAATTTTCAAACAACCAAAACTTGTACGTATGATGGTATAGTGATAAGCATGCATGAACTAGAAGTTTTATATAAGAATTAATTCCATATAGTGTCTGATATTTCAAGTTAAAGATGCTGATATTGTTAGGATTTAATACTTATAACAATTATATAAATCAAATAACATTATCAAAGCATGCAGCGGAAGCAAATAGGAATAATATATGTAAGTAATTAACCAAACAAGAAAACGCATACCTTTTAGCAATTCAAGAATCAAACGTTGATTGAACAAGAACCAAAAACCCAAAACCCTAACTTTAGGGTTTATACAAATCGACCCAAACAAGAAATCGACCACCAAGGATTACAAGCACAAGTGTGCTTGTTCTTCGTTCTTGTACACACGTACTAATAGCGATTTGATGTGGATAAGCTAGTTCCTTGAATCATAAATAAAACCAAACACTTGTATCTTTGGGTTAAGCAAAATCGAAAACCCTTGGGTTTGGGTGTTTCGACCGGCCACACAAAGAGGGAGAGAGGAGAGGAGAAATTAGGTTATTGGTGATCCAAGATTAAGTTGTGAATGAATACAATTAATTGTATTTATAGGTAACTTAACTTGGTGACCAAGTTTGAGTGAGATTGGGTTTGGAATACCCAACCGATCGGCCTAGTCTCCCAAAAGGGATTCTAGAACCTTCCCGACTTCTAATTTCATTCTTAGTCCTTCTAGTTAATATTTAACGACCGTTAACCAAACCTCGTTAATTATTTAACTATCGTTATGTTTTATTTCGTGACTAATAATTAATAATAATAACGTTTTATTTATATTAATTATTTACATCAATTCTCATACGTAATGTGTGCAATCCCGAAGTCTCGAGTTCGAATCCGGACATACATATATTTAAATATCCATAAAACCTTTCAGCTCCCACTTGGATATTACTAAATATAGTAATGACATCAGTTAGTCTAGCTTTCACACGCCAATGCCCCCAGATCAAATCGAGTATGGTCTCCTGGAAAAAACCATTTAATGATTCATCATTTTTACTTATCCTTTTGTTACTAATACTACATTAACTATGAATATGGATCAAGTCATTTCATAAGTTAACATTCTGTTTCTCGTTGTATATGATTGAACAAGATTACCAAATCATCTGAACGTATTCCAGGATGTGGGTATGGCCATACATACATCTTGTCAACCCTACGAGGGGCCCAAATATAGTATTATGCTTTGAAACAAATTCAAAGGAACAAATTCTCTTGACTACAAACATAACTCATGAACTTTGCAACACTTTTGAAAATAGCCCTTATAACTACCAGTTACGGATAGCGTTAGACTATCTTACACAAATGCACTACATTAATATCAGTTATCTGGTATCTCAAGTCTGAGGATAAACACTTCATGATATACTTAATGACAGAGATCCATAAAGTATCATCATGTAAAGTTGGGATGAGTCCTATATTCAATTCATTGAATATCATGTGAATTTGGTATGTCCCACGCATCAATATACTTTAAAAGTATATTCTATCAAAACTCAGATTTGTCTTAATTCAATGATATTCCCACATCATTGATCGACAACGGACTATTTAGAATAACATAAGTTATTCACGGATTAAACATGCAAATATAGGATATAATATTAAGAAAATGAAAAATAAACATAAACAACTATTTTATTTCATTAAAGTAATATTTGTTCATAACATCCTTTATCCAAATACTAATCACAGATCTGCATGAAACTACTAGCTAAACGAAGTCCTATCCCATCAGCATGGTCAGTAAGTTTTTCTTTTGGCAAAGGCTTCGTAAAGGGATCAGCTAGATTATCATCTGTATGAACTTTGAGTAGATTGATTTCACCTATGTCGACTTGTTCTCGAACATAGTGATAGCGACGCGGAAAATGTCTGGCGCCCTTCATGACTCCAGGCTCATTGGCAAATGTTATTGCAGCAGAGTTGTCACAATACACATTTAAAGGTAATTCGATTGAGGGCATTACTCCGAGTCCCGAAATGAATTTCCTAATCCAAACAGCTTCCATCGCAGCTTCTGAAGCAGCTATGTACTCAGCTTCTGTAATAGACATCGCAACCGTTGTTTGTTTCTTGCTCTTCCAGTCAACTGCTCCTCCATTAATGACAAAGACATAACCAGTTTGAGACTTCGTATCATCTTTATCAGTTTGGAAAGACGCATCGCAAAAACCTATAACATCAAGTTCTGCATCTGGATTTCCTCCATACACTAGAAACATTTCTTTAGTAGCCCTTAGATACTTAAGAATGTTCTTAACAGCTTGCCAGTGTTTCACACCTGGGTTCTGTTGATACCGACTGGTGATATTTTGTGCAAACGCCACATCAGGCCTTGTACATCTCACAGCATACATGATAGATCCTACAGCCGAAGCATAAGGAACTTTATTCATGTATGCCACCTCTTCAGGTGTTGACGCGCATAGTTTATTACTTAAGCCATGTTCAACTTGCATCGGCAAAAATCCCTTCTTGGAATTTTGCATACTGAATCTCTTCAATATTTTATCAATGTAAGCACTTTGGCTTAGTCCAATTAACCGCCTTGATCTATCTCGGTAGATCTTGATTCCCAGAATAAATGCTGCTTCCCCTAAGTCCTTCATAGAAAAGCACTCTCCAAGATAATACTTTACATCTTGCATACTTGGAATGTCTTTTCCCATGATCAATATGTCATCGACATATAAGACAAGGAAAATAACATTACTCCCACTAGCTTTGTGATACACACATGGCTCATCAAGATTTTGAGTGAAACCAAATTTCTTGATTTCTTCATCAAACTTCTTGTTCCATTGCCTTGATGCTTGCTTCAATCCATAAATGGATCTTTGAAGTTTGCATACACGCTTCGGATACTTTGGATTCACAAACCCTTCAGGCTGCGCCATATAGATGTCCTCATCTAGGCGACCGTTTAAGAAGGCAGTTTTGACATCCATTTGCCATATCTCATAGTCATAGTACGCAGCTATGGCTATAAGAATCCTAATAGCTCTAATGTCTGCTACAGGAGAAAAAGTCTCCTCGTAGTCTACCCTATAGGTTTGAGTATAACCTTGAGCTACAAGACGAGCTTTATAGGTGTGTGCATTGCCATCCATGTCAGTTTTTATCTTAAAGAGCCACTTACTTCCAACTACCTTAGCATTTGGAGGTAAGTCAACCTCTATCTAGACTTCGTTATCTTTCATGGATTGCATTTCCCCATTCATTGCAACTTGCCATTTTTCCTTTTCAGGACTCATCATGGCAGCTTTATAGTTAGCAGGTTCACCAAGATCCCCTAACATATTTTCCTCAGCTTCTACGTTGAGACATAGACGCTCAGGTGCACGCGTAGCCCTTGCGGATCTACGAATGGGAACCACTTCAATCTCAGGTGGAACGCCCAGACTTTCAGGCTCTACTTGAGGTTGGCTAGTGTTTTTAGAAGGTGTTGTATCTTCTATATCATCTTCCAGATCATAAACTCTCCCACTGAATTCATGAGATATGAGATCCCTTTCAAGGAATTCTCCATACCTAGCAACAATTACTTTGTTTTCAGGTGGAAAGTAAAAGTAGTAACCCATAGTTTCCTTTGGGTATCCTACGAAGATACACTTAACAGATCTAGGTTGCAGCTTATCAGCAGAGTCACGTTTAACAAACGCCTCACAACCCCAAACCTTTAAGTAAGACAAGTTGGGAGCTTTCCCATACCACACTTCATAAGGAGTCTTATCAACCTTCTTAGTTGGAACCATATTCAATATGCGAACAGCAGTTTCCAAAGCATAATCCCAAAAGGATAAGGAAAGAGTTGTAAGATTAAACATCGATCGCACCATGTCTAGCAATGTACGATTCCTTCTCTCAGATACACCATTTTGTTGTGGAGTATATGGAGATGTGAGTTGCTGGACGATACCACACTCAGCAAGATAATCTTTAAACTCTTGGCTTAAATATTCACCACCTTTATCGGATCGAAGAGCTTTAATCTTCTTTCCTAGTTGCAGTTCTACTTCACTCTTAAAAACCTTAAATGTTTCAAAGACTTCATGTTTATGTTTAAGTAAATAAACATAACCATAATGACTGAAATCATCAGTAAAGGTTAAGAAGTAGCTAGCACCCTTTCTTGACACATGTCTCAGTGGTCCACATACGTCAGTATGTATCACACCAAGAAGATCAGAAGACCTTTCTAAACTATTTGTAAAGGGTTTCTTGGTCATCTTCCCAGATATGCAAGATTCGCATTTATCAAATGATTCATCATTGATGTCTTGCAAAAGCCCATCGTGTTGCAGCTGTTGCATGCGTTTCTTGCCTATATGAGCAAGTCTACAATGCCAAAGAAATGAAGAATCCAAATCACCTTTGATTCTTTTATTATTGATGCTAAAGACAGAATTATTTTTATCAATCACATTATCATGCAAATCAATTTCAAACACACCATTTACTGGAATAACATTAAAGTAAAAAACACCATTTAAAGAAACCGAAATTCCATAATCAGTAAATGTATGAACGAAACCAATATCTTTTAACAAGGAAACAGAAACGACACCCCTAACAATGGAAGGTGCGTAATGACAATCGTTTAATGTAAACCCGAAGGTAAAACTAAATCAAACGTGCCTATAGCTTCAACGACTGCATGTGCTCCATTACCCACGTGCAGGTATTGCTGTCCATAGGCAAGCTTCCTTGCTCCTCTAAGTCCCTGCAGTGTATTACATATGTGAATACCACATCCAGTATCATATACCCAGGAATTTATTTTATGAGGAAAAGCAAATAATTCTATCATCAAAAGAGTACCTGAAGTACTGGCCACAGCGCCAGTATTTTTATACCTCTTATTGCGCAACTCATCAAGGTACAGTGGACAATTCCTCTTCCAGTGTCCAACCTCGGTGCAGTGATGACAAGCCATATCCTTCTTCGGATTCTCACGCTTCTTGGAAGGGTACTTCTTGGGTTCTTGCTGATAAGTCATAACTTGTTTTCCCTTATCAGCTTTACCGTTACCTTTCCCTTTCTTGTTCGCTAGCGGCTTATTAGGCTTAGAAATTCTACCCTTCTGGATGGTTAAAACCGCAGGTGTAGAGGCCTTCTTAGGCAAACCTTTTTCGTAATCAATGAGCATTGCATGTACCTCACTGACTGTCTTCTCCGTGCAATGCATATTATAATTGCGCACGAAACCATCAAACTCCTAGTTAAGGGATCTGTTGATAAGGCCAATTTGTATGTCATTGGGGTAGACATAGTTAAGACGCCCCAGCTGGTCCATGTAACTCATCATTTCCAGGCAGTGGGCGCTTACAGGTTTCCCTTCTCCTTGCTTGCAACTATGAAGAGCATCTATCAAATCATACAGCTCTACAGTCACAGGCTTTTCAAATAACCTTTGCAATTCTTCAAGCATGAGATTAGGGAAGTAATTTTCAAACTGCTTTTGCAAGCTTGAGTTCATACTCCCGAGCATAATGCAGGCGACCTCATTATACTTGTCATACTCAGATTTCCATGCAGCTCGTGCTTCAGCAGTAGCATCAGCTGCAGGTTCAGGAGGACAAGGCGTAGTCAAATAATTGAGTCTTTTGGCAACCCTCAAGACAATTCTTAGTTGCCGATACCAATCATTGAAATTCGCGCTACCAGTCAATTTCTCTCGATCAAACATAGATTTGAACGACGAGGCTAGTGCAGTAGATTCAGCTTGAGCCATTTCTACAGAAATAAAAGTTCAAAAGTTAGTACTTTCGATAAGTAAACATTCAAGAAAATAAAATACCCTTTGGTCAATATTCATATTAACCATAGAATTTTCCTTGAATTTTGGATCCTCATTATCATAGTTTCACCACATCAGTTGATCTGCTAGTGGTGAAAGTATAGAATAGGTAATCGTTGAAAAAATATAATTGACAAACAAGTTTTCAATTCCAAAAATTATGGGATTTACAATTTTGCCAAAACAATTAATGCAAAACGTAAGCATGTTTCATCCCATCTCATGCCTTAAGTCATAGGTCTCACTAACTAACTTAATTAAGTTGTCTAATTTAGAAACTGCAAATCATAAAGCTGAAGTCTCACACAACAAAATAATTCACCTCGTTATTGTAATCTAGATCAAGGTCTCACATAACTAAATTACAACTTCAAGTGTTTCATATCATTAGATGGCATAAACTTAAATTTAAAGGGTACAATTTTTGACGTGTAATCAAAACTTATGTATAAAGAAGCATGCATACAACTTTATGACATAAAATTTTCGAAAAAACTTACATTCAGATTTTAATTGCTAAGATTGAATTCTACAAAGTTTTAATCGATGCGTTGATAAACTTACAACTTTGCACTAAGATGCTTCGTACATTGAATGGTTATACTAGGTAGCTCCAATCGAACTCACAGAGGGCAGAGGACCAGGTAAGCGCAAAGCATAACCTTAGACATCCTTTCAGTGAGACTGTGCTCACTTCTTAAATAACCCCTTTATAGTTTGTTCTAGTGGGTGAGCCGTTCTAACCATTTAGTACAGTCGCATCAGTCGATTAAAAGTTCAAGAATTATTCTTAGATAACAAATCAATTTCGCCATTATTTAGTCCATTTAATTTTTCTATTAAAAAAAAACCCTTTTTGCTTACTCACATGTCAAACAATTTATAAACAAAAAAAACACTTTAATAAAAAAAATTAAACACACTCAAATAATATAAACATATAACTAAACAATTTAACATATGTAAAAACAATTAGCCACATGCATAATTATTTCAATAAACTCTAATAAACAATTCTAGGCGTAAAATTATGCATACATTAACTAGGGCTTTCACCTACAAGGTAGATGAGCCACATACATCGACAAGTCGATTGCGTAAGCCAAAGTTAATAATATACCAATTAGCACGTAACAAATTTTTATTAGTTATAACTGAGGTCTTCCCCAATTTGATAATTATTAAATAAATAAAACATGTGTGTATCAACTAAACAATTTATAGCATAACCATACTCCATGGCAAAACATGCATGTTCCACCATGGATTCCGCATAACAATTATCACCCAAGATACGCATATTACATGGCACATAACAATTATTCATTAATTAACCACATAAAAATTAGCATGCAATCCTAGGGTTTCTACAAGTTTTACAAAATTAAAACCTAATTAAATAAATAAAGGGTAATCGACCCTATACATAAAAAATTAGGGTTTCGAATTCAAAACCCTAGAAACCATAAAAAGCATGCATATAATCATAAAGATTCAATTTTATTTGTTTTGGTAATTAATTACATCATATTAACGGCTCGTGATGCCACTGTTAGGATTTAATACTCATAACAATTATATAAATCAAATAACATCATCAAAGCATGCAGCGAAGCAAATAGGAATAATATATGTAAGTAATTAACCAAACAAGAAAACGCGTACCTTTTAGCAATTCAAGAATCAAACGTTGATTGAACAAGAACCAAAAACCCAAAACCCTAACTTTAGGGTTTATACAAATCGACCCAAACAAGAAATCGACCACCAAGGATTACAAGCTCAAGTGTGCTTGTTCTTCGTTCTTGTACACACGTACTAATAGCGATTTGATGTGGAAAAGCTAGTTCCTTGAATCACAAATAAAACCAAACACTTGTATCTTTGGGTTAAGCAAAATCGAAAACCCTTGGGTTTGGGTGTTTCGACCGGCCACACAAAGAGGGAGAGAGGAGAGGAGAAATTATGTTATTGGTGATCCAAGATTAAGTTGTGAATGAATACAATTAATTGTATTTATAGGTAACTTAACTTGGTGACCAAGTTTGAGTGGGATTGGGTTTGGAATACCCAACCGATCGGCCTAGTCTCCCAAAAGGGATTCTAGAACCTTCCCGACTTCTAATTTCATTCTTAGTCCTTCTAGTTAATATTTAACGACCGTTAACCAAACCTCGTTAATTATTTAACTATCGTTATGTTTTATTTCGTGACTAATAATTAATAATAATAACGTTTTATTTATATTAATTATTTACATCAATTCTCATACGTAATGTGTGCAATCCCGAAGTCTCGAGTTCGAATCCGGACATACATATATTTAAATATCCATAAAACCTTTCAGATATTTCATCTTCATTCTGATAAGATAACTCATCTTATTTATTTAAACATGAAACTCTTAATTATACATTAAAGTTGTTTAAAGAGGATCAACACAAGCCACGTCAAATAGTATTAGCATCCGACAAGATTGAACTTGTACCTAATTTATAAGCTTTAAATAAAATAAGTGATTCTATGATTATCATATATATAAGTCTTACGGAGTAATGTTAACGAACCTGATGTCCTTGCGAGAAGTTTAATGTTTAAACTTTAAACCTTATTTAATACACATTTGAGAATGGCCAAAGAAGGTTTAAAAACGGTTAAGTGGGGTGACTCGGAGGGAGAACGACATGCAAGCAAGAGGGGCCGGTGGGTGCCTATAGCGATGAAGATCTTGTTTGGGGAGAACACAACCCAAAATATCACGCGTGGTATGTTGGGGTTTCATTAGTTGTACTTCCACTTCAACTCATATCAATCAGAATAATTTGGTTAAAAGAAAGCTACATTTAATTATTACAAAAATATTATAATTATAATAGTTCTGCTTAATAGGTAACAGTTTTTTTATATCACTAGCAAGGTAACCGCGCGTTACATCGGCGGATACCCTGAAATAAAAAATTTCAATAAATAATGTATTTTAGTTTATTATGTTATTTTTAACAATAAATTTACGGATATCAAGAATTTCTTATAGCCCGTGCCCGTTCGGGCTCGAACCCGTTGGACCATGTCTGCTCGGGCTCGAGCCCGTTTGGTTCGCGCCCGTTCGGGCTCAAGCCCATTTGGCCCGTTGCCCGTTTGGGCTTGAATATTTGTATAATGTGCTTTATTATTTGTAGTAGTGAAATTTAATGCAAGAATTGTGTTTAATTTGGTTGTACAATATGCTTGATAATTTGTATTTCTTATGTAAGGGGTGTTTTAATAACTGTATTAATTGTATTTATTGACCATTTAAATAATTGACTACATTAAATAGCATTAATGTGGTGTTTTGTTGTACACTATGTTTCTTGTCTTGTACGTCTGAAAATTATGTGCATTAAAGTGTTATACACTATGTTTCTTTTCTTGTAAGTAGTAGTCATTATAGTTATTAATAACATTGACCACTTTAATAACATTAATGTTGTAATTCTGAAAATAAGTCTGAAAATTACATCATGCTTATTTTGTTGTACACTATGCTTATTTTGTTATAAATCTGAAAATTGGTTGCAACTATTGTATATTGTGCTTAAATGGTTGTAATTTTTGGTGAAGGGGTGTTTTTAATAGCATTAATGTTGTTTGATAAAATTTTGGTCTTAAAATGACAACACGCTTTATTTTGTTATACAATATGCTTACTTTGTTGTAATTTTGAAAATTGGGTGCATTAAAGTATTGTAAACAATGCTTAATTTCTTGTACGTCTTAAAATTAAGAATGAGATGCCTTCGTGCATTATAAGTAGTATAGATATAGATATCCAACGTATATAAATATGGATTATATTACTTTGTTCTTGAGCAACACTGACTTACTTTCAGGGACGGAACCTGGGTTCCTGTGGGATTTCAAGACATTCATGATTTTTGTGTTATAATGTTAAATTTTTTTTTTAAATATTGATTTTTTTTTAAATGCACCCAATTATATTTTATTCGTGTTCCGTCTCTGCTTACTTTTATCAACAATGGTCAACTTGATCTACATCTTTACATATATTATTTTCAAGAATGATTTATGGCCAACTTATAATAAGCTTATAAGTTTCAATATAATTCGAAAAACAAGTTTATCAAATACGAGTCGAAGTTGCATAAGCTTGTAAGGACATTAATAAGCTTAAATAAACACCTAGTTCATACACCCGATGCAAACAATTCAACACAAACTAGAGAGAAATCAGACTAATTAGCAAATATACCCGTAAGATATAATCATAAATATAAAATGTATAGCTAGACTTCTATAGATACGTTTATTAAGGGAAAGAAAAAAAAAAAAAAAAAAAAAAAAAAAGGAAAAACGAATGAGCTTAAATTGTTGGCAAGAGACATGAGTGGGGGAAATATGATTAGTAGAATGATTGTGTGACAAGAAAATCCACGAATTTATCATATCTATTCTTGCCAAGCACGCGCACCATTAATTATTAACTTATCATTGCAAAATTGATTCCTCTTGTTTAGTTATTAAGTACTTTAAAATTGTACCTAAATTAGTTGAGCAATGATATACATTCTTACTACATGCTTTTTATTAAGAGATGATATTCACATCACATTTTTTTATGCATGCATTACAATTTATGCATTACAGTATTATACGGTACAAATTGTGTGCATGCATCAAAAGATATGACGTAGGTATCAATTCTCTTTTTATTACCTTAGGTAGATGATATGCACATCACAACAAGTGACGTGCACACCATAAAATCACATTTGTAATGCACATGGTATAACAACACATATACATGTTTGTAGTGTGCACATCATTTATTGTATTGTGCATATCACCTCTTATTATCTTCCTACTGTACATAAATATTAATAAGTGTAATCCACTATCTATATCTTTTGATCCTTCTATTGATTTTAACATTTGTTACCATTTTAAATGTAGGAAGATAAGTAGGAACAAGTATTATCCAAATTGGGATTTTTCTAATATGTGTCACCATGACATTTGTTTAAAAGCATTAAATGAACTAAATTGTTATCTAAAATAAATATATTTTTAAATAATACAAAGTTAATCATGATAATTAGAAGAGATTTAGAAAATTAGTAATACAAAACTAACATTTAAACATGATAATTGAAGTTTATTAATTGTGTTTAACAAATATCATGGTGGCATAAGTTAAAAAAAGCATTCCAAATTAGATATCACATGCACTTTATGTAATGTAGAAAGATAAGTAAGAACAAGCATTTTCCAAATTAGACATCACATGCTCTTTATGTATAAAAAAAATAGTGCTTAAATGATATTGTTATTGACTTAACGGTCATCTAATCTATTGGTAAAACTATTTAACGTCACTCTTAAGTCTTAACAGTTAACACCACTTAAATTTATTTATACATATTAACCAAGCATATAGTAGATGCTCTCAGAATATTAATTGCAAAGTTGAAAGGCTAAACATCACTACATTACCTCAATTATAATAGTACTATTGAGAATTAGATTGGAGAAAATGAAGAAAAAACATAAATTATGAAAATAATGCTAAATATCAAATAGAGAACTAACATCAATGCTTATGTTGAATTTCGAATGAGATGTAAGTGGAAGTAATGTGTCATACTTTCATGAATGATATTTCAAACAACTCAATGATGAATTCCTCTTATTTAAGAAAAACGTGACCTATATTAAGTAACTCGAAATTAGAAAAAGGTAAACAACGAAGGATCCTGTTCACGTTACGCGAAGAAGGTAAGTCTTAATTGGCTCTTATGTACGCAGTATAACCGTTATTCATTTGCCCATTTCCACACTTCTTGGCTATCTCGAGATGTTAATACCGCGAGGTATGAACTATAGCCGATCTCTTCTGATACTTTAAGAATATCTTATCACTAAGCAACCTTGAAGATGGTTTAACTTTAAATCAAGTGGTAAATGATTTAAAGTTTGTTGTAATACAACAGGCAAAAAATTATTTTTGTAAAGTCCATAAGAGGTTGGTGAAAGTATTGAAATTTTTGTAAAGTCCATAAGAGGATGGTGAAAGTATTGAAAATTCGAAAGAGTTAAACTGAAATCTTTTGTAAAGTCCATAAGAGGATGGTGAAAGTATTGAAAATTCGAAAGAGTTAAATTGAAATCTTATATTAATAAGTTATAAAATCAAAATCGTGTATTAAAAGATTTTTTTTTGAACGGTGATATATTATAAAAATTAGCAAAAGCTAGAAAAAGAAATTACAAAGAAGCAATGCTAGTTACGGGGTTTTGCAACCAACCAACCCTACTAAAAGTAAACTTAGGATTTCTAGAAGAAATCCACAAGAACGATTGGGAAACAATAAGATCCCAAAGCAACACATGAGAGTCCCCCCTACCCCTTCGAGAACCAACCTCACCATATTCGAGACATGAAGAGAAGAAAGCCACTCGAACCACTCTAAAATGTTATCAAAACCGGAATGTCCAAATTCCACCATCTAGCCAACAAAGCCCACAAATCCTTTGCCATATCACAAGAAAAGAAAACGTGGTTAACCGTTTCAACATCATCTTGACAAATGGGACATAGCACCGAACCAACATCAATGCCCTTCCTATCAAGATTTACCCTAGAAGGGATTTTATTAAGCATCAATCTCCATAGAAAAACATTAACTTTAATAGGAATGCAACGGTTCCATTTAGTAGCGTACGTATCCACGTCTAAGGTATGATCATCCACCAAGGAACGCACACTCGCAACTGAAAACCCAGCAGAGGCGTTAAAAGACCACTTCCAAGAATCAGGATCGTCTGATAGCATAACATCACCAATCAAAGCACGCAAGGCAGTAAGTTGGGCCATTTCAGCTCCATCTCTTGGAGAATGTCCAAGAGCATAACATGAAACGAGAATAGAAAGTCTATTTGCAATAGAACACTCTCTGTCAGTATCGAGCATATATATGCGCGGGAAAATCAATCTCAGAGGTTGATTCCCACACCAAGAATCCTCCCAAAAACGAGTAGAGACACCATTACCAACCTTGCGAGTACAAAGGGAGGAAAGATCAATGCCTTTCTACTTTAAGCGTCTAATCGAGGATAAAATAGCACCCCATGTGCTTAGATTAAAGCTACGATCTGAATCATCATGAATGCCCCCATGCAACCCGTAGATGCTCTTAATAATGCAAGCCCAAAGATCAGTAGGCCGAGTGAGAAACCTCCATAACCATTCGAACAAAAGACCAATATTAAGCCCAAAAATGCTACCATTACCAATACCGAGGCCTCCCAACTTCTTACTCGCTAGGCACTTTTTCCATTTAACCCATGTCATTTTCTTCTCATCTTGATCAGCACCAATAAAGAAATTGTTGCGCAACGATTCAAGTTTCTTTTGAACATGCACCGGCATCATGTAGATCGACATATAGTAAGTGGGAAGGCTACCTAGCACCAACTTAATGAGAGTAAGACGGCCGCCAATCGAAAGTAAACGAGCTTTCCATAAAGTTAATTTAGAAATGAACTTCTGGATGATCGAATTCCAGTTAGAACACTTAGCCATGCTACATCCAACTGGAACGCCAAGGTACTTCAAAGGAAATTTAGCCGCCCCACAACCAACAATGGTCGCCATATCAGAAACCTCATTATAAGAAACATAAATGCCTAAGACGTTACTTTTATGAACATTTATTTTGAGCCCTGAGATAAGATAGAAACAACGAAGCACACATAACAAGTTGTGCACGTTTGTGTGAGACCAATCACCAAATAAAATGACGTCATCAGCATAAATGAAATGAGAAATTTTCATGTTAGCACGTCCGAATGAAGCACCTTTATATAGACCCAACTCCTCAGCTTTACACGTGAGTGCATGCAATCCTTCCATGGCCAAAATAAAAAGAAAATGAGATAAGCGATCTCCTTGTCTTAAGCCCCGAGAAATCACAAACTCAGCTATAGGAGACCCATTAACCAAAATAGAAGAATGAGCGGAACTAAGGCATCCAAAAATCCAAGATCGCCACTTAAGACCAAACCCGAGTTTTTCCATAACCAAATCCAAAAAATCCCATCTCAAAGAATCAAAAGCTTTCTCAAAATCGACTTTGAAAACCATAAGCTTTTTCTTGCGTTGACGGTACCATGCCATGACTTCATTTAGGATGAGAGGACCATCAAGAATATTTCTACCCTTAATAAAGGCTGATTGCTCCGGGCTAATGCAATTTCCAATCACTGTGCTAAGTCTGTTAGCTAAGATTTTTCCAATTATTTTATATTGACACCCTATAAGGCTAATAGGGGGAAATCCATAACCAAGTTAGCATTAGAGACCTTCGGAATCAAAGAAATAAACGAGGCGTTGCAGCCTTTAGGAAATGTACTTGTATGAAAGAATTCTTGAACAAAACGGATTACATCCGCCTCTAAAAGGTTCCAGAAAGCTGTAAAGAATTTGAAGGTGAAGCCATCTGGACCCGGCACACGATCACCGCCACAATCCCACACAACCCGTTTAATTTCTCCACGAGAAAATGGTTGTTCCAAGTATTCACTTTGACATGAAGCAGGGTGGTTAAAAGAATCAACATTAAACGAGGGTGATATCCCAGCGGGCTGTTGAAAACGAGCACGAAAATGTTCCAAGAATTCAGCTTTAACATTTTCAGGGTCTTCAATCCACTCCCCGTTCTTAAGGATGCCTTTAACAGCTAGATGTCTTCTTTTTTTTCTTTAGAGTACTAATAAGGATTTAAAACGTACACTTTTAAGGGGTCATTTAAGCCCTTAATCGACCACTTTTATATCTGTTACTGCTTAATTTCGTTCCTTTTCACTTTTTAGGTCTCTTGGAAGCAAAATGCTGGAATGATGCATATTTGGACGAAAAGGAGTGAATACATGAAGAACATGGCAAAGTCAAGATCGAAGCCACTCAAGCTGCTTAATTTGATCCTGACAGCGTCCCAATCAAAGGGCGATGTCGTCCCTCTATACAGACTTGATAAAAACATGCACCAGACTGCTCAGTGGAATTTTTGCTCATACAACCTGACGGCGTCAGGCTTTGAAGAAGAAAGGCGTCACTCAGACTTTTCATCCCAGACGGCCCAGATCCAGAACCAAGAAGACGTCCCATATGAAGACTGACGGCGTCACAACTCAAAGGTGACGTCATCCCATCGATAACTTGGCCAAGACGAAAACCCTAATGACGGCGATCTGACGGCGTCCCACCTATAAGGCGACGCCGTCGCACTTGTAAATCTATATATAGAATTCGATTTTTCTGCATTTAGAGAGGTAGACTTTTGGAGTAAAAACCCTAAACGTTTGTAGTCCGACTTGGACAGTATCTTAGGGTCCCAAACCCTATTTTACACATCAAGATAAGTGTTTTAATCCAAAGTATCATTATGTATTCCATTGATTGTGTGTATGCTTGCTTGTTTAACATGTCTAGCTAAATTTTTTGTGTGTTTGCTTAGATCTATGAAACCTAGTTATTAATTATTGTTAGGTTGTCTTTTATCTTAACTGTAATTGTCTTAGGAGTGCAACTAGGCTTTCGTTGTGTTTAATGCTTGAATAGTCTTTGTGAAAGTTGGCTTATGAATAATCTAGCGGATTTCGTATGCTAAACCCAAAGGTAACCTCAAAGAGTTAGGGCAAAGGCACACCCTACGACCTTAGGAAGCACAACGCGTTAAGATAAGGTGTGACAATTCAACCAACAATAAAAGATAACTAGGGAGTAATAGTATCTAGGTAAACACAATTTTAATCATCATACGAGCTCACATCAAATAGACATAGCTACCCGTAGTATTAGATAATTAGAATAGTTGAAGTAACCGGTAGAAGTACCACCCCTAAACCAATTGCCCCGAGATTTTACCCTTAGTTTTCTAAAAAACCAATAAAAGATAAAAAAATAATCTTTCTCAACTCCCACCTTAGCGTAATACATTTGTTGCTAGCATTCCTATTCCCCTAGAGAACGATATCAAACCCCGAGGCTTACCCAATACTACACTACAACGATTAGGTTCACTGCCTAGGGTGTTGAAAAACTTGCTCGACGAAAAGGAAGTTTCTTTGACCCCGAACGCTCTTCGTACGCACATCAAGTACCATGGAAAAAGTGAGTGTTTTCATCACCCTCAATAGCCCATTTGATCTTGGCTTTTTGAGCAATGTCATTAGCTTCCAAACGATCTAAATTTCCCAGAAAAATTATAGAGTCTTTGCGGTTTAAAAAATCATCATCACTTGCACAACCTTGACCAATTTTTGTATCAATAGAGGAGAGCCGCAATAGATGCTATTTTTTAAGTTTGTTTGCTTCAGCTTTTTTTTATGTAATCCATTCTCGAATCACACGTTTAAGATTCTGTAATTTTTTCTTGAAATAGATCAGCCCATTTGTCTCAACAATACCATCATTTTTCCAAGTGTGAACAACTAGATTATGAAATCCCTCCATTTCCAGCCACGAATGAAAAAAGCGAAAAGGAGTAGGGCCATAATCTACCTCAGATTCTTTAAGAAGAATAGGACGATGATCAGGAATACCTTTCTCCAAGACAACGCCAGTAATATGGGGAAAAGCCTCACAGCAACTTTCAGAAACCAAGAACCGATCAAGCTTGCTCATCTTAGATCCCCACTTATCAGTCCAAGTAAAGTTAAAACCACCCAACGGGATGTCAATAAGGGAAGCATTTGTAATGAATTCATTAAAGATCTCAGCTTGTCTTTCATTAAATATATAACCAAATCTTTCTCTAGCTTCACGGACTTCGTTAAAATCTCCCATCACCACCAAAATGCCATCCCAATTGATAATGAAATTAGCCAAAGTTGACCATAAGACCACCTTACTAGAGATATTCTAGGGAGCGTACACAACAATCCACATAATTTGCACATTTTTAGGAATCCATAAGCCTTTGATAATCACATAATTATCATTACATAAAATTCCAGATTTTTTAAAAACTAAATTATTCCATAAATAGATAATACCACCCGACATACCTCTAGCCGAAGTGGATGCAAAATCAAAATGAGAATTACCCCAAACTGAAGCATCCATAAATCAACTTGAAGCAATTTTGTCTCCTGGAGAGCTAAGAAATTAACCTTGTATCTATTACATAAATCATTCACCCATTTCCTTTTATTAAGGTCTCCAAAACCTTGGACATTAATAGACATGGAATTCATTTATTCACTATGCTCTCTCCGACATACCTCTAGCCGAAGTGGATGCAAAATCAAAATGAGAATTACCCCAAACCTGACGAAGCATCCATAAATCAACTTGAAGCAATTTTGTCTCCTGGAGAGCTAAGAAATTAACCTTGTATCTATTACATAAATCATTCACCCGTTTCCTTTTATTAAGGTCTCCAAAACCTTGGACATTAATAGACATGGAATTCATTTATTCACTATGCTCTCTCCATAACCAGCAACCAAAGAAGCAAGAGTGGTTTCACAGCCCTCCATGTTAAGACCCAAAGCCATTCCAACCTTAATAGTTTCCTCCAATCTTTCAATCATAGAAAATCCATAAAGTTTACATGAATCGCCATCAGAATGTTTGTTATGAGAAGATTCAGACGCCTGATGTTCAACCTGATGGATTGGCGTGAATCCTGGTGGGAATTCCGGAGTTTCAGAACGGATTGGTTGGGGAACCTTACTGCATTTCATATTAATAAGACTGTCCAGTCCGAATGAATCACTCCCAATTGGTTCCTCATCGGCACCCATAACATCATGCAATCCTTTGTTAGTGGTTGCCTGAATCTCACATGCATACACCTGTTCTTGCGCATTGTCAACTCTAAAATTATTAGGAACTTTATCAAATTTTTAATTGGATAAAAAAGAAAAGAAGTGAAGAGAATTGTTTTAAAAAAAAATCATATTGTTATTTTTATTTTTTTGAAAGAAGAGAATAGAAGAGAAGAGGGAAGTAAATTATATCAAATTTACCCTTCGAATCTTCTTCCCAACTTGATATTATCCGGAGAAAAGATGTTTTTAGGCATAATTTGATTCTATCTCTTTTATTTTTTATTTTTTTTTCTTTCCGACAAGATAACACAAACCTTAAAAACAACTTTTTCTCCCCACTTCTTATTTTTTCTCTTTTTTACCTTCTCCATTTTATTTTATTTTTGTTTTAAACTTTTGGAACAAAGTCTAAGTGTGTCAATAAAAAAAATAAAAAATAAAAAATAATTAAATAAATAAAAAGAGCATCTTCATAAACGAAAGTAACGCAACAAACAGGCAGACAACATTCATTTAGCCAACACACCAAGGAACATATCCCGATAAACAAGCAATGCAACTAAGTCATACCTTGCATAAAGATAGATTGAGTGTTAGACATTAGGTATCATGACATTCATGTCCTAAAAACATGCATGCAAATATTAGTCCATAGTGGGCAAATTGAGTGAAATATAAATTTTAAGGGCAAAATCTGCGTCATTCATATTTCATTACATATGAGATATGAGAAAGATGTTAGCTAGAATTTATATGAAGAAATAAGCAAAACTCAACTGAAACAAACTAGACAAATGATATGATTTAACAAAGTAATGCTCAATAAATTACAAATATAGGTCACAATTATCTCACACAATTGCTTTACACGGAAACTAAACCTATTGTTATGGTTGTTACGATCCCGATCTTTACCCTAAGATTTCATGATTTTACGATAAGTGAAGGATCTTAATAGGATTCGATTTTACTTTGCTCGATTAAACGAGCTAAAAAGCGATAAATTTATAAAATACGTTATATAATTTAATTAAAAAATAATAATTAATCCTCTTAAACATCACATAATTATAAATTTTCTAGGTTATTCAACGACGATAGCTCAACACCCAAAACTTCCCAAGATTTTGATAATCTAATTTAGTAATTTAAATCATCGACGAGTACTATTTAACTTTTGTTATCTTTTTTAAACCTTTAAATCCGATCCTTTGATGATCACATCGTATATTTGGTTTTTGATATGAATGACAACGGATATGAAATGAAGTGATCCGGTTCTGATCCATAATAAGATCTCGATCTTAACAATCTTACCTTATTATATTAGAAAGAAATTACAAAAGTAAACCACTAACGGGTTTTGAATCCGATATTCCAAGTATTAAGAAATAGAAGACAATTTACTTCTAGAGAATGAGAGATCCACAATCTTATCAAAGAGCATGCTTCGAGTTGGTTGAGTCACCTCGTAAAGTTCTTTCCAGCTTGACTGTCCCCATCGATCAGAGAATAATAATCCGAGTAAACGGATATGCTAGGGGAGAGATTAGTAAAAGAGCACCCAAAGAGTATCAATACCATTGTCTTTAGTTCCAAATACCTTCACGACTACGAGGTTCCATCTACGGTCCCGAAGAGACCTCCAAATAAAGATGTTAATCTTTTTAAGAGTTAGTTACAATGCCATCTCCGAAGAATACCTATCGGCTTTTCACCGTGAAACAATTCGTCTTTAACGAGACATCGCAAGCATGTTTAAAAGAAGCCAATTGGATCGCATTTGTACCCTTGAAACATTGCCGAATCCTCGATTTTTATCCCACATTCCCTAATCGGACCAGCTCTTCTATCTCTTCTAGTTGATAAACTTAGATCCAAAATAAGTATCATACCAAACTTAGAGGCCCCTTAAAACAGTGGGGCCGTAACACGTCTTTGGATGGGAGAGAGGGATAAATTCTTTGGAAGGAGAGGGATAAAATTCAATACTATTGATAGAATCTTAATGTGACTATTCTTCATTCGGACCATGGATATCAACAATCAGCCGAGTCCAGAGAGGTTGCGGATCTTAACAATCTTACCCATTATTATATGGTTGAGAATATTTTAGTAACTTTTTGGTGACTTTTTGGTGACTTACATCTAGATTAAATCAAAGGGAGTGATGTATTTTGTAACTGAACAACTTAAAATACAAGTAGGAGTAGTTTGCAAGTACGGGTACAAGTTACCTTGGAATGAATTTATCTAGACATACATTTTGTATATTTTTTATAGACACCCTAATCCGATGCAGTCGTTTCTTTTAGCGTGATTCTAAGTCCGGGCGTAATAAGCCTCAAAATGTCAGTCGGTCTCACCCTCAAAGACTAGTCCCAGTCGGTCACCCCTTATTACACCATCTCGGTCCCCATATAGGTCGTCTCATCAAAATGGAGATGAGGGTCAGGCAGGCGACCGACTTGTATGCATGTTTGTGTGTGTGATTTTGTATTTAAAATGTATTTTTGTGGGGTATGTTTTTTGTAGTGTGAAACTTGGTCATGAAGTAGTCTAAGAGAGAGAAATGTATTGATATGAGAGATGAAGGTCGACTTATTACACCAAGTCATATAAATGTATTTATATGTATGTTATCGACCATTACAACATATATTCATCGTACAGACAACGTCAACGATAATGTTAACAGGCTGATGATGGGCTCAAATTCATATAAAAAGTAAAAACTGGACCTAAATATATAACGGGCTAACGCGTTTACCTTTTCAGGCTTCATTGTATGGAATAACATTACCTTTTTGGTTTTGTATAAAGTAACCGTTGTATAATTTACCAATGTTTTTTCACTTCTTTTTATAGAACTCTATATACCTACGGTAAAAATATGATAGTAGTAAACAGAAATGAACTCACGCCTCTCATTTTTGGTAAAGCGTGTGAGCTCAGATTTAATGTGCATGGGTTACGTTTGTAGACATACTCTTCTAACAGCTTTTTGTATCACCACTAATTTCATTGGAAGCCGTAGATGTTTGGTCCAAACTTGCTACGACACATATATTGTTGAGTTTATAATATATATAACATACAATAAACATGTAAACATCAAGAGTACACAACGGAAGACTAAAGATAATAACAAATAAATAATTAACTGAAAGTATGCGCAACGTACCTCTTGCGAATGTCAGATCTCTTGAGCAAAACGAATAAGTGGTTTGAAGAGTTGTCCCTTACCGTTCTACAACTCAAACCAAATGGTGTAAGAATAGTGTCTTACTACCACGTTCGTGTACACACGAATTAACCAACGAATCAAGCGATTGCTAGATCTAACACAAGTCCTCGTTTAAGAAAAACGAAACCAAACTCCCTTACAAGGGGGTGTTCGGCCAAATAGGGACTAGAGAGAGGAGATGAGAGATCTAGGGTTAATTCAATGCACAAAGTGTGAGAAACCCTAGAACCTAACCTTGTTTATATAGTTGATGGGAAACTTTGGGAACAAGTTATGGATTAGGGCTTGGGAAAGCCCCCTTGGGCGGCCATGAGCAAAGCCCAAGGGAAAACCCATAACTTTTTCAAGTCTTTCCATTTCTAGTCCTTTCTCTTTTCATTTAACGGTCGTTAGTCATTTTTCCGTTAAATACTTAACGATCGTTAACCGGACTTAATGTGCAATAATTAATCGTAAACATAAACATTAATTATTAACTTTAATTCTCATTTTCTAATATGTGCAATACCGTGGTCACGAGTTCAAATCCGGACATTCACATGTTTGTAAATATATACATTTCCAACAACTCCCACTTGGATATGTTTACAAAACGTGAAATGACATTAGTTAGCGTCTAGCAACACGCCAATACCCCCGGTACAACTCGTGTATGGTTTTCTGGAGAAAAACCAAGTTTGATGATTCATCATCACATTCATCCTTTTGTTTCTAATACCATGTTAATAAGAATATGGATCTCACTCATTTCTTAATTAACTATTCTGTTTCTCGCTTTATATGATTGATCAAGATTACCAATTCTTCTGAACATATTCCAGAAGACCTTGGGCATTGCCATGCAAACATCTTAACAACCCTACGAGGGGCCCAGCAGTATTATACTTCAAAATAAATTTGAAGGAAACAAATCCCATTTTGACTACAAGCAGGATTCATAAATTTCGCAACATTTCTGAAAACAACCCTTATAACTACCAGTTACGTATAGCGTTAGATTGCTTCAAAAAATGCACTACATCCATGACATATCTCTTGTATCTCAAGTCAGAGGATAAATATTCATGATATACTTAATGACAAAGATCCATAAAGTATTATCATGCGGGTGGGATAAGTCCTATACTCAATACATTGAATATCATCTGAAATTAGTCATGCTACGCATCAATATACTTTCAAGTATATTCTAATTAATACTCAGATTTGTCTTAATTCAATATCATTCCCATGTTATTGATTGACAACGGACTATTTAGAATAACTTAAGCTATTCAAGGATTTAAACATGCAAATATAGGATAACATCATAATAAATGAATAATAAACATAACAAAATACTTTATTTCATTTCAATAACAATGTTTACAATATCCTTTATCTAAAATACTTAGTCACAGATGGGCATGAAACTACTAGCTAAACGAAGCCCAAACTTATCAGACAAATGATTAAGTTTTTCACCAGGTAAGGCCTTCGTTAAAGGATCTGCTAGGTTATCATCTGTGTGAACTTTGAGCAACTCAATTTCACCAATTTCGACTTGCTCTTGAACATAGTGATATTGTCTAGGATAGTGTCTCGTGCCCTTCATGACTCCAGGTTCATGGGCAAAAGTAATTGCAGCTGAATTGTCACAATATACTTTAATAGGATTTTCAATCGACGGCATAACACCAAGCCCCGAAACAAATTTCCTTATCCAAACAGCTTCCATGGCAGCCTCAGACGCCGCTATGTACTCACTTTCTGTAACAGACATCGCAAGTGTTATCTGTTTCTTGCTCTTTCAATCCACAACACCTCCATTGATGACAAAAATGTAACCCGTTTGAGACTTCGTATCATCTTTGTCACACTTCCAGGATGCATCACAGTAACCTGTACAACGTTCTTCTGCTTCTGGATTTACTCCATACACTATGAACATATCTCTTGTAGCCCTAAGGTACTTGAGAATATGCTTAACAGCAGTCCAGTGAATTTCACCTGGATTCTGTTAATACCGACTGGTCAAATTTTGAGCAAACGCCACATCAGGCCTTGTGCATCGTACCGCGTACATGATAGATCCTACAGCCGAAGCATAAGGAACTTTCTTCATACGCGCCACCTCTGCAGGTGTTGAAGCACAGCCTTGGCTACTCAAACCATGATTTACTTGCATTGGCAAAAATCCCTTCTTGGAATTTTGCATATTGAATCTCTTCAATATTTTGTCAATGTAAGCACTTTGGCTTAAACCAATTAGTCTCCTTGATCTATCCCTGTAGATCTTGATTCCGAGTATGTATGATGCTTCCCCTAAGTCCTTCATCGAAAACATTTACCAAGATAGGCTTTCACCTCATTTAGACTTGGTATATGATTTCCTATGATTAATATGTCATCGACATACAGAACAAGGAAAGTAACACGACTCCCACTAGCTTTGTGATATACACATGGCTCATCAAGATTCTGAGTAAATCCAAAACTTTTGATTTCTCCATCAAATCTTTTATTCCATTGCCTTGATGCTTGCTTCAGTCCATAAATGGACCTCATAAGCTTGCATACACGGTTAGGAAATAATGGATTCACAAACCCCTCAGGCTGTGCAATATAGATGTCTTCATCTAGACGGCCATTCAGAAAAGCGGTTTTGACATCCATTTGCCAAATCTCATAGTCATAGTGTGCAGCTATAGCTATGAGAATCCTAATAGCTCTTATGTCCGCTACAGGAGAAAATGTCTCCTCGTAGTCAATGCCATAGGTTTGAGTAAAACCTTTAGCCACTAGACGAGCCTTGTAGGTGTGTACATTGCCATCCATGTCAGTTTTCTTCTTGAAGATCCACTTACTTCCAACGATTTTCGCATTGGAAGGAAGGTCAACTTCAATCCAAACTTCATTATCTTTCATGGATTGCATTTCCCCATTCATAGCAATCTGCCATTTATCCTTTTCAGGATCAGCCATGGCAGCCTTATAGTTGGCAGGTTCATTAAGATCCCCAACCATATTTTCCTCCACCTCTACGTTAAGACATAGATGGTCAGGTGCACGTATAGTCCTTTCAGACCTACGAATGGGAACAACTTCAGGATGAGCACCTAAGCTTTCAGGTTCTTCTTGAAGTTGGCTAGTATTTTTAGAAGGTATTGTATCTTCTTGATCATATTCCAGTTCATATACTCTCCCACTGAGTTCTTGAGATATGAGATTCCTTTCAAGGAATTCTCCATACCTAGCCATGATGACTTTGTTCTCAGCTGGGTAGTAAAAGTAGTAACCCATAGTTTCCTTAGAGTATCCTACAAAGATACACTTAACAGATCTGGCTTGGAGCTTATCAGGTGTGTCACGTTTAACAAGCGCTTCACATCCCCAGACCTTTAAGTAAGAAAAGTTGGGAGCTTTTCCAGTCCATATTTCATATGGAGTTTTAACAACCTTCTTTGTTGGAACCATATTCAAAATGCGAATAGCAGTTTCAAGGGCATAATCCCAAAAAGTAAAAGGTAGAGTCGTAAGTTCAAACATTGATCGTACCATGTCAAGTAAGGTATGATTTCTCCTTTCAGATACACCATTTTGTTGTGGAGTATAAGGAGATGTGAGTTGCTGGATAATTCCACACTCAGCTAAGTAATCTTTGAACTCTTGACTTATATACTCACCACCTCTATCGGATCGAAGAGCTTTAATCTTCTTACCGAGTTGTAATTCTACTTCACTTTTGAAAACCTTAAATGTTTCAAAGACTTCATGTTTATGTTTAAGTAAATAAACATAACCATAACGATTGAAATCATCCGTAAAGGTTAAGAAGTAGGAAGCACCACGTTTTGACACATGTCTAAGTGGACCACACACATCAGTGTGTATCAATCTAAGTAGATCAGAAGCCCTTTCCACTTGTGGTGAAAAAGGTTTCCTTGTCATCTTCCCAGCTATGCAAGACTCGCATTTGTCAAATGATTCATCATTGAACTTTTGTAAAAGCCCATCGTGTTGCAGCTTTTCCATGCGTTTCTTGCCTATATGGGCAAGGCGACAATGCCAAAGATAAGAAGAGTCACAGTTCAACTTGCTCTTCTTATTGCTAATGCTATACAACGAATTATTTTCATTGGATATACAACCATCCATATCAATTTCAAACACACCAAGAATAGGAATTGCATTAAAGAAAAAATCATTATTTAAAGAAACTGAAATTCCATAACTTGTAAAAGTGTGCACAAAACCAATATCTTTTAACAAAGAAAATGAAATAACACCCCTAACAATGGAGGGTGCATAATGACAATTATTTAGTTCTAAAATTAAGCCCGAAGCCAACACTAAATCAAAAGTCGCTATGGCTTCGACAAACTGCACGCTTTCCATTGCCAACGTACAAGTATCTTTCTCCACAGGTCAGCTTCCTTGCTCCTCTAAGTCCCTGCGATGTATTACATATGTGAGTACCACATCCGTATCATATATCCGGAATTTTGCTTATGAGGACAATAAAATAATTCAAACATAAAAATACCTGATGAGCTAGGCACCATCTTATTTTTATTCTGAAGGCACTCATTCAGATAACCTGGACAGTTCCGCTTCCAGTGACCCGGTGAGTTGCAGTGGTGGCAAGCTAAATCCTTCTTAGGATTCTCCTTTTTCTTTCCAGGGTTCTTTTTAGGAGCTGGTGGGATGACAACTTGTTTCCCCTTTCCTTTTCCTTTCCCTTTCTTATTTGCTTGCGGCTTTGGCTTATTCACCCTACCACCCTGTATAGCGAGCACAGCAGGTGTAGGAGCCTTCTTTGGCAATCTCTTCTTAGTTACAAGCATTGCATGTAACTCATTCCTGTCTTCCCCGTGCAATGCATGTTAAATTTCGGACAAAATCACCAAATCGATCCTGATTAAGGGAGTGATTGATAAGGCCGACACATACATCATTCGAGTAACCACAGCCGAGCTTCTCCAATTGATCCAATTTGTCATCTCGAGGACTGGCGGAGACAGATTTGCTAACCTCCTGCTTGCAGCTATGAACCTTTTCAATAAGTTCATATAGTTCAGCTGCAGGTGGCTTCTCAAACATACGTTTGAGTTCATCTAGCATGCTCATAGGCGGATAGTGCTCAAATTGTTTTTGCAATTGAGCAGACATCCCCGAAAGCATTAGACACGCCACATCATTGTGCTTCTCATATTCAACACGATATGCCTCTTGTTCAAGAGCAGTTGTCGTGTTGGGAGGAGCATCAGGCAGAGGTGTAGTCAAAATTTCAACCCTTTTGGCAACACGAATGATGATCCTAAGGGCCCGTTTGGTTCGGCGGAATCCTAAGGATTTTGGTGGAATTGGAATCCAATTCCATTTCATAACGTGTTTGGTTGAAAATTTTAAAGAATTTGGAATCTGAATTCCATTCCTTACTGTGTTTGGTTGGCAAACGGAATGGAATGAAATTCCTTCAAAATCCCATATATATGGAATTCAACATTCCATGGCTATATGAGAAGGATTGTTTTCAATTCCATGGAATTCATATTATGTTTATCATCATATTATGTTATCATTGTCATTATATATTATTATTATTATTATTATTATTATATTATTATTATTATTATTATTATTATTATTATTATTATTATTATTATTATTTTATTTATTTATTTATTTTATTTTTATTATTTATTATTTATTATAATTTTTTTTAATTTTCTTTTTATTTTGATTTATTTTTTTTTTTTATATTATTATATTATTATTATTATTATTATTATTTTATTATCGATCAGTTAATTATTATTTTTATTATTATTTTTTTATAACAACCATGTTATTAAGATTTAAAAATTATTATTTATTTAAAATTGAATATAAATTATTATTTATCTAAAAAAATTTATTATTATTATATTTAAAAATTATTATTTTTTTAAAATTAAATATAATTTTTATTATATCTTACTTTTTTAATTTATACTTTAAAAAATACAATTGTCTTTTATATAAAAAATTATTTATTTAATATATTAGTTTATATAATATTATTTAAAAAATTATTATTATAATTTGATAAGTAATTTATTTATTAAATAATATTTAGTTTATTAATCTTAAACAAAAATTAAATTTTAAATATTTTAATATAATTGTTTTTTCTCATTTCATTCTTCCAACCAAACATGCGCTAGTATTTGCAGATTTCAATTCCGTCAGATTTTAAATCCTAAGGATTTCAATTTCTAACATTCCATTCCTTCAAATTCCAATTCCTTAAACAAATTCCAATTCCGTCAAAAACATTCTGCTAACCAAACGGGCCCTAAGTGAACGATGCCAATCATTGAAATTAGGGCCAGTCAGCTTGTCCCTTCCAATGATATCTTTGAAAGCAGACGTCATTAAGCTCATAGTGTTTTCAGGTTGATGAGCCATCTACAGAAAAAGTTCAAAAAACCATAATTAGTATTTTGATAATTTTCCTTTTCAATAAACAATTAAATACCCAAGGTTCATATTCATATAACTAATTAATTATTATTGAAAACTAGGATCCAAATTGTCATAATTTCATTACGTCAGTTGATCTGCTAATAATGAACCTTATACAAAATGGTAGAGCTTTGCTCAATTGCCAATTTCAATTGCAATTCCTAGATTTATGGGATTTACATATAGCCAATTTCAATCGCCATGTAAACATGTTTTATCCCATCTTATGCCTTGAGTTTCAGTTTCTCACCGCCTAACTCAATTAAGTTGTCCAACTTAAGAAACTGCAAAATCGTCCATGCCTGTTCTCACGACACGTGGACATTTTACCCTTCGATTACGATCTAAATCACGTTCTCACGCAAATAAAAGGTAATCTTAGGTGTTTCCGTTTCGTTGGATGGCATATAACTTAAATTTAAAGGGTAATAATTTTGATGTCAAATCAAATATGTACAAAGATGTCATGCATTCATCTTTGTAGCATAGTTTTTATTAAAACATATATATCTTCTTTTAATATATAAGCTTTTCGTCATCAAACTTTAATTGAGGTATTGGGTTCACCAATCAAGGAATTTAGTGTTAATTATCATCCATTATACCGTACTTTTGCATAAGTGTAAACACTTAGTGTTTCGGGTAATTACCACCAAAATGGCAGATGGAATTAAAACTAATTCGCCCTTAAGGTGAGCTTGCACATTTAATGGCTTACTAAGTAGCTCCATTCGAACTTACAGGGGCAGAGGACCAGTAAGCCAAAAGAATAACCTTAGACATCCTTTCAGTGTGACTGTGCGCACTTCTTTATTAACCCCTTTAGAGTTCATTCTCATGGGTGAGCCGTTCAAGACCATTTGTACCAAAATCACCAATCAATTAAACGATTATGATTACTATGCTTAAAAATACATGTTTCACCATTGTTTAGGTCAGTTTATTTTCTTGTAAAAATACCCTTGTTACACATAACAAACAAGCAAGTATTTTAAAAATAAACAAATAAACAATGAATGCATAACAAAAAATAAGTCATGCATATCAAATAGCCACATGCAAACGTTTTTTATAAATCATATTAATAACCAATTCTAGATCTGTCAATATGCATATATTTAATTAAGACTTTCACCGGTTTTCATCTATGTACAAGGTGAACCACATGCATCGATTCATCGATTGCGTAAGTCAAAATTAAATACATACCACATAGCACATAATTGATTAAATTAATAATGATTGAGGTCTTCCCCAATTTTAGATCTATCATAATTTAATGTATATCACTTAAACAAGAAAGACATACAATAAAAGCAGATTCACGATAAAATATGCATGTAATTATCATGGACATAAAATTACACTTAACAATTAATGCAATTAAACAGAGTTACGCAATACACATAAAGTTGCATGCATCCTAGGGTTTCTAATCCAATTAAAACTTAGTTTTACAAACCCTAAGTAGGGCACCAAAATAAACCCCCCCTAAAAATTAGGGTTTAGGTTTGCAAACCCTAGATCTAAGATACAAATAATAACACAACATGTTTATTTATTTATGTGTTTCAGTAATTAATTACTTGTTATACAAGGCTCGTGATGCTTGTTGAGTTTATAATATATATAACATACAATAAACATGTAAACATCAAGAGTACACAGCGAAGACTAAAGATCATAACAAATAAATTACTTAACTGAAAGTATGCGTAACGTACCTCTTGCGAATGTCAGATCTCTTGAGCAAAACGAAAAGTGTTTGAAGAGTTGTCTCTTACCGTTCTACAACTCAAACCAAATGGTGTAAGAATAGTGTCTTACTACCACGTTCTTGTACACACGAATTAACCAACGAATCAAGCGATTGTTAGATCTAACACAAGTCCTCGTTTAAGAAAAACGAAACCAAACTCCCTTACAAGGGGGTGTTCGGCCAAATAGGGACTAGAGAGAGGAGATGAGAGATCTGGGTTAATTCATGCACAAAGTGTAGAAACCCTAGAACCTAACCTTGTTTATATAGTTGATGGGAAATTTGGGAACAAGTTAATGGATTAGGGCTTGGGAAGCCCCCGTGGCCGGGCATTCGCCAAGCCCAAGTGGAAAACCCATAACTCTTTCAAGTCTTTCCATTTCTAGTCCTTTCTCTTTTCATTTAACGGTCGTTAGTCATTTTTTTCCGTTAAATACTTAACGATCGTTAACCGGACTTAATGTGCAATAATTAATCGTAAACATAAACATCAATTATTAACTTTAATTCTCATTCGCTAATGTGTGCAATCCCGTGGTCACGAGTTCGAATCTGCACATTCACATGTTTGTAAATATATACATTTCCAACATATATCAGATCGACGGAAGAGATTCACAATTTGATTCTACCAAATTAAAAAACAGGTTTAGTGTATTGTCAAGTGTTGGTGTTTTCTATTTGTCTCAATTGCATTTGCATTTTGGAATATTGATCGTTGTCAACACATTACGACTTTTATTACAGTAATTAGGTACGTAGGTTTATGAGCTACATGATACTTGGAGTAAATGGCACGAAAAGATCCCCTTTTCTAGTCTCAAATTCACAATCGCTGTCAACACATTAGGCAGTGTTTGTTTCTTAGAAAGAAAAAAAAGGAACATTTTTTATTTTTTTACATTTGTTTGCAAATGAAAAAAGGAAATCAAAGAAGTGCGTTTGTTTTCTTCTTATGTCTGCAGGCAGTAAGGGGAAATGAAATAAGTGCGTTTGTTTTTTCTCTTATGTCTGCAAGTGGGAAGATATGAAATGAAAAAAGTGCGTTTGTTAGTTTTAAAACATAAGAAGCAAAAAAAAAAAAAAAATCCTATCCTTTTTAATTTTGTAAATTATTTTCTTGTCTGATTATCTCTTGTATCTTAAATCCTTAAAATTCACATATTTTTTAGTAGACATGATTTTACACATGATACATAAAACAAACGCAACGACTTTTATTGTTTTATTTAACAAAAGAGTCGCTTCATGTTTAAGAGACTTTTCTAAAAGGCCCATTTAACGTTATGATAGATATGATGTTTTGCACTTTTACCGACTTTTTTTTTTTTTTTTTTTTTTTTTTTCAACATTAAGTTCAAGTTGTAAAAATTAACAATACCTTAGTATACCTTCTAAAGATCTTTTATATTTGCAACTAAAGCTAAACGTCACATTAACAAATAAAAATTGCTCATTACTTTGTAGTTTTGTACCACTTCTTTTACACCGTAAACTACTAAACGCCAAAAATCGTTGGCCAATATCACTAGAATAACAAATTATCAGACGCAACTAATTATCATTAAAACTTTACGCGAGTACCATAATTAAATTACAAAAATGATGAATTGACTAAAGTATTTATTTATGGGTTTTGCTAATCTTTGCCCACTAGGCAAAGGATTAAGCACAATTAATGTAGACAAAATTTCTTTTTAAATCAAAAAATGCATTTAATGAACATTGATCTTTAAAATTGCCGTAATTGATCATTATTTTGATATTAATTAACTTAAACATTATTTATATGTATAGCTAAACAAATACCCAATGGACAGAGATTAGCAAAACCCATTATTTATTAGTTCATTAGTGGATTTTAGATGGTATAATATCCAAGATTAAGTGAAATGATGATCAACATTCACCCCACTAACAAGTCTCAATCTTCCATTATTCACTTCGTGCACCTTAATGGGAGGTACAGACCAAAACATTACTCGTAACATAACTTTATCAACAAGAAGTTTAAGTTTATTCCTAGACATTAGATGCCGATAGTTTGTTACTTTTTTCACACAAATTATTCAAATCGACAGGGCATCAAACACTGTCGTCGGACATGGGCAAAAGATAGCAAACACGTGACATTTTGATGTCTAGTCTTATTGGCATTTGAAAATCCGAAATCGTTGGTTATTGTCATTTGTCACACTGTCACCTTTTATATGTCATGACTCGTCTAATGTTTGTCATTGATCATCTTGGTGGATATCAATCTCCTTTGTTGTTGCTTGACCCATTTGGCCATTTACCATTTTTAGAAAGAGAGTTTTAGAGATAATAATGTGATGTTTAAGAAAAGAGAACAACGAAGAAAACATACGAGTTGCGTTTTGAAGGGATGAGTTAATGCATTTTTATTTTTGTCTCCGTATCCAGGGTGGATGTAGGACTCTAAGTTATTAGGTGTAAAATTTCTTTTGTGAGTTTAAAGGAAAAAAATGAACTAAAAGTACATTAAAATTATATGAAGACATGTATTTCTTTGACATATTAGTGGACTAACTGAAAAGGATATGTATTTGCGTGACACAAAATTTCGAAACCTGGTTCATTTAAAAAAATCATGATTTTGAAAATTTACACTAGGTAGCAAATATCCATTGGGTTCCCGTGAACCCCCGAACACCCCTAGGCCCGCCCTGTTCATATCCTAACATTTAATTTCGTTTTACTTTTGTAACTCTGTCAAATATTCGAAATAAAACTTGTAAGACCTTTGACAAATAAAAATAAAACTTTGCTGATGACACTAAATGATGAGTTTAAAGAAACAAATTATTACAGTTTGTTATCAAAAATTAACTCATTCAGTATTTCAATTACAATCGACTGTTTTATTTTGCAATGTCTTAATTTAACAGCGTAAACACTTATAAGAACCTTCATAAAAAAGAATCACTTAGCAGTAGTTATGTAAGTATGTTTAGCGGTTACCATTTTAAAATATTCAGGATTAACTACCAAGTAGCGTTAACATGTTTATGTTTATGTTACAAGTGGTAAACGCTAATGAGAGGGGCCTCCCACCAAGCTACAGCCATCCCCAACCACGTATGGTCGCTTGCTTTTCGCACTCGTTTACCTGACGATGAGCACAATTTTTATGTGTCGTTGCTTACTTTTGGCACTTGTTTACCTGACAACGTGCACCATTTTTATGTGTGGGGAGTCAACTGCATGTGAGTTATGTTTGCATTAAATAAGGTAATTTTATATTTTTGTTTAACGATCACAACTACGACTGTTTAATAATTATCTTTAATACTTATAATGCATGTGTATGCATTTTCTAAATTTGTAATGCTTAAAATTTGAGTAATATTGATGGCTTATAATAACTTTTAAACTTAAATGCTTAAATAACAAGTAATGTTACTAGACTTTTTTACTCTCAATTAAAAATTGTAACATCATCAACATCTAAATTAATATTTTAAACATTGTTTATTCCTTAAACCCTTTTTTTTTTTTTTAATTCATAGATTTTTTTCTCGCAGTAACTACAAATTAAACACCAAAATCATAATTTCGCAAAAATAATTATTAGTCGCTATGCTCTATCGTTTTACGCGGTGTTCGCCTAGTTTTGATAAAGGGAGTAAACACAACAGCGTTGGAGTTAACGGGGAGTGTTAATTTAGTAAACCGTTAACCCAACTTTTCGGATTAAGGGCACGTTTGATAGAGAGAATTTTAAATAAATGAAATGAAGCAGAGAATAGAAATTCAGATAATAAAAATCAGTAGAGAATTTTGTTCAATTTTAATATTTAGTAACAAAAGAGACTTGACTCGGGGAAATGAAAAAATATATATATTTGTTTTAAATAACATTTTGTCATATGAGACTCACATGTATTTGTTTGTTGACTTTTTTTGAAGATATTTTTTTTAAATAACAATTCTAAAAAATTATTAAAATTTTTTTTTTAAATAATTATTTTTAATTTTTTTTAAATATTATTTTTTAAAAATATTATTTAAAAAAAACTATTTAAAAACAATTTATTTTTTTTTAAATTTATTTACTTTCTTTAATTTTTTTAAAATTATTATTTTTTAAATAAATATTTTTAAATTTATTTTAAAAAAAAAAACTTATTTTTAAAAAAAAATGTATATTTTTAAAAATGTATTTATTTATTTTTTTAAAAATCTTACAAAATACTCTCATTTCTCTCATTTCCCAACTAAAACTAGTGGAAATGAAAGTTAAAAAATTGCACTACCAATTCTCTACAAATCCTCCCCAATTCTTCACTTTTTTATTTCTCTAACATACCAAACAAAGGAATTTGATTCATTTCCATTTCTCCATTCTCATTTCTCTCTACCAAACACCCTAAGAAGTTTCCAAAAATGAGTAAAACCAACTAACAGCTGTCCAAAACCCAAACTCATTCACTAATTAACAAGATCCCCAGTTCCTTTGACAAATGCCCTAAAATCCTCTCTCTGAGTCACTCATAATCGTTTTCACCCACCCTAGTTTATCGGTGAAAACGATCCAATAAAAAACAATGGTGATGGCGTTGGGTGGAAGTGAGACACGTCGAGCACATGCAGCGACGACAATGGTTCAGTTATTCGCTGGTGGAAGCCACGTCATCACTAAAGTCGCACTTAATTTTGGTGTTAACCGTCTTGTCTTTTGTGTCTATCGTGATGTTCTTGCCCTCTTCATCCTTGCCCCGATTGCTTATTTTCGTGAAAAGTTAGTATTAGTCAACGATGACTAGATCTTACAGTAGTTTTATTAGTAAATAGTTTTACTATGTTTTGTGATAGTATTAGTGTCTGGGATTTCGTTTCGGAATGGATTATCTTATCTGAGAATAAGTTTTTGGGATTTCGTTTTGGAATGGATTTAGTTTTGCTATGACTTAATTTAATAGCGTAAACACTTATAAGAACCGTCATAAAAAATAATCACTTACTAGTAGTTATGTAAGTATGTTTAGCGGTCACCATTTTGAAATATTTGAGATTAACTGCCAATTAGCGTTTACCATTTGTAATATAAACATGTTTCTTACCCCTTGTAATATAAACATGTTAAAAAAACATGTTTATATCACAAGTGGTAAATGCTAATGAGAGGGTTCACCTACCACGCTACAACCATCCTCAACCGCGTACGGTTGCTCACTTTTGGCACTCCTTTACTTGATGATGTGCACAATTTTTACGTGTGGGGTCTACTGTGAGTTATGTTTAAGTGAGGCAATTTTATATTTTTTATTTAGCGATCACGACTACGATTGTTTAACAATTATCTCTACTACTTATAATGTCGCATATACATTCTTTAAACTTAAAATGCTTTAAATTTGAGTAATATTGATTACCTATAATTAGTGTTGCAAAACAAGGTCTACAAAGCCGATTAATTACCGCCTAGGCGTTACAAGGCCTCCAACCTTTCTGATTATTGTAAATCGGTCAAACAAATAGGTCAACCGTGGTCAACGGTAGTCAATGACGGTCAACAGTGGTCAAACTTGCCGGAAACCTTCAAATCTTGCCGGAAATACCCAAACTCATCGTAAATTTTTTTTAATAATTTATTTCGTTGTTTAAATCTATTACAAAATTTTTTTTTAAGAGAAATCTTGCTAGAAATACCTAAAACTTGCCGAAAATACCTAAAACTTGTCAGAAATCTTAATCCGATTAATCATTGATTAATCCCGCCTATGTTGATTACAAGCTACAAGAGGGTCGACCGCCCGACTACCGATTCATAATTTTTGCAACCTTGCCTGTAATAGTATTTAATATCATCTACAACTAAATTAATATTTTAAATATTGTTTAATCCTTAAACTTTTATCATTTTTTGTTTTTAACCCATAGACTTTTTTCTCACAATTAATACAAATTAAACCCATAAGTTTTGCATCAAGGTTGAAACCAAAATTACAATTTCACAAATATAATTATTTGTCGTTATACACCATCGTTTTACGCGAGTATTAGTCTAGTTTTAGTAAAGAGAGTAAGCACCAATGTGTTAAAATCCAGTTTGAGCCGGTCGGTTCAACCGATTTAACCGGTAACCAGACTGGTGATCGGTCCGTTGTAAGCCAGTGATGAGAGGTTCAGGGTCGAAAGACTTCCTTTTCTACGAGCAAGCTTTACAACCTACTAGGCACTCTACCTAATCGTTGTAGTGTAGTATGGGTAAGCCTATGGGGTTGATCGTTCTCTAGGGGAATATAGATGCTAGTAGAGATGTATGACGAGAAGGTGAGGTTGAGGGTGATTCTTTTTTATCTTTTTGTATTTTTTTTAGGAATACAAGTAAAATCTCGGGGTTTAGGAATGGGGGTGACAATTCTACCAATTTTAACTACTTAACAATTAAAAAAAAAAAACTAATTAACTAATGAAAAAAATAGAAAAGCTATGGCTTGATTGAGTGTGTTCTTATGATAATTAAAAGCAAGTTTACTTAGATTTTCTTACTCCCTAGTTATCTCTTATTGGTCGGTTGAATTATCACATCCTTATTCTAATTGGTGCGTTGTATTCCGTGTTAGTCATAAGGGATGCCTAATTCCCTAGTTCTATGAATTGTAACTCTCCTCTAGACTATCCGGGATCGCCAAGTACCGTAGTATCACCCCCGAGTACTCTATTATCCTAAAGCTACAACTCACGCTATAAACACAACGATGGCTCAAGTGCACTCTCAAGCTTTGTACTATTTAGGATGTCCAAGCTAGCAACAATTAAACAAGAATCTAGTTTTCCTTACTCTAGCGTCTACCAATTAAAACAAGAGACAACCTAACAATAATCAACAACTAGGTTTCATAGATCTAAGCAAACACAAGAATAATTTAGCTACGCACGATAGATAAGCATGAACACAAACAAACAATTGAACATAGGATAAACATGGTGATAGATTGGATAAACAAACTTGAGTGTAAAGTAGGGTTACCCTAAAATACTGCTCAAGTCGGACTATGAACGAACTAGGGTTTGCTCTCCAAAATATTACACATAAAATACAGAAAATTTGAAGTATGTATATAGAATTACACTTGCGACGTTGTCGCCTTTTGATGGTGACGTTGTCTGGTCGCCTTCAATAGGGTTTCGTTATGGACAAGTCATCGTTGGAACGACGTCAGTTGAGGAAGTGTGACGCCATCTGGCTTCAATAAGGACGTTGTCTTAGAATGAGTCTTGGTCGTTTGGTGTAAAATAAAGGGCGACGCCCTTCTGGAATAAGGCGTGACGCCATCATGTTGTAAAACCAAAATATGACCTGAACCTTCACTTGAGACTTTTTAGAAATCCTTGTGAGCGACGCCGTCAGGTGAAGAAATAATCATTGAAATCTTGACTTTGTCGTTTTCTTCATGTTTTCGCTCCTTTTCGTCCAAAAGTTCTTGATTCCAACAATTTGCTTCCAAAAGACCTAAAATGTGAAAAGGAACGATTTTAAGCAGTAACGGATACAAAATGTAACGATTTAGGGCTTAAACGACCCCCCTAAAAACGTATGTTTTAAATCCTTATCAGCCAGGTTTGTGACTGAAATTTTAACCGGATTGAACCACCGGGTTCTGGTTGACCCGGGTCGAACCGCTGAACCGAAAACCAGCCGGTTCAACCAATTTGAAAGGAACGAAAAGAAAATGATATAAGTGTAGACGACGTGATCGGACATGCTCTTTGTGTGATCGAAGTACGCACTTTTTAATCTTGTTAGACATTCATGTTGACCGATTGCAGTTTCTTAAGTCGGCATAGAGTACCATGATCTAGTGGTGATGGTCGAAAATGGGAATCTGTGTGCGAGGGGGTTTTTCTTGTGTGAGCGTTTATTTTGTTAAAACAATAATGGGGCATATGAAAGAAGAAAAATGTAAAGGTAAGTATTGAGGTGACAGAAAAATAAATGTCCAAGTGGTGATCTGAATCGACAACTTCTGTAACAAATATACAACTTATTTGATAGTGTTACCATTGAAATGACTCTGAGACTTCTTATTCCAAATGAGCCACGTTAAGAAAGCCAAAGTTATACGCATGGGCTCACAGGGCCCCGGTTCCCAGGGTTAGGGTATTCCCTATTAGGTTATGAGCCTACTTGATCAAAACTAGTTTATTCTCTTTCATCTATCGCCCGACCGATTTTAAATAATGATTATCTTTTTTAAGCTACAAGTAATTTACATAATTTTCCTTTTTGGATGTCAACAAACTATGAATATTAGTTTGATTGTTAGGCTTACCAATTTAATACTCTATTGCTCTTCTCTTGCAATACTGAAAGTGAATTATGTCTTCTTAAAGGATAATTCCATATATACCAAATTTAAACATTAAAATGTGTTGAGATTTATAATCAAGATCTTAATTGTAATCTGATAATGCTCATTGTGTTACAGATTATCATGTTTTAGTTTGTATGCTGTTGTGAAGTTAAGGAGATGGATATTGAAGTTGTTTGTATATTGAGGGACTTGAAGCATACATATATTAAGGCTGTGGAAGACTTTGGATCTGTTCTATCAAGTTGTTAAAGTTGAGGGTTCGAAGTTAAACTTTTGTGGCTATATATTGAGAAAGACAAAAGTCTTTCTCATATCTTTGATTTACGTTTTCTCTCTCAATAATCATCTCTCTAAAATACTCTCTTGTGAAACCCTAATTGTGTTCTTGATTCTCTTAATCAAAACACTTGTTACTGATTGTTCTGGTATTGTGATATTTGATTGAGATCAAATATTGAGTAGTTGATTGATACTATTTGAGAAAAGATATCTGGTTGTTGTAATCTTGTTTTTCTTAAGTAATAAAAAGTGTTTTGTTATCATTCGAATCTATTTTTCTTCATGGTATCAGAGCCAGATTGCTCTGAAAATTGTTTTTGAAAAATTAGAGTTTTGTTAAATTGGGGATTTTTTTAATTCATTGTTGATTTGTCAATTAACTTGTGTTAATTGAAAGATCTTGTGGTTAATTTCATTGATCTTTAAGGTTTTTATAAACGCCTAATTTTTGAAAAAATTAGGGTTTGGTGGAATTTGGGGCTTTTGTGATTAAAGGCTTCTGTGATCGATTAAGATTGGTTAATCGATAGATCTGGTGATTTGGTTAAGATTGGAAGTGGTTCCGGTGATTTGCCCTAATTCTGAAAATTAGGGTTTGTTGGTTCTTGGATCTTGGTTATGGGTTCTTGCTGTATATCTGTTATATCCATAAACTAAGTGAATCTAGGGTATAGTAGGTTTGTTATTCCGCTGCTGATTGCTTTTTGCGTGCTCTGTAACACCTCTCTCACTCTTCTTTTAATTTATGTTCTTATTTTTCTGTTTAGATTGCCGGAGGATAGGTTTTGGGATTATTGGAAGTTGTGATTGGTTGTTGGTTGAGTTGGTTATTCTTTTATTTTTTTCTTGATTCTTTAATTTGTTGTGTGCTTGTTTGCGCCCTTGACCTACCACTTTAGTGGCAAGGAAAGCCTGGGAACTACTTTCCCTTCTTTTCTGTGTGATTGTTTCTGTTTCTTGGAATCATGTCTGTTCATAATTCTATTCATGGTTATACTGATGATGAATTTGAACCTGAGAACCCTATCACTTTAATAAGTAAATTGGATTTGAGTCATCCTTTATATTTACATCCAAATGATTCTGCTTCTTTAACTGTTGTCTCAATAAAACTCAAAGGAACTGAAAATTATAATGTTTGGTCTTGTGCTATGCTTTTAGCTATAGAAGGCAAAAGTAAAACTGGTTTTATTAATGGAACATGTGGAAGGTCTAATACTGATGAAGTTTTGGGTAGACAATGGGACAGGGTTAATGCTATTGTTTTGGGATGGATTCTAAATTCCATCTTTGATATTTCTCATCTTAAAATAAAGGTTGGTCATCCTAATGGGACTGAAGCTTTTATTACTAAAATTGGAAATCTAAAGTTAATAGATTCTTTAATATTATATGATGTTTTGGTTATTCAAGAATATTGTGTCACTTTAATTTCTGTTCATAAACTGGCTAAAAATAATAAAATTGTGGTTGCCGTTGATGAGAATAAATGCTATTTCTTGAATCATGATTTGAATCTGGGAAGAGTTCTGGGGACTGGTAATCAATCTGGTGGTTTATATTATTTCAATTCTGGAGGTATTTCTTTTAAAGGTCATAACTCTTTTGTTCAAAGTTCTCTTTCTCATTATGACTGGCACTGCAAGCTTGGTCACCCTGCAGACCCTGTTCTAAATATTTTAAAACCTGATTTGAAGTTTAATTCAAAAGATCAAAATTTGATTTGTGAAACTTGTCAAAGGGCTAAGCAAACTAGAGAACCTTTTTCCTTTAAGTGATCATACTTCAACTTTTTTAGGTGAACTTGTTCATTTAGATCTTTGAGGGCCTTATAAGGTTGCTAGTAAAGAAGGTTATAAATATTTTTTTTGATGATTACACTAGGGTTGTTTGGGTATATTTACTTAAAACCAAAGATGAAACTGTTCACTATATCACTATCTTTTACAATATGATTGCAACTCAGTTTGATAAAAAAAAATTAAGAATTTCAAAAGTGATAATGGTACTGAATTTTGTTAATCATTCTTTTTCAAAGTTATGTGAGGAAAAAGGTATTACCCATCAGACCTCTTGTGCATACACTCCACAGCAAAATGGTATTGCTGAAAGGAAACATAGGCATCTATTGAATGTAGCTAGATCCCTTCTGTTTCAGGGGGAATTCCTCTTAAGTTTTGGACTGAATGTGTTCTTACTGCTACTTTTCTTATTAACAGATTGCCTTTTTCTGTGCTTAATGGGAAATCTCCTTTTGAGATGATATATAATAAGAAACCTACTCTTTGTGATTTAAGGATGTTTGGTTGTTTATGTTTTGCTACTATTGTTAATAATCATGATAAATTGAGTAGCAGATCTGAGAAATGTGTTATGATGGGGTATTCTAATTCTAAAAAGGGATATAGGTTATATAGTCTTGATAAGCATCAGTTCATCTTTTCTAGAGATGTTAAATTTTTTGAGTATTTTTCCTTTTAAGGAATCTACTGCTGATAAGAACAATAATACTTCTGAAAATGTTTTTCAAGACTTAAATCAGTTGAACCTTTTTAATGTTGAAACCCCTGAACTACCCAATGATGAAAAGAGAGTAGACCCTAATCTGAATAGTGACATTGAGTCACCAAGTGAAGGTAGCTACTCTCCTCCATCTGGTAGAGACCATGTCACTGATCATAACAGTGACAGCAATGTCTTTGCTGATGAGGATGAGATGGTAACTACACTTGAAGAAAATATTAATTCTGAGGGTAATTTGAATCTAGGCCTTCTGTTTTTCCCAGAAATTATAATGATTTTGTTGTTGAATCTAAAGTTAAGCATGATATTGAAAAATTTGTGAATTATTTTAAACTTAACTCTAGAAATTATTGCTTTACAGTTCAGTTAAACAAAAGTCATGAGCCAAAAAAATATTTTGAAGCTGCTAAATCTATCTATTGGACTGATGCTATGACTAATGAAATTGAGGCTTTATATAGAAATGATACTTTTGAAATCACTGTCTTACCTCCTGGTAGAAAAGCTATAGGAAGTAAATGGGTGTTTAAAATAAAGTATAAGTCTGATGGAGAAATAGATAGATATAAAGCTAGAGTGGTTGCTAAAGGGTATAATCAAAAAGAAGGTGTAGATTATGAGGAAACCTTCTCTCCTGTAGTTAAAATAGTCACTGTTAGATGCTTGCTTAATGTTGCAGTTCAAAATAATTGGCCTATTTTTCAACTTGGTGTTAACAATGCTTTTCTTTATGGTGATCTTGATGAGACTGTATACATGAAATTACCAGAAGGGTTCTTCCCTGAAGGTGATAACAGGGTATGCAAACTTAAAAAATCTTTGTATGGTTTAAAACAAGCTCCTAGACAATGGAATGCTAAACTTACATCTGCTCTTATTGAAAATGGCTTTACTCAAAGTAAAAGTGATTATTCTTTATACACTAAGACTAAAGATGATGTGTTTATTGCATTACTTGTTTATGTTGATGATATTATTGTTACTGGGAATAATATTGATGAAATTAATAATTTCAAGATCTTTCTTAAAACTAAGTTCATGATTAAAGATTTAGGAAAGTTACAATATTTTCTTGGTATTGAAGTTGCTGAAATTTGTTTAAATCAAAGAAAGTACTGTTTAGATTTGCTAAGTGAGTATGGTATGCTTGGTTGAAAACATTCTAAAACTTCTTTACAATCTAAACTTGTTATTTCTAATGAAGCTACTGATATTGATCTTTTACTTGATAATATTACTGATTATCAGAAGCTTATGGGTAAGCTTATTTACTTGACTAATACTAGGCCTGATATATCTTATGATGTTCATTGTTTGAGTCAGTTCAAGCACTCTCCACTTAATTCTCATCTCAGAATAGCTTTAAAGATATTTAAGTATCTTAAAGGAGCTCTAGGTTTGGGTATACATATTACTAAGAATTCTGGTATGTCTCTTCTTGCTTATTATGATGCTGATTGGGCTAAATGTATTGTGACTAGAAGATCTATTACTGGCTATTGTGTATTCTTAAATGGGTCTTTAGTATCTTGGAAAAGTAAAAAGCAACCTACTCTCTCAAAAAGTTCTACTGAAGCAGAGTATAGAGCTCTTGCTTCAGTAAGCAGTGAAGTGATTTGGATTATAAAAATTTTAAAAGATCTTAATATTTTTGGCCTTTTACCTGTTCCTCTTCACTGTGATAGCAAATCTACTATTAAAATAGCAGCCAACCCAGTTTTTCATGAAAGAACTAAACATCTTGAGATTGATTTGCATTTTGTTAGAGAGAAAATTTTAAATGGTGTTGTTAAAACTGTTAAGGTAGATTCTGCAAATCAAATTGCATATATCTTTACAAAAGGGTTGGATACATTACAACATAACTTTTTGGTCAAAAATCTTAGCATGTTTGACATATATCAGTTATCAGATTAAGGGGGGGTGTTGAGATTTATAATCAAGATCTTAATTGTAATCTGATAATGCTCATTGTGTTGCAGATTATCATGTTTTAGTTTGTATGCTGTTGTGAAGTTAAGGAGATGGATATTGAAGCTGTTTGTATCTTGAGGGACTTGAAGCATAAATATATTAAGGCTGTGGAAGACTTTGGTTCTGTTCTAGCAAGTTGTTAAAGTTGAGGGTTCGAAGTTAAACTTTTGGGCTATATATTGAGAAAGAAAAAAGTCTTTCTCATATATCTGATTTACGTTTTCTCTCTCAATAATCATCTCTCTAAAATACTCTCTTGTGAAACCCTAATTGTGTTCTTGATTCTCTTGATCAAAACACTTGTTACTGATTGTTCTGGTATAGACAAAAGTTCATTACAGAACGTAAAATATCCAAAGATCAAACCGCTCCATCTGAGCCGTTGATGTATCTTTCATCCTACGACGTTGATTATACCTCTGCATTCATTTTTATATTAACATAAGGGCAGTTTTGTAATTTTACTTCCCTCATTTACTCACATATCACGTCTTATTTACTCTGCCCTCATTTTCTCACCATCCCCAATTTCTCTCAGAATAACCATTCTCCATTTTCAAACCCTAACCCCCAACTTCAAAATTGATGTTAATCACTTCTATTCAATAAACCTAGGAGATGACATAGCACTATCTAGAGGTGAGCCGTTGTGCCAATCGTCTTCATCAGCTCTCGTTGATCAATATAAGCCTCGAAAAGACGAATTGGTTAGTTGTTTTGTTCATGCTAGTTTATTTAAATTATAACCATTTTATTTTCGATGAGCTGTTATTTCTTATTTTATTGTTTTGATGAGTTGTTTTGTTCATTTTGTTCCATCAATCAAACCGTAAATATATGCCAATCTGTGATAAGTAGAAGTATTATCAATGGATATAATTTGTTAAGTGGAAATATTATAAAAAGATATAATTTGATCATCATATCAATGGATGTATTATTGATGATGACTAACATTGAAGTTGTAAGTAATAGTGTGATAAGTGGAAGTTATATAAAAAAATTAATGGACTCTGTTACTGTGAATAAGAAGCTAAATGTGATTAGTAACAAGAATCGAAGTTCGGTTAAGTTTCGTGTTCGAGCCATTAAATTAGATGAAGTGATGATTTTATTAAGGTTTGGTTAATGTTTTTATATGGTTATTGGTTATGAATTTATCATCATCATGTTATGTGGTGTGTGATTCTTTTACACACGTTCTTGACAAGACAAGGCAAATTTTTATCGTTTTCTTTTCTGTAGTTTTTGTGTTTCAATACTTTTTTCATGTCAAATTTTATAACCGTACACCCCAATGATACTCTTCGAAACAGTTTTACCATATGGGAACGACGATCATTTCAGTAATCTAACACTACAAGAAATTTACCCAAATTATGTTAAATCATCCTCAATGGTCGGCTTATATAGCGGGCTTATGGCTTATTTGGTTTTGGGCTTATGTTTCATAAGCTCATTTTTTGTGGCTTATTTTGATACTTTCAAGCTTATATAAGTTCATTATTTTGTGGTTTTGGTTCTTTAAAGGGGAAGATATATATTGAGGTTCGTATAGTGAGTTGGAGGCTTATTTATTTTTCAGCCGCGCTTGCCTTGAATGGATGCAGGTTTGTCGGTTCTGTCTACTTGCTCAAGTACTAATTTTTGGTAGTTTTTTATTGGTAGTCTTTAAAAGGAGCCTTTTACTAAAGCAGGTGACTGGAACACATCCTGATATTATACATGTCCATCAATGGCAGACAGGTGCACTGCCGCTCCTCTACTAAGACATGTACCATTATCTTTCACTTCAGGTATGGACTTTAACTTTAGGCTACAATACAGAATTTATTTCTTTAATTTCAAAATATAATACATTTATTGCAATGAAAAAAAAATGTTAGTCCTGAGGTCTTGATCTTCTATATTTTCAATCTTCTTTTCATTTTCAGATTTTGACTTCTCATAGTATAAAACTGTGAGAGTGTGGGATATTCCGAATGCCCTTTGCATTCGAGTAATATATGGAGTTACCTCTCAGCTATGTATTCGATTTCATCCTGTAAGTGAAACTGATAAGCATCTATTAGTTTATGATAGACAATAAAAAAAATTCAGTTATTTGTGTTACTTCATGTAGAAAAGAGTTAATTGGGTACTTTGCAAAAAATGTTTTTTAAGCCACAGAAGACAATCGATCTTCCAAAAATATTGTTTTAAGGTAATCTTCAAAGTAGCCATTTTTGACAATCACATGTGATTTTCGTAACCAGTCTCATGTGATTTGTTCTGAATCACATGTGATTTTGTAATATAACTTTAAGTAATCATTTAAAATTACATGTTACTATCTACATATTTGTATGTGACTAACTACCGGTCTTGCTTAAAAAAGTTAAATAAAAGCCTATGCCGAAGGCTCGGTCTAAGTCTATTCAAAGAAAAAGGAAGTTATTGAATTCCAGCAAAGATTCTGAAAGTGATGAGCATAAGAAGGTGTTAAAGAAATTCAAGGGGAAGATTATTAGGTTTTAGGTACTTTATGTGGTAGGTTATTCAACTTGTGAAGTCATTATCACCAAATGTTATTGTATGTTTAGGTTTTAGGTACTTTATGTACTTACAGTGATGATTATTGATTGGTACGAATATGTTGATCTTAGGTGATTCTGTTTTTAAAAAAATATGTCATAAATGAAAAAAGACAAGTTTAAGTCATAAGCCTTCTTTGTTGCTTTGTTTGTTGTATTTTTACGTAGGTTGATATGCAAATCACATGTGATTTACCTTGAATCACATGTGATTTTACTTCATATTATTTTTAAGGTGAATCACATATGGTTTATATACGAATCATATGTGATTTCCAAACGAATCACATGTGATTTACAAACTTAATCACATGTGATTAGCATGCCATTTATACTTGAACTAAAACCTAATAACACCACCTATATATGAACGTATAATTAATTAGATTCTCTACTAAAAAAAAAACACAAAAAACTTTTACAATTCAAACCTGGTAACGCTGTGAAGGATAAGGCTTATCTGATGTTTTACGTGTCTAAGCATAAAACTTAGTTTTAAAAATCACATGTGTCACCTTAAGAGCCAAATGTATGATTCGATGTATTCACTTTTAAGCATTCCCGCAACAATGTCACACTCTTTCCATCATTATCTATAGGAGTGAATGGAACAAATGCCATATTCTATCTGAAAGGATATTGCACATAGCTTTAGTGAGGAAATGTATACCTAATAAACAAACATCTTTTGAACATAAGAAGATGGTGTGTGAAATATGAGGTGATAACATGCTTTCAGCAAAACTCATTTGATTAGCTAATATTGATGATTATGAGAAGTAGTTGATTTGTGACCTCTTTAAGAGATATTCGGAGTATATCATTTTATGCCCATTCTTTATGTTCATCCATCTTTTTAGTTTGGGATATTTTCATACATCCCCATATCTCAATCAATATTTACATATATCCCCAAACACAAGTTTTTAATGCATGATGTACAATGCTCTTAAAGCAAGGTTTGGGGAAATATGTAAATATTGGTTGGAATATGGGGATGTATGTAAATGCCCCTTTTAGTTTTATAACATCAAAGCGTAAAAATGTTCATCCATTCATTTGATCAACCAAAGAATCACATGTGATTTGTATGTGATTTGACCTCAAATCACATGTGATTTTACCTTAAAGTGAATCACATGTGATTTACTCATTTTTAGATTAAAACTGAATCTCACGTAAATTACATTTTTTCATAACAGAGCAAATAAATAAATAACCGAATCACACGTGATTTCAGGAATTTGTTTAAAATGAATGAATAAGTTGATTGAAA
>OU343219.1:230884493-230997752 GCA_910596185.1 Chrysanthemum makinoi | reverse complement strand
TTAGGATTCACCCTTCTTTGGTGTTGAACCGCCGGTTTGAAGTCATCTTCCAGAGAATTTTGTTGCGTACAAAATCTCGGGTCAATACTTGATGTCGGGTTCGCGATGGCTCGCTTGTGTGACTCAAAACCTTTATGAGGCGGATTTTTCATCCTCATCAGTCTTTAGCAATGATGGCCGGGTGATTTATTGTCACTTTCCAAAAATGCATACTCGAGATGAGGTGGTAAGTCCTTAGTTACGACCACGGGAGGATCATTAGATTTTTGATCGTTTTGATTTCCTCTTTATGAAGTTCTTGAGGAGGGATTGATGAAGGATCTTCATTGAGCAACTTCGATGAAGAATATCTCCCTCAATGTCGATGGGAGGCGTGATCAATTTCCCATGGAGGCAGAATCACTAGCCAAGTATGCTTGATTTCTTCAAAATAAAGTCACTTCCCGAATGGGTGAGGGGAGGAAGAAACAACGATGGGATCAACCGAAGTGGGATTGCCACTCCAATTTCTTGAGAATACTCCTCCGACACAATGTCGAGGACATCAATTTTGTTGAGGAATTGTCTATAATTGAGGAGTATTTCGTAACGATTGATTGAAAATGCTGCTTCCTTGTTTACCCTCAAAGTGATTTCCCCTTCATCAACGTCGATCAATGCACGACCCATTTTCAAGAAGCACCTCCCAAGGATGAGGGGTACTGGGAGATCGGCATCAAATTCGACAACAACAAAGTCGGAAATGAAACTTTCCATTTAAATCATCCCTCGGCTATACCTAGCGGACGAGAACTTGTAATGTCCGCTAAGCTCGAGGATCATACATGTAGGTGTGTAGCGGAGGTAATAACTTCTTCCACATGGAGTGTGGCATCAAGTTAATGCTAGCACCAAGATCGGCCAAAGCGGAGCATTGAACTATGCCTTGAAAATCACATGGAATGAGAATTTTCGGGGTCTCCAACTTTTCGAAGCTTTTTAAGGATAACTTAGCGAACAATTTTCGTTCAAAGAAGTTTTAGCCATTTCGGAAATCTTTTCTTTGTTATTCAACAAATTTTGATTGTTGGACCGAACTTTGGCATTAGAGAAGCGTCATGAAAACTAATCTCGAAGTGCAAATCTTGAAAGATTTGGATAAGCTTCTCCATTTGTTGACTAGTTTTATCACGGAGCTTTTGGTCATTAAGCCTTGAAGGATAAGGAAGTGAAGGCTTAGGAGTGTTCGTCGGAACAACGGGTTAGAATTGGAAATAAACCACCGGGAGGTTGGCCTTGTCTTGATGCCATTGGGCTTATTATGCACTCCTTTGATACCTCGGTTTCTCGTTCCATCCTTCACCGAGAAGGATTAGGCATCGAGGGTCCTCATAAGATTTACCACTTCGTGGCAATAGCATTCAGTTCACCTTTGGGTTGGGAATGGTATTACTGGGAAGAGCACCAGTTGAAGCTTGATTCTTTTGACTCATGAGACTAGCAATCATGCTTTCAATCTTGCTATGAGATTGATCAATCTTGTTGCTAGTAGCTCTAGCTTCGGTGAAATCATTCTTCAAAGTGGTAATTTGATTTTGCATGGATACCATCTTAGCTTCATTGCTTTTGATGTAATTTGCAATGTCAATGGAAGCTTGAGGAGGCGGGGCATGCATGTTTTGTTGAGGAGTTTGGAATCGGTTTTGATTGAAATTTCCTTGATTTTGAAAACCTTGATTTTGATTTTGAAAATTCGATTCGACTCGATTTTGATTGAGGCTGATTATTTCTATTTTGCACATTTTGATTGTTGATTTTGATTAAACCGGGTGGTCCAAGGAAATTGTTAGAGCGATGGTGAGAAGGTTTCGGTCCCTTTAGGTTGGTAGGAATTACCTCGTGTTGTAGGAACCAGAGCGGCATAAGCGCTCTCTTGAGTAAGCAACGGGTGCGGACACTCAAAATAAGGATGTGGACCACCACAAGTTTCACAACTCTTGTTTACGACATTCACTTGTTGATTTTTGTTATTTTGACTCATTTAAGAATGGCAATGGATATTTCTTCAATCTTTTGGTGAGAGTCGGTATATTCGAAGATGGAAGGGTGGTAGATCTCCTTGACTCACTCCTCTCGGCGAGAATCCCAATAATTGTGGTGGCGCGTCATGTTTTCAATGAGATGTAGCACTCTTGGTCGCCTTTTCATAAAGGTACCACGTGGCATTGATTGTGTCACGATGTCTCAATGTTAACCCGTTATAGAATGTATCTATTTGGGTGACAAGCAACATATTGTGGTTTGGACATCGATCAATCGAAAGCTTATAGCGTTCCCATGCCTCAAACAAGGACTCATCGGGATCTTGCAATTACTTATTTCATTCCGTAGTTTAAGTCACCATCGACGGTGGAAAATATTTCGCCAAGAATTTGGAGATCATTTCATCGAAACTATGGATTGAGTTCTTGGTAAGACGATCAAACCATGCGGTGGCATGAAGCGTCAAGGAATATGGAAGAGATATAAAGCGAAAGGCGTCATCGGTGACCCCATTTTGCTTCATACTTTGGGTGTGGTTGAGAAATTTGTCGAGATGCTTGTTGGCATCGTCACCCGGTGATCCGTGAAATTGGCAAAATCTTTGGACTTGTTGAATCATGTGATGCTTAAGTCCAAAATGTCGGTAATCGATGTTGACCGGAGCAATTGGACGCCCGTCCATCCATCGTAGGTTGGCAAAGCTCCTCCATAGTTCGGAGATCGGGAGCTGGATCTTGTGGACCGGTTGTTGGACTTGAGGTCGTTCCCTAGGTTATGTATCATTGTGATTTGTTCGACTGATGCGTATCTCGGAATGCGTTTGCTTGGTTACGGTTAGTCTACGAAGCTTCTGGCAGTCGCGTCACTTCAAAAACAACACTTTCAATTAAAACAAGACCGAGGCAAAACACATTGAACTTAAACCAATAATCCCACGTGAAATGATCACTTCTATAAGTAAAGCGTACAAAGGCGGAGACTTTGTAGGTCGTATGACTTATTAAAACCCGTCTCTCTTTCACCGCAATTTAATGTCGGTAGTCCTTATACCCCTCACACCGGTTTGTTAAACCGATAAAAGTAAACCAAATCACGAGCGACACAAAGGCAAGTTTTAAATCTTTTGTTTGGGAACTTATAATGATAACACCTCAGTTGAGAATGTTATATTGATTGTGTCTTATATATTATTTAAAACAACAAGCAAAAATCTTTTGTATTTTTAATCTTTTACATATATATACAAAGAAAAGAAAAATATTTTTGTATTTTGTATTTTTATAAAAACACAATAACTTCACGAGGAAGGTTCTTCAAGTCACTAATCGCAAAAACTTCACGATATTGTCGCAACACACCTCCCCGGCAGCGGCGCCACACATATTGAGGGGGAGCAAAACTATCGAGGTACAAAAAGTTTTTTTAAAGAGACTTATAAAGTATCTTGATTGAGTTTTCAAATGGTTTTCTTAATGGCTTTGTGATTAGGTGGATGTGCTTCAAAGAACTCTTGCCTCATGTGTTAAAATGATTTATCTTATCCTATGCACATATTGAGGGTAGAAAAAGAAATTCAAATGGCTTTTTCTAAGAAAAATGTGATCAAGAAATTATTTCAAAGAAATTATTTCAAAGAACTCTTGCTTCCATGTGCCAAACAATTTCAATATCATATGCACATGTTGAGGGGAGCATTTCTAAAATGATCAAAACTATTAAGGTACAAAATGTTTTGATCTCGTATCACAAGTACCTTGATTGTTTTTCCAAATGATTTTTTGATTGGTTTCATGAAGGAAAGAACAATACCAAAAGACCGACCAATTTACTTTATGCATGGTTTTATAAGGATGGTAAGGTTAGGTATTCGTTCCACGATCGCCGGCCCAGAGGGATCTACCGGGACAATCCACTAGATAGTGTAGAGTCCTTAGGTATATTGAAAAAAAAAAAGAGAGAGGAGAAAAGTGAGAATCTGGGAAAGTGCGGTTGAGGCGAGCTAATCTGAATAAACCCAACAAGGTTCTAGTTATGAAGTCTCGGTAAACGGAAGGGTTGAAGAATGAAAAAGAATTGAATGTGAAAAGGGTGAAAAATAGCCCCAATAATTCAACCTTAGAGGCTAACAGGGTTCAATACATATGCTTCTTGGTGGTTACTTAGGTAACTCCGGTATTGAAGAAGGCGTCATGGACCCGGTGGCCTTGCACTAAAAGCTACTCAAGTTCCTCTTAAAAGGGCTTGTTTCATTCTCACGGGGAACCTACATAATCTATCGACTTTCTTTTAGAGATAGTTGATATTGAAGAAGGAGACCCTCTCCCTAGTCTCTGACATAGGAACCAAATGTGCACTGATTGAGTCTAGAGCCAAGAGATCATCCACAATATCTCATTAGGACACAAAATTAATGAAGACTTTTTGTTTCACACAATGTGGAAAGTAAGTATATATTAAGAGTCCTACGCATTATCCTTGTGGTATTGCCAGAACATCTGAGTGGTATGTAAAAGTATTCACGATGAAGATGGAAATCCTTCTAGAGCCAACATCAAACAAGCTCTTGGTGGGTGACATGTGAGATCTTTCAAAGGATCAAACTTGTGACAAGCTGGATAGGCGATGGGGCGATTCACTCTTGAATCAACCTTGGTCCAGAATGGAATTGGCCGAATACTTTTGGAAAACCATTCGATGTGCAAAATCTTCTTTGTCTAGCATGTCGAATGTGTACTTATGTTTTCAAATTCAAAAGTATCTCTGATTGAAAAAATACTTTTGGAAAAACCGTTCGATGTGCAAAATTCTTAACTTTCTAGCGTCGAATGTGTACTCTTTAAATACAAAAGTATTTTTGATTGAAAATTGATCTTTCTCATAAAACCTTCGTTGTATTGCAAAACTCTTTCTTCTATGCAATACACGTTTTCAAATCATTTTCATCAATGGTGAATCCCAGTTGGCCAGTTCATTTCACTCCCGTGTTGTTTCTTTGAGGCGTTCGGTTTGACAACGGCTAGAGACATTTCGAAACCACAATCAAGAAGATTCTTTGGAATTATACACGATCCTGAGCGATGCTTATCTTGATCAGCGGGGAACGTGGGCCGTGTACCTCAATTCAACGAAAGTGATCAAAGACACTTTCGTGTGTTTTATTATGCTTGTTGTTTGCGGTATATTTAGACGCTTCGTGTCGAGTGAGGAGTCAATCAAAACCGCATAACTACGGCATCCACTTAATTTGAAGAAATCATGATACGGTGCATATCTACATAACGGCTCGATATTTCATACTATGCTTCTACCTTGTTGCAAATATCATGAACAGAGTAAAGGCTTCCGCTACTCTGATGGAAAGATGTCATGATTCAAAAGTGTGAGCATGTCAGTCCAAAAGTCACAACTTCACATGATGGCAACATAATAAAGGGTGATCCAGGAGATTTCTGTGGTGATGATCTCAAAAAAGCTTCGAAGATCATCAAAGATGTGGATCGATTAAAGGCCTCACTAAAAGTACAAATCTATCTTGGACTTGAAGTTGCACTTATGCACAAAGATTGGAATTGAAGAATGAAGTCCTGAGCTCAAGAACAAAGTCAAGAATAAATGCTAGGATTGAAATGTAAACATGGGTGACCTCCTTGGGGAGATTGTTAGAAATTAGAAAATTCCATAGTGAAGAGTCGGTCACCCCAAATGTTATCTAGCTTAAATTCTCGTATAGACTTGTCATTAGTTACGTTATTTAGTAGTTTATTTATTATTTTGTAGCGTAGTATAGCTTAGTGCAACACCGTGGAGGAAGGGCGGGTCTTTACTTGTATGCACGATCCAAGTGGTAGATAGGAGTGCGTTATTTCTTGTAACTATAAATACCCCTTCCATCCTTGGAAGGGGTGGTGCTTCGAATCTAACCTTTCATTTGAGAACCAAGTCTCTAGCAAGAACACCCTCTCTATCTTTCTCTCTCTAAATATGGCAAACATGTATTTTGATCATCCAAGACCACCCGAATCATCAACACAATAAATATTCCCACAAAAAATACCAAAAAACAGTTTAAACACATGAACCAAAAACCCACATAAATCATAAAAAAACATAACCTCGATATGAAACCACACAAATCAATACAACACAAAAAAAAACCATGGCTCTTGATACCAATTGTAGGATCATTATATTATTGTGTTGATGATTCGGGTGGTCTTGGATGATCAAAATACATGATTGCCATATTTAGAGAAAAGAGATTATGGCGATACGTTCACATCGGTTCAGGCTCGTTACTCGAAAGAAATGTATACGTTTGATGCGCGTTATCTTCGAAGATCTTCTTATGACGTCTGTTCACATCATTCAGGCCACAGTACTTCACATAATGGCGTGTAAACACAACGGTTCATGCCTCACTCTAAAGAAAAGAAAAGTGTACGTCTTCAGTCGCGCTTTATCTTTGAAAGAAGAGAAATCTTCTTATGACGTATGAACACAATAGTTCATGCCTCGTTCTTAAAGAAAAAAGAAAATGTGTAATGGAGTGCCCTTTATCTTTTGAAGAAGAGAAATCTTCTCATTATGACCATTCTCATCAACATGCTTCATACTTTTTCCATGCGCTTCAGTCATCAAGTGAACCGGGCTACCACTGATTGTTTTCTCATTTCACTTGCTCGATTATAATGAAGATGGCGACATCATTTGCTGATTTTGCGGAAGAGAAGTGTGAATAGAACATGTGATGATTTTCACTTATTTAATCAAGAATGGCAACTCCGTATGCAATTCTTGAGGGGAGAAGAAGTGTGAATTTTTTGCATGGTTGATTGATATTAAAGAATAAATGGTCAAACGGCTCCTAACTCATGTAAGAACCGAGCTTCTTCTTATCGGGTCATTGTTACATGGAGTTTCTTCTAAGAGCCGTTGGTTGACATCTTCACACGGGCTGATGAGTTTAAAGACAAGTGCTTTCGGTTAATGCTTCTTCACGTGCATCAACATGATGATTCCAAACAACCTTCTGTTCTTGTTTGATGTGATTGTTTGCTTGGTATTACCATTTCGTGTGTGTTGTTCGGCCGATTGCTAATTTCCTTGATGAACATCTTCTGTTTTGTTTGATTGGGAGGATTTTTGTTAAGGGGATTTGCAAGATGAAAGTTAATTGGGATGATCTTAGTGTGATGAAGATGTTAACTATCTATTCCCCAAGTGGACAATCTTGAAGAAGGTCGAGTCTACAGTCGGTTCTACATTCCTACGCTACATAGAAGACTAAAGACGAGCTGCATTTGACTATCTAAAGACTTCTTCTTAATCTGGGCATTTATCAATTAGATTGTCGGTTTAGGGGAGAGCACTAATTGGGTAGAGTTATAAGTCAGATTCAATTCCCAATTAGACTTGCTCATATTCTTCAGCAAGTTGATTCTCACAGACACATCTGAGCTTATGATGTTCTTCTCAACAGATTTCTAGTATACGGGCTTATTATGTGTTGTTGATTCGAATCATCAAAACGAAACGGGGAAGGAGACTCACATCTAAACACAAAGCGAGTAAACTTGATGAACTTAATTCTTCTAAGTGATTGAAGATATCCCGAGAAGACAAATGTCATTACCTGAGAAACTCAAGGTTTGACTCATGGCGAGTAAACTTGATGAACTTAACTCTTCTAAGTGATTGAAGATATCCCGGTAAGACATTTGTCATGACCGCAGAGAATCTCAAGGTTTACTCATCAAGGCTTTTGGTGTTATTATTCCAACTACGTAAGGGAAGTGATGTAATAGAAAGTTCGAAGATAAAAGAGGTACACAAGTGTGTGATGATAGAGATTGTGTACATTGGGGATGCTCAATTGTCTCACTTGAGGGCTTAATCTGTGATTCAGAGATATAATCACTTATTCCGGAGTGGACATCCGCAGAGATTGTCATCCGCAGAGATAATCAATGATTCGGCCTGCTTCTTCAATGTTATCGGTTGTTCTCTCTTTGGGCATTCGGGTATTTCAGGTTCTTGAGCTTCATATACTTTCTTTAAGAGAGAGAAAAGTATACATCGGGGTTATTCTTTGGCTATTGGAATTAATCTCGCTACTCGATGGTATAAGTTTCTTTGTCTTCGGGTATATGTATTCGGGTTCGTGAGCTCTAGTCTAAGAGACTGACTGCATCAATTCGACTATGTGGGGGAAGTGGTCTCTTGACACCTTTTGGAATGGATTGCTTCAGAGACGTCAAGAGGAAAAGAAATTTGAGAAGATTATTTTATGTGTGGGATGATACGTTGATGTTCTTCTTGATGATATAACCCCGAATGGAGATCCTCGATCATCATTCTTAAATGGAGCAGCGGGATTTATGATAATGGTGTGCTTCCTTGTGCACCTGGCTAAGAGAAGCATGTAATAGAGCTTCCAATTGTCGCTAAAGGATTTTCGGTTTGGGGGAAGCTGCCAAAGTCTCACTTTCAGATGGTTCAATTTCTTTCTTCAATGCAAGAGCCTCGGAAGCTTTGGTGGTGAAAGTTTTAGGTATGATGACTTCTATCTTCTACAACGGTCGCTCGATATCTTTATCTCTTACTGATTCATCATCTTCTTTAACTATATCATCTACTCTATCTTTGTATATATTTATCAGAAAATCAAAATACAAAAATATAAAACCAACAAAACAAAATAGAAAAATATAAAACCATCAAAAACCCATAAAATCGAAAAATTTGAAAAATTCTAAAAATATGTTTTCTCTTGACATGTCTTCTGGTATCGATAACATCTACGGTCTTAGAAATGTCATTCAATAATGGCACGGGACCATAGATGAAGTTCGAGCAGGAGGTGTAAATATTCTTTTCAAATCATGTCTCAAAATATGGCTTACAGTTATTTCAGACTGTAACCCGGACTTCAAAAATGGCTTGCAGTTATTTCAGACAGTAACCCGTGCTTAAAACTATGGCTTGCTATCATTTCAGATAGCAACCCGTTCTTCATGAAAGGAAAGTGCTGCGCTAAACCAATTTTCAAATATTTCGGGCACTTATCCTAAAACAAAACAAGGAAAGCATGTCGTCATAAAGACTGCTGTTCCTACACAAATGTTTTTCCGTCTAAAATTCTTCAGAAAAATATTTGTTGTGTATTCAAAAAATGGTGGAAAATGAGTTGCTTAAAAACAATCAGATTCAGAGTTTTTATAAAATTTGGAAACTCAATCAATGACTTCAGCACTTTTAAAATCTTTTATAAAATGAGTTATTGGTTGAGGGGAAGAATGTTTTCAAATCTATATTTTCTAACGAGCTTTCTTAATTATCCTAATATGCTTAATTAAAAATGATGTTAACCTATGTTGAAGGACTAGGTGCCTAGGATATGATTGCTAGGATTAGATGATTAGAGCTTGATGAACACATTAATCCCATACCTTATATGAACTGATTGATATGTTGAAATTGACTTGAATTAGTCGATTGTTGTTTGGGTGATGTCGACCACCATATATTTGTATGTGTGTTCACTAACGTATGCAGGTATATTGGTATAAAAGAATGTTCCCGATCCGAATCCCATAATTGAAGATGATTGGATGCCGAAAGGAAAGGGTAACTATATCTTGGGTTGACAAATGAAGAAACGGAGCTTAATTGGACTTCTATGGAGAGTTGGCATAAATGCAACGTAAGAGGTCTCACTGCATCAGCAGATGGTTTTCTTCTAAGTAATTGAAGAAACGGAGCTTAATTTGACCTCAGTTGGCATTCAAAATGCAACGTAAGACGAAGTCTCACTGCTTCTGCAGACGGTTTTTCTTCCAAGCCTTACAGCAACAACAACAAAAGCGGCTCATCCACCTAACGTATCTTTGTGCAGGATACCATTTTTAAACAATTTTGAATAATTTGATTAAATTGTTTTGAAAATGGAAATATATTGTTTTGAAAATAAATTGAACTAAATTTTGAAAATCACCGGACTTCATTTTTTCAAAATTTAAGTCACTCAATTATCGACTTCGGTCATCGATTGAGGGGGAGAGTGATTTAATTTAAAATATTTTCAAACAATATATCTTCTAAAGAGTCCGTTTGTAAAATTAAAGTGGTGATCTAAAGATTTAATGTTATGTCATGGTATGATTTTCTTTAGAATCAAGATCTGTCAAAATGAAATTTTTCTCGTTCTTGTTTGATTGTGAAATTGTTTTATTTTACCTAAAAGATCTCTTAAAACAATCATACCTGACACTAACAATCTTTAATGTCTTAAAATGGTCCTTATCTGTCATCTTTCAAAGTTAAATCAAGCCACGTCTTTCCCCAAAATCTTTTAAATGATTTAAATCAATTGGGATCACAAATCTCAAAAGGTTTGAAATTTTGATCGGGGTAGAGATCGTGAGTTAAATCTCTTATCTGTTTAAAAGAAATTGGTTTTAGTCCTTTAAAGGCACTCCTGCCTCCATGTGCCAAACGATTTCATACACAATGCACATGTTGAGGAGGAGGATTTATCCAAAAACACGATGAGTATTTAAACCAGGCCACATATTCTCCCATGTTTTCTAAACCATATTAAATCACTTGGGATCCAAAATCTCAAAGGGTTTGATATTTTTGATTGGGGGAGAATTTGTGATTTAATAATGAAATTTGATAAAAGGTGATCGTTTTGATTTAATTGTGCAGGCTGCTCTCTCATATGTGCTAAACGCTTTCGAATCTCGAAGCACATATTGAGGGGGAGCAAACAAACTATCGAGGTACGAAAGCTTTTTAAAGTAATTTATAAAGTACCTTGATTGTGTTTTAAAATGGTTTCTTAATGACGCTTGTGATTGTGGATGTGCTTCAAATTAACTCTTGCCTCTATGTGATAAAAATGATTTCAAATATCCTATGCACATATTGAGGGGGAGAACTTTACCAAAGAAATTCAAATGGCTTTTTCTAAGGAAATTGTGATCAAGAAATTATTTCAAAGAAATTATTTCAAAGAACTCTTGCCTCCATGTGACAAACAATTTTAAAATCATATGCACATGTTGAGGGGAGCATTTCTAAAATGATCAAAACTATTAAGGTACAAAATGCTTTGATCTCGTATCACAAGTACCTTGATTGTTTTTCCAAATGATTTTTCAATTGGTTTTAAGGAAGAATGAACTATACCAAAAGACCGACCAATTTACTTTGTGCATGGTGTTATAAGGATGGTTAGGTTAGGTATTCATTCCCACGATCCGCCGAGAACGGAGGGATCTACCAGGGACAATTCACTAGTTAATGTAAAAGTCCTTAGGTATGATGAAAAAAGGAGAAAAATGAGAAATGGGAAGAGTGCGGACTGAGACAGAGCTAGTACTGGAATAAACCCAACAAGGTTCTAGTTATGAAGTCTCGGTAAGCACTGAAGGGGTTGAAGAATGAAAAAGAAATGAATATGAAAAGGGTGAAAAGAAATAGCCCTCCAATAATTCAACCTTAGGGCAGAAATTGGGTTCAATGCATATGCTACTGGTGTTTACTAAGGTAACACTGGTATTGAAGACAAGACGTCATGGACCCAGTGACGCACTGCACTAAACTTCCCAAAACTACTCAAGTTCCTCTTAAAAGGACTTGTTTCATTCTCACGGGGAACCTACATAATCTATCGACTTTCTCTTAGAGATTGTTGATATTGAAGAAGGAGACCCTCTCCCTAGTCTCCGGCATAGGAACCAAATGTGCACGATTGAGTCTAGAGCCAAGAGATCATCCACAATATCTCATTAGGACACTAAATTCTTGAAGACTTGTTGTTTCACATAATGTGGAAAGTAAGTATATATTAAGAGTCCTACGCATTATCCTTGTAGTATTGCCAGAACATCCGAGTGATATGCATACATATTCACAATGAAGATGGAAAGCCTTCTGGAGCAAACATCAAACAAGCTCCTGGTAGCTGGCATGTGAGATCTATTCTATAGATCAACCATGTGACAACTGGATAGAAACGATGGGGCGATTCACTCATGAATCAACCTTGGTCCAGGAATGGAATTGACGAATACTTTTGGAAAAACCGTTCGATGTGCAAATCTTCTTTTCTCTAGCGCATCGAATGTGTACTTATGTTTTCAAATTCAAAAGGTATCTCTGATTGAAAAATACTTTTAGAAAAACCGTTCGATGTGCGAATCTCTTCTTTTCGCTAGCACGTCGAATGTGTTCTCATTCTCTAATACAAAAAGTATTTTGATTGAAAATTGATCTTTCTCATAAAACCTTCGTCGTATTGCAAAACTCTTTCTTCTAAGCAATACGCGATTGTTTTCAAATCATTTTTCATCAATCAGTGAATCTCAATTCGCTGGTTCACTCACTCCGTGTTGTCTTCTTTGAGACGTTCCGGTTTGAGAACAGCTAGAACAGCTGCGAAACCCTGTCAAGGAGATTCTTAGGAATCCTACCTTATCACAGGCAGTACTTGTACTGATCAATCGGGAACCGTGGGCGTGTACCTCAATTCAACGAAAGTGATCAAAGACACTTTCGTGCGCTTTATTGCTAACTGTCATATGCAGGTACACCCCGACGATTGCAAATGATCCGAATTGAGAAGTCAATCCAAAGCCGCATGTTCACAGCAACCACACTTAATTGAAGAAATCATGATTGGTGCATATCTACATAACTGGTTCTGATATTTTCATACTATGCTTCTGCTATGCTGCTGCAAATATCATGAACCAGTAAGGCTTCCGCTACTCTGATGGAAAGATGTCATGATTCAAAAGTGTGAGCATGTCGGTCCAAAAGTCACAACTTCACATGATGGCAACACAATAAAGGGTGATCCAGAGATTTACTGTGGCTGATGATCTCAATGAAAGCTCGAAGGTCATCAAAGATGTGGATCAGTTAAAGGCCTCCACTAAAAGTACAAATCAATGCGGACTTTGAAGTTGCACTACTTAAGCACAAAGATTGCGAAAGTGAAGAATTAAAGTCTACGAGCACAAGACTGAAGATAAAATAGAATGCTAGGATTCGAAATGTAAAACATGGGGTGACCTCCCTTAGGGGGAGATTGTTAGGAATTAGAAAATTCCATAGTGAAGTGTCGGTCACCCCAAGTATTATCTAGCATAAGTTAGCTCGTAGACATATCGTTAGTTACGTTATTTACTGTTTTATTAGTTAGTTATTAGTCTAGTTTAGCATAGTGCAACACCGTGGAGGAAGGACGGGTCTTTACCCACTGTATACCTGATCCACAGGCCGATAGGAGGTCGTGTATTCTTGTAACTATAAATACCCCTTCCATCCATGGAAGGGGTGTGGCTTGGCAATCTAACCTTTCAATATGTGCCTCGATTTCAAATTTTCCATGCACATGTTGAGGGGGAGCATCTATCTTAAACCTATGATTTGAAACGTGATAACTTATCTCAAGGTGCAGGTTCCCTCTAGTATGTGCAAAACTCTTTTCAAATCTCGAGGCACATATTGAGGGGGAGCAAAATCATGAAAACCTCATCCTTCCCCAAAATGCTTTATCTACTTGAATCGATTAGGGAAGTGATGTTGATATTTTTTAAAATGGTAATCAAAGAAGTTAATTCTTTCTCTTGCCTCCGTGTGGAAAACTATTTCAAATATTTGATTCACATGTTGAGGGGGAGTTCTTCTTCTAAAAATATCAAAAACAATTCGGTACAAAATGCTTTGATAAAATATCATAAGTATCTGGATTGATTTTCAAATGGTTTTCAATTGGTTCCTATGGCGGATGAACAATACCAAAAAGACCGACCAACTTTACATTATGTATGGTGATATAAGGACGATAAGGTTAGGTATGTGTTCCCATGATCCGCCAGAACCAGAGGGATCTACCAGGGACTATCCACTAGTTAGTGTAGAGTTCTTAGGTATGATGATAAAAGGAGAAAAATGAGATATGGGAAGAGTGCGGACTGAGACTGAGCTAGTACTGGAATAAACCCAACAAGGTTCTAGCTATGAAGTCTCGGTAAGCACTGAAGGGGTTGAAGAATTAAAAAGAATTGAATGAGAAAAGGGTGAAAACAAATAGCCCTCCATTTATTCAACCTTAGGGCAGAAACCGGGTTCAATTCATATGCTACTGATGGTAACATCGGTATTGAAGACAAGACGTCATGGACCTAGTGACGCACTGCACTTCAACTTTCCAAACCACTCAAGTTCCTCTTAAAAGGACTTGTTTCATTCTCACGGGGAACCGACATTATCTATCAACTTTCTCTTAGAGATTGTTGATATTGAAGGAGGAGACCCTCTCCCTAGTCTCCGATATAGGATCCAAATATGCACAAATTGAGTCTAGTGCCACGAGATCATCAATAAATCTCATTAGGACACTTTCAATGAAGACTCTCTTTTTCACACAATGTGGAAAGAGAGATTATATCTTGAGTCCTACGCATTATCCTTGTGGTATTGCCAGAACATCTGAGTGATGTGTTTACATATTCACTGTAAAGATGGAAAGCCTTCTGGAGCCAACATCTAACAAGCTCCTGGTAGGTGGCATGTGAGATCTATTATACAGATCAACCATGTGACAACTGAACAGAAACAATGGGGCGATTCAATCTTTTGAATCAATCCTGGTTCAGGTTATGGATTGACGGATACCTTTGAAAACCGGTCTTTGTGCTTTAAAACTCTTTTCATTAGCACGTCGACCGTGTACTAATTTTTCAAATCAAAGGTGTTTTATGATTGATAATTGATTTTCATTAAAACCTTCGTTATATTGCAAAAACAATTTCTATTGAGCAATACACGATTGTTTTCAAATCTCTTTTCATCAATCAGTGGACGTAAATTCGCTGGTTCACTCACTCCGTGTTGTCTTCTTTGAGACGTTCCGGTTTGAGAACAGCTAGAGCAGCTGCGAAACCCTGTCAAGGAAATTCTTCGAATTATACCGATCACAGGCATTTGTATCGATCAACGGGAACCGTGGGCGTGTACCTCAATTCATCGAAAGTGATCAAAGACACTTTCGTGCGCTTTATTGCTAACTGTCTTATGCAGGTACACCCGACGTTTGCGTACCGATCAGAATGAAGCGGTCAATCCATAGCCGCATGCTCACCTAACACATTCATCTCAAAAGAAATCATGATTAGTGCATCAATGACTCTGATATTTTCACTCCATGCTTCCGCTACGCTGCTGCCAATATCATGAATCAACGAATGCTTCCGCTACTCTGATGAGAAGATATCATGATCCCGAATGTGAGCATGTCGGTCCGAAAGTCACAACATCACATAATACCAACACCACAATGGATGTATCAGAGATTTTCTATTAGGTGATGATCTCAAAAGCTGGCTCAACATTATTATCACGTGGATCAGTAAAAGACCTCCACTTGGATTAACCAAACATGCAATGAGTGGAATCAATGACTACGAGCTTCGGAGCAAAGTACTACATCAAGAATGCAAGATCAATTGTTAATGTAATATCCGATTGTATTCAATGTCATTTTAGTATATGTTTGAGGTGACCTCCCTTAGGGGGAGATTGTTAGGAATTAGAAATTCCAGGTATTAAAGAGTCGGTCACCTCAAGTATATGTAATCGTTAGAAAGCTCGTAGTCATAGTACTTTTATGTTAAGTAGTATTTAGTTGTGTATCACCGTGGAGGACGGACGGGTATTTACCCACTGTATGCCTGATCCACAGCCCGTTGTGTGGCGTTTTATTGTAAGACTATAAATACTCTCTACCTTCCAAGGTAGAGAGTTGGAGCTCATAATAAGATTTTTCTTTCTCTCACTAAGTTCCCTAAACCTCTAACTTTCTCTCTCTAGAACTCACCTTTATACGCCCACTTTGAGTTATGGTTTGATGTGTATGTGAAATCCAATATCCTACATTATGTACTTACAGTGATGATTATTGATTGGTACGAATATGTTGATCTTAGGTGATTCTGTTTTTAAAAAAATATGTCATAAATGAAAAAAGACAAGTTTAAGTCATAAGCCTTCTTTGTTGCTTTGTTTGTTGTATTTTTACGTAGGTTGATATGCAAATCACATGTGATTTACCTTGAATCACATGTGATTTACCTTGAATCACATGTGATTTTACTTCATATTATTTTTAAGGTGAATCACATATGGTTTATATACGAATCATATGTGATTTCCAAACGAATCACATGTGATTTACAAACGAATCACATGTGATTAGCATGCGATTTATACTTGAACTAAAACCTAATAACACCCACCTATATATGAACGTATAATTATTAGAATTCTACTAAAAAAACACAAAAAAAACTTTTACAAGATTCAAACTGGTAACGTTGTGAAGGATAAGGCGACTGCTGATGTTTTACGGTCTAAGCATAAAACTTAGTTTTAAAAATCACATGTGTCACCTTAAGAGCCAAATGTATGATTCGATGTATTCACTTTTAAGCATTCCCGCAACAATGTCACACTCTTTCCATCATTATCTATAGGAGTGAATGGAACAAATGCCATATTCTATCTGAAAGGATATTGCACATAGCTTTAGTGAGGAAATGTATACCTAATAAACAAACATCTTTGTGAACATATAAGATGGTGTGTGAAATATGAGGTGATAACATGCTTTCAGCAAAACTCATTTGATTAGCTAATATTGATGATTATGAGAAGTAGTTGATTTGTGACCTCTTTAAGAGATATTCGGAGTATATCATTTTATGCCCATTCTTTATGTTCATCCATCTTTTTAGTTTTATAACATCAAAGCGTAAAAATGTTCATCCATTCATTTGATCAACCAAAGAATCACATGTGATTTGTATGTGATTTGACCTTAAATCACATGCGATTTTACCTTAAAGTGAATCACATGTGATTTACTCATTTTTAGATTAAAACTGAATCTCACGTAAATTACATTTTTTCATAATAGAGCAAATAAATAAATAACCGAATCACACGTGATTTCAGGAATTTGTTTAAAATGAAGGAATAAGTTTATTTGAAATTAAAGATCACATGTGATTTGAAAATAAATAACAGAATCACAAGTGATTTTGTGATTTATAAAATTTCACGTGATTTTTAAAATAACAAATCACAAGTAATTCTACAAATCACAAGTGATTCTACAAATCACATGTGATTTATACATGAATCACAACAAAAAACATAATCATGTGTGATTTAGTCTTTTTTAGATTAAAACAGAATCACGTGTCATTTATACACTTATCACAACAAAAAACAAATCACATGTGATTTTTTTACGAATCACGTGTGATTTTTTGGGGGATCACATGTGATTTTAAAAAAATAACAAATCATATGTGATTTTTTTTACGAATCACGTGTGATTCATCTGGACGGAAATTTTGAAAAAAAAGTTCGTCGAAAGTATATAAAAGTGCATATCTATAGAAAGATGATTTTTTTCTCGTCACGATGGTGTATTTTTTGTAGCTTGAAAATTTAGCGTTTGCAAGATATGTTGTTTTTTAAAAAAATGTGAAAAGTGAGTTTTAATAGAATTACATTTCTACCATTCCTTTGTTAATTTTGCTTTCATGTCATCCATTAGATGAAAATAAGATGGATGGTTGAGATCTTATGATTTATTCTTTAGATTAGATGTGTTTTCTATTGATCTCACCTCATTGTGATATTTGATTGAGATCAAATATTGAGTAGTTGATTGATACTATTTGAGAATAGATATTTGGTTGTTGTAATCTTGTTTTTCTGAAGTAATAAAAAGTGTTTTGTTATCATTCGAATCTATTTTTCTTCAAAATGTTATATATATATATATATATATATATATATATATATATATATATATATATAAAGTTAGGATCAAATAAGAAGAAAAATTAAAATAAGAATGGTGAGAAAAAACCACAACCACTTTCATTTCAGATGCACCTATAAAAATAGATGCATCTCCTTAAATTTCTCTCTTCTATTTGAAGTGTGTGGCTAGAAATTCTTCTTATTCTTCCTATTTTAGTTTTTCTTCTTACTGGATCCCTATATATATATATATATATATACATATATATATATATATATACATATGTATATATATATATATACATCTATACATTATATAAAAGAGGAGGCATGCCACATATAATGCCACTTGGCATCCCATTATGCCACGTCATTATTCCATGTCATCATTCAATAATGCCATGCCATGTCATATATATATATATATATATATATATATATATATACATATGTATATATATATATATACATCTATACATTATATAAAAGAGGAGGCATGCCACATATAATGCCACTTGGCATCCCATTATGTCATGTCATTATTCCATGTGATCATTAAATAATGCCATATATTAATCCAAGCAAAACATGCCACCTAAGTAATTCGGGATTAATTATTAAAATTCGGGATTAATTAAATTGTTTAAAAAATTCGGCCATTGCAAGATTTGAACCCAGGTCTTACTGTCCAAACACAAGCGCTTCAACCGTTGGAGCATTCCAATGGTTGTGGTAAAATTTGCAAGTAAAAACCTAAATACTAAGATTTACAAAATATGACACAAATTTTATAAAACATATCCATTCCTTAATTATAGCTTAAATTATATGTTAACCTACTCACATCATTCTAAATCACGAAATCCTCTAATAGCCGCATTAGTCTCCTAAAATCCATGAATCTTTATATTGTTTTATGGGTTTTTTTTCACAGATCAGGAAAACGGTATGTTTTTTTTCCCTCAAAACTCTAATGATGAATTTGTGTTCATGCATGCTAATATATTGTTTAAAGGGTATATACTGATGAGCATCATTCTCTAGAACTCATCATATACCTAAAAAACTACTACTTTGCAGGAGTACATTAGCTCAAGCAGAATCATGCTAGATGAGAACTACAATGCCAAGGTAAAGAGTTTTACTTCTTTTTAGTTTATGTGTGATAAATAAGTAATTGGCATCATAATTGTTTAAAGTGGGATTTTGTTAACATTATCTTTGTATGTTAAGTTGTGTCATACCATCATGATAAACATGCATGTTGATGAAACAACCTCATGGATTGTATTTAAATTAACCTCATAATTGTCCAATTAATAAGGAGTTTCAATTTATTAATTAGGTCAAAAAAATTCCTTGATTTACAGAAAGGTGGGTGGTGATATGCACAATATGACTTTACTAAAGAAGATCTGTGATCGTGTACTTGGCTTAGATTTAGGTTTTATTCGAGATTTTTGCAGTGGTAGTGATTTGATTGTGAAGCGAGTTTGAGTTAGCAATGAGTTAGATATATAGTTGATGGTTCGGCTGTGAAGAAGAAGGTTTGCTAGGCTCACAATAGCTGTGGAAGTTGTCGCTAATCCATCCATTATACTCATGGATGAACCTACAACAGGACTGGATGCTAGATTAGCTGCCATTGTGATACGGGCTGTGAAGAATATTGTTGACACAGGAAGAACGATTGTCTTTACTAGCATTGACATATTTTAGGCTTTTGATTAGTCTTTTTATTAAATAGATTCATGTTAAGGATCTAATAATGTTACTATTTAGTGAGAATTTAAGTTGTTGCATTATTTTTCTATGCAGATAGAGAAGCATGTGTTTGGTCTCAAGCCCATGAGTTACCCAGGCCATTGCTTGATCTTCGATAACAAAGTCCGTTCTTTAGGTCAGACTTCTTATATATAAATATAGAATTTTAAGGTTATTTGTTTTATTGATTTAAACATGTTTGTAACAAGTAATGCATCCTAGATCATAAATTCAATAGTTATGATCACAAAAGGTTCTAGAGGTTATATGAAATTATGCATTAAAAAAAGGTCTGCGACCTTTATTACTGGATATCACTCGGTGCCATGCTTTGTTTTGCACTGATATTTAAGATAGGTTTCATGCTGGCGTTTACCTACCTTAAGGGTAACTTCATCTTAATATTATTATAAGTCAAATTTGAAAATATAGAATGCCATGTTTTAATAACTTAAAAATCTTATTTAATATTACAGCTCTGGGTACTCGTGCCATTATTTCAATGGAAAAGCTATCTCAAGTAAATGGAGATGAAGGATCCAAAAACCACACTAACAAAGAAAAAACAACTAAAATTTCCAATACTAAGTGTTCTTTTTCATTGTTAGTTCTTTTTTAGTTGATAAATCTGAACTCGATTGGTAATTATACCGAACAAAGTTTGATTATCCTTTTAGCAAGCGTTGATGGATTTCAGAATAAGAGGGGATGCGTGCCCCGTGCAATTAAGAACCCTGAACCCTTATCATGTGAAGGTATGTCAATTCAACAATTCCGTATATTGGTTGTTCAAACTATACTGATTACTGTTCACATGTTGCTATTGCATTTTTTAAACAGATATTAGTGACAACAAACAACGAACCAGTTGTAGGACATGTTGTCGCATTCAAAATCAATTAATTTATGCGTCATTTGCAGCCATTGCTTATGTAGTTTCATGACTAATATATATAAGGATCTTGGGGGATTGATCTATGTTGGGACTGGGATAGTAGAAGGAAGTAGTTCATCACATTAATGGGATGAATCCGAGCTAAAGCCATCTCAGGTTTGAGTTCTTCTTCTTGTGCATCATAGTTTTCATTTTTCTTTGCAAAATACCATTACCACATTTTTAAAGCTCTTAGAATCCTCTAATGAGTCGCTGCCATAAACTTTTAAATGATGTTGCTTCCAGCTACATTGATCATGTTAGTGGCATTTGGATTAAGCTTATTTTACGGGATTCGGGAATGCCAATAAGCCTATTTTTTTGACTTACCCATTTGAGCTTATGGCTTAAATAAGCCATAAGGTTAAGTGGATAAGCTAATAAGCCCAAAAACAGTTAATTAATACACTGACCATTGTGGCAAACTACTGTGTTTGCTAAGTTCATAAGCCTATAAACTCCTGTGTGGGCGCTACATTGATCATGTAGGATCCTACTTCACTTAATCGCTACTTTGTAATTTTGTATTAATAGTATATATATATATATATATATATATATATATATATATATATATATATATATATATATATATATACTACAGAATAATAATTTGGTACATATAGTCATCTAATTTGAAACAGATGTTTAATACGAAAAAAAAAACAAAATAAGATGAAAAAAAGTTCTTATCGTGTTTGCTAAATGTAAATAAGAGAGTACTGGTTACTTTTCAATACTATTTAAAAAATGTGGGCTTGACCAATATTTGATGATGTTATTTGTAATTTTTACTACCGTAGATACTGACATGAATATCCTACACTATGATAAAGCTTTGTTTTTAAGCCCTTCTGACATATATCTTATTTTTGTAGTGAAATGTGGTTTCTTAATATGTTTGTAGATATGCAGATTAAAGGCATGTCGAAACTCAGTCCCCTTGATTTATTAAATTAATCATCTTGGTGATCTATTTTTTGGTTGTAATTATATTTTTTTCCTCATTTAGACCTTTCCCTCAATACATGTTACCATAACTCAGAACCCTTATTTTTCACCTCAATGCAAACTCTAATCAAGTGACTTTGAGAGTGTTAGGAAGAATGGGTCAAAATGTCTTTGTACTATGAGTTAAATGACAAAACATACTTTTTGTCCAACTTTTTTAAATTCTAAATATAAATAATGTGTTTGAAAACATGATAAGGAAGATAATTGTATTACACCATTTAGTTAATTTTGTAAAATAAAATAATATAAGACGTTGCATGCATTTGAATATGCTTTGTGCGACTTTCAACCCATATGATGTGTTTGACCCATTTGACATGTTTCACAGATTGGTTATTTTCAACATTCTCATAGAGGCACAATAGAACATAAGTCGTCTAAATGAGTAGGCCATCATTGGCGTATGGGTAGTCTTCAATGAGTAGTCTCAGTCTATGTGGCTGTATGTCATCGGGTACTGCCATTCCTTTACAATTAAAATGAATAAAATTGCTTAGCATTTTATAAAGTCGATTTCATTTTATTTAATTTTTGTATTTGGTATATTGATTGTACCTTCGTATCAGATCTTCAGGTTAGCCTTCTAAGTCAAAGCGCCACCAGTCATGGGAGGCAGCACATGCCATCTCAGTGCTATATTTCCTTGGAGTAAAGTTACACTCAATAATTCCTTCTGCATAGGCTCTCACGGGCCATTCATTTGTTGCTAGCGTGTGTCGCATATGGGGAATAAGAAGCTTGAAAACCGGATGCAAGGAGCTTAGTTGCCGGTGAGAAGCTATTATAAATGGTTCCATACAGGCATGAACTCGCAACCTTAAGTTTCAATACATGAACTAATAGTCATTTATTTTCTTTTGATGTCCTTACTGTAAAGACATGCTAGATATAGAGTATTAGAGACAAACAGAAATATTGTTGAAGCTCAACATACCAATGATGAATAAGTTGGTGTACTACTACTTGATTAGAGCATACGTGAGCTTTTCCCAGTTGCCAGAGACAGTTGGTGCTTGCATCAATTGGAGGAGTCAGATCTTGTTTCAATGGGATATTGGAATCATTGGGAGGAAGGCTAAGCTCGATTACAATTGGCTTTAAAGTTCCCACTGATGTCAAGAAAAAGATTGTGCGAGTTCCGTATGCATTTAAGCCTTCTTGAGCATTTATCCTCTCTAGAAATGGAAGGTAAATATTGTGATAATCTAATATGAAGAGCTTGTATTCATCCAACTCCTGCACATTAATATAATCATTTTTATAAAATCCAAACTAACATCTCAATGCCAATGATTTCTTTTACTTTTTGACAACTATTACCTGATGCACAGACATACCACTAAGATGACTTATAATATGCTCCTCTTTAAGGTCTGATTATGGTGGTCCATACATTAAAGGATCAAGTTTGCTCAATCTGTAAATTAACAAATAAAAAGTGTACATGTTATTATGAAAGGCATGCAACAAACATGCTAGAATATTTACATCTATGATTATAAAAAATGCATTCAGGAACATACCTTCAGTTTCTCTAAGCTAACAGGATTCACTGAATAGCAGTGGAATTATTGAAAAAGAGATTATGATTGGAGGATATCTGAAAGTCCAAGATACCTTTGCTAGGATTTCCGGTTATTGTGAGCAAACTGATGTACACTCTCACCAAATCACAGTTGAAGAATCAGTGACATTTTCTGCTTGGCTCCGTCTTCATCCTGATATTGGTTCAAAAACAAAATATGTAAGAATCACTTTAATGGAATGTTTACACATACATACTTTCACAATTATTTGGTTAGTAAATACAACTTTCTCTGATAAAATGTATAGAGTTTCATAAAGGAAATCTTAGAAACCGCTGAGCTTTATTCAATATAAGATTCCTTGGTTGGCATTCCTGGGGTAAGTGGATTGTCAGCAGAGCAACGTAAGAGGCTCACAATACCTGTGGAAGTTTTCGCTAATCCATCCTTTATATTCATGGATGAACCTACAACCGGAATGGATGCTAAATCAGCTGCCATTGTGATGCGGGTTGTGAAGAATATTTTTGAACTAAGAAAACAATTGTCTGTACTATTCACCAACCTAGCATCGACATATTTGAGGCTTTTGATGAGTCTTTGTATTGAATAGATTCATGTTAATGATCTAATAATGTTACTATTAAATGAGAATTTAAGTTGTTGCATTGTTTTTCTATGCAGATAGAGAAGCAGGTGTTTGGTCTCATGCCCATGAATTGCCCAGACCATTGCTTGATCTTCGATAACAGATTCCGTACTTACAGAGGTCAGTCTTCTTATATATACATATCGAATTTTAAGGTTACCTTTTTATTGATTTAAACATGTTTGTCACAAGTGATGCATCCTAGATCCTAAATTCAATAATTATGATCACAAAAGGCTTTAGAGGTTATATGCAATTATGCATTGGAAAAGGTCTGAGACCTTAGCCAATTTGACCTACTCCCCCTTTAGCTAAATTCATCGGTTTGACCCGTTACGGGGTAAACACAACTGAAAGCGAGTTACTTGGCTTTTTATCGTCTTAAAGCATTCTTGATTCCTTTCACACCTGTTTTAGACAATAACATAATCTTTGTAACTTTAATTTACAGATACAGGCATGCAAATATTTAACACAGGTGTGTATCTGCTTTCTCTACTTGCTCTTTTCTCATGAGCTATATGATATGAATCATATATTGTGGTTTTCTCTACAGCTCGAGTATGATATTTTGGAATATGTTGTGATCAAACGGCTGGTACAAGGTGGTCATGAAAAGCTAAAAGATGATGGTCTTAACCTATCAGACTGGCTTCAATCTTTGGCATCATTTTGGAGTCACCTGTGAGTAATCTTCTCTTTTATTATGTGTCTTGTTGCCCCCCTTTTTTTATATCCTACTACTAATATAACTCAAGATCCTTAGATCTTTAAGTGCTACTGGCCAGCATGCATGACCATGTACTTTCATGTTAAAATTATCCACCTTTTGTAGGCTTCTTACTTTCTTAGGCTTATCGATATTGAAACTCTATTATAGGATTTTAGTGTGTGTATATATATATATACCTAAAAGTTGTTTGTTCTTGGGAATGTTTCACCCATTAGACCCCTTACAGCACCAACCAAACACCCCCTTATAGCAGCCATCCAAACACCCTTGGTAGTAGCAGAACACCCCATTACAACAACCATTTAAACACCCCATGACCACAACTAGACACTCGCTTACAACAACCATCCAAACACCCACTGACAGAAATAAAACAACCCCTTTTGCAGCCATATAAAAACCACCTGTAGAACTCTAAATGAAAAAGGTAAATGTATTGAAAGCAAATATTATATTTCTAATGGATTGGTACCTTTGATTCGACAGGTATGTCATGAAAAATCAAAGTATCTGGCTTTCTATCTATAGGGAATGTTTGGATTATCATTTTGAAACAAATTATCTGTTTGTAGTCGCAATAATCCCTTTTTTCAGTATAAAAGTTGAACAACGTCTGGAAATCGCAGAGATGGTGACTGCCACAGAAACCAATGGTGCTGCAAAAACTAAAATCCCTGACAAGATTCCTGTTGTTGCTGACCTACTAACAGAAGCCCAACTTATCCGCCTATCAAGTTGGAGCCTGATCAAGCGTAGTTTGCAGCAGTTGAGAATGTTCATGAGCAGATGATACAAGTATTGGAATGATGAAACAGTCTAGTCTGCTTAGTGATAAGGTACAAACTTTTCTTTTATTGTACATGTATATTATTATGACTGTTGAACATCATTTTGACCAGCAACCCAACTAGCCCATTGTTTCATCTTTTTAAGAGCAGGAGACATAGGCAACACTTCATGCTATAGTCAAGGTCCTATAAAGGTTCTTGCGGTAAGCGTGCCAACAACAGAGAATGGCAACCACGAATGTCAAAAGTAAGTAGACCACCGTTAGTAACAGTGACTTGGTAACCTTGAGGTTTGTGTTGAACCACATGGTGCATCTTGCTACGGTAAGAAATCTTTTGGTTATGGTGTGAGAAGTTGAAGCAGAATGTGACACGGCTGAGGTTAAGATGCATGAGGCGTTGGAGATGCAAATTGCTGTACAAGAGGAATGTGTAGGTTTGCTATAAAGCCTTGCAATGGTGATTTTTGGATTTTTTTAATACATATTTATTTGTTTACATATTAATCTTCGTCTGCAGCAGTTTGTAAGGAGCAACAGAGACCGAGCCTCGATTAGGAATTGGAGGTGCATATCATCTGTTGTTTGCACGCTTGCAGCGACAAGTTTGACAACATGTTCTTCTTTGCGTAAGCATGTGATGCGTGAACAACCTGCTGTTATATGCACATGTAAGTAACACGAGTATTAGTATTAGAAAAAAAATTTGTTTCGCATTTCTTGGGTTGCTGTTGTTACAAGTCTAAATTTCCTTCGCATTTTCACAGAGGGTGGTTAATCGAAAACACCCCCTAGCGGTCCTTAAAAATATTAGATTGTTTGTGACTTAAATTGCTCACATATGTTTTATCTTATGGTCGGCCTTTTTACATTTTCTTTATGTGAAAAAGCAAAAGGAAACGTGGCTCGATGTTTCTCCTTATGGTATATTTGAGCTTACTGATTACTTGATCCATTTCAGGTTTTGTATAATGTTCTTAAAGAGCATTATATTATGCCCAAACATCTGCTCATGAGTGGAACCCCTATTCAAAATAGCCTTACTGAACTATGGGAACTCATGTAGTTATGTATGCTTTCGGTATTTCAGGCATTGGAACAGTTTTTTTCTACATTTAAGGAAGGCAACAATCACTTTTAGGTCTTCTCTTGCTCATGATAAGATTCTATCATAAGCTTGCAGCTCATCCTGACACAAAGCCAACAAGGATGTTGGTGGAACAGATTTGATTTGGACAATATTAGAGCAGTGAGTGTCGAAGAGTTATCAGTGAACATGTTAGGTATTTCGATCAATGATGATGATGATTCAAGGCAAACCAATGCAAATACTTATGCTGCTCTTTAGTTTTCAGCTGATAAGTAAGTTTTTTTGGGTTGCACAAGATCAAACCGTTGAGTGGTGAAAAGGTACAATACCTATGTGGCTAATTTAAATTTCGTCACGGCCTTGCTAATAAATAGTAATGTATGTTCCAGTTTCGGTTTGTGGTGTTGCGAAATATGTTCTAATGAAACGTATTTTAGTTAAATTGTTTCTGAGATAAATACGTCAATGCCATTTGGACGATGTCGTTTTTGTTATAGTGTTTCGTTTTGAGATGTCTATTATTTGAAAGTTATAGTATACGATTTCCTGTTCTAATCTCTTGCAATTCATAAATTCCATGCCACTAACAGGTTTGTATATAAACTACATAGACATATGGGTGCAATCATATGACTAGCAAGTGACCAAACTATAGTGTTCAACCTCTATTTCATCTTTGTCTAATATTTTAGGTTTCGGGATATAGCAAGTCTGGAATACTTCTATGGTTATGTTCAGCGGACGCCAACAAAGTATGGGCTATATGAAATGAAAAGTAAGCCATATTTCAGCTCAATGATGAATACGATAATGAAGTGGTAATGCTATTCTGACGATTCGAGTCACATTAAGCATTTTAAAAGTGCATGCAATACACAAATTGACAACTACTCTATAATCAAAAAAGGACACTTCACTATGATGTAAGATTCCAAGTCTGATTCTGGATTGGCTTTGTACGTAGTAGCATCATTATAGTAACTTCGCTATATGTAGTATTGTTTATACTTGTGAATTTGAATTCGTTAATATCTCTAATAATTATTTGTGTGCCTTACTTTCGTCATTTGAAAATGTGTTAAGCTCATCTACAATTGTTAACTTTTTTTAAGTCTTCCGGTATCTACGTGCTATTGAGGTATCAGGAATAGGCTCACTAAAAAAGCAACAAATTTACAAGATTTTTAACAAGATAATGGGTAAGAGTTCCCACAAGATATATATGCTACTTAAAACAAAACATAAAATCATAGAATATCATTAATAACTTTATTTGCAAGAGCATGCTTTAAACTTTGTATATAAAAATGACCATGACAATGAAAATACTATATATAAGTCCTTACCACGTACATCAAACATAACTATAAACCGCAAATAAGAACCGTAATTATAATGGAAAAAAAACTAATCTATTTGTTTCAACTTTGTTCATAGCAAGTGTCATAAAACACAAAGATAAAAGCTTCTATCCACCCCACTTATGAGACATTTGCTTTGTGACGGATTCACGAACATAACTAAAGTTTTTGGTAATCATTTGCAGCACAAAATAGTGACACCACACTGGATAATGAACGCCCACAACATAATCTATGTGACAAACGGGAATATGAGAATTCAATTAGTTGGTGGTGGTCGGCTAACAATGATGCGGCTGGATCTCATTCAGGACCAACAACAATGCAATGATCAACACCTTTGCTCCATACAAACAAAATTCCTCCTATCTACCTCATACAACCTATTAACGTTTTCCCCTTTTCGATATTCAATATACCAAAACAAACAAATGTTTTTCTATATATCCTACCAAAATCAATATTCTTCAAAATCTGCCTAAATCCAAAACAACAACTCGAATACTAACCAAAAAAATATCATGTTACCCACCAACAAATCAAAACCTATTACGGTCATGAAACATATTTTACCCAGTTCAATTATAAAAAATTCAACCAAAAAAAATCGGAACCAAATACCAAAAGGGGCTTTCTCAATCAAACAACCTAACATACATGCAATATCAAAATACTACAACTACACATATATACATATCATTAACAACTTATGATCCTTAAAAAAATTGAAAATAACCAAATGGGACTTTCTCAATCAAACAACTTAACAAAGACGCAATATTAAAAGCATACCACTATACATATATACATATCATTAACGCCTTTTAATCCTTTTTAAAATACTCAAAATCATTGTTAACATACTTCATAAAATCGTCTAACAAAAATAATAACAAATAACAGCTAAAAAATGCAATTCAATACAACATATCTTATTAACATGAAGAAATAATCACACACGCTTTTAAATATACATATAAATTTAAAAAAAAATAGATATTTACCTTGAGTTGATGATCGTGATGAGTTGCATAAAACAAGAAGAAATATGTGTTTAAAAAAATAGAAAAACACCTATACTTCTAATCTATAAATGAAATTAAGAGATTAACTTGATTTTATATTAATTTGTTAAGATTAGCTATACATATATAGTGTGTAATCATTACTTCACTTGATCATGCAAATGATAAAAATTAAAAAAAAAATGTTGAGAAGTGATTGGCATGCCTAATAGGCATGCATAATTTCATGCCTAATAAAGATATCAAAACATATGAACTAATCAAAGGTTATTATTAAGAGAGAGAAAATGCATGCTCCACTTGTCATATGTTGTATGGATTAATCTCATTTTTAGACATGCAAAGTAGTCACATATATCATTTCCCAAAAATGTATTCCATATATGTATTAATTGTAATCTATATCACAATAGACTAAATATTGCAATAACAAGTAAGCATTAAGATTTGGAACATCAACTTATTCTTATTATGTAATAAACCGAATACTCAATATGAAAAATACATATATTTTTATTATGTAACGCAAACTTTTGAAACTCATAATACCTCATATGAATTATCGGAATTGTACCTTTTAAAAAAAATATACCACCTAAATATCGGGATTGTATCTTTTAAAATAAAAACCACAAGTCATACCCGTCCATCGGACGGGTTTTGACACTAGTATATATATATAATACAAGTTTTTAATGCATTATTTACAAAGTAGTTAAAACATATTTTGAATAAAATATGACATTATGATATTTAAGTCGGTTAAATATAAAATTGCCCATTTTTTTTAAATGTACAATTAAGTTGTGTTTATTTTGGCATAGTAATGATTTGTTCAGGTAGTTCAACCGGTTGAACCAATGACCAGATTAATTAAAGAGGAGAGTTATTTTACATATCAAATTTTTTTTACATACCAAGGGACTCATCTCCACCATCCATCTAAAAAGAAATCAATGGCTGAGATTAAAAGCATTTTATTATTTCACCTATTTTTTTAATTTAAATATCTCTTAAACCGTTAATCGTTAAGCAAAAATAATTACACCATCGCGACGAGCATTTAATTATCTTTCTATAGACGGGAACTTTGATATACTTTCGAAAAAAGGAAAAAAAATCGTTTTTGTCACGTTTTTCGTCCTTTTTTTCGTTTTTCTTCGAAACTGGAATTCGCATGAAATATCATATATGATTTAACACTAATTTGAAGATCACATGTGATATTAGTGTTAAATCACATATGATATGTAATATCATATGCGATACTAGTGTTAAATCATATATGATAAATCACATATGATATACATATCATATTTGATTTAACACTAACATCACATGTGGTATTCAAATTAGTGTTAAATCGTATATGATTTTTTCATGCAAATTTCAGTAACGTAAAAAACGAAAAAAACTTAAAATAAAAACGTGAAAAACACGATTTTTTTTTTGTCGAAAGTATATCAAAATGCCTATCTATAGAAAGATAATTAAATGCTCGTCTTGATGGTATATTTTTTTTCGCTTGACGATTAACGGTTTGAAAAAAATTTATATTTGAAAAAAAAGAATGAAAGTGAGTTTTTTTAATTGTTGAGATTAATCTCATCCATTTGATTTAATAAAAATGAAGGGGGGAGATTGATATTAAAAGAGTTTTGACATTAGTGAAACCGTTAACCCTTATTGGGAATTAAGAAGTTTCCAAAATGAGTAGTAAAAACCACTAACAGCTGTCCAAAACCCCCAAAATTCACATTCACTAATTAATACTCCTCCGTAACAAACAAGATCCCCAATTCCTTTGTCAAATGCCCTAATCCTCTCGTTTTCTCCACCCTAATTTATCGGAATCAACAATGGTGATGGCGTTGGGTGGAAGCGAGACACGTCGTGCACATGCAGCGATGACAATGGTTCAGTTATTCGCTGGTGGGAGCCACGTCATCACTAAAGTAGCTCTGAATTTTGGTGTTAACCGTCTTGTCTTTTGTGTCTATCGTGATGTTCTTGCCCTCTTCATCCTTGCCCCGATTGCATACTTTCGTGAAAAGTTAGTACTATTAGTCAACGTTGACTTTATTACATCTTATTTACTACTACAAGTTTTATATTTTTATGTTATTAGATGACTTAAAGTTAGTGTTTGGGATTGCGTTTTGGAATAGATTATCTTATCCGAGAATAAGTTACAACTAGTGTTTGATAACCATTTCAGAATAATAAGTGTCCACTAATAGGCAGGGGCGGAGCCAGAAAGTTATGGCCCAGGGGGCAAACTTTTATAGTTTTTAGAAACTAGAGTACAAATTGGTTCGTGCGATATTTTAAAAAATTTACATTACAATTTTTTTCGCAGTGCCCGGCCTGCCCCCTCCTGTCTCCGCCTCTGCCACTAATACGAGGTCACTTTAACTTGGAAATGGACACTTATTATGGGACGGAGGGAATTTTAGTAGACAGTTAAACTAGGGTTGACGAGTCATGGTTGAATATGGCGACAGTTAAACTAAAGCTAATGAGTCATAGATGAGTTTGACATAGGAGTATTATTTTCTTAAATGGTTATGTTAAGGGGTATTGGTTTTTGTGATATGCCAATGTTGGTACTTGAACAAATAAACATAATTAATGTTTGCGTGTAAAAAACAGGTGTATACCAACCTAAACAAGTGCCAATACTAAAGTTGTGGTTTTTGTTGTTGTTGTTGTGTAGGAGAACGAGGCCACCTATTACTAGACGTTTGCTTATGTCATTCTTCTTTCTTGGATTAACGGGGTAAGATTATTGCTTTTATAGCTATCCATTTCCAACAGTTATCATGTTTCTCTTGCGACAAGATGAAACCTCAGTATATGTTTATGGTCCCAGATGTGCTTCGTGATACATTGATTACTTATTTTCGATAAATTTAAATATTGAATAGGATATTTGGGAACCAGCTTTTGTTTCTTTTTGGACTTGGCTACACAACTCCTACATATGCTGCAGCTGTGCAACCTTCGATTCCTGTCTTTACGTTTATATTCGCTACTATTATGGGGTCAGTTTACCTAATTTTGTTTCACCTTGGTTTATTTTTAATGTTGAGCCGCCTGTATATATGTATATGTCTATCTATCGTTTGGAGTCCATATGAAGTGGTTTTACATGCAGTACAGAAACGGTGAATTTACTAAGAACTGAAGGTCAGGTGAAGGTTGGAGGTACATTTGTATGCGTCTGTGGTGCCATCTTCATGGTTATGTTCCGAGGACCAGTTGTATTTGGGTATTCAGAAAATGACCTTTCTTTACATAATGAAATCAGTGCAACGGGTCAACCAGAGCCAGCTGGATGGTTATTGTCTATTTTTATTGGTCTCGGGTTTGACAACTGGCATCTTGGTGTCCTATGCTTAATAGGGAACTGCATGTGCATGGCAGCCTTTCTAGCTATTCAGGTATTCAGTCGTATATCTGATAACTTTAGATCACATATTGCTGTCAGCCTCTTTTTATCTGATTTTCTCATGAATATTTCTGAAGTTGACTGTGGTCTGTAAAATCTATTCAGGCTCCTGTGTTGGCCAGGTATCCTGCAAGCTTGTCGGTGACAGCATATTCATACTTTTTCGGTGTTATTTTTCTGGTCTCGACAGCATTTGTCATGAACAATGAGTCAACAGACTGGAGCTTGACAAAATCTGAGTTTTGGGCAGTCATTTATGCTGTAAGTATCATTTCCATCCCCATTTTGTTAAGGGAGCAAAATTTCGGAATTGTCTTGCATATTAAACTGGCATAGGTTGGTATGGCTATAATGTAGTTTTAAGGGATATGCATTTTTTTCTTATATTTGTTGAGCGCACACTGTGTCTTTTTGTGCTTATGTAAGATACTTCTATGTCATGATTTATTGTCCGCATCTCAAAATAGAAACCTTAGGTCGGTGAATATATTTAAGTTACATAATCTCATAAATGGAGCCAATTTAAGAAGTTCAATGATGTAAAGAAAAGTGTCTTGTTAGCTATGATTAAATGTCTCCGTTTTTAATGTTACACATATTTCGTAAAATTATTCGGGCCAGTTCTTTGTGAAAAGTTATGTGTATCAATAAACAATATTTAGTTGATTTTATAGGTAGAGAGCATTTGCTAGCTATAGCTTGATTAAAGTCGGAAACTCTGCAGTCCTCAACTCTTGAAAACCCTCTCTGTACCTTCTGCTACCTTTAAGATTAAACCTTTTTCGTTGCCCTACTGGTTTATTAGGATTAAACATATGCTGATGTGATTAGCAGTGGAAACTTAAGATCAATTTATGTCCTGTAAAGGCTAACCATTAAACATACCCTGTCTTGTGACTAGATCTATACTTATGAAAACACCAATGCTTTTATAATAAGTCTGGGTGCAGGTCATTTATATAAGTAATAGCTCTACTATAAATTTACTCGATCTATATTGTCTAAATTTAAATTATGTGGGCTTATGATATAATTGCTAATAACGCATATATGGTGCTATACTTGTCCAATCTAATTTATATGTCCTACCTCTCGTGAAAAGTATCACTTTTCTTTCGGCATGTCTGATGAAAATTCAAATGTTTCTTTCTTAGTAAGTTTGTTACTATGTATCTGCATATGACTTTCAATCCGTATCTCTACATGTTTATAACTTTGCAAGCTTTCACTGTTCTTTATTTCAGGGAACAATTGCATCTGCGTTAAATTATGGACTTCTAACATGGTCCAACAAGATCCTGGGACCTGCTCTGGTTGCACTTTATAATCCACTTCAACCTGCTGCATCTGCTTTTCTGTCAAGACTTTTCCTTGGAAGCCCAATATATATGGGAAGGTATGTGTGTCTCCCTTTCATTCAATTTACTAGATTGCATTTCAAAGTAATCCTAACATCTGTATGCTACTCTTCATTTTAAAAATAGCATTGTGGGAGGATTGTTGATCATATCGGGGCTTTATCTGGTCACTTGGGCAACCTATCGTGAAAAACAACAGGCACCTCGCCATTCTCGGTCATCTGAGCTACCATTGATAAGTCACATTCTCTCAGGGAGTCCAACCTCATTACCTAAGATCGTGGATTGATTCTTACATAAGGTGCCAAATGATGGGTTCTTTTCTTGAAATTATTTTCTAGGAATCATAGGGGAAATACTCGATTAGGAATTTTTATCTTAGGATTATACGAAATTTCTGAACGTGACGCATCACGCATATCTTTAACCATATATATTATTTTAGAACCCCAGAGTCGGGTACTTTTATTATATTGCACACATGAAGTTTACATCATAGGTTATTCCCCATCTTTACCACATATTTAATTTTGTGCAATCCATTTATGGCCTTGATTATCTTGTAACTTTTTAGCTTATATTTGTAAATTTGGGGTATTTTATAAGAAAAAGTGGCTTGGGCATGGTTAGGGACAATTTAGACTGCTGGGCCACAATGAGTTCATTTTTCCATGTGAAGTGCCTTGTACTATTATACAATTACAGTATACTTTTATGCATTGTTTATAAAATGGTGTATAAATGCCAAAACGGACGGGCCGGGCGGGCACGGCCAAAACAGGCAAATTATAATTCGGATCAAACGGGCATGGGTTAAGACGGGCACGGGTCAAAACGGGCACGGGTCAATACGGGCTCAGGTCAATACGGGCTATTAAAAAAAAAACATCGATTACAAAATAAATTCCAACATTGTGGCTATTTTAAAACGCTATTTTTCATGCTCTAGAAATTTGGGATAATTTTGTTCTTTTTTTATTATGCATATCATTCTTGATTTTCTTATTTTAAGAATAAGGCTAGAAGGATCACTTTGAATTACAGTTTTCAAGTCTTCTGATGAAGTGGACTCTTTTTAGATAGTAGTTAAATAGGAAGAACACACCATGAAGTTGTCAAGAAACAAGACTTATAATTTCTATAATTTTATTGTTATTAACACTTGATCAATGATCGAATAATAGTAAAGATTGTCTTATGACACACAGATTGAGTAAACAATCACCGGGATTTGATTTTATTTTAGTGGGTGTTTTGAAGGATGAAGAAAAGAATAAAACGAAAAGCTGGGCAAATGTAAGCAAGGGTATAAATGTAATTTGCAGTCAATAATCTGTGTGCAAATGAAAACGGCCCGTGTTCATATCAATTGCCATATCACAAACCGTGTGTGTGCAAACTAATTTTCTTTTAGAAAAAAAATTACATGTTTCGTTCTTATGGTTTACCCAAAATCATACTCGTCATCCCTACATGATCTCAATTACATAGATAACGTCTATTTTTCAAACTATTTTCATTGATAGTCTCTATTCTGAAAAATAAGATTATCCGTGTAATAAAAGAAACTATAGATCATTACGCAGTTGTTCCATATTTTTTAAAATAAGGACCATTGATGCAATTAGTTTGAAAATTAAGTATGAATGATGTAATTGAAATTGAATATGAATGCTTCTCTAATAAGCGGTGAGCGGTAAGCTGCTGCTGCTCACTGTAACTTTTAACAATGATTTTAAAAACGTTGACCTTGAGAGACTATTAAGGAAACATGAGCATGTAAATTATTTATACGTAGTAGTATTGAAGTACTTTACATGGTAAGTTCAAAATATCATTTCGCACACATTTTATATGTAGTTTGTGACAAGCAAATACTATTGCCCTTGTGATCAGTGGCAAATCGCATAAAAAAATATCACAATTTAGGTCAATTTGAATTTTAAATACTTAATTTTATTTTCCTCAATTTAAGGTATCGAAGTTATATTTTGTGCGGTTTTTTCCGACTTTCAGAACGCGATTACTCGTCACAATTTTAGTCAAATGACTTTTAAATGCTTAATTATAACGATACATCACATTAATTAACCATTTCAGCTGAAAAAGAATGATTGGTAAATATCTTTCAAAAATTCGAAAAAACCTTATCTTGCATAAAAATTAACTTCGATACCTTGAATTGAGAAACATAAAATTAAGTACCTAAAATTCAAATTAATCTTAAGTGTAATACCTTTTTGTGTGGTTTGAACTTTGAACTATGATTAGTCACGCTCATCTAAAATCTTTTGTTGACTATAGACAAATATGCAACGGGCAGCGGTATCGAAAATTGAAGTCTCGAGGCATACCACCACTATCCGTAAACAATAAAGTAGTGAACATGAAATGATGCATGCTAATTGTGTATCTTGCGGAATACTTTAACCGAGGCAAAACAATCCAAACTAACAGGGGGGTCACGAGGGTGCACGGGAACCTTGTAGCTTTTTCTTGCGTAGTGTAAAATTATGTAAAAAAAATACTGATTTTTTTTTAAATGAACCTTATAACTTTTGATCTTACGTCCGCCACTCATGCACACGATCCCCATGTCCAACCTGATTACTCCAAGCTTCCAAGTGAGTTAAAAGATATTTTACGAGCATGTATTCTTTAAAAAAGACAAGCTATTCATATACTTAAACCACCTACTATCTCACATAATACTGCACACGTGGCAAGATGAGACTTTGAACCCATAAACTCTTGGTTGATGCATCACTCGTTATTCGAAAGATACCAATAGCAACATACTAAATTTGCCTAATATTTTTTTACCTTTGTGATTTATGACTCATAATGTAGACTTTTTACAACGTCATAAAACTCACGATACAGGAAGACCAACAACGTAGTGTTAGTTTTTTTGCACCAATAACTGCGCCTTAGTGCACCGTCCCATCCACGTCATTCGTCCCTCGCTGGTGAAACCACATCTGCCGTTGGTTTTGTTTTGTTTTGTTTTTTATGAGTGAGTGAGGTATTTTTGTTTTGTCACGCTCATCTAAAATCTTTTGTTGACTATAGACAAATATGCAACGCAAAGCGGTATCGAAAATTGAAGTCTCGAGGCATACCACCACTATCCGTAAACAATAAAGTAGTGAACATGAAATGATGCATGCTAATTGTGTATCTTGCGGAATACTTTAACCGAGGCAAAACAATCCAAACTAACAGGGGGTTCACGAGGGTGCACGGGAACCTTGTAGCTTTTTCTTGCGTAGTGTAAAATTATGTAAAAAAAATACTGATTTTTTAAATGAACCTTATAACTTTTGATCTTACGTCCGCCACTCATGCACACGATCCCCATGTCCAACCTGATTACTCCAAGCTTCCAAGTGAGTTAAAAGATATTTTACGAGCATGTATTCTTTAAAAAAGACAAGCTATTCATATACTTAAACCACCTACTATCTCACATAATACTGCACAGCGGCAAGATGAGACTTTGAACCCATAAACTCTTGGTTGATGCATCACTCGTTATTCGAAAGATACCAATAGCAACATACTAAATTTGCCTAATATTTTTTTACCTTTGTGATTTATGACTCATAATGTAGACTTTTTACAACGTCATAAAACTCACGATACAGGAAGACCAACAACGTAGTGTTAGTTTTTTTGCACCAATAACTGCGCCTTAGTGCACCGTCCCATCCACGTCATTCGTCCCTCGCTGGTGAAACCACATCTGGCCGTTGGTTTTTGTTTTGTTTTGTTTTTTTATGAGTGAGTGAGGTATTTTTGTTTTGTCACGCTCATCTAAAATCTTTTGTTGACTATAGACAAATATGCAACGGGCAGCGGTATCGAAAATTGAAGTCTCGAGGCATACCACCACTATCCGTAAACAATAAAGTAGTGAACATGAAATGATGCATGCTAATTGTGTATCTTGCGGAATACTTTAACCGAGGCAAAACAATCCAAACTAACAGGGGGGGGGGGTTCACGAGGGTGCACGGGAACCTTGTAGCTTTTTCTTGCGTAGTGTAAAATTATGTAAAAAAAATACTGATTTTTTTTTAAATGAACCTTATAACTTTTGATCTTACGTCCGCCACTCATGCACACGATCCCCATGTCCAACCTGATTACTCCAAGCTTCCAAGTGAGTTAAAGATATTTACGAGCATGTATTCTTTAAAAAAGACAAGCTATTCATATACTTAAACCACCTACTATCTCACATAATACTGCACACGTGGCAAGATGAGACTTTGAACCCATAAACTCTTGGTTGATGCATCACTCGTTATTCGAAAGATACCAATAGCAACATATTAAATTTGCCTAATATTTTTTTACCTTTGTGATTTATGACTCATAATGTAGACTTTTTACAACGTCATAAAACTCACGATACAGGAAGACCAACAACGTAGTGTTAGTTTTTTTGCACCAATAATCTGCCTTAGTGCACCGTCCCATCCACGTCATTCGTCCCTTGCTGGTGAAACCACATCTGGCCGTTGGTTTTTGTTTTGTTTTGTTTTTTTATGAGTGAGTGAGGTATTTTTGTTTTGTCACGCTCATCTAAAATCTTTTGTTGACTATAGACAAATATGCAACGGGCAGCGGTATCGAAAATTGAAGTCTCGAGGCATACCACCACTATCCGTAAACAATAAAGTAGTGAACATGAAATGATGCATGCTAATTGTGTATCTTGCGGAATACTTTAACCGAGGCAAAACAATCCAAACTAACAGGGGGGTCACGAGGGTGCACGGGAACCTTGTAGCTTTTTCTTGCGTAGTGTAAAATTATGTAAAAAAATACTGATTTTTTTTTAAATGAACCTTATAACTTTTGATCTTACGTCCGCCACTCATGCACACGATCCCCATGTCCAACCTGATTACTCCAAGCTTCCAAGTGAGTTAAAAGATATTTTACGAGCATGTATTCTTTAAAAAAGACAAGCTATTCATATACTTAAACCACCTACTATCTCACATAATACTGCACACGTGGCAAGATGAGACTTTGAACCCATAAACTCTTGGTTGATGCATCACTCGTTATTCGAAAGATACCAATAGCAACATATTAAATTTGCCTAATATTTTTTTACCTTTGTGATTTATGACTCATAATGTAGACTTTTTACAACGTCATAAAACTCACGATACAGGAAGACCAACAACGTAGTGTTAGTTTTTTTGCACCAATAACTGCGCCTTAGTGCACCGTCCCATCCACGTCATTCGTCCCTCGCTGGTGAAACCACATCTGGCCGTTGGTTTTTGTTTTGTTTTGTTTTTTTATGAGTGAGTGAGGTATTTTTGATGATGTGTTATGGGATCCACATGCAACAATAACAGTTATTGGATGTTATTGTTAAACAGTGTGTTTTATTATTCGAGTATTATTGAGAGGATAATGAGATAACACACTAATGACGGTTATTGATGCTTTATTACACCTAGCACTCTTATCAGTTTAAACTAACGTTGGTTTGAAACATATCATCAATATATGTTATTCTCTAAACTCTATGATTGGGTAGAGACAATACAGAAAATAACATGCACCCCACATTTTTTTGGTACCAATTGTCCACATCTTTTTTATATAATAAAACAAAACCCCTAGCGGGAATTTTTCATTTTAAAAAAATCAAACCATACCTTATTAAGTAATAATTTAATTAATTGTATTTTTTTTAAAAGGATGTTAATAAAAGAAAAAAAACTAAATATTTCCTAAATTAGACCAAATCTATAAAACATTCGTTTTTAATGAAAACTAGGTACAAAAAGTATATGTGCCATAAATATAAAGATACAAAACTTAAAAAAGACGGGGTAATTTACAAAAGCGTAAGGGTTAAAATTGGAATTTACAGAAACAAAACCACAAAACAATTCGACCCAGTTCCAACTTCCAACCCAATTTTTCTCTCAAAGCACTGCCCTAATTCGAACCTTAAAAAAAATCGAGCCACTAAATTGAGAAAGATATGTTTCAAGATAGTTGTTGTTGCAGTGTTCCGAAGACAGTGTTCATAATTTATATATGAAAGAACAAAAAATATTCAATGGCCTAAAGGTATGATATTTTATATCTAATATCTTGATTTTGTTTAAAATTGATTTAGGGCTTTTATTTATATTTTAAAAGAGTTTGTGATTTTGCTGTTAGATTTGTTTCAATTTGGAGATAAAAATCAGGGTTTGACTAAAGATCGAATTGGATTAGTATCATGAATTGTTTTTATATTTAAGTATAGTATAGCATAACATCAGGTAGGAATTGTTAAAGATTTAAGGTGCAGATGAGAACCTTTCTAGCAAGTTACTTAAAAGGAGTTGAGAAAGTTGCATTCTTGAAGACTAATAGGTTATTTTCCTTTTCCTTAAGCTGTGGGAGCATGGAATTTGAGAGTTACTGTCTCCTGTCTTGCTTATGTCTTGTGTATGCAATTATCGACCAACATAGTTTGATTGACGTGGCTTATGATTTGAGGTTATTGTAAGTCTACCACTCGCTAAACGGATTATACTCACTACTGGATGACTGTTTCTTCCATCAAGTAAGGTTAATTAGGATCCGTAGGTTTGATTCCTTAATTAGGTTTCTTATTCTTGCTTTTCTATTCAGATTTTCACTTAATAAGTAATCTTCAATTTATTTAATTCCAGATAACCTAACCTGTTTGGGGCTATGTTGCTTGTGCCAAGGCTCACACCGACATTGGTGCGGATTGGCTATAATGAATGTACGATGATTGACCCGGAATAAAGATCATATTAGCTAGACCATAGAAACAAAAAAAAAAATAATAATAATAAAATAAAAAAATAAAATAAAAAAAAAAACTCGCTAGATGTTAAATATGGGTAACGGGTATATATATAATATGAGGTAATCTTATTTCTTAGTTGCATAAGAAATAATATGATTTAGATATTTAGATGGGTGCATAAGTTAGACATACATTTCAAACGAAATCTTTACCGTTTCATCCTTTTTAGCTTATTTCTACCCATGTGACATATAAGTAAATGGGTTGAAACTGGTATCTTTACTTTTGAGTGTGTCTTTAATAAGCATTTTTAAATTACATTTTGTACCATAATTTTCCCAGCAAACATGTCTGCAAACTGTAATCTCCATCCTAAAATTACATGTATGTCACTTTTATGCAAGTAGATAAAGTTTATGAACAAAGAAGGGAATCTCTTTTATTGTTTACCTCTGTCCTTTTCTTCATATCATGGAAACAAAAAGTTAAACCAGGATTCATGAAGAAGTTGGTTGATATTTATCGGCCTCAACATCACGATAATGGTACATTGTTGAACCTTAGGGTGGTAAAATGGTGGCCACGTGTGTTGGCTGACAGGTGCAAACGGGTTGTTTTGACCCGAAGTACGTTTATGTCACTCATACTCTATACTCTGAGATATTGATTCAAAATAATTTAAGAGGTTGCATGAATTGAATATATATTTTTGAGCTACTTTTTACCTATTTGGGTTGCTTTGTGGCTTTTAAGTTACATTTTTTACCTGTCAGAGATAAAAACCTAACCCGGGGCATTTTCTGGAGACCTGAATATCATGTGATGTCCTTGAAATCATGGTATGTTATGATAGATGAGATTTAGGTTAGAACATGTAGTTATACTATGTCAAAAGAATTCCTAACATCAATTGATTCGTAAATTTTTTCTCTACTGTTACTAATAAAGATTTGTGCATAATCAAGAGCTATAAAAGAATATATATGCAGCCATGTCCATAAGTTTACTAATGACAAATCTGAGTTTAGAAAATGTCATTTAAATGGCACTTTCAAAATGGGTAAATTTGTTTCTTCTGTAAGTTCATTTTAGGGAGTTTTAAATGCTTTTGAAATTGATATGCACAAGTTGTACTTTGATAATTTTCAATGTCAAACCATGCTATTTTACAACTTACTAGATGAAACAATCACATGGACTTTGTGGTTTGTAAGTTGATTAAAGACCAGTCAAAACTATATTTTGATAGATTTTTTAAAAAATACCTTCGTTTTTTTAAGATGGAACGAAAGGACTTGAGGTTTGACAGGTGAACATGTAAAGAAAAATAAACGTATAGCATTATTTCAATACACGATCACATATAGATATTGATATAACATGTCAAGGCAAATAAGCGTATAACAACAATTCAATAAACGATCATTTAAAAACATTGACAATCAGCGTTTAGAATATCTCTTGGCCAAATTATTGTTAATTGTTAGTTACCTTATGAACCACTGAATTTATATTATTATTTAACTTTATATGATTTACGTGAACCGAAAGTCCCTACTAAGATTGTTTGTGCAGAGCATATGGAATTGCGAAAAGAGATATTGACTCTCCTAAATCTTCTGAAACTGGCATTGTTTTGCATTATGTTCATCTGTTTAGTTAGTCTATGCTCATTATCCTCTCGACTTACTAATTACTTTCTTCTGCTATTATTTTCAGTTGCAAAATAAGGAGGAAGGTTCGTCTTATCGCTAATAGTTCATATAACAAAGCACCAGACGCACCAAAGGTTACTTCACCCTTAAAAGAATTTGGATTATTTTTAGTTGTATTTTCTTCTTTGCGATTAACATTTCGGCTATATCATGTGTTTTGATATGGTTTATTTTGATATGATCTGACAGCTTTTACAGCATGACATGGATTAGGACAAAATTTGTTCCACGAAGTAAGCTATGAAGGTAATTGGATTTTGTATATTTTAACTCACACACACCTATATCCAAGTCGGTAGGTACCGTCAATACAAATTGGATATTGTTACTAAATGAGAGCATGGTCACTTTATAAGTTCAAATGTGGTTTTGTTTGTCTTTTTTAATCATATCTTACACTCTCTTTATTCAAACACTATTATTCACTATGCATTTAGCTACAACTGAATCTTATATATGATAAGAGATAACACAAAACTGAATTGAATACTTTGGATAAAACCAAATTGGACCAGTAGGAGAACTCGATTTCACCACGTGGCAACATTGAGTCGTTTAAAAAACGGGTGCTGGTGAGAAAACAATTGAAAGGTGGTTATGGGATAAAAAAAGAGAAAAAAAAGGAAGAAACCAGAGCTTATATAATGCACAGCCCATAAGTTGCTGGTGTTGATCTTATTGTTGCTTCAGTTGTAGCTGCTACTGCCACCTCATTGGGACATAGAAAGGACGAGGAGATGATGAAAACCAACTTGGTGGTTGCATCTACAACTACCCTGATAGCGGCTTAGTGTGTGGAAGCTGCTGAGGCTATGGGTGCTGAATGTGACCATTTAGTCTCGGTTGTTAGCTCACTAGAAATGTCGGGTCACCTGGCGATATCATGACTTTAACAGATGCGGACGCTACCGGTGACTCCATATTTTTTTTTATTTTTCTCAACTTCCCTTGCAAATAAACCTTTTTGGCAATACCATGTTGGTTGTTTAACAGAGTGTGGAAGATGTGATTGAAAGTAAGCCAAAAAAAATTTGTTTTCAATCTAATCACTTGGTGTATCTATTAGGCAGGAGTGTGGTTGCCAATGGAGGTGTAATTTCAGGTTCAGTGTACAATAAACAAGAAAGACATATAGAAAGAACTAATCAATGAAGTCCCGATTGAATTTAGATGGCGGATGTTAACTGAAGTGACTGAATTAATGGTCATAAAAGAATGATGTTAGAATCCAATTGTGAGATTGATCAAGTATGCATCTTTGTTTTTTCATGCCATCCATACAGCTTCCACCTTTGTCAATAGATTATATCATTACCAAGTTTGTGTTGTTCAAGTTACTATCTGTTATGCTACAATTATGATGTATCCATGTGCAGGAGTGTTTTGATCTCATTAAGTGTAATTGTATGTGAGTCATGTCTATTAGTTAAACCTTAAATCAGGTAAATGGAGTGTCATGTGCAATAAGTAGAATCTGTATTTGACTTATTCAGGTAAATATTTTCAAACACAAAGCGTTTGATAGTAACACATTAACTATTTTTTATGTACGTACAAGAAACTCTTTGGTCATGTTTGTTCTATATAATAAGAGATTATATTATTTCAGATCAATTTTTATCAATGCAAAAACAATATAAACGATAACTAAACTTTGTTTGTAAAGTTTTGTGATAAAAGTTTATAAAAAAAAGTATATATGAACCCCTGCTATGTCCATCAAAAATAATTATAAACCAAAATTAAGAACTATAACTAAAACAAGAAACAAAATTTAAACTATTTGGCTTTTAATTAATAAAAATACATTTATTAAAAAAAATTAGAAAAGACCCCGTGCGTGCACGGGTATTATAACTAGTGTCATATATAATGTGATTTGTTTAGTCACCATCAGTTAGGTCATCGTATATGAAGTCACGCGCTCTATTATGATAATAACATGTGGTGGAAGTTGCTAATCCTTCTTAATATTTAAACTAATTTGTTTGTATTTTACTTTTGTATAAGTTAGGGGAGGTGATACTCACACCACATTTTTTGATTAATGCATCACAATGTGTGCATTACAGTATTGTACGGTACAAACTGTAATGCACAGATTGTGATGCATTAATCAAAAAGTGTGGTGTGAGTATCAATTGATTTATATACTTATATACTACAATGCTACAATATATCTTTGGTGACTAAGGTCCCTGACCATTTGTCTCACTATATGTCTATATCCATGAGATCTATGTTCATTGTTACATACATCTGAACCGGCGAAACTCTCATTCAGAAAATGTCCAGGAAACTGTAATACATAGTTGCTCGATAATACAAAGCTACCTAGATTGGTTTGATTTTAGATGTGTTGTTTAAGATAATTGCATGCTTAATGCGTTTACATGAAAAGGAGGAGTACTCGATAACGTGATTGTGATTATGATCCCACAATTAATGGAGAGGACAAATATTTGAAGATCAGCAAGTGGATGTTTTTTATGTTTTAAGGCATTTCATTTAGGATATCCACTTTGGTTTTCTACTTTTCTTGAAACAAATATTTTAATGCCAGTTGGAGTATATACGATGGTATATGACATAATTGGATCAACAAATCAGTAAAATTTTATGTAAACCTAATGTTATATGAATTTTAGACTGTCAAATAAGTGAAAGAACGTGTATGGAATTTATTAAAGTTGATAGATGAGAGTTATTTTACATATCAAACTGACGAATATTTAATTATCTTTCTATAGATAGACACTGTGATATACTTTAAAAAAAAAAATCACGTTTTTTCATCTTTTTTTTCGTTTTTTTTTAAAATAAGATTTGCATGAAAAAAATCAAATGTGATTAAACACTAATTTGAATATCACATATGATATTAGTGTTAAATCACATATGATATGTATGATATTAGTGTTAAATCACATATCATATGTGATTTAACATTAATATCACATGTGATATTCAAATTAGTGTTTAATCAAATGAGATTTTTTTATGCAAATTTCAATGACGAAAAAAAAAAACGAAAAAAATGTAAAAAAAAAAAAAAAAAAAAAACCTGATAAACACGAAAAAAAAAATTTTTGTCGAAAGTATATCAAAGTGTCTGTCTATAGAAAGATAATTAAATGTTTGTCGTAATAGTATTTTTTTCGCTTAACGATTAACGGTTTGAAAGATAGTAATATTTGAAAAAAAAAAAAAGAAGATGAAAGTGGGTTTTTTTAATTGTTTGGATTAATCTCATCCATTAGATCAAATAAAAATGGAGTAAAGATTGAGGGTGGATATTAATCACTTGTTATGTAAAGAATGTTTTGTGCTCAAATGATCTTAAATCTAAGTTGATAAGTCTAAACTGTATATGAGGTTTGTGGCCTCACCACAACACAAATAAAATTGAGGCCAATACATAAGGGTCCTAATTGTATAAAATTCTATAAATCTCGAGTCTGTTCATGTGGTTAGTTCAAATCGCAGGTGTAGTCCTTGTAACTCCAAAATCTTGTTTCACTTTTCGTCCCTAGCCTAAGTGAAATGACCAAAATACCCATATTTAACCTTTTACATATTTACATTCTGGGAACTTCATAATTTTATTTCGACGAATGACGAAAAGCGAACTGTGCGTGGACTCTATTTGTAATTTGAACAGTTATTTACTCTTAAGAAAAATCTATTTCCAATTATCTATACAGCAGCACAAGTCTTATTGCTGATTTAGCTTGTTAGAGCACAAGGTATGGGAGGAACCGTTAACACGTTATTGGTATGCCACCTCAGCGACATATCATACACCTCTTAATAACACACCAATAACTAAAACACCCTCTCTCATAACACACCACCAACATGTTATTGGGTCCCACAAAATACCCCACTAAAAATACTCACTCACTCACAATACACAAAAAAAAAAAACCAATGGCTTGAGCCATTTCACTAACTCAAATCACTTTGGCTCACGAATGGCACAAGTAGCGGTATGGCAATTGGCTAGCCATTGGTAATTTTAAGGTGCATTTGACATGTGAATTGCATCCATACCTTGTGCTCTTAGGAATCGAGCTGACGTCATTGACAAGAATTGCATTAGTTACTAGCTAGCTTGTATACGCTGGGACTAACAATATCAATGTGTAATAGTTAGCTAAGTACACGCCTATAAATACCCCTAATTGACTTTCGATGAGGGGTGCGCAAGTGTGAGTCTTTCATTTCATTCATTAATAAAACCTTTTCTCTCAGCCTCTTTCTACTTTTTCTCTTAAGAAATATAATGTCTAGTTTTGTGTATTTAGATCAACCTCGACCTCCCGATCACCTTGAATCTTGATACTTACAACTGGTACAAGAGCCACGGGTGTGATTTGGGGGCGTTTATTTAAAAAAATGGATCAAAATGTGTACTTTTACCTAGTTCACAAGTTTTTAGCAAAAAACGTGTACTTTTTTTCTTCAAACCGTGTTCTAGCGGATCAAATCATGAAAGTTTTCATTTTATGATGTCTTTAGTGTTTTAGAATGAATCTATGCAAAAAGGACGGGTTTAAATCTTAAAAAAATTGTTTTTGGGGCATTTTTGGTGAAAACTCTCGGGTCGGATTTTATCGAGTTTGTAGACTGGTTTATCAAGTTTGCTATCTCGACAAAATAGAATATTGACAAATCTGGGTCTGGTAGTGCTTCCTTGTTTTTAGGATGGAATCTCAACATATTTATCGAGTTAGGACCACGATGTTGTCGTGTTAGAGCTTAACGATTTTATCAAGTTAGGGCTGAAACTTTTTTATCGAATTTGTTAATTCGATAATACAATCTCGGCATATCTTGGTGTGGTAATGGTACGATATTTTAGGAAGTCATCTTGACAATATTTTACCGAGTTTGGTCTGATTGGAAACTCGACAGAAATATCGAGTTAGGGCTAGTTCTCATTTATCAAGTTAGGTCACCATCAGTTTTATCGAGTTAGGATCTTCACTGTTTTATCAAGTTTGGTTGAAATATAGACAAAGGTAACTCAACATTTGGAAACTAGATATATTTATCGAGATTGGTTGGATATCGAGTTAGGGCTCTATTGTTTTATCAAGTTAGGGTTTGAGAATTTATCGAGTTATGACTTGAGCTGTTTTATCAAGTTTGGTTAAAATATAGACAAAGGTAACTCAACATTTGGAAACTTGATATATTAATCGAGATTGGTTGGATATCGAGTTAGGGCTCTATTGTTTTATCAAGTTAGGGTTTGAGAATTTATCGAGTTATGACTTGAACTGTTTTATCAAGTTTGTGCTTATTTGGATTTATCAACTTAGGGCTTGCAACTCAACATACGTAATCTCGACAAAACTTTACCTTCATTGAAACTCGACATTTGTATACTCGACAAATCCACATCTACATGTTTAACTTTATTGAATCTCGACATCATTTATCGAGTTCATATATTAAACCCTAAATACTAAGTCCACTACAAATCGCCAAAAACATCATGGAAATTATTGGTTATACGCTCATCATAAAGGATTCGTTTCGTCAAGACAAAAACCAATATATCTATTCAAAACAAACTAACTCGCACTTCACATGATAGATCCTTATAAAGATCCACTTTAAACGACAAAGGCTAGTTTTGGGAATTTGAATGACATTGTGACTATGGGTTTTTGTACAGTATTACTTATTTGAGTTTGAAGTGACATTTCATGGGTGTGTGGACTTATTTCATCTTAATTTCTTCTCTTCTCTCGCACGAAGATGACTTGTTTGGGTTTATATTGATAGTGATTGAGACTTGACTATCTAGTTATTTTGTAATTCTTTCTTCTTATACCCACAAGATATCTATCACTTTAAGGAGTTACGTTGTAATGCTTATCTAGTTATTTTGTAATTCTTTCTTCCTATACCCACAAGATATCTATCACTTTAAGGAGTTACGTTGTAATGCTCGGTGTCTCACGTAGTTGAGGATAGGTCAAAAGGCTTTTATGCACCTGATACTTGGAATTACGTGGTAGTATTCAGTATAGGTTCTTAGTCACAAGTATCGTACAAGATTAAGTCGCAAGTTTGGGTTGTATTACTTCATTCTCAAGTTCGTCATATCGGGTTTTCTTCATACGTAGTGACTATAGTTATCCATTTGAATTGATAAGGGGTTCATGAATAGAGATTGATTAGAGGAAATAGTACATAGATTAATTATCAACATATTCTCACGGGGTTGTATTGATGCATGCAAGGGCTTTAAAGATGCTTTCGGTTGATCTAGTTATGGGATGTATACAAATTTATGATGATTCTGAAATATCGTCACCATTATGGAGGGAGAAATGTGTACATCAGGATTTACTTGGTATATGGGAAGCATTCTAAGTGAGTTGACGATGTTGATATTGTACTCCACGAACGAACAACCATCGCCAAGACTTGAAGAAATTACAATTTAGAGTCTATATTTCATTTTCTGCTGCGTAATATCTGAAGACACTTGAAGAAACCAGTTTACAACTTTAAGCATCAAGTTACGAGCAGAAACGGTTGTCTATTTGGGAGGGAGCTGTGCATTCTATATATTTTGTTTATGTGTTATTTTGTAACATTTTTTTCTTTCAAAAAGTCAGAAAAGACCAAAAAGAAAAAGGCCCGCTAATTGAGAGGGAGTAATAACCCAATTAGATCATTACAGTGTTTTGTATTCAAGGATGCTGCAAAGGAAGTTCAGAGAAAAAGATGAACGTCTTCGGAAGAGAACTTAATATTTATCTGAAGACATCAATAGAAAAGAAGAAAGCTGGGATATTCAAGATGAAGAAAATAGCTTTCAAGTCATCCTCAGTGTTGCTTCGCTTACTTACTAATCATTTCTACTTGTAGGAAACAAGCAATTCCCGTATGACATCAATTGGAGGGAGATTGTTAGGAATCGAGCTGACGACATTACGAGAATTGCATTAGTTACTAGCTAGCTGTATACGCAGGGACTAATATGTAATAGATAGTGTGTACACACCTATAAATACCCCTCATGACTCTCCATGAGAGATGTGCAAGAGTGAGACTTTCATTTCATTCATTAATAAAACATTTTGTCTCACCCTTTCTCTACTTTCTCTCTCTAAGAATACCATATCTAGTTTTGTGTATTTCGATCAACGTCGACCTCCCGGTCACCTTGAATCTTGATACTTACATAACTCGACTCATTATTTGTCTTTTTTATGACATTGTACAAAAACCAAAGAATTTGATGAAAGTCACAATTCACAAGCTTTCTTGTTTTGTTTTGTGTAAAGTAGCTTTTATTAATATGGCCAAACATTTTTATTAACTTACACAATGAAAACAAATAGATAGAGAGCTCATATGAAACATGGTTAAAGCCTTAAAGATAATTAGTAGTAGCCAACAGCCTTAGAGTACTAATTTACAAGGTTAAAAAACTTGGCGCTCTAGATGGATAGATCATTCAAGCTGAGCATTTGACACATGTTAGATTGGACGAGATTTTGTATAAATATATAACTATGGATTTCATAGAACAGTCAAGCGTCCTTTATGTCCTCTAGATATCCAAGAGGACTCGAGTTGTAACAAATGCAACTTCTCAACAAATGGTTCCAAGACTGCAGCCTCTTCTTCAGGTGCAAATGCCATACAAATGCTTAGTTCTTGAACCGCCTTCTCGTAATCCCTACAATTCACATAATATCTTGGTTAAACCCAATATTATAGGTGGGATGGTCCGGCTAGGTAACAGGTAAAACGGGTCGGGACAGGTCAATCCACAAATCCTTTTTGTCTTCTTTGTTCTTGAATTCTAAGATCAGCAATCCTTTGGAACTTAAATTAGGAAAATTACACCAATAATCCAATTCATAAAATAACACTAATAATTAGAACAAGGTTTTACGTGTTTTGGATGCACTTCATGTCCACTTTCGACCCATTTAACCCAATTCCATTTTATCTAATTCTTAAAATGTTATCCATATCTCATACCTGCTATAATACAGCATCATGCCATGATCCCTCCTCAAAGCCCAGTTATGTGGCTGCAAGATTAACAGTTTCTCTGATGCCATGATAGCCAGCCTACAATCCACAGACCAAACTCATTAAGACCACATGTTTTCATGCATGGGCCAAAACATAACAAGCAGTTATAGTATCACCTAAGATCTTGAGGGCGCAACAATGGCATACTTGAACCATCGTTCCATTTCTCATTATCATCATCAACAGGTCTAAGAGGTGAAGTCAACATCAATCCATGGTTCCTTCTTGACGCACGTTTCCAATGAAGTCTCTACATAAATAAAAAACGAGTCAAGAAAAAAATAATAAGACAGTAATGTATTTGTTCTGTATATTGTATAATTTCTTACAATCAAATTAGCAAGGTATATCCCAATAATGTCCCGGTTTGTAGCAATGTCAAGACCGAGAAGTGAATTGCAGGTTAAGTCAGACGCCATTGATCTTGGGTCATCCACACACCTTCCATTAACAATCCCGAATAAACTCTGTCCAGAATTGACCTTGAAAAGCTCCTGCAACCGAAATTTACAAACTTGATGATGTGATCATGCCATTATGATATATGTGATGTCAAAACTCAAATGTACCTCCGGGTTCCCGGTTTCGGGCCAAATTAAAAAGTCTTCTCCAACCCGAGATCCGACCATAGTCAGATTAAGTCTTTGACAAATCTCAATGTATATTACACTAAGCAAAATCGCTGTCAAAATGTAATTATAAAATCAGATTTATATTTAGATTTAAGCAAGTTATAACAAAAAGGAACAAAGGTATACCACTGCCGCTTTTGGAGCTTAAAACGGAATGCAAGTAGGAACATTTTGAATCAACAACGGGTGATCTTCTAAAGCCTTTAGATTCAAAGAGAACTTTGTTCACAGCTTCTAGAACTTCAACCAAATGGCACCCTATATCTGTTGAAATTAGTTCAACTTTGACTTCTTGTGCTATGTTGTCCAATTCTATTAACCAATCATCAAGATTCTTTCCTAACATAGGCATAGCTTCAATGTGGTCCCAAACTCGGGTTTCAGACGATACATTGGTATCTTTCATTTCGTCTTGGAGTGAATGGGCATCCATCTCACGGTTATAAGCCATAAATGCCTCGTCCTCAGCGGAAATATACAGCAAAGTCTGTACATTGAGTAACGAAAGTGAATTTAAAATTCTGTTTAGCGCTCTAATTTTTTTCATCACACAGGTTATCTCATAGTCTCATTTCATAGGTTTCATCAAATAAAGGTTGGTGCTTTATTGTTGTAAAATAGGACAAGAAAAATAAGATCACCTTAGCAAGAGAAATATCCTTGTCCTTTGACCGGAAAGATATTTCTTGCGTAAATTTTTCCCTTGCAGCAAGAAGAACCTGCAAAATTTCTAAGATCATATATCATAACTTACAAACATGATACAAATCTACATTTCAATCACCTAAACCATAGAAAAGATCAAGGCCAAAATGAAACAAAAAATAAGGGTGATCCTATTACATAAATACGCAATCATAGTATATATATCTAAACAAGCTAGAAACGATATAATCACATACATGGTATTAACAAAATGACAGAAAATGTAAAGTTAACATGAATTCAAACCTCCTGGTAAGATTTGGGAGGAGAAAAATCATTGGTTTTCACTGAGGCAGTAATAGTCATAGGCGAAAAGCTCGATTTCTTCTTGTTTTGAACCAACATGGCCATCGAAGTAGCCGGATTAATCGTCATATTGGGCTTATCATCACCACCATACCTGAATATGGTAATTCAGTATAAACCCATATTCACAATATCTTCTCATCCAATTCACTAATATATGCTAAGCTAACAAAAATACAACTAAAACAGTATCAAAAACCCTCATCCAAACAACACCCATATTCCAAAATCTTAAACTAACAACAATAAACCATAATCAAGAATCATAGTACCTTAAGGTGGGCCCACACATTGGCAATGAAGCAAGCAACATTCTTTCTTTAAAAACAGTTAAAAAAAAGGATTAAAACTTGTTTAAAAAAGTTAAAGGGTTAGTTGAAAATGATGCAATGAAGTAAGAAAACAAGGTTCCAAGTGACAAGGAAGTAGAATAGTTAAGACGGAATTTATAGTGGAAGATGATGACACTGTTTCTTGTACTACTAGATAATCTGACAAGATCCATTTGTTTTTTATGTTGATTGGTCCTTACAGAGATATATATGTGAGTGTTTGATGAGGTAGATTAGGATGATAGGGTGTTAGTTCAACCTTTTATGTATTTTAAAACCTCACAATTTTTTTCACTCCTTTAAATGATCGACATCCTCTCATATTCAAATAAATGAGAGGTTACTTTAACCGATTAGAAACAAGATGCATGAAACGAGGGATTGAGATTCTCTAATGTTGGAAAATATGACAAGTCAAGTCATATTTTCTTACAAACAAAAGATTAAATGGCCTCGTTGTAGGTTTGCTGATTTATTTATGAGTAAATATGACCGATCATGTTTATCAAAACTTGAGAGGATCATGATCCTGAATTGAGGGTTCATTTTTTAGTAAAAGTTAATAGCTCACTTTTTTATTTATTCTCACAACATTATTAACATGATATCTTATGTTTAAATGAGGGGATCTCAAATCTTATTTTTAAAACTTGTATTTTCATATAAAATTATCGTAACATATCTTTTATATAATAAAAGAATTATATCGTCGGAGTGATTTTGTCAATTCATTCTTATTGAAAAAATAATTAGGCCAATAGGAGAGCTCGATTTTGTCACGTAAGCAAAATCGTGTGATGTGATTGGTTAATAAAGTCAAAATTAAATTGATTTTGGTCAAACTTAATGAATTTGGTGGAGAAATTTGGTTGAGAAAAAAAAACACATAAAAATATATGTGTAAAATTTGTGACAACAAAAACTTAAAAAAAGAGGAGGTAATTAATAAAACTTTAGTGGTAAATTTTTAAAAAATTATATAGAGTTAAGTGTAATACTATAAGTTTCCATGTTTTTTTAAGAAAATAAACAAATACCCCCTTATATTTTATACCCCCTATACTATATATTTTTAAAATACAATATGTATATATATATATATATATATATATATATATATATATATATATATATATGTTGTTTTAAAATTACAACATATAAATATGCATAAGATTATAAATATCAAATTATTGTTTTTACTATATACGTTCAGTAAAAGCTCATTTATTCCATTTTTAAAAGTTAAACATATGTGGACACGAGTTTGAATATTAAATACGACTAAATTATTGAAAACGGAAACATAATTATCAAATTGTAAGCATGAGCGATTGTAATATGAAAATAAATATACGCGATTGTACGTATAAAAATGACTTATATAATTTTTATTCATTTATATATAAGGATATCAAGAAAATATTTAAAATAAATTTGATTTATGTGTAAACTTCATGTGTGCACGAGACTTATAACTATAAAATTATATGCAAGTACCTTTAAAGACATAATATTTAGTAGTAATACATAATAATTTTTTTATGTCAAAACCTCGTGCGTACACAGGTATTATAACTAGTTAAATTTATATAAGTTCACAAATTTTTAAATAAGCCGAAAACGAAAACCTTATACAGTAAAACCTCTACAAATTAATAGTGTTGGAATCGGGATATTTTATTAATTTAGCGAGATATTATTATTTTGATAAATTAATAAATTATGAATTTAAAGAGGTTTTACGTATGACCATTAAATTTTCAAGTCTAATATACTAGCTAGTTACAATGTATACTAGTTAGAGACAAAAAAATATATTAGAAAAACAAGTTTCAATTGACATTTTATGAATTCACATTCACACTTTATGAAAATAAAATTAACACTTTTTGTTGAAATACGAGAAGACAACGCACCAACTCTTTAGAGCAATAAAGATGTTTTAAGATAAACTCAATATAGATTTGAAGTTCAACAAAAAAACAAGTAACTTTGGATTTATTTTTTATTAAACAATCTTTGGATTTTGAAATGTATTTCTCTCTCACACACACACATATATATATATACACTGGAGTTTAAAAAAAATTATTATCTTATTATTTTATCGATTGGGTCCAAATTTGTACTGGTCACAAGTTGAGATCGGATAAATTATTAATTTTATCGAGGTTATTAATTTATCGAGTATTAATTTATAGAGGTTTTACTGTATAGGTACCGAAAACATATAAAACCTCACGAGCCTACAAAAAGTTAAAGGGTAAATGATTGAAAAAAAGTATCATACTTGCCACTATTTTTTTTTTGTGGGTAGCGAACAATTTTTTTTGTTTTTGTGGGTATTCTTCTTTCAAATTCATCATTTTTTGGGTACTATGTGACATTTTTGCCATTCGGGAAAAAAAATTTTCTATTAGCTAAGAGTGGTAAAAATGTCAAAAAATTTCGCAAAATACCATAAAAAGGATAAATTTAAAAGAAAAATACCCACAAAAGCAAAAAAAAAATTATTCGCTACGCACAAAAATAAAATAATAACAAGTATAATATTTTTTTCAATCATTTGACAAAAGTTAAACAAGCACTTCGAAAATATGTTGTTTTGTTTGAGAATATATTTTAAAAGGCGTGGGGTTAAAGACGATGATGGATAAGGGATAGTAAAAAGGTATGGGTATATGATTGAACTGAAAGCAACTAGTATCAAATTTAGGCACGTATATTTCTAGTCTAGGACTACCAATCCAAAAACTTGTCTTTTATTGGTATTCATTCTGTTACACTTTGAAATCAAAAATATTGTTTGACTAAAATTTTATCTATACTACTTATAATATTTTGACACTCTCTTATTAATTTTTTAAGACTTCTAATATAGATTTTAAGCAAATACACCTATCAAAGCATTATGTATAAACTTTTGCACAACTAAATACACAAATTGATTAGTCAATCAATGTCATTAATGTAGTTTTTAAAATATTTCTCGCTTAAGTGAAAAATACAAATTGTTAAACCTATTGTACAAACCATTCACTTTCCAATTCATCACTACAACCCCAATTACCACAAAATAAAAACAAAAAAATCCATAGGATCTCAAATCCTCTGTACTCACTCTTTGTCTATATTCAAACATCACTTGGCGATTTCGTTTCGACCCCAATTACCAAACCGAAAATCCACTGTGAATAACAATGATTTTTACATAATTAGCCGTTGGTTTCATACTACTTCTTGTTGGAAAATTTAGTGCACTTATGGGATTAGTTTACACCTTGTAATGGGTTAGGAGGTACGGAGTGTACACCCATAAGGTCCATGAACACCCTGACTCTTGTAGTGGTTTGTATTGCTAGTGCTAGTAGAAAGTACTGCTTGTGGAAAGTACTGCTTGTGGTTTCCACCGATAAGCAAGTGTTTCCAATGAAGCTTGTGGATTCCACGAAGCGTTGTAACCACCGATAGCACTATGAAAGTACTGCTAGTGTTAAAGTACTGCTAATGGTATGAAAGTATTGCTAGTGTTAAAGTACTGCTAGTATTAAAGTACTGCTAAATGGCAGTTACAAACGCTTAATGACCATGTTTAATTGGTCATGTAACCACTAACAACTATAATGGGGATAATTATGAGGCTATTAATGGGCCGATTAATACTCATAATTCCATTTGACTAGCTAAGAGTAACCTCCTATAAATAGGAGATCTGATTATGCATGAAAGACATACAGAAAACGTAAACACTTATTAGCGAAAGGGTTATAGAATTGTGCCTAATTCTCTAACTGCATTTGGTCTTATCCTAAGTAGATATTCGTGATACCCAAGCATTAGGGTCGAATAGTTTACTTTGGAAAGTGATCACACGATTCCAAGTGATATCCGGTAACCACCTAGTGTTATTTGTTTCTGCTGAATTGATTATCTTACCCTGTTCTGGGAGTCACACACCAACAATCAAAGTAAACTATTTTGTGATAATCAATGGCAACTGCTGCAATGAAACACATGGCTTCAAACTTTGCTAAGCTAGATAAGTTTGAAGGGGTGGACTTTAGGAGGTGGCAGAAGAAGATGCACTTCTTACTGTCAAGCATGAGTGTGGTGTATGTGCTAACCACACCAATTCCTGATGATGGGGATGATGCTACGATGGAGCAGATCGGAGGAGGAGCAAATGGGAGAATGATGACTACATATGCAGAGGTCTTATTCTCAATGGTATGTCCGATTCTCTGTTTGATATTTATCCGAACTTTGAATCTTCCAAAGAACTGTGGGATTCCTTGGATGCCAAATATATGGCGGAGGATGCATCAAGTAAGAAGTTCCTTGTTAGTAATTTCACAAATTACAAAATGACCGATTCAAGACCAGTTATGGAACAATACAATGAACTTCTTGGAATACTTGGAAGGTTTACACAACACAATATGAACATGAATGAGGCTATTAAAGTCTCTTGTGTCATTGACAAACTCCCTCCTTCTTGGAAAGATTTCAAGCATACCTTGAAACATAAGAAAGAGGAGTTAACTCTGGTTGAGTTGGGTCGTCATCTGCGCATTGAGGAATCTCTCAAGATGCAGGATAATGACAAGCCAAAGAGTAGCAATGCTACTGGACCATTTGTTGTCAATATGGTGGAGCATAACAACTCCACCATGTACAATGACAACAAAGGCAAACGCAAATATCATGATAACACAAGGGCAGATCCTAACAAGAAGGAAACACCTACTTGTTGGAAATGTGGCAAGACTGGTCACATTAAAAGGGATTGCAAGGGTGTTAAAATTGGTGGTAAAGCCAATGGATCAGACACTAATGGTTCAGGAGTGGTGGATCGACCAACTCATGAAAGGTCGAATATGTTTAATAAGTCTTTTCAGATTTATTATGTTACATATGTATCTGAATCTTTTATGTGCAGGATGATGATGTGGCGTGGTGGGTTGACTCTGGTGCAACAGTTCATGTGTGTAAAGATAGAAGCTGGTTCACGACTTATGAGTCACTGAATGATGGTTCTATTCTTCACATGGGAAATGAGTCAACAACCTTGGTGCATGATCGTGGTTGTGTAGATCTTAGGTTTAGTTCAGGAAAGATTGTAACTTTGTTTAATGTTATTCATGTTCCTGATATTAGGAAGAACTTGGTATCAAGTAGTGTTTTGAATAATCATGGATATAAACAAGTTATTGAGTCTGATAAATTTGTGCTTTCTAAGCATGGTGTTTTTATTGGTTTTGGTTATTTATGTAATCAAATGTTCAGGCTTAATATTTCCACTGATAGTGCATTTATTTCCACTGATAGTGTAAATTCAGCCTGTGACCACCACTGACCAGACTGTCTCTACCCTGTGGCATGCTAGACTTGGCCATGTTCATTATAAAAAGTTGCAAGATATGTCTAAGGATGGGTTGATCCCAGCCTTTAGCATGGACACTGAAAAGTGTAAAACTTGCATGTTGACCAAGATTACCAAGAAACCTTTCAGGGTGTTAGTCGTGAGACTAATCTCTTGGAGCTTATTCACAGTGATCTGTGTGATTTGCATGCCACTCCCTCTTTGGGGAACAAAAAGTACTTTGTGATATTTATTGATGATGCTTCTAGGTTTTGTTATGTTTATTTGTTACATTCCAAGGATGAAGCATTAGATAAATTTAAAGTGTTTAAAACTGAAGTTGAATTACAACTTGGGTATTTGATCAAAAGATTAAGGACTGATAGGGGAGGTGAGTACATGGATACTCTGTATTTTCAGTCTGTTGGAATTATCCATGAAACGACTGCCCCTTATACTTCTCAGCAAAATGGTATTTCTGAAAGGAAAAACGGAGTGCTGAAGGAGATGGTTAATTCCATGTTGTCCTACTCAGGACTGAGTCAAGGGTTCTGGGGTGAAGCTATGTTAACAACTTGCTATTTATTAAATAGGGTTCCCAACGAAAGGAACAAGGTTACCCCTTATGAACTCTGGACTAAAAGGAAACCCCACCTGAACTATCTCAAGGTTTGGGGTTGTAGGGCTGTTGTAAGACTCCCGATCCAAAGTTGAAAACTTTGGGTGAAAGAGGCATTGATTGCATCTTTGTTGGATATGCTGAGCATTCCAAGGATTTTAGGTTTTATGTTATTGAACCTAATGAATATGTTTCAGTTAACTCAATAATTGAATCAAGGGATGCAAACTTTGATGAGAATAGATTCTCATCAGTCCTTAGACCAAGTCTGAGGATTCCTAATGGAACTCATGACACCGGTGTATCGAGGTCCTGATGATGAACCATCAATGGTCCCTGATGAGGTTGTGGTTCAACAACCTGAACCTGTGCTCAGGAAGAGCAAAAGGGTCAGGACTCCAAAGTCATTTGGACCTGAGTTTCAACTATACTTAGTTGAAGGAACAAGGAATGAGGTCTTAGACCAATACTCCTATTGCTTCATTGTTGAGGATGATCCCAAGACATTTGAAGAATCAATGAAGTCCCAGGATATTGTTTTATGGAAAGAAGCAATCAATGATGAGATGGATTCCATCATGGGGAACAACACTTGGGTGTTGGTTGACCTACCACCTGGTTGCATTGCAAATGGATTTTCAAGAAGAAAATGAAGGTAGCTGGAACTATTGAAAAGTTAAAGGCTAGACTAGTTATTCAGGGCTTTAAACAAAAGTCAGGGATAGACTATTTTGATACTTATGCCCCTGTGGCTCGTATCAGTACCATAAGACTGCTGATTGCTATGACATCTATTCACAATCTGATTATTCATCAGATGGACGTGAAAACAGCTTTCTTGAATGGTGAATTGGAATAGGAGGTTTATATGAGCCAACCTCAGGGCTTCATCTTGCCCGCAATGAAAACAAGGTGTGTAAACCGATTAAGTCTCTTTATGGACTTAAGCAGGCACCTAAGCAATGGCATCAAAATTTGATGAAGTGGTTTTGTCTAGTGGTTATGTACTTAACCAGGCTGACAAATGTGTATATAGCAAATTTGATGAATCTGGTAAAGGAGTAATCATTTGTCTATATGTTGATGACATGTTGATCTTTGGCATTGATCAAAATCAGGTTGACTGCAACAAAGGAATTTTTGTCATCAAGGTTCTCCATGAAATACATGGGAGGCTGATGTTATCCTTGGTATAAGGATTAAACATGAAAGTAAAAGAATTTCTATCTCTCAGTCTCATTATATTGAGAAGGTACTGAGGAAATTCAATTACTTTGATTGTACTCCAGTGAGTACACCTATGGATACTTGTGAGAAGCTGATGCCTAATCATGGCAAAGTTGTATCTCAACTTGAGTATTCTAGGGTAATTGGCTGCCTGATGTATGCCATGACTTGTACAAGACCTGATATTGGTTTTGCAGTGGGAAAATTGAGCAGGTATACTAGTAATCCTAGTTCTCATCACTAGCAAGCAGTTCAAAGGGTATTGAAGTATTTGAAGAGAACTATGGATTATAGTCTCTCATATACTGGTTACCCATCAGTGTTGGAAGGATACACAGATGCAAGTTAGATCAGTAACACTGAAGACAATTCGTCTACCAGTGGCTGGGTATTCCTACTTGGTGGAGGTGCAATTTCTTGGGCATCCAAGAAACAAACTTGCATCACCAGTTCAACAATGGAATCTGAATTTGTGGCTTTAGCAGCTGCTGGTAAAGAAGCTGAATATTTGAAAAACTAAATTTGATCTGTCTCAAACGGTCAGTCTTTTATTAGTCAACCACTTGTGAATGGTCAACCATAAAAGTCAAACAGCTCAGAACAAAATGCAATTAAGTCCAGAGGAGTTTAGTGTTATATCCCCGGGTCGTTAAGTCCCAACGAGGTGTGAACACTGTAATACAACGAATCTGTGATCGGGTGAATATTGAACAGGAAAGGGGTTATGATTGATTACACTAAGGAAATTAAATCTATTTAAGACTTTGAAGTCATTTTAATTCTATATTTAAAATCGATTAACGATTAAAACCTAAAGCGTGTATGTTTAAATTAAAAACTACGTAACGTACAAAAGAAAATGTGAAATTGAAACAGTATTAATCATAAAAATATAAAAATGAAATTTTTACAAACCTAATGATAAGAGAAAATTTTGAGAAAATAAAATTATTTTTATGACTATTTATTTAATTATTATTAATTAAAAACTATTTTTAACTATTTAAAAATACATTAAAATACAAGAAAATAGGAAATTAACCTAAAAAATGAAATTATATATTGGAAAAATCTAAAATATTATAAAACTAATGTTAAAACTGAAAATATATTTTTTAGACTTTCTAAATAATTATTATTAATTAAAACTAATTTAAACTAATTAAAATTAAGAAAAATAACAAATGAACAGTAAAAATTATGAGACTTTACAGGAAAATCTAAAATATTATTCTAAGCCTGGGAAAAATATAAAAAGTTAAATAAGCCCACTAATAAGCTGAATTGGGCAAATAAGCAGTTTGCTAATAAGCTAAAAATAAGCTAAAAAGCTCTAAAAATTACCAAAGGCTACTACAGCCTAAATCTAACCTAAAATGAGCTAATTCAACTGATTGGGACCTAAAAAGCACAAGCTACAGAAAAAAAACTCGCGACCAGATTTTAATAACTATATGCCAAACGGCCTCTAAGGCCCTACTTTAAGCACTATATTAAGCTATCTAGAAAAATCACAAAAATAAACTAAAATGATCATGAAATCCACGACCAACCAAAGATCTTGTATCCCAAATTTCAGCTCAAATGGACTTATAATGAATCTGTGAAAATTCCACAAAGTTTGGCAAAAATCACTTTGCAAAAACAATAACCAAACACCCTTTGACAGATTATAGCCCAAATTAGCACTTGAGAAGCAATGGAAAAGCAAAGTTAAAAGCAGAAATAAGCTAACATGTAAGAAATCTAACTAAATAAGGGAAAAACAGTTGGCAATAACTCTAGACTAGGGGGTCCTTAAGACTACAAATTACGCAATCTAACAACATTAAACAACACCTAAATAAGCTGAAACTACTTATTCCTAATCTAGATTATCTAAAGAGGTTCCACTGCACTTAAATGAGACAAAGTAACCACTAATCAAACTAAAAATTAAATCATGAACCTGTTTCTTGCACGCTGCAAGTTGCAGGCTGAAACAGCCCTGGATGGCTCAATTGGAGCTTATTTATAAGCTCTCTAACAAACTATAAAGGACCCATCAATTCAGCATTGCTAACCTTCACGTATCCATTATTCCAGAAACCAAATTTGAGCAACCAATAAGCTGTCATAAGCTTAATAAGGGCTGTTTAAAGAGGCTTAATGGGAACTTGTGTAGACTGCTGTAACAGAAAAATAGGAGCAATGGACAGTTTTTTAGAGCAAAATAAGCTAAGCTACAGTAAACCTAAGAGCGAATAAACTACTGTCATATTAAGTTGGGTGTATGAGGATGTAAGAAAAACACTTTTGAAAAGTTTTGACATCAAATAAGCTTATTAAAGAGGCTCGTGAACAGCAGCAGTAGCTGCTGTTCTGTGTGCAAGACAGTGGACAGAAAACCTTTTTGGGTTACCAAAAACTTGTACAAAACTTACGAGAACAGTTTGAATCTTGTAAAAACTAACTAAAAAGCTTTAAAATGAGTTTGAATTTGAAAGTCAAAACGGGTAAAAGTAACTTTTTGTTCCAGAATAAGCTTAAACCAAACACTACTTTAGGTGACAGAAATGAGATTTTGGGTAAAAGAACTTAGAATTTGTGGTAAAACAAAATTTCTCATCACCATTTAAAGATGCGACAATCACTTTGAAGCAAGCAAATATTCATGAACTTAGATCAATAATCAAAAAAAAAAAAAAAAAAAAAAACTCAATTGAACAATACAGGAACTTAAAATTTCATTAATTAAAACTAAAAATAACAAAACATTAAAAATTGAAAATTGAACTTTAGATTAAGCAAATTAAAACTAACAATGACATAATATTAAAAGTTGGACTAGAATAAGAATTCTAGACTAAAAACTAAAAAACTAAAAACTAACTGCCTTTATATTCAAGGCTACTGATCCGTGCCAAACCGTCAAGTTTTCTCACCCAAACCGGCCACTTGTGAATGGCCGACCGTAAGAAACTTAAAACGGCTCAGGAACGAACTCAATGAAGATCTGAGGAGTATAGTGTTTCCCCGGGTCGTTATGTCCCAGCGAGCTATGCAATGGATTACCAAACGTAAAGTGATCGAGGAATTTGAACAGAAAAAAGGGATCTGATATGATTATAACTACAGAAAAAGCCAACAAATTACAGAGGCTTAAATGCAAATTAAGGGAAATTAAAAAGATAAAAAAAAAATATTAAATAAACGCTATCACTATTTGCAAAATGATGTTTTTGATTTTATGTTTTTATAAAACTTAACTTAAAAACTACGCGACGTACAATAAAAATGTGAAACTTACACAATATTAACCCTAAAAATATGAAAATGATATTTTTACAAACCTAATGATGAAAGAAAATTTATAGAAAAATAAAATTATTTTTACAACTATTTATCTAATTATTATTAATTAAAAACTATTTTTAACTATTAAATAATTACCTAAAATACAAGAAAAAATGAAATAAAGCTAGAAAAATAAAATTATGATTAGGAAAAATCTAAAATAACAAAATAAAATTTTCAAAACTATTTTTGTATTTTTCTGAATATTTTTAGATTTTCTAGGAATTAAAAACTATTAAAAACTAATTAAATTACTTAAAAATACAAATTGAACTAAGAAAAATTTGGAAAAATATTTTTTTGTCTTTTTATATTTATCTTAACTTAAGAAAAATAAAAAATTATTTTTTTGAAACTTTTCTTAATTTTTTGTATTAAATGCTAATTAAAAATGCTAAAAAACTAATTAAAATCAAGAAAAATAGCAAACTGACTTGGAAAAATCTGAAAATTTCAGGAAAACTATAAAATTATATTTGGAATCTAGGAAAAATGGAAAAACAGGTGCTTATGTGTAGGAATTTGAAACTGATGTGTCAAGTGCTTAAGAATAAGCACTTTAAATAAGCAAATGGAGTCCAAAAGCCACCAACTGAATACAAGAGCTATAATATGCTAAAGGAACTCAAAAGCAACAAGTTTTCACAAGCCTATCCCACAGAATTGCTGATTACACAGATTTGGCTTATTTGATTTTATAAGCTAAAAACAGTTTTGGATAGGCTACTTACACCCTATCAATAAGCACTCAAATAAGCTTGAAACTAGAAAACAATTGTAAGAACCTAAAGTAGACCTGGGTGAGACCTAGTAAACCAAAATACAGACCAAGGTGAACTAAGGTGAGCTTGTTACAACCTTGCACAAAACCTGTGCAGAGTCAGTTGACACTGACTCAGTTGCACAGGGCAACTAAGACCCAATCCACAAGCTCATTTGGAGCTTTTAAAAAATTTGCAAAATTATACAAAAATGATGACAAAGAAGTAGACCAGTTGAAGTTTTTAGAACAACAATTTTCACTGAATTAGGCTCAGAATTGAATCCAAGAAAAATCACTCTCAGTTGGCTCAAAACTGGTTTTTCATTGTTTTGACTTTTGACATGAACATGGAAAGTTGACTTCCATGAGTTTTGATCCAATTTTGTGAGCTGAAAATGATGTTAATGGATGAAATGAAGATACTGCAAGCTATGTTATTGACTTTTAAACACAAAACAAGTGATTTGATTTTCAAAAATCCAACAATGAACCTGTTAAAGGCAAATGATATGGATTTTGACTTTGGTGGATTACAGGCACACAAGTAAGACAGATATGAAGATAAAAGAGATAAACAAGCATGAATCTACAGGTTCTACCCACTGCACAAACCTGTAACACAGTTAAAGGACCAAATCCAAACACACCTTTAATTATTAAATTGCAATAAAAAATGAGTTAAGAACTGAACAAACCTAATTTATTGATCAAACTGAATCCATATATCCTAAATACAACTTAATGAGCAAACTTAAACCAGTTATAACTACAAATTAAGATAATGCAAAGACCTTGAAAATCACTTACAAATTGTCCTTAGCCACTATGGCTTGAAACAACTGTAAAACCAGAACTCTAACCTATATTATCCAACCCAATAACTTTAAATCAACCCAATTCCATGGTTGCTTCAACCCATGTCCATTTCCATTACCAAATTGACCCTGTTTGACTTTTGTTGACCAAAGTCTAATATTGCATGAAACTGGAATGAGAGCTTATAGAAAGCTTTGATAAGCTTGCATAACCCTGCTTAAGCTTAAAAATAAGCTAAATAGAACTTGTATGTAAGACTTTGAATTGGAAAATTTCAACAGTGGACATAAAGTGTGAATTGTGAACACAAACTGAGATTGATGCTTGAAATGAGTTTCAATACACTTAAACACTTTAGTTTGATACAACTTAACAAAAGATTACAGGTTTTATACTAAATTAAGGACTTTAAGATAAAAACGACATTAAAGGTAAAATAAAAACTACAAGACTCCTTCTACTCTTCCTTCTTCTCCCTTTTATAATCCAAGAGCTTTCTCTCTCAACTCTGATTGTTTCCACTTGAGTTGATAGCCATTGGATGGCTTAGTTTCATCTTGGCCATTGAATCTGTTTTGGCGCCAAAACTAGTTTTTGACAGTGAGGTTGAGTGAGGGTATGAGAGGAGCATTAAATGATCCTTGGAAGTTAGTTGAGGTGGAGGGGACATGGATGAGTGGGGGTGAGGAGGGGGGATGGGAGTTGGATTGTTGCAGGTTAGCAGTTGGGAGGGGAAGACTTTTTGGCGCGTTGGGTTGTTTTTAATATTGCAAGGGGGGTCAAAATGATATTGACAGGGGGTCCAAAGGCTAAAAGGCAGGGGGTCCAAATTGGATTGTGACAAGGGTCCAATGGTTTAGGCTTATTAATGACAAGGACTCTTTTGTAATTTCTGAAAAATGCAAGGACCAATGCTGCCATTTTGAAAAGTTGCTCCAAGGACTAAAAGTGACAATCTCAAAAAGTACAAGGACCAAACTTGTCATTTTCAAATTTCCAGGGGCCATTTCTGCCAAATTTCAAACTTGAAGGACTAATTTTGTAATTTCTCAAAACTTTTGATATTTTTCACCAAAGGACTAATTTTGACAACTTTTGATTTTAAAAGGACCTTTGGTGATTTTTCTTTTGAAATTATGTGCTCAGGGACTGTTTTTGACAACTTTTGAAACTTGGGGGACTGAAACTGCCAATTATGCAAACTTTGCTCATTTTTCATCTGATTTTGAACATTTTGCATCTGAAACATATAAAATGCAATTTTGGAATATTTTTAGTATTTTGATGCATTTCTGAGCATTTTTAAACGTTTTGCAGTTCAGATTTAACCAAAAATGATGAGTATTTACACACTCATCAGCTACACAAGCTATTTATACTACCATCTATAAGGTCTTCTCTATCTCTTTTCTGGTCTTCTCTGTCTCGTTGTCTCTTTGTCTGTCGCAGGGGGTGGGGAGGTGATGGGTAAATGGGTAGCAGGTGGTATGGAGGTTGAGTGGGGAAGAGGGAAAGCAGGAAAAGAGAGGTTGAGTGTGTCAGTGAGATGGGAGGGAAAGATTATTGGCGCCATTTTTATTCTTGGGTTTTCTGGGTTAAGGAGAAGGGAAAGGGTAAAGGGTTTTATGTTTTGTTTTGGGTATTTTATTTTGGCAAGTTTGGTAGGTATTAATCACAAGGACCAAATGTGCAATTTTCCAATTCTTCAAGGTGTGATCTTGCCAACTTCCAAAATTATCATAAGGACCATAGATGACAAACTTTATTAACCAAGGACCATAAATAATATTTTCCATTTTTAAAAATCCCGGGGACTTGTTTTGCCATTTTTTTGAAAGTTAGGGGACTGAAACTGCCAATTAAGCAAACTTTGTTCGTTTTTTAGCTGTTTTTACTCATTTTGCATTTAAAACATATAAAACACAATTTTGGGATATTTTCAGTATTTTGATGCATTTCTGAGTGTTTTTAAATGTTTTGCAGTTCAGATTTGACCAAAAATGATAAGTATTTACACACTCATCAATCCCCCACACTAAACTATTGCTAGTCCCTAGCAATCGTTTGAGAAAACTTAATGGATTTGAATCTCTTTACCAAAAGCCATTACTTCTGGAGTAGCCAATTGTTTCAGTTCAAGTAAGAACCTTGGCACAATGATAACCAAATGATTTTGAGCAAATCACCAGCTTCCAACGGATTTGATTTGTCTTTACCAGAAGCCGTTTGCTTCTGGACTAGCCAACTCTTAGATAAAATATCTTTGGTGAGTCGATTACCAATTATGGTTTTCCAACTGCCTTTACCACAAGCCATAAACTTGCGGGCTAGCCAACTCTTCACTAATTAAAGATATGGTGAGTTGAACACCATACAATTTTGGGAAAATTGCAAGCCATAAACGGATTTGAGATATCTTTACCAAGAGCCGTTTGCTCCTGGATTAGCCAATCCTTTTGTGTGTTAGACATGGCGGACTGATTACCATTTGCTGAGTAAGTGAAAAACACTTACTCCAAAAAAAATTTTGGCCAAAAATGGGGGAATTGGGTGGTATAATTACATGATAAAATTCGTGAGAATTCCCCCCACACTAGAAATGATTATTGCCCTCAATATTCAAAGTACCGGCGGTTATGCCGAAACATAGAACATAAAAGGGAAATACTACGACCATTTTTTTTTTTTTTTTTTTTTTTTTTTTTTTTTGAAAACTTATATACAACAGCGGGGGGCAACCCCCCCACACTAGGGTGGTACACACGGGTGAAAACCCATGTTTAACTACTGTTTTTGATTACCGAGTCGCTAGCTTGACTCGACCCCGAATTAATTTGTTCATGGGGAAGTAAGTGGAAGAGACAATCTCCATCGGACTTTCATTCAAAATGTTTGTATAAACATTTGAAGCACGCGAAAGTTCCACACCGACGAGATATACATAGACAGACCCGACTCACAAATAATAAATGAAAATGCCGGGGTCAAAGATAGTGTCTTCATTCCCGAAGGAGTGAAGATGAAGAGAAATCACAAGATATTTGAGGAAAGGAAGAAAGATTTTGATAACAATCAAGATCCATTCTTCATCCTCAAATGTAGACATATCGGGAGGAAGGGTGAGGGTAGTATCATCAATAAGCAAACTCTTATGATAGAGTACACCTTCCTCCGAGCCAATATCATCCTCAAGATCAAAATAGAAATGATCATATTCCGGAGGAGATATGTCATGAGAGAGTTCACCGGAGAACTCTTCATGAAGAGAATTATTCACATGAAGTGAATTTGTGAACTCTTGTTCCATTGTAGACTCATCACTATCCTCAATCTGAGTATCAAAGAGTGGATTCTCATAATTTAAAGTGAATTCAGAGTCGAATTCAAATAGAGGATTAGTGAGAGTTGTTTTGAATGCTTCAGGAACAAAGTGATCAACATTCTCTATTGGACTGTTGGGATAAGAAGTGGGTGAACGATCATTATAAGGGAGACTTTCAATCTCTCCCAGATCGGCTTCGAAATCAAAGAGACCATCGTCACTTTCTGATGAAAGTGGACTGATGTGAGTGAGTTCATCGGTGAACTCCTCAAGAAGATGATCAGCATCAGACTGTGGAAGTGATGCCTCAACATACTCAATGTTTCCATAAGAAGCACAGTCTTCGCTACCATCGGAGAAAGTCTCAAATTGATCGTTTGAACACTCAAGAGGGGAATAAGAATCACACATATGATCAGAAATTCCCTGTGACTCTCTCGGGATTGGGACAAGGTTCTCATCATTAGACTTTATGAATTCGTCCGATTCCTTTTCAGGAACAGTGTCAAGAAGCTCGTCCCCCATGTTCAGAGAGTGAGTAGGAGCTTCGGGTGTGATAGCAGTTGTTTGAGATGGAATCTCAACTGCTGGGATATCAACTGACTGAGGGAGTTGAGAAATAATATTCTTAAAAGGATAAAAACTCTCCTCGTCATCATCATATAGAGCTGCCTTAAGAAATTGGGAACGCCTTAGAGCTGCATGCTCTAGGACTAATAATTCTTCCCTAGATTTGCGAGCCTCTCGTTCTTCGGCTAGCAATTCTCCTATGGTTTTCTCACCACTCACTTGATTCTTAAAGTTTTGAATCATATCATCAAGTGTTTTCATTGCGGTTTCAAAATCTTGGGAAATTTCTTTAGGCAACGGCTCAGGTGGAGTTTGAACCGTATGGTGCTGTGGAGGTTGGAAATTGTCAAACCCGTAAGAGTCATGATTGTTACAAGGAAATGGATTCCCTATTTGACAATCAGAGCTGAAGTGGGGACCTCCACAGTACTCACAACAATATGATTGTTGTGACTGGATTGGTGAATAATATGGAGTCTGGTCATTTTGAAAATTTTGAATGTTACCAGAAAACTGTTCATAGACAAACGTGTTTCCGGTTTGACACTCAAATCCTTGGTGAGGACCTCCACAAAATTCACAGCAGTTATGTTGATTATATGAAGATAAGTCGGGCTGTGGTGGGTAGTTGAAAAAATTTGAGGGGTCGTTAAATGAGTTCGGATTAGGATCATAATCAAATGAATTCCTCGACCCACAAAACAAACATCTCCCGTTGCGAATATCATTACCACACTGTACGCACGTACACCAGCGACAGGGTGAACCAAAAAGAGGCTCACCACAACCGACACAAGGAATAAACGATTCCATTTGAGAGTTATGAGAAGGAATCGGTTCATTCAAAGAATCAACAAAACCAACATGGTGATCCGATTGACTATCAAGTCTCGAAGAACATTTTGAAAAATCCGGAGGTGGGACAAGTGGTGTGCTCTGAGAGCTAGCAATTTCCACCACTTCCGTTATGGTCTCTGGTTCAGGTTCTTGAGAAACGTGAAGATTAGGCAAGTCATTCTTGCTAGTCACCGGTCTAAATTCTGCATGATTGCTTTTAACCGTAAATTGTGAAAGTTTAGGATCAATTTTGGACGGCTTAGGAGCAATTGAGGGGTTAGATCTTTGGATAACCGTAGGTTGGACGTATATAGCACTTCCATTATCGAGGGAAGTACTGGTCCTTTGTCACCCGGTTTCTCGTTCTATTTCCCTACGCAGAATTAATGGATCATCACGAACAACACGAATTCTTGACATTTGAAATAAAGTATGAAGTTTTTCAAATTCGTTCCAGAATTCGTCATAGTCGAGAGATTCCATGAGAATAGAAGAAGTTAGAATCAAATGGATAGAGGGTAAAGGGATAAAGAATCAAAAAGGGTAAGAGGGTAAAGATGAATATTTTTGGTATTTTTGAAAAACATGTTGTAAATATAAGAAAGAAAATCTTTTTGGGTTTTTGTGTTTGTTGAAAACTGATTTTAAAATGTTTTTGGATTTTTGGATTTTTATAAGAAAATATAAACATATATAGATGGTATGAACAAGGAGTGAATATTCAAATCACTAATCTGCTAAACGTAAGATAATTAGCACAGCTCCCCGACAGCGGCGCCAAAATTTGATCGGGCCCCGAACGGTCAGTCTTTTATTAGTCAACCACTTGTGAATGGTCAACCATAAAAGTCAAACAGCTCAGAACAAAATGCAATTAAGTCCAGAGGAGTTTAGTGTTATATCCCCGGGTCGTTAAGTCCCAACGAGGTGTGAACACTGTAATACAACGAATCTGTGATCGGGTGAATATTGAACAGGAAAGGGGTTATGATTGATTACACTAAGGAAATTAAATCTATTTAAGACTTTGAAGTCATTTTAATTCTATATTTAAAATCGATTAACGATTAAAACCTAAAGCGTGTATGTTTAAATTAAAAACTACGTAACGTACAAAAGAAAATGTGAAATTGAAACAGTATTAATCCTAAAAATATAAAAATGAAATTTTTACAAACCTAATGATAAGAGAAAATTTTGAGAAAAAGAAAATTATTTTTATGACTATTTATTTAATTATTATTAATTAAAAACTATTTTTAACTATTTAAAAATACATTAAAATACAAGAAAAAAGGAAATTAACCTAAAAAATGAAATTATATATTGGAAAAATCTAAAATATTATAAAACTAATGTTAAAACTGAAAATATATTTTTTAGACTTTTTAAATAATTATTATTAATTAAAAACTAATTTAAACTAATTAAAATTAAGAAAAATAACAAATGAACAGTAAAAATTATGAGACTTTACAGGAAAATCTAAAATATTATTCTAAGCCTGGGAAAAATATAAAAAGTTAAATAAGCCCACTAATAAGCTGAATTGGGCAAATAAGCAGTTTGCTAATAAGCTAAAAATAAGCTAAAAAGCTCTAAAAATTACCAAAGGCTACTACAGCCTAAATCTAACCTAAAATGAGCTAATGCAACTGATTGGGACCTAAAAAGCACAAGCTACAGAAAAAAAACTCGCGACCAGATTTTAATAACTATATGCCAAACGGCCTTTAAGGCCCTACTTTAAGCACTATATTAAGCTATCTAGAAAAATCACAAAAATAAACTAAAATGATCATGAAATCCACGACCAACCAAAGATCTTGTATCCCAAATTTTCAGCTCAAATGGACTTATAATGAATCTGTGAAAATTCCACAAAGTTTGGCAAAAATCACTTTGCAAAAACAATAACCAAACACCCTTTGACAGATTATAGCCCAAATAAGCACTTGAGAAGCAATGGAATAGCAAAGTTAAAAGCAGAAATAAGCTAACATGTAAGAAATCTAACTAAATAAGGGAAAAACAGTTGGCAATAACTCTAGACTAGGGGGTCCTTAAGACTACAAATTACGCAATCTAACAACATTAAACAACACCTAAATAAGCTGAAACTACTTATTCCTAATCTAGATTATCTAAAGAGGTTCCACTGCACTTAAATGAGACAAAGTAACCACTAATCAAACTAAAAATTAAATCATGAACCTGTTTATTGCACGCTGCAAGTTGCAGGCTGAAACAGCCATGGATGGCTCAATTGGAGCTTATTTATAAGCTGTCTAACAAACTATAAAGGACCCATCAATTCAGCATTGCTAACCTTCACGTATCCATTATTCCAGAAACCAAATTTGAGCAACCAATAAGCTGTCATAAGCTTAATAAGGGCTGTTTAAAGAGGCTTAATGGGAACTTGTGTAGACTGCTATAACAGAAAAATAGGAGCAATGGACAGTTTTTTAGAGCAAAATAAGCTAAGCTACAGTAAACCTAAGAGCGAATAAACTACTGTCATATTAAGTTGGGTGTATGAGGATGTAAGAAAAACACTTTTGAAAAGTTTTGACATCAAATAAGCTTATTAAAGAGGCTCGTGAACAGCAGCAGTAGCTGCTGTTCTGTGTGCAAGACAGTGGACAGAAAACCTTTTTGGGTTACCAAAAACTTGTACAAAACTTACGAGAACAGTTTGAATCTTGTAAAAACTAACTAAAAAGCTTTAAAATGAGTTTAAATTTGAAAGTCAAAACGGGTAAAAGTAACTTTTTGTTCCAGAATAAGCTTAAACCAAACACTACTTTAGGTGACAGAAATGAGATTTTGGGTAAAAGAACTTAGAATTTGTGGTAAAACAAAATTTCTCATCACCATTTAAAGATGCGACAATCACTTTGAAGCAAGCAAATATTCATGAACTTGGATCAATAATCAAAAAAAAAACTCAATTGAACAATACAGGAACTTAAAATTTCATTAATTAAAACTAAAAATAACAAAACATTAAAAACTGAAAATTGAACTTTAGATTAAGCAAATTAAAACTAACAATGACAGAATATTAAAAGTTGGACTAGAATAAGAATTCTAGACTAAAAACTAAAAAACTAAAAACTAACTGCCTTTATATTCAAGGCTACTGATCCGTGCCAAACCGTCAAGTTTTCTCACCCAAACCGGCCACTTGTGAATGGCCGACCGTAAGAAACTTAAAACGGCTCAGGAACGAACTCAATGAAGATCTGGGGAGTATAGTGTTTCCCCAGGTCGTTATGTCCCAAATCGAGCTATGCAATGGATTACCAAACGTAAAGTGATCGAGGAATTTGAACAGAAAAAAGGGATCTGATATGATTATAACTACAGAAAAAGCCAACAAATTACAGAGGCTTAAATGCAAATTAAGGGAAATTAAAAAGATAAAAAAAAAATATTAAATAAACGCTATCACTATTTGCAAAATGATGTTTTTGATTTTATGTTTTTATAAAACTTAACTTAAAAACTACGCGACGTACAATAAAAATGTGAAACTTACACAATATTAACCCTAAAAATATGAAAATGATATTTTTACAAACCTAATGATGAAAGAAAATTTATAGAAAAAGAAAATTATTTTTACAACTATTTATCTAATTATTATTAATTAAAAACTATTTTTAACTATTAAATAATTACCTAAAATACAAGAAAATATGAAATAAAGCTAGAAAAATAAAATTATGATTAGTAAAAATCTAAAATAACAAAATAAATTTTTCAAAACTATTTTTGTATTTTTCTGAATATTTTTGGATTTTCTAGGAATTAAAAACTATTAAAAACTAATTAAATTACTTAAAAATACAAATTGAACTAAGAAAAATTTGGAAAAATATTTTTTTGTCTTTTTATATTTATCTTAACTTAATAAAAATGAAAAATTATTTTTTTGAAACTTTTCTTAATTTTTTGTATTAAATGCTAATTAAAAATGCTAAAAAACTAATTAAAATCAAGAAAAATAGCAAACTGACTTGGAAAAATCTGAAAATTTCAGGAAAACTCTAAAATTATATTTGGAATCTAGGAAAAATGGAAAAACAGGTGCTTATGTGTAGGAATTTGAAACTGATGTGTCAAGTGCTTAAGAATAAGCACTTTAAATAAGCAAATGGAGTCCAAAAGCCACCAACTGAATACAAGAGCTATAATATGCTAAAGGAACTCAAAATCAACAAGTTTTCACAAGCCTATCCCACAGAATTGCTGATTACACAGATTTGGCTTATTTGATTTTATAAGCTAAAAACAGTTTTGGATAGGCTACTTACACCCTATCAATAAGCACTCAAATAAGCTTGAAACTAGAAAACAATTGTAAGAACCTAAAGTAGACCTGGGTGAGACCTAGTAAACCAAAATACAGACCAAGGTGAACTAAGGTGAGCTTGTTACAACCTTGCACAAAACCTGTGCAGAGTCAGTTGACACTGACTCAGTTGCACAGGGCAACTAAGACCCAATCCACAAGCTCATTTGGAGCTTTTAAAAAAATTGCAAAATTATACAAAAATGATGACAAAGAAGTAGACCAGTTGAAGTTTTTAGAACAACAATTTTCACTGAATTAGGCTTAGAATTGAATCCAAGAAAAATCACTCTCAGTTGGCTAAAAACTGGTTTTTCATTGTTTTGACTTTTGACATGAACATGGAAAGTTGACTTCCATGAGTTTTGATCCAATTTTGTGAGCTGAAAATGATGTTAATGGATGAAATAAAGATACTGCAAGCTATGTTTATGACTTTTAAACACAAAACAAGTGATTTGATTTTCAAAAATCCAACAGTGAACCTGTTAAAGGCAAATGATATGGATTTTGACTTTGGTGGATTACAGGAACACAAGTAAGACAGATATGAAGATAAAAGAGATAAACAAGCATGAATCTACAGGTTCTACCCACTGCACAAACCTGTAACACAGTTAAAGGACCAAATCCAAACACACCTTTAATTATTAAATTGCAATAAAAAATGAGTTAAGAACTGAACAAGCCTAATTTATTGATCAAACTGAATCCATATATCCTAAATACAACTTAATGAGCAAACTTAAACCAGTTATAACTACAAATTAAGATAATGCAAAGACCTTGAAAATCACTTACAAATTGTCCTTAGCCACTATGGCTTGAAACAACTGTAAAACCAGAACTCTAACCTATATTATCCAACCCAATAACTTTCAATCAACCCAATTCCATGGCTGCTTCAACCCATGTCCATTTCCATTACCAAATTGACCCTGTTTGACTTTTGTTGACCAAAGTCTAATATTGCATGAAACTGGAATGAGAGCTTATAGAAAGCTTTGATAAGCTTGCATAACCCTGCTTAAGCTTAAAAATAAGCTAAATAGAACTTGTATGTAAGACTTTGAATTGGAAAATTTCAACAGTGGACATAAAGTGTGAATTGTGAACACAAACTGAGATTGATGCTTGAAATGAGTTTCAATACACTTAAACACTTTAGTTTGATACAACTTAACAAAAGATTACATGTTTTATACTAAATTAAGGACTTTAAGATAAAAACGAAATTAAAGGTAAAATAAAAACTACAAGACTCCCTTCTACTCTTCCTTCTTCTCTCTTTTATAATCCAAGAGCTTTCTCTCTCATCTCTGATTGTTTCCCACTTGAGTTGATAGCCATTGGATGGCTTAGTTTCATCTTGGCCATTGAATCTGTTTTGGCGCCAAAACTAGTTTTTGACAGTGAGGTTGAGTGAGGGTATGAGAGGAGCATTAAATGATCCTTGGAAGTTAGTTGAGGTGGAGGGGACATGGATGAGTGGGGGTGAGGAGGGGGGATGGGAGTTGGATTGTTGCAGGTTAGCAGTTGGGAGGGGAAGACTTTTTGGCGCGTTGGGTGGTTTTTAATATTGCAAGGGGGGGTCAAAATGATATTGACAGGGGGTCCAAAGGCTAAAAGGCAGGGGGTCCAAATTGGATTGTGACAAGGGTCCAATGGTTTAGGCTTATTAATGACAAGGACTCTTTTGTAATTTCTGAAAAATGCAAGGACCAATGCTGGCATTTTGAAAAGTTGCTCCAAGGACTAAAAGTGACAATCTCAAAAAGTACAAGGACCAAACTTGTCATTTTCAAATTTCCAGGGGCCATTTCTGCCAAATTTCAAACTTGAAGGACTAATTTTGTAATTTCTCAAAACTTTTGATATTTTTCACCAAAGGACTAATTTTGACAACTTTTGATTTTAAAAGGACCTTTGGTGATTTTTCTTTTGAAATTATGTGCTCAGGGACTGTTTTTTGACAACTTTTGAAACTTGGGGGACTGAAACTGCCAATTACGCAAACTTTGCTCATTTTTCATCTGATTTTGAACATTTTGCATCTGAAACATATAAAATGCAATTTTGGAATATTTTCAGTATTTTGATGCATTTCTGAGCATTTTTAAACGTTTTGCAGTTCAGATTTAACCAAAAATGATGAGTATTTACACACTCATCAATCCCCACACTAAACTATTGCTAGTCCCTAGCAATCTTTTGAGAAAAACTTAATGGATTTGAATCTCTTTACCAAAAGCCATTACTTCTGGAGTAGCCAAATGTTTCAGTTCAAGTAAGAACCATGGTACACTGATAACCATGTGATTTTGAGCAAACCACCAGCTTCCAACGGATTTGATTTGTCTTTACCAGAAGCCGTTTGCTCTGGACTAGCCAACTCTTAGATAAATTATCAATATTATCTTTGGTGAGCTGATTACCAATTATGGTTTTCCACTGCCTTTACCACAAGCCATAAACTTGCGGGCTAGCCAACTCTTCACTTTTTAGGATATGGTGAGCTGAATACCATACAATTTTGGGCAAATTGCAAGCCGTCAACGGATTTGAGATATCTTTACCAAGAGCCGTTTGCTCCTGGATTAGCCAATCCTTTTGTTTATTAGACAAGGCGGACTGATAACCAATTGAGTAAGTGTAGAACACTTACTCCAAAAAAAAATTTGGCCAAAAATGGGGGAATTGGGCGGATAATTACATGATAAAATTCGTGAGAATTCCCCCCCACACTTAGAAATGAATATTGCCCTCAATATTCAAAGTACCGGCGGTTATGCCGAAACAAAGAACGAAAAAGGGAAATATTATGGCCATTATTTTAAAAGGTTTTTTTTTTTTTTTTTTTTTAGAACTTTATACACACATGGGGCAACCCCCCCCACACTAGGGTGGTAGAAAGTAGAAAGAAGTCAGAAATATGGGTGAAAACCCATATGGCATGCTACTGTTTTTGATTCCCGAGTCGCTAGCTTGACTCGACCCCGTATTCATTTGTTCATGGGGAAAGTAACGTGGAAAACCAATCTCGATCGGACTTTCGTTTACAATGTTAATAAACATATGAACATCAGAAAGTTCCACACCGACGAGATATAACCGCGGTATTGTTAATAGAAGAATCTATAAAGGATGATACCGGGGTCAAAGATGGTGTCCTCATTCCCGAAAGAGAAAAGGGAAAGAGCAACCACATCATCTGTGAAGAATGGAATAAAGACGTGCATGAGAATGCAAGTCCATTCCTCATCAGAAAGAAGCAAATCACCATTTTTAAGCTTAAACTTGAAGCTTAGATGGTGATTGTCAAGAAGATGTCCGGTAGGGAGGGTTGGAAACGGTTCTTCAATCAACAGATTTTCCAGAAAAAGGATGTCTCCGTCCGGATCAAAGTAAGTATTATCAATTCCTTTGGAATTGACTCATCACTAAGAAATGCATCGACTTCATTCCAAAAGTTGTCATCTTCCTCATCCGGAGTGAGAGAAGGGATGGAAGAGTCGGGAATAATAAGACTAGAAGATGATGGATTCTTTTTGAGCAATTCATCAATGGGAAGAATGTCTCCCATTGGATCACAAACATCATCATCCAATTCAGATGAAACTGAAGAGAGTTTGGTTTCATCAACAGAGTTAACAAACTCGATGCGACAAACTGATTCCGGAGGTGGGACAAGTGGTGTGCTCTTAGAGCTAGCAGTTTCCACCACTTCCGATGAAGTCTCCGATTCTAGATCATCATCATCAAGAACACTCTTGACTTCCCTGGTACAGCTTTCAAACCATTTGTTTGAACCAGGGGTGATTTTCAAAGCTTTTAACTCCGCACGTTTTTGGTAACTCCTCTTAACCGTGAAATTTGAGAGTGTTGCATTGAATCTTTCAGATTTGTGATCAATTGTGGCAACACTCTGTTTGGACAGAGGTTTGGAGTTTTGGTTGATATTCAATGTGAGCTCTTCGTTGTCAACCCGTATGGTCAACTCTTCAGCAAACACATCAATCAGAGCACGACTCGTTCTCAAGAAAGCTCTCCCTAAGATGAGGGGAACTCTAGGATCTGCATCGAAGTCTACTACAACAAAGTCAGTAGGAAAGTGAAACTTTCCCACTTTCATCACGACATCCTCGGCTATCCCAAGTGGACGAGTTATGGTACGGTCTGCTAGCTCGAGTGTCATACAAGTGGATGAAAGTTTAGGAAGAGACAGTTTCTTCCATACTGAGAGTGGCATGAGGTTAATACTTGTGACAATCCGTACTTTCAGGTCATTTCTCGACACGATGCATGTCTCATTATTTCAACATTTTTAGTAAACTTGGTTTACTTGTTTCAAATTCGCGTAACCTTGGAGGTTTAGCGGCGAATTCATGATCATGACATCACGTACATTTCATATGGACTATGATTAGTCTACATTTCATTGACATCATTTGCATCATATCAATTCATTCACGACATTTCATTTCATATTTTACGCGTAATTTTTATGTTTAATAATCGTTATCGCGTGAGTTATTATTTTAACATTTAATCCGTTACTTTCAAAAATGATCCCGATGTATTTTTAAACTTACATTTAGCCTGTAAAAACTATATTTTTAGTTTTCCTAGTGTTTCAAATTTATTTGGTATATTAATCGTTAAAATTTAATTATTACGTCGTTTTTCTTAAAAACTACTCGATAATTTTTATATCACTCAAATTTCACAAGGAAAGTATTTTTACAATTTTTATCATCTCAATACACTCTATTTTGACTTAATAAAAACTTACTTGTACCAAAATTATACCTTTTACCTTATAAGTCACAATTTACTTACCTTTTCTTTACAAATTCTACAAATTAAACACAAGTCTATACAAGTAATAGTTTTAAAAAAAAAAAAAAATAATACAAATATCTACATTCCCTCCCCCTTGGCCGACAAGGGGAGGGTGTAGTTATTGATTGAGCATGGTTGCCTTGATTGAAATAAATGTTACTTGAATATAAGTCTTTCATCTATTAATAATTTCTCATACATTTCATTCTCTTCAAAGTGTTAATAAAACTTTCTCTCTTCTTTCTTTGGGTCTTCAAAACCGGCCACACTCATCAAGAAACAAGGGATCAAGATTTTTGCAAAATCAAGTCATTTACAATCTAGTTTATATCCTTTATATGGTTTTGAAATAAAAACCAAGGATATTTAAGTTAATCCTTGTTACTTTCACCTCATCACTATTACTAGTAAGCATGTTCTTATCATTTTCAAGTTTCCTTTTCATTTTCATATGTTTCTTTTCATTTTTGGAGATATTATGCATGATATGTGATTTATACCATTTATTACATGATTTTAGAGTATATATATATATATATATGGTCATCCTATAATTATCCCCTTGGTATTGGTTGGTCTTGATGGTGATTAGGAACCCATGACACCCTAAGAAGGTGTATGGTAGGATTAGATTAGTTTTGAAGTTGATTTGAAGGGATTAGAATAGGTTTTGTCCGAGAAAAACTATTTTCGATAACTATATATTCATGTTCTGTCCTTAATTCGAATTTCTGGAAAAACCTACTGTTGGTACGAAACTTTGGCCTTGATTTTTAGAAAATATACTTTAAAACGAATCCGTGGCCGCTTGAACGGATAAAAACGGACTTATAACGAAGAAGTTATGGATTTTACAAGTTTGACGACGAAAATTATTATTTTCAGAAATTTCAGCATACTATATTTATTTTGTCCGAGTCAAAAACGAGCCTTAAGCTTCTCAAATTATTTCGACTTGTCAAAAATATATTAGTATACTTTGATACGAAGCTAAGGACATATTAAACGTAGAAAACGGATTTGAAACGACAAAGATATGCACTTTTTCATAAACTTGCCGTAACTAATTTTCTGCACACAATTAGCCACAAACCACCATCTTTAACCCTTATTATCTTTATGTTCCAGACCTTTTGGACGAAAACTCCTGAACTGAAACTTTTAGATATCGATACAAACTTTCCAAAACAGTCGAGTTCGTTCTCTAACGATCGACGTACACTGCTTTACGACTAGTTTTCCAAAGCCATTTTTGGTAATTTCATGATTTTTCCGACGACATTGTTTTGCGACGAAAAGTGGTAATTTCTCTAAAAATCATTATAAAACCATTGTAGGATGACATTTTGACGTAAAAACATGTAAAGTGATTTTTGTTTGGTCAAGACGTCAAAAGAGTATTTTTCGACGATGTGTAATATTTTCAAAACTCGTAAATGGTATAAATAACATATCAAGTGCATGCATAACATTACATTGCAACTCATGACATATCATATCATTGATAATAGGTCCCGGTTAACGCATCACATTAAACCTCGGTGTACTCACTCTTGCCATTATTCCAGTTTATCAAGTGAGTTTTCATAGCCCCGTTTTACATGCTTTCGATTATTTTCAAACCCACGGGGAGAATACATTGCACTACATTTTTCTTTGTACGATACCAAGTATGTTAAATTCATTACATTGCTTAAGTTACCCCATTTGCCAATTTGAAAGTCCCCATTACTTGAACATGAACCGTTAATCTTTGGAGCGAGGATGAGTGGATAGATCTATCGAGGGTGACGCCTCCATCCGGGTTGGTGAATCCCAACCAGGTAAACGGATGCATTTCATTTGATAACATTACGGAGTTGTCTGGCAAACACTCTGCAGGGGCATACATGATTGAACAGTCTAGTTTCGGGGTCATGGGCTTAGAGCAATTGTAACATTATTTTTTTACGTGACTGGATTGTCATGCATGATAGATACTTGTGTAGTCGTATAAAACATTTACATAAACCTATGATTTCTCACCAACATTATTGTTGACCGTTTTTAGCAATGTATTTTCAGGTAACTGAGGCATTATCATCATGACATGGTTTAGGGACCTACATTTTGAGTCGCGGCGTCGACTTACATTATGTACATTATGGCACTTTATTTCAAAAACATCGTTTGGATTTGTAACATATTTGTATTTCCGCAAACTTTGTAAACCTTTGGGACCGATGTTGTACTCTGAATGTTTTTATGATATATCCAACGATGTGTTTTTAAAACGGCACTTTAAGTCGTTCAATATAACTATGATGTGGTGCTATGACAGTCAATCCCCCAGGAATTCCATTCCGCTGCAAAACAGGTAAATTGGGGGTGTGACAATACTAGCGCCAAGATCGGCCAAGGCGGAGCATTGAACCATCCCCAAGAAATCACACGGGATTAGAAATCTGCCAGGGTCTTCAAGCTTTTTGGGAAGCTTCTTGAGAAGGACCGCTGAGCATTGCTCATTGAGAGGGGTTTTAGCCATCTCAGATAACTTATCATTGTTGGTCAGTAAGCCTTTAAGCGTGGATGCAAATTTAGGCATTAGAACGAGAGCATCAACGAAGCTTATATCAAAGTGTAGCTCATTGAAGATTTGGAAAAATTTTTCCATTTGCTCTTTGTTTTTGTCTTTGAGCTTCTCATCATTCATTCTTGATGGGTAAGGAAGCTGACTAGACTTTTGAGCCGGGATGGAAGTCTTTTCTGGCTCAGAATTTTTCTTCGGAACTTCGGGTTCCGGACTTAAAGCTTGGACTACCGAAGGTGGGACGTGTGCGGTACTTCGTGGGCTTGAGAATTGCACCTTGTCATCCTTGGTAACTTGACTCAATGCTACAGGAGGAGGGGGCATTGGAGTCGAAGGTCCATTGTGCGTCTTACCACTACGAGTGGTGACGGCTTTCAACTCGGCATTGGGATTAGGAATTGTATTGCTTGGGAGTCCTCCAGAAGATGACGAAGCTTTGTTCATATTCATGTTCATGAAACTGCTCATCATATTCTTTAACTCATTTGTCTGCCGAGACAATGTGGTATCAATTTCCTTTCTTAGCTCAACTCTCATGTTATTGATCTGAGTTTGCATTGAACGCATGTTTGACTCAGTAATTTTCATGAAGTCATTGGGCATGGGAGCTTGAGGAGGTTGTTGATAACTTTGATGATTAGGAGCTTGATATGGTTGGTTGAAATTGTTCCGGTTTTGATTGAAATTTTGAGAGTTATTGAAGTTGTGTCCTTGATTCGGAACAAAGCGATTTTGATTGCCATGGTTTTGCACAGGAGGAAAACCAGGTGGTGTCATACCGCTAGGTGCACGGTAGTGAGGATCAGCCTGTGGTCGGTATTGATTGGGGTTTACCGAAGCTACGGGAGCTTGGTAAAAGGAAGCATCGGTTGCTTGACAATCATAATACGCGTGTGGACCACTACAAGTTTCATACACCTTGTTTACGGCTTTGACTGGTTCTGGCTTATGAATTTCGCTTTTGATCTCCTTAACATCCTTAATCATACAACGGATGGCATCCGTTAGAGCGGCTATCGGAGCCGCTAACTCAGAAGAGTTATTGGATGAAGAAGCAGGAGTGTTCGGAATATTGACTTTGTTGCGAGAAATAGGAACTTTTGATTTTTGCTCGCAAATCTCAATCACATCTTTAGGTCTACGATTCAAGATATTGCCGCCTGCGGCTGCATTCAAGGAATCTTGATCGTTACCATTCAACCCATTGTAAAAGATATTGACTTGTTGAAGCTCCGTGAATTCATGATGGGGGCATTTCCTGAGGAGATCTTTGAATCTCTCCCATGCCTCTCCAAAGTTTTCATCGAAATTTTGACGAAATCCAGAAATTTCATTTTTAAGATTAGTCGTCTTTGATGGAGGAAAGAAGTAATTGACAAACTTTTGAATAAGATCCTCCCAAGTTTCGATGGATCGAGGGGTTCTTTTCCACCAAATCCGGGCGCCCCTCAAGAGAGAATGGAAAAAGCATCAACTTGATTACTTTTTGTGGCACATCTTTGAAATTGATCGTTGCGGTCAACTTGTTAAACCAACGGATGTGTGCATACGGGTCTTCTCGATCAAACCCGCGGAATTGATTCGTAGACACAAGTTGGATTAAATGTGTCTTCAATTCAAAGTGATCAGAATTGATTACTGGTAAAACGATGGCATCTCCATAACCCTTGGTGGGTGCCTGGAGCATTTCCGCCATAGTTCGTTCGTCTGCCATATTGTTGTTTTGAATAGTACGAATCTCGGGTTCGACTATTTGGGCAGCACGTCTACGAGAACGTCTTCTAGGAATTTCTGCTAGATCACGCAAAGGACTCAATGATCTAGAAGAACGAGTGCGCATGCACTAGAGTTAACTCTAAAAGATCTCAGAGTTAAGGAAAGAAATGGGAATTATGAAGATGAATTATAAAAATGGGGTGAGAAGAATCTTTATGGGTTTTCTGGTTCTGACAAGTATATATAACAACAAAATCAATTAAAACAAACTCGAGGCAAAACAACAGTGAACTTAACCAATAATCACAATATGAATGGCTTCTTTGAAAAAGGTACACCAATCACAAGGACACAAAGGCAAGTTTTGAATCTTTGGTTCGGGAACTTATTATGGTCGTACCCCCAGTTAGGTAGTACACTGCCTTGGTTTGCGGTGGTAATCTTTTATGTAGTTATTATTAAAGAAAACGACAAATCTTTTTGTATTTTTATTTTTGATACATATATAGAAACAAAAGGAAAATATTTTTGTGTTTTATACGTTTTTGGATGTTTTTGGGTTTTTGGATTTTTTATAATAGAATATGGATATATATATATAGATATAGATGGATGGTATGAACAAAGAGTGAATATTCAAACTACTAATCTGCTAGACGGAAGATAATCAGCACAACTCCCCCGGCAGCGGCGCCAAAAATTTGATCCGTGCCAAACCGTCAAGTTTTCTCACCCAAACCGACCACTTGTGAATGGCCGACCGTAGAATCGTAAGGCGAAACTTAAAACGGCTCAAGAACTAACTCAATGAAGATGAGGAGAGTATAGTGTTTCCCGGGTCGTTATGTCCCAAATGAGCTATGCAATGGATTACCAAACGTAAAGTGATCGAGGAATTTGAACAGAAAAAAGGGATCTGATATGATTATAACTACAGAAAAAGCCAACAAATTACAGAGGCTTAAATGCAAATTAAGGGAAATTAAAAAGATAAAAAAAAAATATTAAATAAACGCTATCACTATTTGCAAAATGATGTTTTTGATTTTATGTTTTTATAAAACTTAACTTAAAAACTACGCGTCTACGCATAATAAAAATGTGAAACTTACACAATATTAACCCTAAAAATATGAAAATGATATTTTTACAAACCTAATGATGAAAGAAAATTTATAGAAAAAGAAAATTATTTTTACAACTATTTATCTAATTATTATTAATTAAAAACTATTTTTAACTATTAAATAATTACCTAAAATACAAGAAAATATGAAATAAAGCTAGAAAAATAAAATTATGATTAGGAAAAATCTAAAATAACAAAATAGAATTTTCAAAACTATTTTTGTATTTTTCTGAATATTTTTGGATTTTCTAGGAATTAAAAACTATTAAAAACTAATTAAATTACTTAAAAATACAAATTGAACTAAGAAAAATTTGGAAAAATATTTTTTTGTCTTTTTATATTTATCTTAACTTAAGAAAAATGAAAAATTATTTTTTTGAAACTTTTCTTAATTTTTTGTATTAAATGCTAATTAAAAAGGCTAAAAAACTAATTAAAATCAAGAAAAATAGCAAACTGACTTGGAAAAATCTGAAAATTTCAGGAAAACTCTAAAATTATATTTGGAATCTAGGAAAAATGGAAAAACAGGTGCTTATGTGTAGGAATTTGAAACTGATGTGTCAAGTGCTTAAGAATAAGCACTTTAAATAAGCAAATGGAGTCCAAAAGCCACCAACTGAATACAAGAGCTATAATATGCTAAAGGAACTAAAAAGCAACAAGTTTTCACAAGCCTATCCCACAGAATTGCTGATTACACAGATTTGGCTTATTTGATTTTATAAGCTAAAAACAGTTTTGGATAGGCTACTTGCAGCCTATCAAGAAGCACTCAAATAAGCTTGAAACTAGAAAACAATTGTAAGAACCTAAAGTAGACCTGGGTAAGACCTAGTAAACCAAAATACAGACCAAGGTGAACTAAGGTGAGCTTGTTACAACCTTGCACAAAACCTGTGCAGAGTCAGGGCTGACATCGACTCAGTTGCAAGGGCAACTAAGACCCAATCCACAAGCTCATTTGGAGCTTTTAAAAAATTTGCAAAATTATACAAAAATGATGACAAAGAAGTAGACCAGTTGAAGTTTTTAGAACAACAAGTTTCACTGAATTAGGCTCAGAAATGAGTCCAAGAAAAATCCTTCTCAGTTGGCTCAAAACTAGTTTTTCATTGTTTTGACTTTTGACATGAACATGGAAAGTTGACTTCCATGAGTTTTGATCCAATTTTGTGAGCTGAAAATGATGTTAATGGATGAAATGAAGATACTGCAAGCTATGTTATTGACTTTTAAACACAAAACAAGTGATTTGATTTTCAAAAATCCAACAATGAACCTGTTAAAGGCAAATGATATGGATTTTGACTTTGGTGGATTACAGGCACACAAGTAAGACAGATATGAAGATAAAAGAGATAAACAAGCATGAATCTACAGGTTCTACCCACTGCACAAACCTGTAACACAGTTAAAGGACCAAATCCAAACACACCTTTAATTATTAAATTGCAATAAAAAATGAGTTAAGAACTGAACAAACCTAATTTATTGATCAAACTGAATCCATATATCCTAAATACAACTTAATGAGCAAACTTAAACCAGTTATAACTACAAATTAAGATAATGCAAAGACCTTGAAAATCACTTACAAATTGTCCTTAGCCACTATGGCTTGAAACAACTGTAAAAACCGAACTCTAACCTATATTATCCAACCCAATAACTTTCAATCAACCCAATTCCATGGTCGCTTCAACCCATGTCCATTTCCATTACCAAATTGACCCTGTTTGACTTTTGTTGACCAAAGTCTAATATTGCATGAAACTGGAATGAGAGCTTATAGAAAGCTTTGATAAGCTTGCATAACCCTGCTTAAGCTTAAAAATAAGCTAAATAGAACTTGTATGTAAGACTTTGAATTGGAAAATTTCAACAGTGGACATAAAGTGTGAATTGTGAACACAAACTGAGATTGATGCTTGAAATGAGTTTCAATACACTTAAACACTTTAGTTTGATACAACTTAACAAAGATTACGGTTTTATACTAAATTAAGGACTTTAAGATAAAACGACATTAAAGGTAAAATAAAACTACAAGACTCCCTTCTACTCTTCTTCTTCTCTCTCTTTTATAATCCAAGAGCTTTCTCTCTCTCTCTGATTGTTCCCACTTGAGTTGATAGCCATTGGATGGCTTAGTTTCATCTTGGCCATTGAATCTGTTTTGGCGCCAAAACTAGTTTTTGACAGTGAGGTTGAGTGAGGGTATGAGAGGAGCATTAAATGATCCTTGGAAGTTAGTTGAGGTGGAGGGGACATGGATGAGTGGGGGTGAGGAGGGGGGATGGGAGTTGGATTGTTGCAGGTTAGCAGTTGGGAGGGGAAGACTTTTTGGCGCGTTGGGTGGTTTTTAATATTGCAAGGGGGGTCAAAATGATATTGACAGGGGGTCCAAAGGCTAAAAGGCAGGGGGTCCAAATTGGATTGTGACAAGGGTCCAATGGTTTAGGCTTATTAATGACAAGGACTCTTTTGTAATTTCTGAAAAATGCAAGGACCAATGCTGCCATTTTGAAAAGTTGATCCAAGGACTAAAAGTGACAATCTCAAAAAGTACAAGGACCAAACTTGTCATTTTCAAATTTCCAGGGGCCATTTCTGCCAAATTTCAAACTTGAAGGACTAATTTTGTAATTTCTCAAAACTTTTGATATTTTTCACCAAAGGACTAATTTTGACAACTTTTGATTTTAAAAGGACCTTTGGTGATTTTTCTTTTGAAATTATGTGCTCAGGGACTGTTTTTGACAACTTTTGAAACTTGGGGGACTGAAACTGCCAATTATGCAAACTTTGCTCATTTTTCATCTATTTTGACATTTTGCATCTGAAACATATAAATGCAATTTAATATTTTTAGTATTTTATGCTTTCTCTGAGCATTTTAAAAAAACGGTTTGAGTTCAGATTTAACCAAAAATGATGAGTATTTACACACTCATCAGCTACACAAGCTATTTATACTACCATCTATAAGGTCTTCTATCTCTTTCGGGTCTTCTCTGTCTCGTTGTCTCTTTGTCTGTCGCAGGGGGGGGAGGATGGGTAAATGGGTAGGTGGTATGGAGGTTGAGTGGGGAAGAGGGAAAGGTGAAAAGAGAGGCTGAGTGTCGCTGAGATGGGAGGGAAAGATTATTGGCCATTTTTATTCTGGGTTTTCTGGTTGGAGAAGGAAAGGGTAAAGGGTTTTATGTTTTGTTTTGGGTATTTTATTTTGGCAAGTTTGGTAGGTATTAATCACAAGGACCAAATGTGCAATTTTCCAATTCTTCAAGGTGTGATCTTGCCAACTTTCAAAATTATCATAAGGACCATAGATGACAAACTTTATTAACCAAGGACCATAAATAATATTTTCCATTTTAAAAATCCCGACTTGTTTTGTCATTTTTTTGAAAGTTAAGGGACTGAAACCGCCAATTAAGCAAACTTTGTTCGCTTTTTAGCTGTTTTTACCCATTTTGCATTTAAAACATATAAAACACAATTTTGGGATATTTTCAGGATTTTGATGCATTTCTGAGTGTTTTTAAATGTTTTGCAGTTCAGATTTGACCAAAATGATGAGTATTTACACACTCATCAATCCCCCACACTAAACTATTGCTAGTCCCTAGCAATCTGTTGAGAAAACTTAATGGATTTGAATCTCTTTACCAAAAGCCATTACTTCTTGAGTAGCCAATTGTTTCAGTTCAAGTAAGAACCTTGGCACAATGATAACCAAATGATTTTGAGCAAATCACCAGCTTTAAACGGATTTGATTTGTTCTTTACCGAAGCCGTTTGCTTCGGACTAGCCCAACTCTTAGATAAAATATCTTTGGTGAGTCGATTACCAATTATGGTTTTCCAACCGCCTTTACCACAAGCCATAAACTTGCGGGCTAGCCAACTCTTCACTAATTAAAGATATGGTGAGCTGAACACCATACAATTTTGGGCAAATTGCAAGCCATAAACGGATTTGAGATATCTTTACCAAGAGCCGTTTGTTCCTGGATTAGCCAATCCTTATGTGTGTTAGACATGGCGGACTGATTACCATTTGTTGAGTAAGTGAAAAACACTTACCCAAAAAAAAATTTGGCCAAAAATGGGGAATTTGTGGTACAACATACATAAAATTTGGAAATGTTTATCGCCGCCCATTATCGCTAGGGATACACGGCCTTTTTTGAAAACTTATATACAAATGGGCAACTCCCCCACACTAGGGTGGTACACACGGTGAAAACCCATGTTTAACTACTTTTTTTGATTACCGAGTCGCTAGCTTGACTCTGACCGAATTAATTTGTTCATGGGGAAGTAAGTGGAAGAGACAATCTCCATCGGACTTTCATTCAAAATGTTTGTATAAACATTTGAAGCACGCGAAAGTTCCACACCGACGAGATATACATAGATCCGGCTCATAAATAATAAATGAAAATGCCGGGGTCAAAGATAGTGTCTTCATTCCCGAAGGAGTGAAGATGAAGAGAAATCACAAGATATTTGAGGAAAGGAATGAAGATTTTGATAACAATCAAGATCCATTCTTCATCCTCAAATGTAGACATATCGGGAGGAAGGGTGAAAGTAGTATCATCAATAAGCAAACTCTTATGATAGAGTACACCTTCCTCCAGCCATATCATCTCAAGATCAAAATAGAAATGATCATATTCCGAGGAGATATGCATGAGAGAGTTCACCGGAGAACTCTTCATGAAGAGAATCATTCACATGAAGTGAATTTGTGAACTCTTGTTCCATTGTAGACTCATCACTATCCTCAATCTGAGTATCAAAGAGTGGATTCTCAGAAATTAAAGTGAATTCAGAGTCGAATTCAAATAGAGGATTAGTGAGAGTTGTTTTGAATGCTTCAAGAACAAAGTGATCAACATTCTCTATTGGACTGTTGGGATAAGAAGTGAGTGAACGATCATTATAAAGGAGACTTTCAATCTCTCCCAGATCGGCTTCGAAATCAAAGAGACCATCGTCACTTTCTGATGAAAGTGGACTGATGTGAGTGATTTCATCGGTGAACTCCTCAAGATGATCAAGACGCATCATTGGAAGTGATGCCTCAACATACTCAATGTTTCCATAAGAAGCACAGTTTCGCTACCATGAGAAAGTCTCAAATTGATCGCTTGAACACTCAAGAGGGGAAGAATCACACATATGATCGAATTCCCTGCGGACTCTCGATTGGGACAAGGTTCTCATCACTAGACTTTATGAATTCGCCCACCTTTTCAGAACAGTGTCAAGAAGCTCCCCCATGTTCGAGAGTGAGTAGGAGCTTCGGGTGTGATAGCAGCTTGTTTGAGATGGAATCTCAATCTGGGATATCAACTGACCGAGGGAGTTGAGAAATAATATTCTTAAAAGGATAAACTCTCCTCGCCATCATCATATAGAGCTGCTTAAGAAATTGGGAACGCCTTAGAGCTGCATGCTCTAGGACTAATAATTCTTCCCTAGATTTGTGAGCCTCTCGCTCTTCCGGCTAGCAATTTATGGTTTTCTCACCACTCACTTGATTCTTAAAAGTTTTGAATCATATCATCAAGTGTTTTCATCATGTTTCAAAATCTTGGGAAATTTCTTTTAGGCAACTACCGTGGAGTTTGAACCGTATGGTGCTGTGGAGGTTGGAAATTGTCAAACCCGTAAGAGTCATGATTGTTACAAGGAAAAGGATTCCCTATTTGACAATCGAGCTGGGGGACCTCCACAGTACTCACAACAATATGATTGTTGTGACTGGATTGGTGAATAATATGGAGTCTGGTCATTTTGAAAATTTTGAATGTTACCGAAAACTGCTCATAGACAAACGTGTTTCCGGCTTGACACTCAAATCCTGGTGAGGACCTCCACAAAATTCACAGCAGTTATGTTGATTATATGAAGATAAGTCGGGCTGTGGTGGGTAGTTGAAAAAATTTGAGGGGTCGTTAAATGAGTTCGGATTAGGATCATAATCAAATGAATTCCTCGACCCACAAAACAAACATCTCCCGCTATAATATCATTAACAATAATCGCACGCATTACCTTCAAGGGTGAACCAAAAGAGGCTCACCACAACCGACACAAGGAATAAACGATTCCATTTGAGAGTTATGAGAAGGAATAGGTTCATTCAAAGAATCACCAAACGCATGGTGATCCGAGATATCAAGTCTCAACATTTTGAAAAATCCTGGTGGGACAAGTGGTGTGCTCTGAGAGCTAGCATTTTCCACCACTTGCTATGGTCTCGTTCAGGTTCTTGAGAAACGTGAAGATTAGGCAAGTCATTCTTGCTAGTCACCGGTCTAAATTCTGCATGATTGCTTTTAACCGTAAATTGTGAAAGTTTAGGATCAATTTTTGACGGCTTAGGAGCAATTGAGGGGTTAGATCTTTGGATAACCGTAGGTTGGACGTATATAGCACTTCCATTATCGAGGGAAGTACCGGTCCTTTGTCACCCCGGTTTCTTGTTCTATTTCCCTACGCAGAATTAATGGATCATCACGAACAACACGAATTCTTGACATTTGTGATAAAGTATGAAGTTTTTCAAATTCGTTCCAGAATTCGTCATAGTCGAGAGATTCCATGAGAATAGAAGAAGTTAGAATCAAATGGATAGAGGGTAAAGGGATAAAGAATCAAAAAGGGTAAGAGGGTAAAGATGAATATTTTTGGTATTTTTGAAAAACATGTTGTAAATATAAGAAGAAAAAAAATCTTTTTGAGTTTTTGTGTTTGTTGAAAACTGATTTTAAAATGTTTTTGGATTTTTGGATTTTTATAAGAAAATATAAACATATATAGATGGTATGAACAAGGAGTGAATATTCAAATCACTAATCTGCTAAACGTAAGATAATTAGCACAGCTCCCCGGCAGCGGCGCCAAAATTTAATCGGGCCCCGAACGGTCAGTCTTTTATTAGTCAACCACTTGTGAATGGTCAACCATAAAAGTCAAACAGCTCAGAACAAAATGCAATTAAGTCCAGAGGAGTTTAGTGTTATATCCCCGGGTCGTTAAGTCCCAATGAGGTGTGAACACTGTAATACAACGAATCTGTGATCGGGTGAATATTACGGAAAGGGTTATGATTGATTACACAGGAAATTAAATCTATTTAAGACTTTGAAGTCTTAATTCTATAAAATCATTAACGATTAAAACCAAAAGCGGTATGTTTAAATTAAAACTACTAACGCATACAAAAGAAAATGTGAAATTGAAACAGATAATCCTAAAAATATAAAATGAAATTTTACAAACCTAATGATAAGAGAAAATTTTGAGAAAAAGAAAATTATTTTATGACTATTTATTTAATTATTATTAATTAAAAACTATTTTTAACTATTTTAAAATACATTAAAATACAAGAAAATAGGAAATTAACCTAAAAAATGAAATTATAAATTGGAAAATCTAAAATATTATAAAACTAATGTTAAAACTGAAAATATATTTTTTAGACTTTTTAAATAATTATTATTAATTTAAAACTAATTTAAACTAATTAAAATTAAGAAAAATAACAAATGAACAGTAAAATTATGAGACTTTACAGGAAAATCTAAAATATTATTCTAAGCCTGGGAAATATATAAAAAGTTAAATAAGCCCACTAATAAGCTGAATTGGGCAAATAAGCAGTTTGCTAATAAGCTAAAAATAAGCTAAAAGCTCTAAAAATTACCAAAGGCTACTACAGCCTAAATCTAACCTAAATTGAGCTAATGCAACTGATTGGGAGCTAAAAAGCACAAGCTACAGTAAAAAACTCGACCGATTTTAATAACTATATGCCAAACTACTCTAAGGCCCTACTTTAAGCACTATATTGCTATCTAAAAATCACAAAAATAAACTAAAATGATCATGAAATCCACGACCAACCAAAGATCTTGTATCCCAAATTTTCAGCTCAAATGGACTTATAATGAATCTGTGAAAATTCCACAAAGTTTGGCAAAAATCACTTTGCAAAAACAATAACCAAACACCCTTTGACAGATTATAGCCCAAATAAGCACTTGAGAAGCAATGGAAAAGCAAAGTTAAAAGCAGAAATAAGCTAACATGTAAGAAATCTAACTAAATAAGGGAAAAACAAATTGGCAATAACTCTAGACTAGGGGGTCCTTAAGACTACAAATTACGCAATCTAACAACATTAAACAACACCTAAATAAGCTGAAACTACTTATTCCTAATCTAGATTATCTAAAGAGGTTCCACTGCACTTAAATGAGACAAAGTAACCACTAATCAAACTAAAAATTAAATCATGAACCTGTTTATTGCACGCTGCAAGTTGCAGGCTGAAATGCCATGGATGGCTCAATTGGAGCTTATTTATAAGTCGTTCTAACAAACTATAAAGGACCCATCAATTCAGCATTGCTAACCTTCACGTATCCATTATTCCAGAAACCAAATTTGAGCAACCAATAAGTCTGTCATGTTAATAAGGGCTGTTTAAAGAGGCTTAATGGGAACTTGTGTAGACCGCTATAAAAAAATAGGAGCAATGGACAGTTTTTTAGAGCAAAAAAGCTAAGCTACAAGAAACCTAAGAGCGAATAAACTACTGTCATATTAAGTTGGGTGTATGAGGATGTAATAAAAACACTTTTGAAAAGTTTTGACATCAAATAAGCTTATTAAAGAGGCTCGTGAACAAAGCAGCAGAGTCGCTGCTCTTTTGGCAAGACAAGGACGAAAACCTTGGGTTACCAAAACTTGTACAAAACTTACGAGAACAGTTTGAATCTTGTAAAAACTAACTAAAAAGCTTTAAAATGAGTTTGAATTTGAAAGTCAAAACGGGTAAAAGTAACTTTTTGTTCCAGAATAAGCTTAAACCAAACACTACTTTAGGTGACAGTAAATGAGATTTTAAAAGAACTTAGAATTTGTGGTAAACAAAATTCTCATCACCATTTAAAGATGCGACAATCACTTTGAAGCAAGCAAATATTCATGAACTTGGATCAATAATCAAAAAAAAAAAAACTCAATTGAACAATACAGGAACTTAAAATTTCATTAATTAAAACTAAAAATAACAAAACATTAAAAAACCTAAAATTGAACTTTAGATTTACAAATTAAAACTAACAATGACAGAATATTAAAAGTTGGACTAGAATAAGAATTCTAGACTAAAAACTAAAAAAACTAAAAACTAACTGCCTTTATATTCAAGGCTACACAAGCTATTTATACTACCATCTATAAGGTCTTCTCTCTCTCTTTTCTGGTCTTCTCTGTCTCGTTGTCTCTTTGTCTGTCGCAGGGGGTGGGGAGATGATGGGTAAATGGGTAGCAGGTGGTATGGAGGTTGAGTGGGGAAGAGGGAAAGCAGGAAAAGAGAGGTTGAGTGTGTTAGTGAGATGGGAGGGAAAGATTATTGGCGCCATTTTTATTCTTGGGTTTTCTCAAGTTAAGGAGAAGGGAAAGGGTAAAGGGTTTTATGTTTTGTTTTGGGTATTTTATTTTGGCAAGTTTGGTAGGTATTAATCACAAGGACCAAATGTGCAATTTTCCAATTCTTCAAGGTGTGATCTTGCCAACTTTCAAAATTATCATAAGGAACATAGATGACAAACTTTATTAACCAAGGACCATAAATAATATTTTCCATTTTTAAAATCCCGGGGACTTGTTTTGCCATTTTTTTTGAAAGTTGGGACCAAACTGCCAATTAAGCAAACTTTGTTCAATTTTTAGTGTTTTACTCATTTTGCATTTAAAACATATAAAACACAATTTTGGGATATTTTCAGTATTTTGATGCATTTCTGAGTGTTTTTAAATGTTTTGCAGTTCAGATTTAACCAAAAATGATGAGTATTTACACACTCATCACTCCTTGAGATTCCATTGTAGCCTAAACCTATAGCACCTATTTCTATCCGTTGTGATAGTGCAGCTACATTGGCTAAGGCTTATAGCCAAATGTACAATGGTAAGTCTAGACACTTAGGTGACAGACATAGCATGATTCATGAGCTTATCATGAATGGGGTGGTATCTATAGAGTTTGTTAGATATCAACAGAACTTAGCTGATCACTTGACGAAGGGTTTGGCTAGAGACTTGGTTATAAAGTCTGCTAAAGGGATGGGTTTAAGTCCAACTTAGTCACTAAATGCTAGGACACCCAACTCCCTCCTGAGGAAACTTAGGAGCTGAGTTCAATGTGTAAAGCTGAACATTCAGTGGACTGGAGCACATATTTTATTTACATCCCAAGGTTGTGCTCGTAACCCGCCTGAAAGGAGGATGAAGTCTTTACTTCTTAATGGTTAATTTTCTTTGAAAAGTGCTTGGCAGGAGCATGAATAAGGAGGAACCACCTATGTAAATGTTGAAGTTTTGCCACTTCAGAAGCTTTGACTTTTAGCTTTACAACATTTATGAATTTGGATATGGACACATGGCTTGTATAGTGTCAGGAGTTGATAAGTGTTTGAAAACTTGGGTGTATTTTATCTTCAGGTATTTAAATGGTTTGATGGGGTTCAATTCTTAGAACACCCTGATTCTCGAATATTTGTAACGTGTAATTTACTAAGATGAAAATTCAATCCTCAGGACACTTTCATTTATGCACATGTTTTGCTTGATGTTTATTTTTCATGCAAAGGAAGTGAACTAAATTTGGGGAGGATTGTTGAAAATTTAAGCACTTGTGGGATTAGTTCACACCTGTAATGGTTTGACAGGTACAACCCATAAGTCCACACCTGACTCTGTAGTGGTTTGGTTAGTTGCTAGTAGAAAGTACTGCTTGTGGAAAGTATCGCTTGTGGTTTCCACTGATAAGGTGTTTCCACTGAAGCTTGTGGATTCCACTCAAGTGTAACCACCGATAGCACTATGAAAGTACTACTAGTGTTAAAGTACTGCTAATGGTATGAAAGTACTGCTAGTGTTAAAGTACTGCTAGTATTAAAGTATCAAGTAATGGTACATTAAACGCTAATGACCACGCTTAATTGGTCATGTAACCGCTAACAGCTATAATGGGGATAATTATGAGGCTATTAATGGGCCGATTGATACTCATAATTCCATTTGACTAGCTAAGAGTAACCTCCTATAAATAGGAGATCCATATGCAAAGACATACAAAACGTAAACACTTATTAGCGAAAGGGTAGAATTGTGCCTAATTCTTAACTGCATTTGGTCTTATCCCAAGTAGATATTCGTGATACCCAGGCATTAGGGTCGAATAGTTTACTTTGGAAAGTGATCACACGATTCCAAGTGATATCCGGTAAACCACCTAGTGGTAGTTTGCCTAATTGATTATTACCACTGCTCTGGGAGTCACACACCAACATCTTTCTTCTATACATGGAGTGCTAACTTTGGCATTCAAATTCATTTTCAATTTTCCTAATTAAATCAAATTCTTAAATTCAAAATCAAAACTTCCACATCAGAAAAATAACATCATATCAAGAAACAAAATAAATAAAAATAACCAACTGTAAAAATTTCAAAAGTTCGAATTTGTACACACCCTTTAACCAAATCAAACTCTTTAAACTCTTTTAAATCTTTTACTCACACTTTAACCAAAGAAAAAGAAGAAACCAAGATCTCGGCTTTGTTCATTTTAGTACAAATCTTCAAAGATTTTCTTATATGAACATAACCCATCATTGATCTATGTGAAGCATAGCTTTTATTTAAATATTTGAAACTTAAAATAAATATTAAAAAGAAGTGTTTCAATCTTACTTTCTTTCGGTTTGAACAAGAAACAAAAAAAAATGAGAAACACCAAAAGCTACCCGATGATTCGAATATATATGTGAAGTACCCTGGTTCGTGTATATAAGGATTAAAGCTGAAAGAACAAGGTTGGTTAATGGTGATGTTGCTTCACTTGATTTGAGAAAAGAATAAATGATCAAGTTTTTGTGGTTGCGATATGTACTAGAGAGAAAAGAATGTGGGATAGTTGTGTGTTTAGGATGAGAGTGATTTAGGGCTGTTTATTGTGAGACAAATGAGGGATTGGTCCTTATATCTCTAGGTTAGATACATATGGGCCGGTTAATGGTAATTAATGAAATTTTGGTTTAATGAACTTTGGGTCATGTACTAACATATTAGTTTAATACTCATGTATAAATTGTTTAAGGGCCTAACTTTCTTATAAATTGGTTAATTTGGACTAAACTTTTGATACTAAAGTGGTATAAGGTTAAAAAAGTTAAAACAAATATCGGTCGTCTTACTGTGGCTAGAAAAATATATCTATAATGTTTGTTTTTTAGATTTATTTGAAAACGTAATAGTTGATACACATTTGTTGTACAAGTATTTTTTAATATGTGGTTAGTTTATTTGGATCATTGTTTTCTTGTGTTGGTATTGTTTATATGATCTTTTTGGATATTTCTTTGAAACGTGAACACTTCGGCCAAATAAAACTTAATCCAAACTTTTTTACGTCAAACTTATTGGAAAAATGTTATATGTTTCTAATATTAAGAAACAAATTTATTGTATAGTATATCTAGAGCTTATCTTACTATAAAATGCTAAGAAATTATATTTCATTGTTATTGCTTAGAGTTATGGTTATTATTAAAAAAAACACGTGTAACCGAATAATATTTTCTCGGCATAAAATATAGTCACAGGGTACCGGCCGCCGCATCTCGCGAGTACCCTGCTAGTTATCTTATAAACCATTTAGTCTTTTTAATTTATTTAATGTCTTAAAATTCATCAATACAACTATATAAGCTAAATGTACAACTAATTTAAACACATTTTTTTAACATTAAATAATTTAAAAAATTAATTTTCAACAATACGAGTATTCATGCAATGTTTACAATTCATTGATTCATAATTAATATACATTATTAAAACACTCATTTAATGATAAATACGAGTATTAAAATACATAGTACAAGTCATGCAAGCTGCTAATTAATGATACTTTAAAACATTTTTCAATGAAGAATACAATTAAAAGAACACATTTTACAAACAAGCAATCTACTAAACACAAAAAATAAATAAAATAATACAAACTAAGCAAAGTTTCATCAAACTTTCTCATTGCTTATAGTACATAAACGAACAAACTAATCAGTATTGTTATCGCCTAAACAACGTACAAATGAAATAGTAAATTATCAGTCGAAATATTTAAATTACAGGGTACCAGCAGCCGCATTGCGCGGAAATTCTGCTAGTATTTTATAATGTATGTTTGAAATTATATATGTATGATGAAATGTGATTGGGTAGTCAATGAATCTAGCGTTGAAAGTCAAAACCATGGTCAAATATACAACTTGGTCCTATTTATTTATGTAGTAAGTCAATTTAGGTTAGGTCTTATAGTGAGAAAGTCACATTGCAATTCCACATGTGGTTTCAAATGATTTCTTGCATTCTTTATGTATCTATTTACAAGAAATGTTTCATTTACATGTAAGATAACAATGTTGATAATGCAAAGATCATTATTATAACTAATTGTTCATCTATGATTGCGGATCTCTTAGTTAACGGGGATTAGTTATGGCCTCCTAATTGGTATGTGAAATATCCTATACTTGCTACTATTCTTACCCCTATCCTGGTTTCTAACTATAGGGATAGATTGGTTTGGAAGTCTCGTAATGATGTTGATATAGATTTCTCTATGGCTTCGGTTTGGAAGTATATCTGGCCTAGAGGTTCTGTGGTTGACTAGTATGATGTGGTGTGGTTCTCTTGGTGTATTCCTCGCCATGCTTTCAATCTTTGGTTGATTATTAAATGGAACCTAAGGACTCAAGGCACGTTGAGACAACGGGATGACAACAACAATACTAACCCTAATATGCTTGTGTGTCCCTTCTGTGGCTCTCAACCGGACTCCCACGAACATCTTTTCATTGATTGTGCTTTTTCTTTTCAGGTTTGGGATCAAGTGAAGATGTATGATGGCTTACCTAATGTTGCGGCTTCTTTGGACTCTATTGTTTCTTCCCTCATTCCTATATTGAAGAAGAGTTCTGCTAGAAGTGTTGTTGCTAAACTTGTATTTGCTGCTTCATGCTATTTTATTTGGCAAGAGATGAACTTCATGTTATTCAAGAATCAGAAGAGGTGTCATGCTCAAATTGTAGATGTGATCAAGTGTATTGTTCGGCTCAAGCTTCTTACGTGCAAGTTCAAGAGGGCGAGCAATGTTCAGCAGCTTTTGCATCTTTGGAAGTTACCAGACTCGCTCATCGAGACATCTGTTTAATGGATTGCATTCTTGTGGAGATTTGGGTTCGAGAGTCTTCATCCATGTTGTTGGTTGTGTATGGCTTGAGTTTGGAGTGTCATTTGAGAGCTGTACTCTTTTTTTCTTTTACAAGGTTTTTCCCGCTGGGTTTTACCTGGGAAGGTTTTTTAAGGAGGCAGTTTCTTTTGGCTTGCTATACTCCTCGTCCGTTGCTGTCGGATTGTCTGTGGGATATGTGTGTGGCTAGGTGGTTTTCCCTATTGACTTTATTGTTAATGTATTTTGTGTGATGTAGTTCGTTTGCGGCATGTCACAATCGGCTTAGTGGTTGTTCAAGCGTGTTGCTTGAGGTTTATGTGGTAACTCTGCCACATACCATTGTACTTAACCTTTTTTATGTGATTATATATTTTACCAGGGTAATCCCCTTTGCCAAAAAAAGGGGTTAGGGTGGGGGGTGGTTGGTAAGGATAGTGAGGTAGAATAAAGTGGGGTGTATGTGTAGTGATATGATGTAGTTGCTAATATATGTTGAAAGGGTGTTTGGACGTGGTGTAATATGTTTTAAGGTGATTAAGTGTGTCATGTCATCAATTTTACTTAATCAGGTCATTTGGTACACACAATAAAATAAATAACAACTTCTACACATTTAATAGCAAAAAAATGTTACTCAACGTATTAAAAAGTAGCAACTTGGATACATTTACAATCAACATCCTTTTTTAGTAAAGAGAAATATATCAGCACCATATAAACTAAGACATAACCAAACCATGGCAATCATGAACAATCCTTGTGGAGCATAGCCGGTTAAATTCAAACATACATGATACAAAAATAAAGAACCAATACAAACTAACAATTACAATCAAAAAACAAAGAAATCCATATAAAACAAGGCACAAACTGATACATAGAACTCCATTCAATCACCATTACAGATCTCCATATTATGGCCTCTAACAAATCCTAATAAGTCATCCATGGATGGAACACAAATGCATATCACCCAAAGATATTACCTCCTTTAAAAACCTAATGGGAAAAACCCAAGGTGTGCATACAGTGGTGCAAGGATAAGGAGTCTCTCTTATCATGACATGCTACTAGACTGCAGTCAAAGAATGTATCATGGATGGGAATTACACCACGAAACAAAAGAGGAGAAAAACATCACCCAAAAAACTTCTAAAGCATCCTAAACTCAAGCTTGAAAGGCAGCATCTTTCAACATTCTATAGTTAAGCTAGGCCACTTAAAAGCAAGAGGAAATCCCAAACACTTTGCCATATGTCCAACCACCTTTATAAAAAACCAAAACTGCCCATCCAAATAATCAAAAGAACAATCCCAGCTTTTATCAAAAGCATTAGGTACAACAATTCTCAACAAAGATCACAAACTCATTCCCAATCCAATCAGCAACTTCCAAACACAAGCAAACCAGAACCATCAAGATCAGGAAACTTCCTTATGTAGCTTACACACCTAAGACTTATGAAAGAGCTTCAAGAACTATAAATTGCCTCATCCAGACCTATTGCACAATTACTGAAGATCCCATATACTTAAGTTATCCACGACAATATACAAGCCATTTGATCACAACCAATACTCCTATCAACTCCCCATATCCTTAATTAACTCATAATGGATCATCCATAGCACTACAATGTCCAAAATAGGCAATACAGACTGATTTTGTAATGCTATACCTGAGATCAATTATTAATCAAGCAAATCAATATGCACAAGATCAGGAAACTTCTTTATGCAGTCTATACACTAAAGGAATATGTGAGAACAATAGGACGTATGAATTGCCTCATTCTAGACCCATTACACTCCCATTACACTATTCCTGAAGAACACACATACTTAAGCTATCAACTGCAAGATATAAGCCATCTGATCTCAACCTAAAACGCAATAAACACCCTTACCATCAGATTAACATTCCAAACTATAACCAAGGGCATCAGAAACATCACCTTCACACTAAACTAAAACACTCCCGACCAATATAACAATTGCATAACCATATTACCCACTGATTCAAGAAACTTTCCTTATGAAAAATCCATAACCAATTCCATTCCTAAAACACATTTTGTTATCTCAACTAGACCTACAAAATCTAATTAAGAAAAAGAATAAGGCATATCATCTTCAAGGTACATATCCATCTGAACTATACCACAAATGCATAGCCTCATATACATAAGTCAAGACATCAACAATCACCAAATGGCTACATTTTTCATGACAATCAACAACAGCCAACCAAACACCATTGTTTTCATTATCATAATATAAAATGACTCAAAGTAAATGTATAAAAATCCCTACATAGGAAAAACACTGTCAAGCATCATTCAATTACCAGGAGCCATCAACTTATCACCAACCATCAATACATCAGCCCATTGCACATTCCAGTTTTTCCCTACTTCTTGGATGACATTAGGCTGCTTTACTCTAAGACTAAATAGCTTGAGTCTCACAGTTTTAATAATTTCTTTATACACAACATCCCAAATTTGATTTTCTTTCTAAAATAGTCTTCTATTTCTTTCCACCCATATATAGTATATTTGATGTGTTTCGTTGTGTATAGAAAAATTATTATTATCAAGTTTTACATTTATATTTACCCGACTTATCCTATAACAAACACTAACGAGCAGTATACCCGATCGGTGTAGCTTAGTTGGTAAGTAGAGTGTCGATCACTAAGAGTGGAACGTTAACACTTAAAAATATCTATCAGTATTTTAATCCTAAGGTTAGTCTGTCTAAACCTAATCTAATGCAAGGGGTGTTTTCAGCCTGAGAGACTGGCACGCTTGTGTAGATTAAGGTAAAATAAAAGTAACAAGGCGACAGACACCCACGTACACAGATAGAAGACAAATGACAAATAAGAGGCCTGGCCGATAGATAAGTAGATTGTCACTTCGTTTAATTGCTAGTTATATAGGATAAGTACTAAAATTTAATCTCTCTCATTGGTTGCTTAATATAGACGTGTAAACACTTAATGATTACTAATTTTATGTATTATTTATCATGTTAGGGATTACATCAACTATCCTAAGATGTTAATGAAGTAATTGTGGGAGGCGTATGGCAGCGCAAAAAAGCCACGATAAACTCAATATGTAATCAAAGCACATGGATTAATAAACCAAATAAACATCAAATATACTTTAATCGATGAGAAAGCAAATTAAATTCAAGTCATATGGCGGTGACAAGGCACGCAATCCTGATGGATTAAAGAGTACTAATACAAATAAATTAATCTACTTATGAATTAAAGTACTAGCAGAACCTACTTATGCACCTGAATCCTTCTTCTTGTGTCTAGTGTGGTCTGGTCGTCACCCTTTTTCTCTGTATTCTCTGGTCTCCGGTCTATATGTTATGTGGTATCTGTTATGAGGTTGTCGATCCAGTATTTATACTTTCTGGAAACGGAATCGATATGGCGTATCAGTTTTCTCGATACGCCGTATCTAGGTAACTTTACGTGGGGTCCAAGATTATTTTCTTATGTAATATTCGTACACCGCCTTAGGATACGACGGATCTTCAGTCTTCAAACGGCGTATGTGTCTTATAATCTTGGAATTACGTTGTGAAATCTTCAGGTTGATACGACGCATGTCAAAGAGTTTATGCGGCGTATCTTGAGCAGATAAGTCAGATCTTTGTGTTGACCAAGATTTCATATACGACGCATGAAAGAATTCCATACGGTGTATTCTTCAAAGTTAGAAATTGTCTTCACATTCGTATAAGTGTTGATATATGGCGTATTCATCTAGAATGATACGACGTATCTTCCTTCAGTTTAGTAGACTTTAACAATATGATCCGTTTTGCTCCATTTTACGTCCAAATAGCTAACTTTCACCAAATGCTTGTTTTCAATTAAGAAATACAAAAGTAAGCGATTAAGTATCAATTCTCATATAAAATAATACAAAACAAGCAATATATATATATATATATATATATATATATATATATATATATATATATATATATATATATATATATATAGGATAAATGAGGCCAATAAATTGTTGTTATTTGATATCATTAGTATGCAGCATTAAATAGAAGCTTTCTTAGGATAATTCAGATGTTACTTATGTTTTGTTGCTTTGCCATCCAGCTAGTATTATCCTTTAATCCATAACTCTTTAGTGAGACTTTAGCCATTTTCTTCAACTCACTCCATATTTTCCTAGAATAAGGGTAATTAAAAAAAAAATAGGTGTTCACGAGAGTCCATACCTTTACAGCACAAAGCATAGTCCATCGTTTTCCCATGTAACCATTTTTCTACTTTCACTTGTGTATATATTCTTTTACACATTACCACCCAAGTAACAAAAGAATGCTTTAGGATACATTGTGAAAACCAAACAACTTTAGCCCACTCAACATTGATCTGCTCACATCTAAACTCCTTACATGATTTACCAATAGAAAAAATAACCTCCATTTTTTTCTTGTCCACCCAAATTGCTTTATCCTTTTTCCCACTATCCAAATTCATATTTTCAGTTAACCTTAGAACATGAAATCTCTATCCAACCATTTAACAAGCCATCTCTATTTATCCTCCTCCATCATATCAACTAACTTAACACTAGTATCAAATTGCTTAAGGATACATTGTGAAAATCAAACAACTTTACCCTACTCAACTTTGACCTGCTCATATCTAAAATCCTTCCATGCTTTACCAACCCAAAAAATAACTTCCATTTTTTTCTTGTCCACCCAAATTGCTTTATCCTTTTTTCTACTATCCAACTTCATATTTTCAGTTAACCTTTAAACATGAAATCTATCCAACCATATAGCATGCCATCTCTATTTATCCTCCTCCATCATATCAGCTAACTTAACATTAGTATCAAATCTTCCTTCATATACCTTTATGTGGCTAATGTATTTTGGCAGTGGTTCATCCCTAATCCATATGGCATACCAAAACATAATATCCTCTCCATTCCTAACTACATATCTGATATGAGTTCTTATTCTATTTCTAAGTGACAACATAATATTCCAACCCCAACTAGCCTTTTTATCAGTAGTGACATCACATATACTTCTACCTTTAAACCTAACGACATTAATCCACTAAGCCCAAATGGACTTTTTCTTTACAACAAGATTCCAAATATGCATCAATAGTAATACTTCATTCCAAAATTTATAACTGCTTAATCCCCAATGCTCCCTGATTTTTAGGTAAACAAACAGTTTTCCGTGATATCTTTGCCTTTCCATTTGCAGTCTCTCTCCCGCATTCCATAAAAACCCTTTCATTAATTTTCCAATATCTCTAACACACTTTTAGGTAGAAGAAAAACATTAGCCTAATATAAATGCATTGTAGACAAAATGGAAGCTATAAGTTGGAGTCTACCAACATAAGAAAGTGATATGTTCTTTCGATCATTTATCATCTGCTTTAGTCTATCCACAAGACTCTTACAATCACTCATAGTTAACTTCCTAGTAACTAAAGGGACACCCAAATACCTAATCAGAAGTTTCCTTCTTTGAATGGTAATATTTGTAAAATCTCCTTTCTCACATCAGCTTTAACATTACCACATAATAGAGTACAATCAATTATCCCTTTAAAGTAGTAGTAGTATCAAATTAGGCATGTATACTTCTACTCTACGACTACCGATTCAAAGATTTATCTTTTATTCATATCTAGTCAAATAATGTCTAATGCAAGGAAACATTAGTACTTCACAAATCGGCGAAGTCTTTTGTTTCGATTTAAAGTTGATTTGAAGTTGCAGCTTGTAGGAATTGAACTTGTGTAATGTGTGGAAAACTAAAAGGGGGGGTTGAATAGTTTTACCAATTAAAACTTCGTTTTAAAATATTTAGATCGGCTTATGTCAATCCATTTAAATGTGTATGTTGGACATTGATAGATAGATATATAAATGTGTAATGAAAGATAAAGAGTAAGAAACACATAACCACGACACGAGTATTTATAGTGGTTCAGCTACAAGGACACCTTCCTTGCCCTACTCCACTCCCCGAGTCACCAATTCGAGAGTTCGTAATCACACTACTACCGACACCAACTCCTTATGGCGGAGAAGCCTTCACAACGTCGCCTACTCGTTTTCCGGTACTAGGCTGACCACCGGGTTCTTTCACAAGGGAGAACCACACCTATCACAACGTCGCTTACCCTTTATCAGGTACTAGGCTAAGTACCGAGTTCCATTACGATGGAGGAACTACTACCCAACACTACAAAACACCTAACCCCAAAGGAGACCCACTCCTTATTACAACACCATAAAGGATAACAATATCCTTGGAAACAAACTATCACTATTTGTATAACAATGCACATCATCGATTATACGACCTTGGTATCCTTCACTAATGCCACTTGATTTGACTCATAGGCATCTTTCACTAATGCCCTTGACAAGAACGCTTGGAACCTTTCACTAATGCCTTCGTCTTGACTCCTTTAGCATTCTTCACTAATGCTTTTGACAAGGACGTTAAGCACCTTTCACTAATGATTTCGTCTTGACTCTTTCGGCATCCTTCGCTAATGCTTTTGACATGGACGTTAAGCACCTTTCACTAATGCTTCGTCTTGACTCTTTCGGCATCCTTCACTAATGCTTTTGACACGGACGTTATGCACCTTTCACTAATGCTTTCGTCTTGACTCTTTCGGCATCCTTCACTAATGCCTTGAACACAACACTTCTATAGAGGAAGAAAGAAGTATCAACAAGAGAACCTCAGTAGTCTTGATGATGATGAAGCATGGCAACTCATGTACTTGAGCTTGCTCGACTTCAAGAGGTGGTGATCTCGCCTTTAAGAGGAACCTAGAGAATCACACAAAAACAAAGGACAAACTACATAGAAAGATCCTTAGGATCTGTGGTTACAAGGTTACAATACTTGGGGAAAGTGTGTGTGGGAGTGGCAACCCAAAAGGAAGAAATGGCTCACTATTTATAGAAGAAAAACAGCTACTGTTCCACGGATCCCACGGATCCCTCACTTGAGGGATCCGTCCAATGTAATATTGGGGATCCGTGGGACACTCCCTTTTTCCCATGGGTTTTGGGTCATGGGTTATGGATCATGGATATCAAGTAGATACAATGTATCTCAAGATGCAATGCATCTAGTCCATGGGTCATGGATTAAAACCATGGGTCATGGATAATATCCATATATGACTTAAGCATGATATCATGCAATGGGTTATGGGTCATGCTCCATGGGTATGGGTTATGGACTTTGGGTTATACCCGACTACATTCAATGTATTTGGTCAATGGGTCAAATACTTAAGTTTCTACCCATTTTATATTACCCATTATAATACATACTAGTTATGTATATATCTACCCAATATGTAAACACTAGTTGTTGTACATATATATATATTACTAAATCATAAAACCACTTTTACTTGTTTAGTGTTTTATGTGAAAACGTATGTGTGTTAGTAAACTATTGGCTCAAACCATTTACGTATTTTATACGTTTTGTTAAAATAATTTTACGTTTGTTATCGACAAAACACTAGAAGATCGTAAAATATAAATAAACGTTTTTACGGCTTATTTGTATTAACAATCTCCCCCTTTTTGTTGATGACAAAACATAAAATTATTTTAAGGAAAAACTAAAAGTAGTAAAAGTTCGAATTGGAGTTTTACTCTCTTCTCCCCCTTTTTGTCGAAACAAAAAGAGCGTCGAAAAGAAACTAACACAATGTTTTAAGAAAAACATGTAAAAGAAAAAAAATATAGAGAGCAAGTGACGGGAAGAGTTCTCGTCTTAACTCTCCTTGACGAGTCCATCCCTTTGTTAGGGCGTCAAGTAAATAAAAACTACTAAGCTAATGCATTGCAACTATGTTTGCAAATGGTTTCGTCTTAGTGACGATAATGCTCCCCCTTGATGATTGCAACTTTGCAAGGGGATGTAACGAAATGTAATCCATATGAGGATTATATTGCAAATGGTTTTGCAATGTATTGTTTGACATAAAGCTCCCCTAGCTTAGTGTGTCAAAGTCTTCATGTGTATTTTGAAAATCTACAAAACAAAGGTTAGAAAACAAGCATATAGTGCATAATTTCTTGCAAATAAGACTCAAGTTAGTAGAAAACTGTTCTTCTGTTGCATGGATCCCGCGGTTCCCTCCTTGGAGGGATCCGTCTAGGCAAAACCCAGGGATCCGTCTATCTGATAACAGATTTCAGCAATGGTGATGTAACAAATAATGTTAATATCAAAGTGAGATATGTATTCAAGCAACAAACATATACACAAAGCAATATGGCATATAAACTATCATTCAATAAAACATAAGAGATGATCTACAAATCTCTAACAACTAAGAGAATGATTTAGCCATGTAATACATATTCTACTAATACTAATAAGTGACCAAAACTTAAGAAGCAACCATGTGCTTGAGTCTAAGGATGAGTAAACTTGTTGATTTGGTCCAATATTTTAAGAAGATGATTAAACATGAAATGCAACTCATTTCGTACTTCTTGAACAAGTCCTTGGGTGATTAAACAATTAGAGCAATTGTTGTCTTGATTAGGAACCGGAGGAGATTGGATGTTTTGAGGAGGTTCTACAAATGATGGTGGAGGTACATTGAGCAATGTAGGATGAGGTTCTACTAAGAATGAGGGTGGTGGTAACGGAAATTCCTCCATATGATCAAGTCCTTGGTGGTTCCTTGTTTCCAACGATGGACTAGTTGGTGATGTAGGTGGTTCCCTATTTAATGAGAAAGTTGGTGAGTGAGAAGTTCTCGGTGAGTGCTCTAATGAATAGAGATTTGGGTGAGATAGAGGCTCGGTGAAGGAGTGCAGTCCATGCTCTAGGAATGAAGGATTAGGCGTTTTACTAGAACTAGGTACGTTTGGTTTAGAGCTTGATGAAGCCTTTTCTAACCCAAAAGGTCTAATGCTAATTCTTGCGGTTCTCTTGGCAATTGTTGATTGGGTTTGTTGAGGTGGGATTCTAGCACTATTATTTCTTACGGGTGATGATTCGGTGGATGAAATCTCATGAACCATATGACCATTCCTTTTGGATGAACCTTTGGTTGAAAAGTTGTTGCTAAGTGCTTTGGTCATGGTGAGGAATAGAGGTTTCTAACTACTGAGTTTCTTTAAGAGTGTGATAAGGGTGATGACTTAACCTCTCAAGAATGTTTGATTTATAAAAGGTGAATTTGAATTAAGGAATTAAATTCATGACCACTAAGGGGATTAGGCATGCACCAAGGTCAACTAAGGTGTTGTTCAGCTCTAGGAAATCATTAAATGGTAACTAAAGGTGTTTAGATTACTAAAGATGGCTTAAATTTGAAGGAAACCCTGATTAAAGGCTTTCTGTAGACACGGATCCTTCTCACTAGGGATCCGTCTGGTTATAAACCATGGATCCGTCTGTCAGACATAGATGTGATGAAATGATTATGCTTTTTGTAAGGTCTAGTACCTATGAATCTTGAGGATTTGACTTTCCTTAGATGTCTTGAGTGGTGGATGTCTTAAATGCTCAACCATAAGGAGTGAGGATACTTAATGATGGTTTAGGGTAGGAAAGTGGACTTTTAAGAGTCTAACTAAGTGCTTGAGGAGGATACCATTTGATTTGAAATGGAAAAATGATGGCAATTTGTCCTAGAAATCAGATGATGACTCAAGATAAATTTGAGAAAATCCTAAAAAATAAAGAAAAATGAAAAAATAGTTTCAAGCCTATTTTGAGGTAAGACTGACTAAAATCAATTTGCTAAAATTGATAGAAATATCAAACTAAGTGCTTTGAGATGTGAGGAACAATGTGTAAGCGTTGGAGCGGAAATACGGTGGATATTGGTGAGTTTGATAAATCAAAGGCACTTTGAATTTGATCCTAAGTTACCTACGGGTGAATGTGAGACCTACTGTGCTTGAGGAAGCCTTAAGTGATATTAAAGAATCATGTTTAGCCAACATGAAGTGATCAAGGGGATAACTTAGATGTATAGTGATCTGTATCTAGTATCTATCTGCCCGGATCCCACGGTTCCCTCATTGGAGGGATCCGACTAGTTATAGTTCTGGGATCCGGCTACTGCAGATCAGAAGGCTTTCAGCAATTGTGAAATTCTTGCACTCTTAGCAAATGCTTCTCCTAGTCATTTCTACAATGATTAAATGAAAGAACACAACAAGTATAACGCATAGCAAGTGTGGGAGAACTAAAGGTATCTAAAGATGAGTGACGACGACTACTTGAATGAATTCAAGATGTCGTAAAATCTCATCCTACTCATTCCTAAGTTAAATTGTTCAATGCCAAATCATGGCAATTCCTACACACTACTTCCTACTCTACATAAGTATTGTTAATATGTTACAAACCATTGTGTTGGAATCATTCCTAAACTAGAATTCAAGTGTTAGTAATTAATATGTAATAGTTACCTTAATTAGGCCTTTATGTTTGTTATTAAGCTTAGGCTTATGTAGAAGGCCCATAAGCCTAGGCCCAAGCCTAATAAGGAAAGGATGGGAACTTGGTGTGTTGCCCTAGTTCCCTCCTATAAATAATCTTGTAAACCCTCACTTGAGGGTTGGTTGTTCATTTTATACATTTCACTCCTACGCATAACTTTTTTCATTCATACGTGTGTGTGTTTAACGTGTTCAACCGATCACCTTGTCTATATTTTATCTATTGATGCTTGTGTTACAAATATGGGAACCTATCAGTGGTATCAATCGCCAAATAGTTGGGTGAAAAAGTTTTGTTTTTGAAGTTGTTTTAGCTCTACGCGTAACTTACGATCTATAAACGTTTCATGCTTAAAAACTCATTTTTTACACTTTTCAATCCAAGATTCTTGTACTTTCAATGTTTTTAGGTGTTAAAATTTCAGTTTTTGGCAAAAAGTTTCAAACTTTACGTATAATTCATTGTTTTTAAGCTTGGTTTTATACGTGTGTTCATTTCTACGCGTAAGGTGTCTACAAGTTTTGGATCATCAAGTTTCACACTTTTGTGTTATTTTGTTGATATTGAAGCTGTTTCATCACAAAAATATGGTTTAGAAACACTTTGAGCTAAAAATCTGTTTTGGTTAAGTTTTCGCATAACTAAACCTAAAAGTTATGCATAAGCTTTCCTTGGTTTGATCTTCGCTGAATTGGTTTACTCGTGTTTTCTTGCTTGGATAAGCCCGAAAACACTTCGACTTTGGATATCTTTTACATCGAGATTAATGTAAAAGATTTTTGGGCAAAACCTAATTTTCGCATAAGCTTAAACTTACGCGTAGAACACTTTACGCCTAAGCATTTTCTTACGCCTAAGCCTTGTCTTACGCATAAGCTAATCTTACGCATAAGTTTTCTACGTCTAACTTTCAGTTTACGCCTAATCTTAGTATTTCTCAATTCTTACGCGTAAGCTAATCCTTCGCGTAAATATTACTTTTAAGCGTAAGTTTGGTGTTTTTACGCCTAAGCATTTCTTTGCCTACACTTGGTTTCTACGCCTAAGGATACTTCATCAAAAACGTTTCATTCGACTACAAAGATCCATTTTACTACACAAGTTTTCAACATGTCTCAACCACCATACTCTAACTACTTTCCTTATACGTATACTCAACAACAACTCAGTCCACAACATCAACAATTCAATCAACAACAACAAGTTTATCAACAACAATTTAACCAACAACATTATCCACAACAAGGAGCAATTCCACCTCAAATGGTTCAACCACCACCTAGTCTCCAAGCACAACCTTACACAAACTTTTACAATCAACATCCATCAAAGAATACTATGAAGGAACCGTCTTGGTTTGCAAAGATGTGTGAAGCTTTAAGTAGCCAACAATCCATTCATGAGACAGGATCACTTGATAGACCTCCAATGCTCACTCCCAGAAACTATGATCAATGGGTAATTAGGTTCTTTAGGTTTTGTGATCTAAAGAAGCCACATAGAAAGTTCTTAAATAAAGTCATCTTGGAAGGTCCATTTCAGATGCCTATTGTCGTTACACCCGGAGATCCAAATGTTATTCCACCAAGAGATGATCTCACAAACATTGCAACTGTTGCTGACCTTTCCGGTGATGAACTTCTACATTTCGAAGCTGATGAGCTAGCAATGCAATATATCCTTTTAGGATTACCCAATCCAATCCTTCGAAGTGTTGATGCTCAAAAGAGTGCAAAAGCAATGTGGGAACATATTCATCTTCTCATGGAAGGCACTGGACTCAATCAAGAAGACATGGAATCCAAAATCTACTTGGCTTATGAACATTTCATGATTGAACCAGGAGAGACATTAAAGTCATATCATCATCGATTCTCTGACATCATCAATGACTTGGAGAAACATAACATCATTATGCCAAGAATTGCAGTCAACACTAAGTTCCTAAGTAGTCTTGGTCCAGATTGGGAAAAGTATGTCATTTTCATCCGTCAAGCTAAAAATCTCCATCATGCTACATACGGATTATTGTACGACTATTTAAAGCCCCACCAAAAAGAAGTTGACAAAGAAAGGGCTATCCGTGGACTCCCGGTCCCACCGTCACTTCCAGACAATCAACAACTTGCTTTGTGGGCTCAAACTAGTTATCCTCCTCGACCCGCTCCTCAACCAACTGCAACAATTACACCATATGATCCGTCACAAGCAACAATCTCAACAAACTCAATTGGTTCCATACAACAACAACAATGATCAAGCACTTTACAGTGAAGCTAATGAGGACTCCGATGCTTTCGATGCATTGCAACAAGGATTTGTTATGATTGCTAAAGCCTTCGACCGTTATACAAACAAATCCAACAATCGCATTCGTTCCTCATCAAACACAAGGAATCATTACGTTTGTTAACAATGGACGTGTTGAAGTTCGAATCGTGGTAATGTTCGTGATGGGGTGGTCAAGGGTTTAATGCTATGGGAAGGAATAACATGGGTGCTCCACAGGCGCTCAAGTAGCCGAACAGGGTAATGCTCATAATGGGATTAATGGTCTTCGTTGCTATAATCTGAATGAGAAGGGTCACTGGCTAATGCATGCCCTAAGCCCGGACTAGAGGCGTGCTTATCACAAGGAGGCTTTACTTTTGGCTCTTAAAGATGAAGCTGGTGGAACCCTCACAAACAAAGAACGAGCTTTATGGCGTGATGCACGACTGGATGATGATATGGAGGACTTGCAGGCTAATGCAGCAGTTATGTTAATGGCTAATATGCACGAACTCCACATGAGTGACACAGGCCCAGTGTATGACAATGATGGCTTGTCTCAAAAATTACGAACAAACCATATTCATCACGATCTAATATCTCACCAACATCTCGAATCCGACGAGGCTCAGACTGTTCAACATGAGTAGTCCACATCTCATTCTAACGAATCTCAACTAGATCCAGTAGTTACATTTGACGATCAAGATGACCTCATGGTTACCTTTGATAATCAAATTGACTCCATGGTCATACTTGAGGATCTGAACAGTAATCATGTTGTGACTCACGTTGAACATGTTGAACCTTTGCTTAATACAGATGTTGACCTCTTACTAAAAGACCAACAATCCCAAATGGAAGAATGTTGTGCACTGAATCAGCAATTACACGGTAAAATGCATCATTAACCGGGATATTGAATGCTTAAAACGGCAACTCAATTATTTTAAAACTCAAGAAAAACGTGAACAAGGTTTTGAAGTCGCTTTTGCTAAATCACACCAAAACGAAAAATCATTAGAGCGACAGATACGTGATCTAGCCGCATCCAAGAATGCTTTGTTGTCCCAAATAGAACAACTGAAACATGAACATAAAAAACAACTTAACGCTCTTACTTTGGAAACTCAAAAAGCCAAGGCTAAGTTGTTAACTTGTCAAAAATAGTTCTCTGCGTACAAAAAGCATTCAACGAAACGAATAGATGACTATCTTGAAGAAATTGTTGGCTTACAAAACGAACTCAAAGAGTTTCAAAATGTTGTTTATAAACATGGTGAGTCAATCACAACTATTCAAAAGTTTACTTTAAAACCCAATCCAAATGGATATGGACCGAATCTTGCTGATTACAAACCAAAGTTTTCAAATAAAACATTCAAACCAAATCCTGAAGTTTGCAGTGCAGAACACAAAATTGATGATTCCATTATGAGTGTTGTTGAATATAATCGTCAAGAGGAATTCGATGCAGAAGACAAGAGTCGATCAAAATTAGAAAATGTTATTTATAACAAACCATTTAACTATTCTAAAGCTGTCACTTTCGTCACACAAAAGGATACTTCTAACAAACCTTGGGTTATCACACCTATGTCTGAGTCTTCTAATGTTGGTCCCCAACCCAATTCTGCACAAACTAATGGTCCTTTACCTTCACTCAGTGAAGTAAAATCAATACCCGAAAATCGTCAAATTCTAAGATATTTTGACATTTTCACTTCGGACATCAAACTTTTAGAACGTGAGATTGATTTTCATTCTGAAATAAAAGTTGAACATTTTCAATTGCCTTAGGCACGAGCACAAAGAGATATTTTTCAGAAAAGAATTTTACCCCATGTTAAAAATTTGAAAAATTGTGCATTGTATTGGGAAAGGGAATTTCATAAGGAACTTGGACTGATGAAAACAATTTTCGAGTAAACAGAAACATCCATTTTAAATACTAAACGCAAAAAGAAAATGTTGAGAAAAGATGTTGATCGACTCTTGGAAGATGTTATCTATGCTGATATCCATAATGTGGTGTTATTATATTCTGTTGAATATGCATTTGATTATATCTCTACTGATTCTGTTGATTCTGTTGCAAATGTTGAGAATACTGATTTTGTGTCACAAATCAAGTCTTTTAAAGTTGAAAATGAACGAGTGACAAACGAGCTTTCAAATGCAAAACGTCATCTTCAATTGTGTTAAAAAGATTGTCATACTCGTGAACTCGCTTGGCAAAACAAAATCGCTCAGTTGCAAGCAAAAACCTTTAATTCAAAGCCTGAGCATCTGGATGATGAAAACGCGTCTTTGAAGTGTCAAATCTCAAAATATGAACAAGAACTTTCAAAAATAAAAAATGCACATAGTATCATATTTGATTCACTCAAAAAGACTCGTGCTAAAGCGTCAAAAGATCTTGATGATCATCTTTCAAACATGAAAGATGTCTTACGACGAGATGGTCTCACTCGTACAGAAAATCTTAATTTGTTACACACTATATATGATC
>OU343219.1:230718612-230884393 GCA_910596185.1 Chrysanthemum makinoi | reverse complement strand
CATTGGGCGGCAATTGGGACTCATGACATGTGAGACAATTTTCGTCTCCAATTTAGTTGCACTTGACGATTTGAAATATTCTGAGGGAGCCATGATAGTGTTAAAGTTGTCACAGTAGCGATAGTTCTGGTGCATCATTACTAACTTAGGAATGTGCATCTTGTTTGGAACATATTAGAAAGTCGCGTGAAGTCTTCTTTTGGAGCAAAGCAATGGGTAATACTGACACATAGCAATAAGATGCATTTACTCAAATAACAAGTGATCCAAAGGTTACTGTAGTACACGCTCTAGTGAGGCCTTTTGTCTGCCAAAGATATAGGGTGTCCTTTTCTGTTGCATTATAGTATATGCTAGCAGCTGATGTTTGAACTATAATTCACAAAACTTACTTATTGATATTTGCTCTTTTCTGTTTGCCTTTCAGACAACAGTTCATTTATATAGCGAGATATGTCTCTACTAAGTAGATTCTTCTATAGAAGACCACCAGATGGCTTGCTTGAGCTTGTGGATAGAATTTACGGTATATAACCGCAGTTACCACTCCTATAAAGAACATCTTTTCATTTGAGCAGCTCTTTTCGTTTTATTCTTAGTAATTTCAAGTATCATTTTTGGGTGTTAACTACTTTCATTTTATCTGGTATATTTGCAGTTTTCGATTCATGCTTTTCAACTGAAGTTCTACCGGAAGGACTGTACCAGCTTTATTTGCATGAAATTAGCAATGAGTTACATGAAGAATTTCCCGAGTCATCTTTTCTCGCCATTAATTTTCGGGAAGGTGAAAGAAGGAGCCAATTTTCAGAAATTCTATGTGAATATGATATCACTGTTATGGACTATCCGAAACAGTATGAGGGTTGTCCCCTTCTACCCTTATCTCTTGTTCATCATTTTCTTCGTCTTTGTGAGAGTTGGCTTACTCTTGGGAATAATCAGAACGTCATTTTGCTTCATTGTGAGAGAGGGGGTTGGCCTATTTTAGCATTCCTTTTAGCCAGCATTTTAATTTACAAAAAGTTTCATACGGGAGAGCGTAAGACTCTTGAAATTGTTTACCGAGAAGCTCCAAAAGGTTTGTCTCAGTTATTGTCACCATTAAATCCTTACCCGTCACAGCTTCGCTACCTGCAATATATATCAAGGAGGAATTTATCAGAGGCGTGGCCCCCACCTGAACGAGCTTTGTCCTTGGATTGTCTCATTCTTCGTGCTATTCCAAATTTTGATAATAAAAACGGTTGCAGACCAATCATTCGTATTTATGGCAGAAATCTTCTTAGTAAAGACGGGCTTTTGACTCAAATGCTATATTCAACTCCTAGAAGAGGTAGAAATATTCGGCATTACCGTCAAGTAAGACTTGGGTGCTTCATTTGATCATTTATAGTATTTACTTCTTTCTATAGTTTGATCGACTTAGTAATATATCTGATATGATATGATGCAGAAGCAAAGCGATGTTATTAAGATCGACATTCAGTGTTTGGTGGAAGGTGATGTTGTATTAGAGTGTCTACATTTGGACATTGATTCCGAAAGAGAAGTTATGATGTTCCGTATAATGTTCAACACTGCCTTTATAAGATCCAACATTCTGATGCTCAACTGTGACAACTTGGACACTCTTTGGGACTCAAAGGCACGGTTTCCAAAAGGTTTTCGAGCTGAGGTGAATCCTAATGTTTAGAAAATGGCAAATTGCATAGAAATATGACCAACTTTGGTCCAATTTTATTTTGAGTAACAAAATTCTCTTTTGGCACATATCAGGTTCTTTTTGGAGACGTTGATAATGTTACAACACCCAAAGCTCCAACAACAATGTTGAATGGAGAAGAAAAAGGTGGATTGCCTATTGAAGCTTTTAACAAAGTTCAAGAGCTGTTCAATGGGATTGAATGGGCTGATGGTGGTGACGATACTGCTTTATGGCTAGTCAAACAGCTGACTCATTTAAATGATGCAAAAGAATTGTCAATGCTGCGTAATAAATTGAGTACATATTCATCACCGTTTGATTCTGAGGATGAACATGCCTCTAGTGTTGCTGACAGTCTGGATTTTTTGGAATCTGAAAGGGGCAGTGATATACCTTCTGCTTCGCCGATGAACTATTTTGATGAATCTTACCAAAATTCTGTTTCGGATGGAACACCTGATCTCAAGTCCTTGGAGGATCCATTGCAGCATAAAATATCAGACACGGTTGATTCAAGTGTTTCTTCTCCTGGAAGTGGTGATTTATTGCAAAATCGAACTTCTGCTGAAAGTATTGGCTCGTCTGTTGATAGAAAATCCGTTGAAGGAAATGAAGATGTTTTGACTGGCTCACAACTAGCTTCAGTATCTCCTGCTGCTGCTGCTGATTCTTCTAGAGATTCTCCACAAGCAGTGGCTCCTCCTCCTTTGACGTCTATTTCCTCAAAGAGCACACCACCGCCACCGCCACCACCACCCTTCCTCGGTTCTACTTCTAGTTTATCTAAGATTCCAGCACCACCACCACCCCCGCCTCCACCCGTTTCTTCTAGAGGCCCGCCACCGCCACCACCACCACCTCCACCACCTCCACCTCCTCCACCTCCTCCTGGGTCTTCTATAGGCGCACCACCTCCACCTGTTTCTTCTAAAGGCCCTCCACCACCACCACCTCCACCTCCACCACCATCTGTTTCTGCTAAAGCCCCACCGCCACCGCCGCCGCCGCCGCCACCACCACCACCTGTTTCTTCTAAAGGCCCACCGCCACCACCACCACCGCCGCCACCTGTTTTATCTAAAGGTCCACCACCACCACCACCGCCACCACTACCTGTTTCTTCTAAAGGCCCTCCACCACCACCGCCGCCACCACCTGTTTCATCTAAAGACCCACCACCACCACCACCCCCACCTATTTCTTCCAAAGGCCCTCCACCCCCACCACCACCCCCACCTAATTCATCTAAAGGCCCTCCACCACCACCTCCACCACCTACTAAAGCAAGTGCCACCTCAGGACCACCACCACCACCTCCGCCCCCAGGACGCAGTGGTGCCGGCGCACCACCTCCACCACCACCTCCAGGCCGCAGCGGTGGGCCAGGTCCACCACCACCTCCACCACAAGGCCGTGGTAGTGTACCAGGTCCGCCTCCACCACCAGGTCGCAGTGGTCCACCTCCACCTCCACCGCCTGGAACAAAGGGATCTAATGGGGTGCAACAACCTACATCATCCAGTGGACGATTACGTTCTTCTGGTTCTTTGGGTAGTGGAAAAGGTAAAGTTAGTTCGGGTTCTTCAATTCCTCCCAAGAAAACGTCTTTGAAGCCTCTGCACTGGAACAAGGTTACAAGAGCGCTGCAAGGGAGTTTATGGGCTGACACTCAAAAGCAAGAAGACAAATCCAAGTATGTGCGTGTGGCAACTTTCAATAAATGATATATGACTCTAGCAACTAAGTCTTATACCTTTAGTTTTTGGGTCACAACATATAACACCGTGTTTTTATTATTGCTTTTGTTTTACTGTACAAAATGTAACCTGAGAGATATTTTTTGCAGGGCTCCAGAAATTGACATAAATGAACTCGAGAGTCTATTTTCAGCAGCTTCTGTTTCTGACAATGCTGCCAAAGGTGGAGCTCGACGAGGTTCAAAAATTAATAAACCTGAAAAAGTTCAATTGGTTAGTGGATTTTAACTCTATTTCTTTGTAGACTTAATCTTTAAGTTCTAGCTTGAGTTACCCAGGCACAATGTGGCTGATGAATTTATAATATTTCTCATATATGAACTGATCTTGTATACTACCCCACTAGTAATTATCTCATCGCCTTTTGAAAAATGTATCTTTATTCTTTACCTTACTCTGAAACCAGCATATTAGAGAAATAGAGCTTTTGGTTTATTCTTTTAAGTTTTACCCCCTATGACATGTCTATGGAACTGTAATCAATGCTGTCACAAAGTTATTGATGGTGAATTGTTTTATTTTTATAAATATAATTTCAGGTTGATTTGCGTAGGGCATATAATTGTGAAATCATGCTTACCAAGATAAAGATCCCCCTGCCTGATATGCTTGTAAGTTCATTTTACCCACCACTATAAATTCTTTAATTCTTTACATTTGCTATTTTTATGCCATACACTACAGAAATGGAATTGTCTGTATACATTTTTTCACATCCCGTAAGTGTAAGATTGTATTGTAGTACTCATAAGTTCATGCTCCATCTTAGAACGCTGTTCTTGCATTGGATGCTACTGCTTTGGATATCGATCAAGTTGAAAATCTTATCAAGTTTTGTCCAACAAAAGAAGAAATGGAGACATTGAAGGTAATCTCCATTTTGCATTTAAGTTTTAGTCTCACATATATATGTGAGACAATTGCGGCTGTAATGTCTTCAGTCATATTTCATTCTAATAGCTCATGCTTCTGTTATTTCAGAACTATACCGGAAACAAGGAAATGCTCGGAAAGTGTGAACTGGTATTTTACTCTCCATAGGATTGAAGGTAGTTCAGAAAAGACTATTTATGTATATAATCTATAACATCGTCATTGCTTTCTAGTTTTTCATGGAGCTAATGAAGGTTCCACGGGTTGAGTCCAAACTTCGAGTATTTGCATTCACAATTACGTTTACCAGTCAGGTAGATATCTTTCTGATATTCTTTTACCAGTTTTTGAACATTGTTTTTGTTGGCTTTTTTATGCCTTTAGTTTTAAATATTTTCAGGTTAGCGATTTAAGAAAAAACCTGAGTGCAATTAATGATGCTACTAAAGAGGTATGTTCCAGTTAGGATTCTTAAGTTTAATGTTTCAATGTTTATCAAAATTTGATAATATTAAATTTATTTTATTTTTCTTTTTTATCTTTTCAAAATTATTAATTATAATCTATATGATGTAGGTAAAGGAATCTGCAAAGTTGCGCCAAATAATGCAGACAATTCTTACACTTGGAAATGCGTTAAACCAGGGCACTGCTCGAGGTACCATTAGGACTAATAGCTGACTTTTTTTTATGTCTTGCTAGGTTTTAATGTTGGTGGATCCCTTCCATTGCTTCATATAAAGACATTCATGATCTGTGTTTCAGGATCCGCTGTTGGATTTAAGCTAGACAGTCTTCTCAAATTGTCTGATACCCGTGCCAGGAACAACAAGATGACTCTAATGCATTACTTATGCAAGGTAGAAATCACAAAGAGTTGTACTTACTAATTTTCATATTATATTTTGGTTATCAGCGGTGGCAGTTTTGACCCATTTACCTGTAAATGATTGTATTCAGGCCTTTTAATGTTTATAACGGGTCAAACGGGTAATATAAAAAGATATTTTAAAAGATAAAAAAAAGTCGAAAGCCCCCCAGTATAAAACACCATATAAATCATTCTATTCATAAAAGTAGATACTATCATTGAAGTAAATATAAGTTTTGTAGTTATGTTCGATACACTAGTGACTTGGACTATATTTGAGAAGGAATGTTTTGAGTCTACCTAATTGGCTAATTAACCATTTAGGCTCATTACCAAACGATATCCATCCATTGCCACCTCAACTCTTACCCTAAAGAACCCTTGCAAACAGGCGCGGATCTAGACTAGAGGCAGGGTATGCACGTGCATACCCTGAGTAAAACTTTGTTAGTATAAAAAAATCTGATTTTGGTAATAAGTAACTACAAAATACATTGAATAGTTATAAGTGCATACCCTTCAAAATAGAAGGAAAACATGAGTGCATACCTTAGAATAGAAAAGAAAGAAAAAGAGATGAAAAAAAAAATAGTTGCAGTGGCATAGGTGAAGAAGACGGAAGGAGAAGAGACGGTAGTCATTTAATTGTAGGTCAAAATGTTGAATGGTCAATCTGTTTTTTGGCCCAATGGTCCAATATTAGTATCATAAATATTTTGAAACTTCACTGTGTGTCCACCCATTTCCCCTCAAGTTGTAGGCCCAACCAACGAAAATTAATAAATTGTACAATTCACTTTTGTTTATTTTCGGGTTTCATTGCCATTTAAAATTTAAGTACGAGTATATCATTTACTTAGTACTACTAATGAATTTCAATGTATATTTTGTTATACTTGTTCGTAGATTTGAAGTTTGTTGTTTTATAATATTTAGATAGATACTTAAATTTAGCTCGTAATATTTTTTTAGTTCCGACCACTTAACCTTATCTTAGTATTTCTATTTATAGTTGTTGGCGAATATTTATGCATTAGTTATCATAGTGATAAAAAAGTTAAGGATTTAATATCATACATTATGACAGAATGTTAGATAAGCTTTGATTTGATTTTATTCAATTAATATCAAAACCAAATCAATTTTAACTAGAACACACGGGTCCAAACTACCCAATTAAATCATTAATAACCCAAACTTGATTTATTTATATTAACTTCTTATATGGAGTAACTAAGATCGAGAAAAACATAACAATTGTACCGGATCCAAATCTAAAAAAATCGGACCCGAAATATGCAACATGATTTTTTTTTGCCAATAGCTCTAAAAAAAATCGTGCATACCCTGCTCAAGAATCCTGGATCCGCCACTGCTTGCAAAGACATCAACATTCATTATTCTTCGTTTATGTCATTAGGTGTGAGGTTATGTCCAAAGAGGCATGTATTGTTTCCAAAGAGAAAAGGGGAAAATCACTTAAATATAAATGAAAAGAGTGAAGCATGTAATTATCTGTTTATTCATCCTCTGCGTATAAACGTTATTAGTTTGGGTCCCATACTCCCGTATCCTGCTTTCCCAGATAATGCATTTGCAGCTATTTTAACGATATTCTATATTATTCTCATACATATATGAGTAGTTCTCAACTTGTAAATATGTATATTCTGATTACTCATGAATTATGGTATTTTTAATAGCTGCTCTCAGAGAAGATGCCAGAGTTGCTTGATTTTGACAAAGATCTGGTTCATTTGGAAGCTGCCTCCAAGGTATGTCTATTTTAAACTCGGGATTAGGGTATCTTTTAACAGTCAGTTTTATTTATTTATTTATTGTATTGCCCCCCCTAATTTGTTACTCAACCAAATTAACAGATACAATTGAAGAATTTGGCTGAAGAAATGCAAGCAGTAAGTAAAGGTCTTGAAAAGGTTGAGCAGGAACTCACTGCTTCGGAGAATGATGGTGCTATATCCGCTGGCTTCCAAAAGGTAACTTATTGGTTTAAATAATGAAAATTGTATATTTAGGTGAATAAGATATTGTATCATAACCAATAACCCTTTCAGGCATTGAAGGGTTTTCTTAATACTGCTGAAGCTGAAGTCCGGGCACTGATCTCCTTGTATACTGAAGTGGTGAGTCATTCAGTAAACCCTAACTTTGTTTATCACATGGTGCTCTTGTCTCATACCAAGCATGGCTTGCAGGGAAGAAATGCAGATTCACTTTCACAGTATTTTGGAGAGGATCCTGTCCGTTGCCCATTTGAGCAAGGTTTGATCTATTTTTTTATGTTAATGTCTTGACGCATTCAACTCTAACTTAAGAATCCTGTGTATTTTAGACCTTGCAAAGTCAGAAAACTTAACTCAAATTATCTGCCAAATGAACTAAACAAAATTAACTAATGGGCCAAACGTGTCAACAGTTTGCCAAAAACTTATACTTGCATCGAGTCATCTTCATATTGTACATTTCTACATGCTATACCCTCTCCCTATCCCTAGCTCCTACAATTCAACCTAGTCACCTAATTTTTAATATTGGAAAAAAGTTACGTATATGACATGTAATCTATAATCATTCAGACTTCAAAACATCAGAGTTGCTATTTATACCATTGGACACCGAAACTTACAGTTACATTTTTTATAATAAAATCTCATACCTTTTTGGTTTGTTTTGTGCAGTCACACAAATTCTTGCAGTCTTTGCTAAGATGTTCAAGAAAGCACGTGATGAAAATGAACAGATAGCAGAGGCCGAGAAAAAGAAATTAGAGAAGGAAGCTCAAAAGGAACACTCATCAGCGAACAAGAAAGAGGCTGTTGATGTGGATTCCAAGAAAGACCTCAGAAACATGATCCGGGATACGTCTCTTTCCATTAAAAAACGAGACACAGTTAGTTAAAATCCGGTTTTTTACACATAAGAGGTTTATAAGGAGACCCTCACAGCTGGTGAAGTGGTCTAGTGACGTTGGTTAATGTTTATGTGGAACCTGTACATGAAATGGAATATTTCGGGGTACCCTTTTCTAGTATCCCCTCACACATGTATAGAGATGTTTCGGTCATTTGGTAGTAACATAATATATATGTATTTTCAATATTTTTGTACTTAGAAGGAGTCGATTACGCGTTTAACAAGTTGGGTTTACGTCGAAACTGTTTGATGAGGCAATTAAATGATGGGTTAAATACTTTAGTTGTAAAGTAATTCAGTTATAGGTGAAACATTAAAGAACAAACTTTAATATTACTTTCTTTTATTTATTGAAGTATTATGTTTATATGTTGCCTTCAAAACAATCTACATTATTGGCTTTTGAGCAACAAAGCTGACAGACTCATCTATTAAAACTGTGACAACTAGTTTTATCGATAACTAGTTAAACGACTAAAACACAAAAAGAATTAACCACAACAAGATAATGTAAAACTGATCGAACATTTTTTATATGTTGAGGGGTCAAAATAATATCATTTCATCTATAAGAATCTGGATCCATTGAGAAAGATTTAAATTGAGAAGAAAACTGAGAAAACTCAAATATGATACATTTTCAATTTCGATTCAGTTTTTTCAAATGTAAAACTCATTCTAGCGTGATTAAAATTCAAAATGTGTTAAAAATTATTCACCACTAAAAAAAAGAAAACCCATCAAAAGCTAATCAACATTGCTTTGTATAAATATGATACTAGTAGTTTAATATAGACTTTTGTTTGTTAAAATTTTCTATTAAGTCATGTTTAATTAAAAAATGATTTAATGCAGACACTCTCAGTTTTATTACTTAATATTTTTGATCATCTTTCTCTATTAAGTCACAAACAAACAGTTTTCATATGACTTTACAAATTCGGTTTTTTTCATATTAAGTCAACTAAGTCGAATTCAAACTCCATCTTATTATTGTTTAATGTTTTATTATGAGAAAGTTATATATTTCACCGTCTTCTTTAAACAACTGTGTCTTTTCGAGAAAAGTCCTAACTCGACTGCACTTTAAAGGTGCTACAAGTGTGACAGAAGAATCGTTAAGATAATATTACATTTAATAAAAAAAAAATAAACACGTGTCGCATTTTTTGTGGACGAGGCTATTGCACGTGTCACACGAAAACCGTGCGCCTCGGCCTAATGATCGTTGTTTGAGTTCTTTCAAAATTATGACTTTTGTCTAAAGAAAAGGGTGAAATACTACCATTTTGGTTATTTTCTATTTTATTACTATGACTAAGAATTGCAATATCTTGCAATTTATCCTCTTATTTTTAAATGTCAACCATGTATAAAGTTATAAAAACGTCATATTTTATCAGTATTAAATGATTGACACGTGACAGTAAAAGATAAGTAAAATAATCAATGCTATAATAATTTGAGTAAATTGCAAAAACCGTCCTTATGGTATGTCAAAACTGCAATGTAGTTCTTTTTTTTTTGTTGCAAAAGTGCATGGATCGTCCTTATTGGAAACTTTTGGTGCAGATATCGTCCCTACCTCTGAAATGACTAAAATACCATTATTTTTTATTTTTTTAAGAACAACTAATTATCTCAAAATATACAACCACAAACTATCTCACATGCCTTAAACATGACTTGAATCCACAACCATTTGATTAGGGAGCTTCTCACACAATAATAGATACCATTGCCATTTAGTGACTACGATGCCCTTACCTTAAGCTACTTTGTCATTTCATTTTGAGGCATTAGTGTCTTTTCTCTTTCGTGCAGGGATGATGTCTACACCAAAGATTTCCCAAAGACAGTGTCTTCACTTTCACAAAGATAAAGACCGCGCTTGCAATTTGAACATACCACAGGGACGGATTTTGCAATTTACACTAACAATTTTGTATCATTGAAGGTTAAAAACAGAAAGTAACTAATTTCAATGGGCCACTTAATGTAGTTAAAAACTAGTTATAATGCCCGCACACGCGCGAGGTTTTTTCAATTTTTTGTATAATGTATTTTGACCGGTTGTAATTTAAATTCTAACACAAATCGGTTAACGTATATGTCCAAAATACTTTTACTTACATTATTGAAAATCGAAAACCTTATATTCATATGTTTTGTTTATTTATTGGTTTATTCAATGATTTTGGAGCCAATGACGCTGCAATAGTCTTCGTAGCCAAATGAGACCCTAGATGAATCTAAGCGACCTCACAAACAATCCTTGACCTCAAAACAGGGTTTTTACATTTTTTTGGCTTCAAATTATACTTCCAAAGTTAATTATATCTCCTAGCATGCTCGTAATAATTCACTAAAAGATACAAAAGAAAGCTCAAATTATGAACCAATTTTATAACTTTTGGATTATCATAACTATACGACATATCACATCATGCTTTTTAAAAATACTATCTCAAACTGTATAAAAGTCATGAAGAAAAACATCAACAATTTTCTAATACAACTTTTTTATAATATGCTTTAGCTTGAACAACTTTTCATACAAACCTTTTAATCTGATTTAGCTTGAACAACTTTTTTATCCATATATTTTGCACTTGCTCGAGCCAAGTGAAGCAATCTTTGATACTCTAAGGCTCATGTCCAAATTAAACATGTTTGACTACCCTTTGCTTATGTGCCAAATCATGCTTCCTTTTTTGAACTTTTAACTCGCTATAAGTTTCAAATGATTCTTTTCTTTCACCATTTCTTTTTAGTACAATAACCTTTAACTAAAGAATCTTTGTTTTTTAGATGATCAATACTAACTTCTATTTCATCTTATTGATAATCTACAGGTTAAATAAAGAACCTTGTGTGAACAACATACCTCATGACAAACTCAGTGATTATTATTAAGTTCTGTTACACAACCATGCAAATATGAAATCAGGAAATGAATACAAAAACAAATTTGTTCAATAAAAAAATTACAAAAACACAATGCTTTTGATGATAGGCCTTTAAAAGTAGAGGAAGTGAGCTACAATGAACTAAATTAGAACCTCATTTACTCATGAAAATTTGATTCTCTATCAAAAGTATAATCTTTATAGTGGTCATTATTATAAACTATATCTCTCACTCCAGTCATTTTTAACACAAAAGAGGAGAATTACTTTGGATTGTGTTAAACAAACCAAAAGAATACTCAGTGCCATTATTTTCAACATCAATCTGAACGATAACTGGAAAGTTGTAACTTTTTAAAACACATATAAGGACATGTTAAACTAAAACCAGGGGTTGAGTTGCATTGTTGTCAACCTGCGCCCTTAAATCTGTTAACTCGAATGAGTTTTTACATACTTTTCGGTCCCTTAAGATAACATCATCAACATCAACGGGTTGGATATCAGTATCAGTTGCAGTAGGATGAGGCTTAAAGTCAAAGGAAATCTTATGGTCAACCTTTTTCAGTCATGTAGCAACAACTACTGCCGAAAATCATGGAGTACCAGTGGTTGTAAAAGGCTTCTACTACGGAAGAGCTGGTGGGATGGCACCACGTAGACAGTAAATAATACTTAAAATTTTACCTTCTGCTCTTCTTATTTTACATTTGACTAACTTATGGGATCACTTACTCAAAACTGTTGTTTATAAAGCTATATATCCAAACACATTATTCTTACTGAAAATTATGAGTCATCATGCTATTGATTCCGTAATTAGTCAACATAGTGTCTTTAACAGCACTCGATTACAATCCTAAAGACGGTGAAAACAACTTATATGTTTGAATGAGCCCAAAAAAACGATTTCAATAATATATTTGTTATTTGTTCTAGAGCAAGGATGAATAGGCCTTGAGTAAGACAAAAGAGGCGTTGGTTATCGTTGGCTCAAATTTGAAGACAACCATTACTTCCCTCCATCTTCGGTCACTAACAATCTGTACACGAAATGTATGCCATTCTGATAAAGAAAGAGAAGTTCCAAATCTTTTCATACTTTTTATTCTATAGTATCTAATAAAAAATCATACCTTTTCGAAGCCACCTTGTGACGGGACCTCTATAAATATACGATGTAAATCTAGAGACGAACCTCCAATGATATGGATCCTAGGCACATGAGCAAGAATAAAAGTCTGTCTATCTGTTATATAGGGAGAAAGTATATGGCAGTTCAAAAGGCAGTCACACCTATATAACAATTCAAACATCCTAAAACTAATACGGCTATTCAGTTCAAGCTAGACAATCACTAATCAATCTTAAACTATTTACAGCAATCAGACCTAATAATGGTCTATACTTCACATTTATCCATCTTCTTCAAGTGTGTCACAATTTCTTTTACCAAGCAATGTTGATTTAGTGGTGTTGTTATGTTCCAACATGCATTGTGCTAGATAATAAACGTACTCTTACTGATGAATGTATTAAAGAGTTCAGGATTTAAGTTATAAACTTAACGGATAGTTACACTGACTTCATAGCCAAAAATTTGTTGATTAACCATTGTGCTTTTTAGCGGGGCGATCTTCATCCACTGCGTATAGTCATGTTAGGTTTCCAGCAGTACCACTTAGAAGCTTTAGGTGTCCCTTTACACTCAAACATGACCAATGTCTATAAGAGGCAAAATGAATTGGCCGGGACATGTCAGTAGCAGGTGTAACAGGGTTTCTGGTACAAATGAGTCCGGGTCTGGACGGGTACTGTGTGAGCATGGGTGTAAACAGGTCTGAATCATATTGAGTTTCAAAAAAAAATTAATAAAAAAAAAAATGCCTTTGTATCATAAAGGGTTCAACAAAGAAAAAAGAGTACCATATTTACTGGAAGTACCTTCAGTAATCGTCACTTATTCGCTTCAGCACATTAAGAACCTGGAGAAAAAAGTTGATACTTATTAGTCACTACAAAGAAAGAAAGTATGCTACATGAAATGTGAGGAGCTCGCGTATGATACCCTTTCTGCAAAAAGATGCTGTTTTTCTTTCAGTCGGCTCAGGAAGCTGTTGTAAGTCAAAGTCTTTCTTCTTTGGAAGCATGTATTCAGCAACCATTTTCATACCAATCTTCTTTAGCATGTTTTTTGGGTTTCTTATTTTCAGGGTTTGCTTGAATTTATAATCCTCCTGAAACGAAGACACAATGATGGGCCAGTTAAAAAATTGTGCAGACTGCAAACACAAGCAACCATATCTCTTTTATAACCATCATATAAAGATAGTAAAAATATGTAATCACCTGTTTATGCATAAAATTGAAGCGAAACAGAGTTAGGTTGATTTAAATAAGTAACAAACGATCTCTATAAGCAGTTTATGTAATTCCAAACAATGCCTAAAAGTAGTTACTATCTCTAATAAGTTACCTCAAACAACCCAATAAGCAGGTTTATAAAAAAATAATCCTAAACGGCCCCTAAAAGCACTTGATTTAATAAACAATCCCAAATAGAATTTATACTCCAAACTTAATTAAAACTTACCATGAAAATTGAGCAATAGCAAGCATTTGATATAAAGATTACACTTGTAGATCAGCTTGTAGTTTGCTCCAATTCTCATGCTCCTATCTACTGATACAACAAAGAGATGTCATAATTTCTCGCCTGAAAGAACGAAAAATTTTCAAATTAGATTAGTTTATGATTAATAGGTCAAATTAAGTTACACTCTGCCTCTTTCGGACCAAATGAGTAACTTTAAATAGATAGCTGAAACAGATGGAACAGGTCGTCCGTCCCAGAAAGTGAAGTCGCAATGCATAAAAAACTGGATTATCAATGTTACAACATAGCTCATCTTTAAAACATTAAATATTCATATATTTTCAGAAAAATAATACAGAAAAGTAATTGATAATTCAAACAACCTATTTAGATTCGTCCTAAGAAGTAAGATTTGATTTTTTTTACGCATCAGAAAACTCGATTGTCCCACTCTGTTTTCCATTGCTTATAAGATATGTACAACCACACAAATTATGGAAAATAATCAGAAGAATGTTTACGGAAAGCTGAATTAGAAGAATACCTTGCAAAAAAACCTGTGAGCTTTCTAATTTCCTCCTCAATCTTGGCATATACTGCCTTCTTTTCATCGCTACCAGAAACTTACAAACTCCTTTACCAAGCTATCCAGAGTATACCAGCCTACATGGAACATGAAAAAAGAAACATTAGATGTATAACAAAATTCGTGGTTAAGAATCAATTTATAAGTTACAAACTAACAGTAATATCACGTCCACCTTCATAGTCCATACACACAAAGTCACAACACAGTTTGGTTAACAACATCATGTGGTTTAGTGTCGTATTCCTATTTGCATCTCTGCACTACACATGTTCCTAATGACTGCTTTGAACGGCTCTTCAAACTGAAAATTTTACCTGCATGTCATTGCGTCTTTGTGGTCCTTTATGGCTACCTTCAACAGCCATACAAACTAAATTTTGATTATGTACAACTCTTAGTGTTTAACTGACATCACCCTCTTTGCTACAAAGCTTTGTAATGTTAGACCTTATTGCTAGTCTGCCATAAAGGTGAAACAACAACTACTTTCTTTTAGACCATTTGTTGACACTCATTGTGTTATTAATGCTACACCCTCTCTGCTACATATCTTTTAAATTTAGGACCTTATTACTTCTCTGCTACAAAGGTAAAAAAAACGGCTACTTACTTTTGGACTGTTGAATACCCATAGTGTATTAGTGACAACACCCCTGCTACAAAGCTTTTGGCCTTAAAACTTGACTTTCTAATCAAACCTAACTGGCAGGGCAGCCACAACTGCGGGTGGGCAATTGTACTTGTTTTTGTCACACTGATATACCCGTTATCCAACGACCAAGTAACCCCTTTCCAATAGGAAAACGGGTAAAGCATTAATGAAACAATTTTCAGGTACTTAAAAACATCATCCAATGAACCATTAATACAATTATGCAAAGACTTCTATGTCAGAATGTAATCTTGTTTCACACAATAGCACATAATATATTTCGTATACTTCTACGTTAAACAATAATATTGTATTCATAAAGCGAACCGTTTCTAAAACTCAAATACAAACATATCCAGGAATCAGAAGATAGTTGATTGAAGGGGAACTTACTGAAGTAACCTTCCTGTATATTTGTGCTTGATTAAACAAATCTGTGACACTTTCAAACGGAATTGATCGACTCACCTATCAAAATTTTGACGGCAAGGGGTAACATCAGTGTTTCTAATCCTAGATCACCAGTTTTCACTTCTCCATGATTTCCAATGACAAATATGTTGTCACGTTGCAAGTGTCTATGAATAATAGGTGGCTATTGACTGTGAAGATAAGTCAAGCCTCGGAGGATCTGTGTCGCCCAATTTTTGTTTGCAGATGATTAAACTTAATGAGATAAGGTGATTCCTTGCAAATACATACCTGCAATAGTTTTATTCATTATTAGAACCAACAATCCAACTTTTGACCCCTACTAAAATCATAAACTTCTAATGTGCCTTGTAAGTCTAATTCTTGCAAAACTCATCCTCCTCATTCAACCCATCCTCGTCCTCACCCATTACCCAGATGATTATATCATTGACTAATTAAAAATCATGTCAAGCTAGGGTTTAAGGTGGAATAGTGTCGTGTTAGGATTTCAGGTGGAATAGCTAGGATTTTAATATAAGGTGATTTTATTGTTTCAGGAAAGAGTTAGGGTTTGTGAGATTGTTCTTGATTGTGTATTTGAAGCGCAGTTTGTGAAAGTAATCGTGAATGTATGGGGGTGATGATGAGTGACTCCCTTTTTTTTTTAATAAAGTTACATTTTTGACTATCAATTATGAAAAATATCAATAAGGCCCATGTGTATTTTTAGATTTTTCTGCATATATTTTGTGAAACCGAATTTTTTTAATTTTTTGGACAAATAAGGAAATATTTAGACTTTTTATTTAAAAATACTTAAAACAAATAAACAATAATTAAAAAAATATTATCAAATAAGGTATGGTTTGATTTTTTTGAAATGAAAAATTCCCACTAAAAGTTTTGTTTTATTATATAAAAGATTAATAGGTTATTACACTTTCTTCTCTAAAACCCTTTGTTCAGTAATTAGATCAGTTAATTAGATTTTTATTACTCTTCATTTCTTTAATAAGTCACAAACAAACAGTTTTTATATGACTTAATAAATTTAGTTTTTTTCATATTAAGTCGAATCGAACACCACCTTATTATTGTTTAATGTTTTATTATGAGAAAATTATATATTTCGCCATTTTTTTTAAATAACTGTCACTTTTCGAGAAAAATCCTAACTCGACAGCACTTTAAAGGTGCTACAAGTGTGACATAAGAATCTTTAAGATAATACATTTAATAAAAAAATTGACACGTGTCGCCTATTTTGTGGACGAGGCTATTGTACGTGTCACACAAAGACCGTGCGCCTCAGTCTAATGATCGTTTTTTGAGTTCTTTCCAAATTACAACTTTTACCTAAAGAAAATGACGAAATACAAACATTTTGGTTTTTTTTTTTTATTACCATGAGAATTGCAATATCTTTCAATTTATTCTCTTATTTTTAATGTCAATAATCACAAAGTTATAAAAGAGACATATTTTATTACAATTAAATGATTGACATGTGAAAGTAAATGATAATTAAAATAACCGATGTTATAACAATTTGAGTAAATTGCAAAAACCGTCTTTATGGTTTGTCCAAAATACAGGCGTAGTCCATTTTTTTTTCAAAAGTGTGTGGACCGTCCTTACAGAATACCTTTGGTGCAGATATCGTCTATACCCTAATCTGAAATGTTCTGGGGGTATTATTGTCATTTTACTTTTGGGCTGCACCAAAGTTTCCCAAAAGAATAATGTCTGGATTGCGCTTGCAATTTGGACATACCAGAGGGACTAATTTTGCAATTAACACTAACAATTTTGTATTGTTAAAGGTTAAAAACAAAAAGAATAGGTTATTAGACTTTCTTCTCTAAAACCCTTTGTGCAGTAACACCATCCATCCAATCGATCATCAATCCATTAAAAAAGGTTCCTTTTCATTCTGTTTAATATCATATCAGTTAATTAGGCTTTTTATTACCATCCTAATTAAAAGTATAGTTTTTTATTTTATGTAGTGAAATTTGTTTATATGTTGTTTGATTAAATGCTTTTAGTTTTTTTTTTTTTTTTTTTTTTTAGTTTGTTACAAATGATATATGTCGAATTCGAGTGGTGTTTGGCATTGCGTTTTGAATTATCAATTTGTAACAAACTAATAAAATATCACTCGAATTCGAATGATTAGATTAGCGTAATCAGCGGACTTGCGGTCATAGTGTTTGGTTATTCCTGTGGCATGTGAAGTTGCTATAACTAGATATTATTAGTGTTAAACACTAATAACATGCTTGTTGATGTGGCTTTTAGGGGGTGTTTGTTTCGGCTTATATAGCTGGCTTATGGCTTATTTGGTTTTCGGCTTATGTTTCATAAGCTCACCTTTTGTGGCTTATTTTGAAACTTTTTGGCGTTCATTATTACATAATAATCTTATAGAAGGCGAAAATTTTTAAAATAAGCCACAAAAATGAGCTTGTGAAACGTAAGCCCATAACCAAATAAGCTATAAGCCGGCTATATAAGCCGAATCAAACAACCCCTTAATATTGTATTAGGGGGTGTTTGTTTAAGCTAAATAGGCTGCCTTATGGGCTTATTGAATTTTCGCAAAACTCATAAGCCCAAAATTTAGAGCTTTTCAAAAGTTCAATAAGCTTATAAGCTGACCAAATAAGCTTAATCAAACACCCCATTAATTTTGGCATTTTGTTGCATTTATTACAATGACATGCTTATAAACACATTGATTGATCTCTATATGTTTTTACGGATGCTAAAAGGCTGATATTTGTTGTCTTTTTTATACTATTATTAGGATGAGTCTTTTAAATAAAAGAAAGAAACCCGAGTCTAAAGCAACTAGTGGTTTACTAGATTCGGATAAGAAGGTACTCAATGTCATCAAAAGCAAAAAAGAATCGGCCATCTGGTTACGTGACTTAAAAAGAGATTCAGAGCTAGCAGACCCCATTGTCACCAAAAGTCTCAAGACCCTCACAGGTTTAGGACTCATAAAAGAAGTCAAACATGTTCAGCTCAAGGGTCGAAAACACTACATCGCCGAAGTTTGAACCATCACAAGAAATCACCGGTGGTTCATGGTATGTCGATGGTAATCTCGATACAGCGTTTATTGAACAACTTAAAGAAACTTGTTTAAAGGTCATACGTAAGCTAAAAGTTGCAACAGCTGAAGGAGTATACGACTTTTTTAAGGCAAATAGGTTGACTAATACTGAATGCACGAGTCAGCAAATAAGTGAGATATTGAAGTCTATGGTTTTGGATAATATGATTATAGATGTGAAGAGTACTGGTTTAGCGGAATATCATAAAATTTCTGTTGGTCAGGAGTGTTATAGATGTGTATCGGGTGATATTAAACCGATAACGGGGGCTATGGTCTCGATTCCTTGCAGAGTTTGTCCAAGAATTAGACAGTGTACGCCTGATGGACTTATTTCTCCAAGTACCTGTGTCTACTTTAATAAGTCGTTGGAATTCTGACAGTATCACGTTTCTGGTGGCTGCAGCATAGAGGTATCGTTTTTGTCGCTCTGTGTTTGTTTTTGGTTGTACAGTTTAGGTGTCTGATTTATATTTTGTGTTTATTTTTATACAATAAGACCGTGCTCATGTTTTTTCAGTCTTTTTTTACATATAGATTGAATTTGGTGAAGGCTAAATGATGTTTGATATAGGTTGACCAATTATGAACGCAATTCAGTTAAGTTTTATGTAGATCACCTGTTTGCTAAGCATATAAAGTTTCGATACCAATTTGATCACCTGACTTTTACTAAGTAGCAATGTTAATTAGGACTTGTTATAGAATCGTGTATAAAACCTTAGCGAGGTCCACTAAGTAATAGCTCAGAGATAGTGCTGAGTATTGAGTTGAAACGGAAATGGTGTTGTCTGCCTATTCATGAAGAAGTTAAAGAGTTACTTTATCAAATACGTATAATCCATCCGGGCTAATTTTTGATTTAGAGGTGGCAAAGTAGGCAGGTTAGGTAATGGGTCAAAGCAAATTTGGACAGGTAATTTTTAGTACTGGCCGAGACTGTTTGACCCGGATAAAGTCTTTTTCTTATTTTTTAATTTTTAAAATACGAACTTTTGATTGCAACTATATAGGAGGCTGTATGCAATGAAAGTAGACTTTGAGTGATGTTCAACATCTGATTTATTTGACCTGTTTGAGATCAAATACAACCAAAACTGAACCATTTATAAGTAAGTCGATCGAATCGCCACCTATAATAGTATAATGGTATCTATGACTATGGTTATTTGTCCTATTACGTAGTGGCTTGGTTTTTTTGACTGCTTATACTTATTTTCACCTGTTACATAGTATTAATTTGGTGAACGAACTCATTTGGTCTTGGTAGCTAATTCCTTGTTCGTACTTATTTTTCATTAGCAGATCTAGCATGATTGTGTATTGGAGAACCAATTTTGTGGCCTGAAGGGAGCACCGATGTTAGAAGATTTCCTTTAGAAGCCCCGAGGCAAGAGTGATTATTGATGTTCACTAGTATAGTTTTGGCTGAGAGTTGAATGTTATAGACTTTAATAATGATTTAACATATTTTGGTTTTAATATAACAAGGAAGTAATACTTTTTTTGGCTTTAGCATGATTCACCCGCTAACGATTATTGTATAGGCTCTGCCTAGCTCATGATTGCTCCAATAGTGTTGTATCGGGCAAGTGTGCAACATAAGTGAGGGTGATAGATGTCGTGAGCCCAACAAATTGAAGGTGGATTAACCAGGTTTGAAAGGTTGGCATTGACCAAATCTTTAGTGCATTTTTGCTATTTGGTTTAGGTGCAAACTAAGTTTTGATTTAACCCGATCCAACCCAACTCAGATTGAAAGTTTACTAGTTTTGGCTCATTGCCAACTCAGTGAACCATCCATTTTCTACCTTTATATTCAGAGGAAGTGCTGAAAGAAACATGTGCGCACAATACAAATAAGTAGTTTCTTTTTAACAATGGAAATATATGTAAAAAGTGTGAGACATTTTGGCAAGTAAACAAAACTATGCTTGGTGATGAATAATGACATACACCTGAAGATGTTTGCAGTCTTTTGTAAAATGATCTCTTTACTTGTTAGGTTAACAAAATGGATGATTTGAAACACTTATTAATTTGTTATCATGTATACAAATATGTCTACGTGAGAAATGAGAAAGACTTGAAACCGTATATAGTTTACCAACATATGAAGAACGCGTTCAAATTGCTTGTCATTGTAAATGTGCTTAGTCATTGTCTCTATATATAGAGGTTACCTTCTAAACAAATAAGCTATATTTAAACAATTGCTTATTGATTTGACCACAACATCCATAAATTTGTACCTTAACATTAACAACACATTTTATCATCAATTCAGTCATTTGGTTTATGCAAAACGGTTCTTACACAAACTAAAAGAAACTATCCTCTTCAGAAGACAGGTGTGAATGCAAGCTTATCACCTATGATTGAAGGAAGCTAAACTCATTTACAGTGGCTGAAACAAAAGGTTCTTGGGGTATTGAGTGCGCGACATGGGTTTCTCTGTAATGTTAAATTTTATGAAAATCTTTTAGAGTCACTCTTTGAATATGCACATGGTAAATTTTCGTTGTATGCTACAAGTCTTTGTTTAGTAGAATATTGATAACTCGCGCAGATTTTGTGCGTGTGGTGATATAGATATAGAGTCTTGGGTTTGCCTGCTCAATTATATATGTGGTTATATTTTTTCATGGTTTTTGATTTTCTGCCGACTAATCAGAAAGTTTTGAGCCCACCGCCACGCTGACCCAAACCGGGTAAAAACTTTCACTTTTTGAGAAATTATACATATGTGGGTTTTTTAATGGTGCACTTTTTGGGGTGCTTGAAACACTACCCCATGGAATCCAAACCACTTGTCCCACGTCCTTTTCCTGAACCACAATGGCCGAGTGCTTCATTCAGTGGAAGGTAGGTATGGACCTCCATAGCAAATTATTCGAAAATTCTATTAACTTTTAGTTACTTGTTTGAATACAAATTTATCAACCGCATAGTTATTTCATTCTAATCCAGAAAAGTTTATATACTTAAGACAACGTGACAGCGAAACAAACAATAAATAAAATTAATTCCTAACCAGAAATAAAAGCAAAAACAAGTAAGCAAATAATTAAAACGTTTGACAATCACAAGTTACTAAGACATATGATTCAAAACAAAAAATAAATGACATTTTAGAGAAACAACTTTTAATAGATTGTATTACACGTTTAAGAAATTAATATACTGTATAAAGTCTTATTATGTCTACTAAAATATGGTCAGGCCATTATATATAACACTCTTAACACATACACATGTTATTTGGTTGTACATGCTATAGTATGGTGATAACTTTAGGATCAAAAGAGTGGCTACTACACACACTAGGATGTGTACTGGTATTTCTTATAATAGAAGTTACAAGTCAAGTAGTGCCTATAACCATCATTGAAGGAGCTGTGGCCAAAGGAGCAGGTAAATATGATGTACTCGTAATTCTGTCAACATCTTTTATTTCCATTTATAGAAAGTTTTATTCGTAAGTGTTGTAAAAATGGTTTTGTGAAGTTTGTTTGGATGGAAGCCCACCCGCATACCAGTTTGATGCCGGTTCTGGAGATGGTGTTAACAATTGGTTGCTTCACATACAGGTTGGTATATATACTAGTTCTGTCATAGCGCGCCCATATGTATATATTTATATTTAGGTGACTGTTTTTGTTAGGGAGGAGGATGGTGCTACTCAGTTAATGATTGTCGTACACGAACATATAACAAATATGGTTCGTCAAAGAATATGAAGAGTTCCGACTATAACTTCACCGGGATATTGAGCAATAAGCAAGAACTAAATCCAAGTACGATTGTTTACTATTTCATTGGCATCTCTGCAGGATACAAGTTTCAGTTTTTACAAAAGATCGATCATAACAACTGCTTTTGGTTTTGATAGATTTTTACAACTGGAATAGGGTCGCAATAAGGTACTGTGATGGGTCATCATTTACCGGAGATATTGAAGAAGTTGATCCTGTAAGTTATACTTTTCTCTTTGTTAGAAAACTTACGGTTTTAACCTGTTTTAACAACCCACCCCATGACTTTGTTTTCAAGGCTACAAATCTTCACTTCAGGGGGGCAAGAGTCTTCGATGTCATTATACAGGAGTTGCTTGGCAAAGGAATGAAGTCGGCATCAAAGGTAAAATTTTCTCTATCTTTGTATGTTTATCTGTTTCTAGTTTACAAAAACTCAAAGTCGATGTGGACAGGCTCTTTTGTCAGGATCTTCGGCAGGCGGATTAGCTTCAATATTGCACTGTGATAAGTTTCGAGCATTCTTTCCAACAAGTACTCAAGTAAAATGTCTTTCTGATGCTGGTTATTTTGCTCATGTGTAAGTTGAACTTCTTATGTCTGTTAAGAGGAATAAACTCTTGTGTCACACATATATGTGTTCACCAGAAAACATCTATCCTCGATATTTTAAGCCAAAAGCTAATGAGTCGTTAACCTTTAACAGAAAGGACCTCTCTGGAGAATATAAGTTTGAGGGATACTACGATCAAGTGGTTAATTTACATGTATGCTCTGTTCTTTCTAGTACTATTTACTTTTAATTAGGACACATGCACTTGCCGGAGGTCTCATTGGAAGCAGTCTCTCTACACTCGGGTTTACCCTGGTGTAGGGGTAGGATCTGTCTACATCTCACCTCCCCCATACCCTGCCTAGGCGGGATTGGGTTTGTTGTTGTTGTTGTTGTGTTGTATACGAAGCAGAAGATAAAAATGATTTGCGCTTATAGGGATCGTCAAAGCATTTGAATCCTGAATGTATTTCAAAAATGAAGCGTAGTTTGGTAAGCACTCGCATCTAGTCAATAAACAGAACTGTGAACATAATTTCAATGTACTGATGAATATTATGTGGTTTTTAAACGACATTTTAGTGCTTCTATCCACAATATGCCATTTCATATGTCAAGACTCCTGTATTTCTACTGCAGTCTACCTACGATACATTCCAGGTTAGCTCTAGTTGGTACTTTATGAACTTGAGTTGACCGGATTACATCTTATGCTCGTTATTAACTTTTGTTTTACGATATTAAGGTACAAAACATCTTGGCCACACCACAAGCTGACCCTAATGGACTATTTACCAAATGCAAGCAAGATATAAATGCATGCACAACTGATCAAATCCAAAGGCTGCAGAGTAAACATCATCTTTTCTCTTCTTATTGAAAATGATTTATACTTGTTTAGTTATACGAAACACACACTAGATACTTGTGACACTTGTAATAACACTTTCTTTTTATTTTTTGCAAGTTAGATTTTAGATCTGAGTTTTTAAACGCACTTTCGGTTTTTGGAAATGGTTCATCAAGGGGATGGTTTATTACCAATTGTTTTACTCATGGCCAATGCGAATACCAGTCAAAATGGTTAGGAAATTCTTCTTGGAAGTTAAACAATAAGGTACAGACCTTTTTCTTAAATGCTTACCTAGTCTCTAACTCTATCTATCTCTAGTATCGTCTTGTAACACATTTTTTTCTGCAGGCAATTGCTGAGGCAGTTGGTGATTGGTTTTATGATAGAAGCACGGTTCAAATGATGGACAGCCAAAATGTGTTGCCACACTATTGCAACACTTGATCAATGTTAATATGTATAGTTTTCTTTGTATATTCTCATGTAATGTATCGATCGATATAACTAATAAAGGAAAGATTAGCTAAGCTACAGTATTAAGATATGGGTAATGAGTAATGACCCGTTATCATCTGTACTACGTCAAATTAGCTAGCTAACAAGCTAGAGTTAACCTTGGCTTGTGGAGATTTAATTCTACCCGTTGGAATGATTGTGCTATCATTTATTTATGTTATTACTTATCTGTGGTTGAATCTTAACTTCGGTAAAGAACAAACTTTGTGAAAATTGGCTCAAAACCATTGTGTAACACCCCGATTTTTATAATAACGATCCCAGATATATTTTATAGCTTAAAAGTTAACTCATGTTATTGTTACAAGGTTTCGTTAGTTAAAAAGACTTTGCACGAAAATTACTCAACAGAAAAAGGACCTTTCATGTAGTAAATTGACTAACAAGGACTAACTTTGTCAAGTTATGGAAGTTTGATAGAAAGACAAAAATACCCATAAGTCTTACTACTTCCCAGGGAAGATTTCCCTCTCATAGTATCCTTATAATTCATGTTTAAGCTTCAACCCATTATGTGTTTTGACTAATTATCATGTTTTAAGGTCATAAAAGGGGTTACGATGAATTTAGGAATGAATTATAACAAGTTCAAGGATTTTTAGTTTTTGAAATAATCAAGAAAAGTGAGAATTCATGTTATAACATCATGGGTAAGTTAGAAATATGATGTTACATCATGAAGTGATGTTAGTTTCATGGAAACAATTAATTTTGGTTAGTCGAAGTAACTAGCCAAACACCCTCCGTGTATAATTTGTTCCAAACACTAGTCTTAGGGGTTGCTTTTTTATTTTTATTTTAGCGTGTTTGTGTGGGTAAAGTGTGTGAGACCATTAATATATTTTAAAAGTTAATTACTAAAATAAACTTGTTTCATTTCCTATTTATCAAAAAGAATTGTTTTTCATGCTTTTACAAAAATGAACTAACGTAGTCATTGTGTTTGCAAAGAAATCTATATTTATGCTGACAAATTCGTCCAAGACTATTTGACTATTGGTGAAAGAAAGGAATAGCATGTACTTTTTAATATATTAATATATGAGTGATGTGACTTTTAGCAAGTAACTGTGTCTGTTACTATTTTTTATGTTAAAATGGATACTTCGCCCCGAAATTTGCATACATCGCCCAACGGATTTACTCGCCCAGAAATGAATCTAATTTGTTTTTGTCGCCCACCAAATCGTCTAGCAAATCGCCCAGCAAAATAAAATTGATTATTCGCCCAACAAATCGCCAGGAGTGTCGCCAACACTTTTCAGTCGCCTACAAAATTGCCTGCATTTTTCAAAGACGCGTGTACGGTTTAAATGGTTTTCAGACTTGAATCTAATGAATGATATGTAAAGGTTCATTTTGGTAAAACAAATGGGCAAAGTTCACTTTTTTAAAGTAAGTATAGAAATAGGTCATTTTAAAAAATTTCTCATATTTTAATGTTTGTTTTTTGGTTGGGGTCTACTATTTATGTTAGAGTGTCTGTATCACAAAGGGATATAAAAACTCTCGTCCCCCAACTAGACCCTCTAAGAGAATGGGACCCACATGTATGGCCCACATACTTATAAACCACTTAATAAAAGAATCAGGGCCTTAGTAGGTTATTCATGATTCATGTTATGTTTTTAGGAGCAAGGAGCTAGGCTAGCATTTTAGAGTCATTATCCGACTAAGGTGAGTAATGAATAGAGGAAAAGCGTAAGTAAGGGTATAAATACCCGTATTTCATGTTATGTTGTCACTATCAAGTTCATGTTAATTTTGCCATGCTTATGCAAGTATCATGTTAACCTGTAAGATGCCATTTATGTTATGCTAACACAAGCTCATGTTCTCATGATTCATGTCGACCCGTAGTTCACATTCAAGTTATCATCTCATGTTTGTAAGTTTCAAGTTAACATCATGTCAATGTTACTATTCCATGAATGTGCAAGCTTCATGTTAATTATCCATGTTTGTCGTGAGGTCATACCGTTTCATGTTGACCCGAGTGGTCATAATTTCATGTTCAATTTTTATGTTGACATGTGTCGTCATAATGATCATGTTTCATGTTGGTCGTGAGGTCATATCCCATGTTTATGCACTAAAGGATATCGTGCTTAATGCACTCATGACATTCTATATAGAGTAAAGGTGCTTGAATAGCACTCATGATCAAGTTACGACCCCTGTTTGTATGAAGCAACTTTAATACATGTTTTATACTTTATGATTTCTGTTTATACATTTCGTTTACTCACTAAGCATTAGCTTACCATTGCTTCATATCATTAGTTAATAGGTGAATCAAGTGACGATGTTAAGGTTAAAGGGAAAGGACTCACGGGGAACTAGCAGTGAAGCTCTTGATGAGTAACGGGCTCTATTTTAACCTCCTCTCGATGCAACTTTAAATGCCCAAAAGTGTCTTTTGTTCATATGTAAATATTTTCCATGATTTATTATTTTATTTATTTATTTATTTATTTTACCTGTTCGACTCGATATTGTGAGCCGACTAATCCCAGGGCGACTACTCTTTTGGATAGCCCGGAGTCATCGCAGGTGAACCTCAGTGGTATATGTAGTAAAAGTGCAGTAAAGGGATGTTTGGCACAAAATGGGTCAAGAAAAATACATTTACCCAAATTTTGTTGTAATTGGTCAAAATGGTTCTTAATGTGCAAGAAAAATATTGTAACTTTCCAAATATGATTAGTTTCTTATAAAGTATGTGATAACGCTACACGCGTCGTTCGGGGTCAAAGGAACTTCCTTTTCGTCGAGCAAGTTTTTCAACACCCTAGGCAGTGAACCTAATCGTGGTAGTGTAGTATTAGGGTAAGCCACGAGAATTGATATCGTTCTCTAGGGGAATAGGAATGCTAGTGAGAAGTTACTAAGCTAAGGTTGGGGTTGAGGAAGATTATTTTTTATATTTTTATGTTTTTAGGAAATGGAAAGGTACGAATCTCGGGGTATGGATTTGGGGGTTGGTATTTCTACCGATTACTTCTACTTATCTAATTATCTAAACTAAGGTGTATGTAGTCTATGTCTAATTATTGTGTGCTCGTATGATGATTTAAAGATGTGTTTACTTAGGTTTTATTACTCCTTAATTATCTCCTATTGATGGTTGAATTGTCACGTCCTTATTCTTAATCGCGCTGTATGTCTAAGGTCGTAGGGTATGCGTTTATCCCTATCTCTTTGAAACTACCAAAGGTTAATGACTACAAAATCTCTAGGATTTATAAACTTTAACTCTAAGGTACTCTTCGGATGGTTTAGCCTACAATGACACTAGGTACTATAAGCTAAGGTTCACAAAGATTAATCAAGCATTAACTACACAACGAATGACCTATCGCAATACTAGATCATTAACAATTAAGATAAGAGACAACGAATCAATATTCAATAATTAAGTTTCATATTCCCTAAGCAAACACACAAGTAAATTAGCCGGACATGGAAAACATGCAAGCATACACACAAGTAATTGAAGACATAATTGAATTAATGAAGTAAAACACTTATCTTGATGTAAGATAGGGTATGGAACCTTAAAATACTTTACAAGACAGCTTTGGTTCGGTTTAGGTTTTTACTCCAAAAGACTACACACTGAAAACTAAAAAATTTGGATTTTATATATAAGATTACAAATGCGACGGCGTCACCTTATGATTTGTGACGCCGTCGGATCGCCGTTATTAGGGTTTCGTCTTGGCCACGTTAGTCTTGCGACGGCGTCACCTTATCTTTGGTGACACCGTCCCCTTCGATCACTGACGCCGCGGATCAAATCTAGGCCGTCGAGTTGCGCCTACTCTTTTAAAACCTGAATCCGTCACTTGTAAATAAGCAATTTGGCTATTGAGCCGTCACAAAAGTTTTCGGCGGCGTCGCAGATAACACGGCGCCGTCCCCTTCAGCCGACCACTGAGTGTCTCGATTCTTGAATTTGGCCATTTTCTTCGTATATTAGCGCCTTTTCGTCCGAATAAGTGTCATTCGATTTTGCCTTCAAGATACCAAAAAAGTGAAAAGGAACGATATTAAGTAATAACGGATACAAAAGTGATCAAATAAGGGCTTAAACGACCCTAAAAAAGGTACATTTTAAAACCTTATCAAATATCCTACACTTGGTATTTGCTTGTCCTCAAGCAAATGTGCTTTTAGCCAATTAATTTATAAGTTAGGGGTCATGAAGCATTGGTTTAAAACAATCCACAACACATATAAGCCCTGGGTGTTTGGATACTCACATCTCTCGGGTGTATATGAAATATAACAAGTTGGAAATGGAAGATAAACACTCATTAACCGGTCCTAGTACATAGATTACCATAGACTTGAGACTAGATCAAACCTCCATCGCTTTGGCGTAAGCACCTAGGAAAAACTATCCAAGAGGACTTTTAAAGGGTTGTAATGTTAGGCTTACGGTATGGAAACAAAGGGTTTGGTGGGATAGGCTATTTAGTGGTGGCAAGTCAAAAATCTTTATGTTACAAGCATGCGAAAAATGGCGTTGCTAAGCCACGACTCGACACTTTAGACTCTAGATAACTGAAATAAACATACATAAATTTAAAGATAGATGTAGGATGGTAGCCCGTATGTTTTTTTTCATACACTTTTACTCTACCATCCTCTATGATAACATCAAAATGATAGGGATTTATAGGCACATCCCTATACTTGAGTTTTTATTACTCTAACACTAATTTGACCCGAATTGAAAAGATCAAAACACTTGGAGTACATTATTATGCAAATAAATGGAATTTGAATTTAACGTTCCCTTCCCGTCATCTCACAAAATTTAACTTTTCCCGTGAGTCCCAATCGTCCCAAAACTGTGTACAAAGGATATGACTCGACTTAGAAACTTATGAAAGCAACTAGATAATTGAACTAAGGGTTTAGGGTGATAACAATAATGCACTAAAAGTGAGTGCATACAAGGTAGGCTAAGGCGATTTGGGTGTACATTTGGGGATGGGGTGTAAACAATGCTCTTCATTTATATTTCGGAAAACCGAAACATCACGAGAACCGCGAAAAGGATAGGCTCTGAGGGGTTAACTAGGGGTATCGTGTACTAAAGATGTGTACAACGCAAAGGTGTGGGGGAATTACTCAACCGATGTGGAAGAAGTAATTATATTACGGGTATTAAACAAGGGTTATCCTAATGCCTCTTATCATTTAGTTATTCCTAACTACACAAGTGTAGTCTTACTAGCGATCTCGGGATGCATCACAAAACAAGTTCTAGAATCTATTATACTATCGGTTCACACTCTAAGCATTAAAGATGAATGCTTTAATTCCTACTAATCTAAGGGCGATCCTCACATTTTGGGTAGAATTTAAGTGGTAAAGGGTTTTTGTGCTAGTCATGCAACTTCTTATCCATGAGACGCTTTTGTTAAGACTAATGGCCCACTCCTATATGTCATGAAAAATTAAAAATTTGGTGCCAAAATTACCCTAACCGACATTTTCTCATGGTTTATTACACAAATGCAATAGGACAAAGCTGTTAGTGCAAATATTATGATATTTAATCTATACATTCTCATTTGTTTTGTTGATGACAAACATGTAACTTGTAATACATAACGTAAAATGTATAAGTTACTTGTAATTATATTTTGTCTCAACACACTCTCAACACCTCTCGACGACTCAAGTCCTTGTATGCTACAACACAGGTTCGTACATGTTTGTTATGTTACGTTATGATCAAACCCCTAACAAACCATTAAACATGTTTAGTTAAATAGTTTATAAAACACTTAACATAAGTAAATGTGTTGGGTAAAACCCATGACCCAAGACCCATACCCAATGTCTAGATACATTGTACCTTGGTGGGTACTCAAAACCATGACCCATAGCCGTTCACGGATCCCTTAGAATTACAAGGGCCGGATCCCTCCAGGAGGGATCCTTGGGGCAGAACATGGTTTTGGTCTTTTTGCCTATAAATTGTAAGATATAACTTTTCACATACACATCATAACATTAACACAAGGTAGCATATAGATGGAATTCTAGAGAGAGAAAGTTAGAGGTTTAGGGAACTTAGTGAGAGAAAGTGAAAGATATTATTATGAGCTCCAACTCTCTACCTTGGGAGGTAGAGAGTATTTATAGTCTTACATAAAACGCCACACATCGGGGTGGATCGGGCATACAGATGGGTAAAGACCGTCCGTCCTCCACGGTGTTACTTAACTAAATACTACTTAACTTAATATTACTATGACTACGAGCTTTCTAACGATTACATATACTTGAGGTGACCGACTCTTTTATACCGGGAATTTCTAATTCCTAACAATCTCCCCTAAGGGAGGTCACCTCAATCATGCACTAAAATTACATTGAATACAAGCAGATATGACATTAACAATTGTTCTTGCATTCTTGATGTAGTCCTTTGTTCCTAAGCTCGTAGTCATTGATTCTTCACATTGCATGTTTGGTTACTTCAAGTGGAGGTCTTTTCCTGATCCACGTGATAATAATTTTGAGCCATCATTTGAGATTATCGGCTATCAAAAAATCTCTGACACATCCTTTGTGGTGTTGGTATTATGTGATGTTGTGACTTTAGGACCGACATGCTCACATTCGGATCATGATATCTTCTCATCGAAGTAGCGGAAGCATTTGTTGAATCATGATATTGGCGGCGTAGCGAAGCATGGAGTGATAATATCAGAGTCATTGATGCACTAATCATGATTTCTTTTGAGATGAATGTGTTAAGTGAGCATGCGGCTATGGATTGACCGCTTCATTACGAGCAGAAAGCGTCGGGCGTACTGCATACAGCGGTTAGCAATAAATCGCACGAAAGTGTCTTTGATCACTTTCGTTGAATTGAGTACACGCGGCCACGGTTCCTCGTTGATCGATACAAATCTTGCACGTGATCGGTATAATTCGAAGAATTTCCTTGCAGGGTTTCATGCTTGCTCTAGTGTCTCAAACGGAACATCTCAAAGACAGACAACAAATTGAGTGAACCCGAAATAATTTGAGTCCAGCGATTGATGAAAAGATATTTGAAAAAACAATCGTGTATTGCTCAATAGAAATTGTTTTTGCAATATACGGGAAGGTTTTAATGAAAATCAATTATCAATCATAAAACACCTTTTGATTTGAAAATTAGTACACGGTCGACGTGCTAATGAAAAGAGTTTTAAAGCACAAAGACCGGTTTTTCAAAGGTATCCGTCAATCCATAACTGAACCGGATTGATTCAAAAGAATGAATCGCCCCATTGTTTACATTCGGTTGTCACATGGTTGATCTGTATAATAGATCTCACATGCCACCTACCAGGAGCTTGTTAGATGTTGGCTCGAGAAGGCTTTCCATCTTCATTGTGAGTATGTTTGCATATCACTCGGATGTTACAGCAATACCACAAGGATAATGCGTAGGACTCAAGATATAATCTCTCTTTCCACATTGTGTGAAGCAGAGAGTCTTCATTGAAAAGTGTCCTAATGAGATTTATTGATGATCTCGTGGCTCTAGACTCAATTTGTGCATATTTGGATCCCGTATATGGAGACTAGGGAGAAAGGGTCTCCTTCTTCAATATCAACAATCTCTAAGAGAAAGTCGATAGATAATGTCGGTTCCCGTGAGAATGAAACAAGTCCTTTTAAGAGGAACTTGAGTGGTTTGGGAAGTTGAAGTGCGGTCGTCCTTTGGGTCCATGACGTCTAGTCTTCAATACCGATGTTACCATCAGTAGCATATGAATTGAACCCGGTTTCTGCCCTAAGGTTGAATAAATGGAGGGCTATTTGTTTTCACCCTTTTCTCATTCAATTCTTTTTATTTCTTCAACCCCGGTGCTTACCGAGACTTCATAGCTAGAACCTTGTTGGGTTTATTCGATTACTAGCTCGATCTCGAGTCACTCTTCCCATTCTCATTTTTCTCCTTTTACTATCATACCTAAGAACTCTACACTAACTAGTGGATAGTTCCTGGTAGATCCCTCGGTTACAGCGGATCTTGGGAACAATAACCTAACCTTATCATCCTTATATCACCGTACATAAAGTAAAGTTGGTCGGTCTATTTGGTATTGTTCATCTGCCGTTGGAACCAATTGAAAACCATTTGAAAATCAATTCGGATACTTGTGATATATTATCAAAGCATTTTGTACCTGAATTGTTTTGATATTTTTAGAACGAGAACTCCCCTCAACATGTGCATCAAGTATTTGAAAATGTTTTGCACACGGAGGCAAGAGAAAAAATTAACTTCTTTGATTACCATTTTCTAAAAGATATCAACATCACTTCCCAAATCGAATCAAGTAGATAAAGCATTTTGGGAAGGATGAGATTTTCATGATTTTGCTCCCCTCAATATGTGCTTCTAGGTTTGAAAGGAGTTTTACACATACTAGAGGAACACACATTGAGATAAATGATCACGTTTCAAATTATAGATGCTTCCCCTCAATGTGTGCATGGAAAATTTGAAATCGTTTGTCACTTACGGGGAGGCAAACATGCTAATCACTTAGAAACCATTTATCGAATTATCGGTTTAAATCCTATTTAAATCACAACTTCTCCCCCGATCACAATTATTAAAACATTTGAGATTTGTGATCTCTGTAGATTTAAATTGATTTTGAAAGCTTTTAAGGAGAATTGTGACTTGATTATGAAAGCGCTTTTTAGCGATAAGGATCGATGTTGAGATTTTAATCTCCATTGGTTAAACATGCATGTACATCTTTTGAAAACAATTTAATGCCAAATAACTTTTAATTTAATTGAAATCATTCTCCCCCTCAATCAATGACATAGGTTGTTGATTGAGCGATAGATATTTTGACAAATAAGTCACGATGATTATCAAAAATAGAGACCGAAGTTATTTTTCAAAGCATTTAGTTTTCGTGAGATAAATGTTATAGACTCAGAGCATGGAATTTGAAAACATGGTAAAACATGGCTCTGTTCTTTCTTTTAAAAACCGGGTTATTGCCTGAAAATGACAATAAACCATTTTTTTCTCTTTCTCTCAAACATAATTTTTTGATTTTTGATTTTTTTTGAATTAGACCAACATCTAAAGTACCGTGTCATTCTTTGAATGACAGCACAAAGACCGTAGATATTATCGAACAGAAAACGCATGACAAAATGACAATATTTTTGAAGATTTTTTGAATTTTTCAGATTTTTATGGATTTTGAAGGTTTTATAATTTTGTATTTTGATTTTTGAATAGATATATACAAGAGATAGATGAAGATAGACCTTTACTCCTCGTCTTCCTCGAAGACGCGTTTGAGTGTTTCGGTTGAAGACTTTTCAAGCCAAGTCGGAAGTATAAACTCAAAGCGTTCTCTTGGAAGAGCTTTGGTGAAGATGTCGCTAGCGATATTGAGTCCTCACAAAATAGAGTTCCACCACACCTTTTTCCACTTGTTCCCCGATGAAATGATGTCGAATGTCGATGTGCTTTGCTCTTGAGTGTTGAGCGTTGTTGCATGAGAGAGCAATAGCACTTTTATTATCACGATGAGAGGATTTTGTTAAATTAAAAGCCATAGTCAGATAATTGGGATCTCATCCATAGGATTTGAGCACAACAAGATGACATGGCTATGTATTCAACCTCTGTAGAAATAGAAGAACTCATTTGCTTCTTTGAAGACCACTCACAAGCTTATCACCCAAAGCACCTCGGGCGTGCCTTCGGCGAGTATCTTGACATCTGCATGATCGATCTGCATAGGTCATTAGTGACATACCGGAGTCTTTCGGGTACCAAAGTCCCATATTGATGGTTCCTTGGAGATACCGAAAGACCCGTTTAACCGCTTCAAGGTGCTTTATAGTAGGCTTAGCCTGGTATCTAGCACACATGCAAACAGAGAACAAGATGTGCGGTCTACTAGCCGTGAGGTACATCAGGGATCCAATCATACTACGATATTTCGTTTGGTCTACCATGATCCCCGAGTGGTCCTCATCGTTTGGTTCGATCAATCATGGGAGTGTCAACACTTGAATCAAATCCAAATTTCTTTAAAATCTCATTTGCATATTTAGATTGATTTATGAAAATGCCTCAGGGACTTTGTGAAATTTGTAATCCCAAGAAAAATGACATTTGTCCCATCATTGACATTTGAAATTTTGAACTCATTTTATTAGAAAACGATCACATTCATTGGGGTCGGTCGAGTCAAAAATGATATCATCAACATAAATTTTAACATGAATTAAATGTTTGCACGACTTCACGGTGAACAATGTTGGATCAAATACTCCTTTGTTGAATCCGGTAGATAGAAGAAACTTTGATAGCGTATCATACCATGCCCTTGGAGCTTGCTTTAAACCATACAGCCTTCTTCAAGCGATAAACGTGGTAGGATGCTCGATTCACAAAGCCTTCAGGGTTGGGCGCGTCGAGCGACTTCTTTAAGATCTCCGTTCAGGAATGCCGTCTTCACATCCATCTCATAGACTACCATGTTCTTACTAGCAAAGCATTAGCCAAAAGATTCGATAACCTCGATTCGAGCAGCAGGGAGCAAAAGATTCTTCAAAGTCTATACCCTCCTCTTGGCGGTATCCTTTAGCAACTAATCGAGCCTTGTTCTTTAACACATCACCATGCTCATCAAGTTTCACTTTGAAGATCCACTTTAGAGCAATGATCATATCTGGAGCGGTACTAATTCCCATACATCAAGTCGATCAAACTCATGAATTTCTTCTTGCATGGCAATTGAACCGGTTGTCTTCATTCATGGCGGTTTTAACATCTTTTGGTTCGATCTTAGAGAGTGCGGAGTTGAAGAAGCACCATAAGGCATCTGTTGCAAGTTGTTTCCGTGTGGATCTGAGGATGAGAGGGATTTCAATGATGTTGTCCAATGGATGATCGTGAGTCCATTTGAGGTGTTCATGTGGCGTGGTTGAGGGACTAAAGTAGCGAGTCGATGTCTCACGAAGAAGATGGTTCGATGAAGATTGAGAGCAAATACATTTTTAAATGGAGCATCTTCAGGAGTAGCAAAGGGATTAACTTCATCATTGATGCTAGAAACAGTTCCATGATGTACATTCGAAGATAGATGATTTGTTGATGAGGCAGAGTGATCGGCGGCAGCTTCTTGACTTAATGATATTGAGGCTGATAAGGGTTGACTTCATTCATAGGGATATGAGCAGCCTCGTTGATGGATTTGACATTTCATTCGACATTTGTTTCATAGTGTTCATCAAACATTGGATCAAACAATTTCCTTAAATCATCTTTCGATTGAGGTACATATGGAGTTTGTTGGAGAGGATATGGTACAAGGGATGAACCAATGGGACATTTGTTTTGAAGTGCGGGTCGGGCTGGATTGTCAGAGCCATAGGACCCTTTGCTGCGATAGAAACTCTCTCGACTATCTTTATCAACCCATAAGTAGACAATTTGAACGGAACAAATGATTTCGACATTAATGCATTCTTCCTAAAGGTATACATGTAGAGATGCGATCTCGAAGATTCACCACAAATGTCTTGGCGAATAATGTAGTCATTTTCCTTAATGTTCATGTGGTTGATTTATAGCGTGCACAATGAGAGGAACAATAATCCGTAAAGATTTGGCAAAGGAATACCAAAGGCGGATCATTATCCATGAACAACAATCCGTGAAGATTTGGCAAAGGAATACCAAGGAGCGGATCATTATTCATGAGTGCAACTGCAATATTATGATAATCATTATCAGCTTGAGGAATAAGCGGAGATAGGGCTTTTGAGTAGTGAAGTTGTACTTCTTTGATGATGAACCAGTTGAGTCAATAGAAACCGAAGCATGAGCTTGAGAATGGATGATCAACATTAAAAAGGTTGAAGGTACTCATAAAACATATCTTTGAAAAACAATGAATCCCAAACATTGATTCCCAATTATCCTTAGTAAGTGAAGCATTAGGCGTTGGAGGAGAGTCATCAAAATTCAAAACAATGAATCACAGTTATCCTTAGTATATTCACTCATAATCAAAAAGAATATACACTCATCATCATCAAAAATAAAGTCATATAACCATTATTCAAACATCCATCATCATGTAGTATATTCACTCTTCTCCCCTCAAAAATTGCATCGAAGTTGCCATTTTGATTTAACAAAATGAATAAGAGTATACATCAATGATCATAGATCCACTTGATGATTGAATGAGCGTGGAAAAACATGAAGCTTGTTGATGAATAATGTAGATGAGTATGGCCATTCATGAGAGAATTTCTCTTTAGCGAAGATAAAGCGCTACGTGTGAAGAAGCGTACACTTTTCTTTTCTTTGAAGAGCGGGGCACAGGTGATATCTGCGGAACACCATTATGATGAAGAACGAGGCTGAAGGCGATGTGAGCAGGCGTCATAATGATGAAGTACGAGGCTGAAGCCCGATGTGAGCAGGCGTCATAATGATGAAGAACGAGGCTGAATATGTGAGCAGGCGTCATAATGATGAAGAGCGAGGCACAGGCGATGTGAGCGAGCGCATTGTTTAGAGCCCGGTTATATGTTTAGAGCACATGAATCCAAATACCAAGGGACGACTTATGCGACCTGCTTTGGATAACGAGCGAAGACATAGAATTGGAAACATTGGATCTCCACGTGCTCATGGGGTCCTTTTGGTTAGCACAAACAATCTTTGAATCAGAAGAAACCCTAGGTGCAATGTCATTGTCACTAGGAGCTAAACTAGTAGAAGCATCGGACTTAGTCGAGGGACATTTTGTGCTTAATGGGATTGTTCTACCGGTTGGCTTCCAGGCACTACTCTAGTCATAGTGGATCTAGTTAAGGGGCAAGGTTTGCCATTCGTGAATATTCGACACATTGGCTTCCAATTTGAAATCCTACATTGGTAAAACCTTCCTTGTAGGTTTCGAGGTTGCTTATGTCTGTTTTAGCTCTCCAAACTTTCTTAAGCGGGTTATGAATCTTAGACCTCGAAATAACACATCACATTTATCATGATTGCGAGAAATTAAACATTTTTTATATGTTTTGCAGACAGCATAAGGCCTCGAATTAATTTTAGTAAGCTTAGAGCTAATACTAGAACTAACGCGATTCTTTTTGTTCAAATCAAACTTCTTGTTCCTATGGTGTTCTTTCACTTCCTTATCATGAACACTTTTAGTTTGCATAATCCTATCCTTCTTTGCATAGCTTCTAGGTTTTGACCAGCTAACTTTAGTGTCAATCTTAACATCTGTAGAAGTAACGATGGGAACATTACATGGCTTCACTACTTTACGCATTCTGGTCTAGAAGTCTTTGGGATCACGAAATTCTAGGAGGCATATCACAGGTTGCTTGCTTGAATTTAGGTATGGAACAAGGCATATCAAGGGTCACATGCTTGGCTTTAGGCATAGAGCGGATTTCCTGTTTGGCACTAGGCATAGAACAAGGCTTCACAGCTTTGCCTTTTTCACCTAAGGGTTTTGGACATGTTGCAATTACACATTCAGCAGCTCTTGAGATCGTTTGGCCCGGAGGCAAGCAAACCTAATTTCACTATCAAGAGGTTTGTTAATGAAATCCTCTTCGACAATCTCACGGAGACATTCTAGACTATCCTTAAGGTGAGCACATTAGTCATGAAAAGCATGTTCATTATTCCTAAGATGAGGAGGAATATATTTAACTGTCACAGATGTATTTGCAATCTAAGGGTGATTTTGAGACAACATTCTTATTGAAAACAAGTGGCGGTTTCCCATTTCCTCGACTTCTCGATTCTCAATTTCCTTTTGTAAAGGCGTTATTTTTTCGTTGTTTTGGTCACGGGTGACGTTTATTGAATCATATAACTCTTTAAAATGTCGTTTAACCTTTTCATTTTCTTCTAGAAAACTTTCGTTTTCCTTTTGTAAAGCATTTACTAGGTTTTGAAGATGAAACGTTTGAGAATTCCGAGAATCTAAAGGAGGAGGCATTTGGGAGCATGTCATATTGTTCGTTTGACCCTTTAATTGAGAGATTTGGGCTTTCAACTTTTCGATCGTGTTTGCCTTGAGCTTGAATCGTTCATCACGTTTGTTAATTTGAAAAGCTGCATCAAACTCTGGAGCATCTGAAGATGTCTTGATATTTGAAGTTTTGACATTTTCTTTGAGATGTTGATATTTGAGTTGTAAATTAAAATGCTCAACTTCTAGGTTAGAAAAATGTTTAACCAAATTGTCGTGATCATCCAGTTCAATTTTCTCGTTTAGTTTAGAATTAGTTTTTCAAGCTCAATGACACGATCATGGGAGACTTTCAGGCCTGAGATAGTTCATGAAATTTGGAAGCATTAATAGAGCAATTTGAGCGATGAAAAGATATCTTGAGCAACACATTCGGTAATAAGAGTCTCATTTAAGGTATGCAAGTTCTTCCTCTCAATCTCATTATATTTTAGTGCAGGCTCATAATCACTAACTTCAACTACCATTGCATCAAATTCCTTTTCCATTTCTTTAATATCGATTTTATCCCTTTTTAAGACTCTCAAAATGATCTTTTAGTTGTTTAAAGAAAGGCATGACCTCGGTTAAATAACATTCTTTCATTTGCTCAAAACCCCTTTCCCTTGGTTATCCCGAGTGGGTGTGATCCTTATCTTACAAGTTTTCTCAAAATCGGTAAATAGTTGAAGAATAACATATTGGTTGATTAAGGTCTTGCTCTTAGTGGCAATAGTTCTAGGAACTAAATGCATTGGTGTATTTGGAGGATACACGCGATTAAACTTTAGGGAATTTCCTACAAGGGGATTCTTTTCAACAAGATTTTCGACTTTTGCAAGTCCATATCCTTTTTAAGAACACTTGTTGGGGTCAATAGAGTCTAAGGCTTAAACATGTTTAAGGATATCCAATTTTCCTTAGTGTAATCATGGGGTTTCATCGTTATCTTGTTCTTTTTACACTCAGGATCTTCTAGCTTCTTATTCATTTTCTCCCTAGTGACTTCATCGGATTTCTTATCTTCCTCGATTACTTTCGTAGCAACTAGGTTTCGTCTAGGTTTAAGGATCTCATTACCATCATCTGACGTACCTTATGAGCATTTCTAGCCTTTTAATTACCTCGGATTAGGTTCCTCAACAATGGGAATGCTATGCTTATCGCTTAAGACTCTATGCTTAGTGATCATGTGAGCATCTGAATGGTATTCCTTGTACGCGTACAACTTATTTTCAAGCTTGTTTTCAAAGTTTTTAGATTGGAAAAATCATTCAAAAGTTTTGATTCCTTAGCCTTGAATTCTTGCTTAAGCATTTTAACATTTTCTTGAAGTTCGTGTTTTTGCTTAGCGTTTTTAGAAAGCTTTTCTTGTAAGGAGTTTAACTCTTGTTTTAATACTTCTTCTCTAAACCTACTTTTCTAATAGTTATGCGTATTTGGACATCCATTTCCTGCTCACGAGTGGTCAACTCAAACTTAGCACGCTGTTCATAAATAGCAACTTGATCCTTATATATGTTAAGCTCGGTGGTAAGGAATCATCGAGCACAAATCACGTACTCATGCAGTTCATAATCATCATTTTGAGTAGAAGATGCACAACTAGGTACAGCGGAAACATCCATGCAACTTACACGAGCATTGACATGCCTGGTATGGTGTGACGGTGCATCTCTATCTTGGGTGCATCCGAAGCTTCCATGGGCGTTCCTTTGCATTAACTTGCGAGGTTGTGTCATGCGGTGCACCTCTCTCTCTTGTGAATTTGAGCACGAAGATTCCATTTTTCCATTATCCGACTCATAATTTTTGTTGTCAGCTGACATTACGCATTCAGACAACACCGATTCTTCAACATATACATTACCCAACTTATCACAACAATCTTTCAATTGCACCTGACACTCATTCACGTCTTCATTCTTTTGGCGAGATTCTTCAATGTACTTTTCACATTATCCATGAGTTGGATAAATGTCTCAATAATTCTGAATTTCCATTCCAGGTATGTTTTTGAAGGAAATTCGGTCAAGTGTTGATCGTAATCTGCTGAATATTCCCCGATGAATGGTGAAATTGTTTGTAGATTACTTGAAGAGCTGCCTTTGGAACCATCCTTTTGAACCTCTTTATTGGTAAGTTGCGACTTTAAGTGTTCTAAGTTCAACGACAAGCTTCTTGTCAATGTAGGTAAGTCTGGCGGAAAAGAGCACTACATGTTCGATCCCACTATGGATAACAGTTTTGTATGAGGTGCGGATGAAGTAGCTGATAGGGCTCAATCTTTGCATTCCATTTGCATGGCATTCTAGCGAGGTGCAATTCATTCACATTGTACTCAGAACATGAAGATTTCACATCCTCATTGTTTAATTCAAACATCTTTAATGGATTCGGTCATAGCAATCATTAACATTATTGTCCACGGTATCATACAATTTAAGCATACGAAATCATTTGGGTCATTAGAGTAAGTAGAGTAATACATGATGTGGTGGAATGCGCGGGATTTTACAAGTCTATGATTTAAACCGAGAAATAGAATCTTTCGCGGGATTTTACTAAAATCAAGACCAAACCGTTAAGCAATGACCAATGGAATGTTAATATGGTGATGGATCGACACAATGATAGACAATTGTGTGTTAGGACTTATGATTGTTTGTGGGATAAGCGAGAGATGTTGTTTGGTTGTGATTTGGGTTGGTTGTTGCACGATTTTTCCGAGAATTTTAGGTCTAAAAACATAAAAACCTCAATAACTTCGTTTGGCGGATTTAGCCCTCGAAGGTTGACGAATCCTCGTTCTCCGGTCGTTTTGATGGGTAGAACGCTGAAAGCGAATTCTGGATCAAAAGTTATAGCCGTTTGAAGTTTTGTCGGAAAAGTCAACAAATTAAATAAGAATTCTTGAACCAAATCGCTAAGACCAAGTTAAGCTAGGACCTAATTCGCTACACCCCTAAATTAGAGTCCCAAGTCGCTAACTAGAAAATACTACACCAAGTTAAGCGCAACACTAATTCGCCACCAGCGCTAAGTCGCTAGCTTTCCAATTCGCTAGCAGGATGTAAGTAAGCTAAGTGGTAACTTCGCTAAAACTCAAGTCGCTACAAAAATTACGGCAAGAATTGCTACTCAAGTCGCCAACAATGCAAGTCGCTAAAGAGCAACTAGCTTCTGACCAAGTCGCTACCACAAGTTAAGCTACCAGGTAGTGGAGAGTCCACTACTTGTACTTTAACTCGCTAGATCTAACTCGCTAGTTCAACACCGTAAATTAAGCTACAAAAATGTGAAGCAAGTCGCTACCAAGAAAATAATCCGTGAGCTAAGTCGCTAGCTTGAAAAACCATATAAACATCACTTTTCAATCCAAAAACAACCCAACCACTATGATTCAAACCTTCTAGATCAAAACCTAAACACTTGTGATGATTCTAAACACAAAAGTACAACCAAAATCGAAACTTTAACACTAGAAATCAATCAAATGATGCAAAAACCACTAAACTTTTTCAAACTCAAAAACCACCTAAAAACCACTAGAAATCCAAAGATGTGCAAGATATGATCTAACCTTGGCTCTTGATACCAATTGTAAGATATAACTTTTCACATACACATCATAACATTAACACAAGGTAGCATATAGATGGAATTCTAGAGAGAGAAAGTTAGAGGTTTAGGGAACTTAGTGAGAGAAAGTGAAAGATATTATTATGAGCTCCAACTCTCTACCTTGGGAGGTAGAGAGTATTTATAGTCTTACATAAAATGCCACACATAGGGCTGTGGATCAGGCATACAGTGGGTAAAGACCCGTCCGTCCTCCACGGTGTTACTTAACTAAATACTACTTAACTTAATATTACTATGACTACGAGCTTTCTAACGATTACATATACTTGAGGTGACCGACTCTTTTATACCTGGAATTTCTAATTCCTAACATAAATAGCAAACCACTTCTTACCATTTCTTCATACCTTCACACATAGTTTCTCTCCACCATTTCTAGGATATTTAGATCATTAGGAAACATGTAAACCACCCTCATCTCATATGATCATAATGCTTCTAACTCTCATTTGTTGTAAGCATACTCCAGAAGTGATCCTCCAAAGCAAGCTTAGAGATCTTGCTTCCTTACCTATTGAAGTGATCACCCATCACAAGATACAAGAACATGAAGATCTTCTACAACAAGCTTGGGAAACTTGTCATCTTCATTCATAGAAGACTAACTACATCATGCTTTGGGTTCTTGATGTTTAGTTTAGGATTTCATGTCCATTAGACACATTGTCTTGGATATTGTCTAGTATCATATTCTTGTATCTATGACTAGACTAGATAGTTTATGTGTTTGTGCCATAAAAGACAAGGTTTGTTATGTTGGACCACAAAACATAACGGGTATCATAGATGTGTTATATATCTATGACTAGACTAGATGGTTTATGTGTTTGTGCCATAAAACACAAAGTTTGTTATGTTGGGCCACAAAACATAACGGGTGTCATAGATGTGTCAAAGGCATTAGTGAAGAATGCTAAAAGAGTCAAGATGAAGGCATTAGTGAAGGGTGCCGAGTAATCTAACCAAGGGCCTTATTGAAAGGTGCCTAAGGTGTACATTCAATATGGTGTGTTTCGATGTACAAGATAAAGTAGTATTGGATCCAAGGATATTGATATCCTTGATGGTGTTGTAATAAGGAGTTGGTCTCCTTAGGGGTATAGGTGTTGTGTAGTGTTGGGTAGTAGTTCCTCCATTGTAATGGAACTCGGTACTTAGCCTAGTACCCGATAAAGGGTAGGCGACGTTGTGGTAGGTGTGGTTTACCTTGGTGTGAAAGAACCCGGTGGTTAGCCTAGTACCGGAAAAAGATTAGGCGACGTTGTGAAGGCTTCTTCGCCATAAGGAGTTGGTGTAGTGTTTACGAACTCTCGAGTAGGTGACTCGGGGAGTGGAGTAGGGCAAGGAATGTGTCCTTGTAGCCGAACCACTATAAATCCTCGTGTTGGTTTGTCTATCCCTTTACATATCGCTTTACTCTTATTCTTGCATTACATTGTTTATTTTCTATGTGGTTGATGTCTATGTTTGTGATACATACTTGGTCTTTCATATAGTCATAAACTATATTTAACACTTTACATATTATGACCCGCTTGATCAAGAAAAAGCAACCGGACTAATAATGGTGAAACTTTATTTATAATGAACCATTAATCTTGCGGAATCTTATGTGATATTAAGGGGTTGGCCTTACATGCCGTAATGCGTTAAATGCATCCTCGTGTCGATATTAGCAAATGCAATGGTTTATACTATATTTGATACAAAAGTTTTAAGTTTTAAACGGAAACGTATTCACCCCCTCTACGTTTTCACAATTGGTATAAGAGCAGGTTGGCTCTAGTTTTTAAAACAAATGGTTTGCAAAACGAGTAAGGTCCTTGTATCAAATTATTAGTGAAGTCAAGCATAATATGAAAAGTGTTTTGTTGATTTTTTTTCTCTTTCAAGTTTTGTTGTTAGATATCTTGTTAATCAGGCTTGAATAAAGGTAAAAATGGATAATATAACTTCACTAAAAAGTCTACAAAGGTTATACCTTTTCATCGGGTCAAAACGTGCATTTTTGTAATTACGTGTGAGATCAGCGGATCCCTCGGGTTACTTTGGACGGATCCTCAAGCAAGGGATCCGTGGGATCCGTGGAATTACAGATGATTTTATGCGAATTTCAAAAATTCATAACTAATTAACAAATAAGTCGTTAGAAGTCATGCCACCTATCATTTTAAAGGTATTTGAGTCTACTTTCATTTAAAAATAATTTCATAAACTGATTCAAAACAAAAATTTACATAATCATTGATTTAGAATAGAAAGTCATTTTTCGGTCATAACTTTTGCACAAACTTTTGATCTAATTGGAGATGGATGTTTTCGTTTTTTAAACAACAATGTGTCCTATTTTGAAATTAAGGTTTTGATCATATTTATAAATATAAAAAAAAACTAATCAAGCTTGGTATGCATGTTTGTATTTAACACAAAGCGATGAAAAGAACTTTCGTATGCTATGCGATATGATAAATTGTCTTCCTTGCATTACTTGATTATTTGCTTATCTCAAATAGCTTTTGTGCTTGTTTGATTGAATAAAATATGTGGTTTCCTTACCTTGCTATTCATTCTCTTTTTTGAATAATCAATGTGCTATTTGAAGGAGTGTTTGTGATAACATCTAGTTGTGTCGAAAATGTTAGGTTAAATACTTAGATAAGTCATATAAGTTGCAAAATGTTTAAAACATGTAATACACTAAATGGCTTTTTGATTGAGTTTGTCATATGTGCAACATAAATGTTTTATGTGCTTATATGTTTTCTTGTTTTCTTGAATCGTTTTCTAAGAACAACAAGAATGTACATCAGATCATAACCTATACTTGTGTTGATGATGTACTCTCCCGTTTTCCTTTTCATGATCGCTTTCCAAGCTTCATATCAGGATTGACAACTTGATTATTTCATCCGATATACTCAAGTAAATTATTTTGCAACGCAAATATAATTTTTCATATCCGAAAGTCCAAACTCGAGCTTTCCAACAACATATGTTGAACTAGCTCATCCAACCATTTTTGTTCACCATATGGACAATTTTTTTTAACATGACACAACCGTCACCTTAGTTGTTTCTAGTATAATATTAATAAAAACGAAGCAAAGTATCATCATTGTTACTCTTCGATAGGCCATAGTAGGAATATAAATTTTCCTAACTTGAGAATGAATATTGGAGAACTTATTGCACTAGAAACTCAATTTGACCTAACAGTTGAATTGCTTCCTTGATAGAAGTTGGGTATGTGGAATTGATGAGTGTCTAAATACTCATCATTTTTATACCATCTAGACTGCAAAATCATCTGAAAACACTCAGAAATGCATCAAAATGATGAAAATATCACAAACAAGTGTTTTATGTGTTTTAAAAGCAAAAATATCAAAATCAGATGAAAAACGTATCAAGTTTGCAAAAATTAGCAGTTTTAGTCCCCCAAGTTTCAAAAGTTGTCAAATCTAGTCCCTGGAATTCAAAAAATCAAGAAAAATATCATTCAAGGTCCCTGCAATATTCTAAGTTGTTAAAAATGGTCCTTGAATAATTCTTTGGTCAAATGGCAGAAAAGGTCCCTAAAGTTTGAAAAATGTCAAAAATAGTCCTTGGATTTATAAAAATGGAATTTTATGCAAAAGTAGTCCTTGTACTATTAAAGTTTATCAAGTTTAGTCCTTTTGATATCTTTGGAGAAATTATAAGTTCAGCCCCTCATGTTTGGATAAATTGCAAAATTGGTCCTTGTGTTTAATCTATACCAAACGGACACCCTTTTTAATATCAAACCCAAAACACAAATCCAACCCAAGTCCATACCAGCTGGCCCAACCTTAGCCCAATCCACCACTTGGACCTTGACCCTTGAACCTTGAACCCCCTTGAGCGAGGCCAATATCCATTTTGATCCCTGTCAAAACCATTGTGAACCCCTCTTCTATTAATACTGTGGTCAAAAAGTCAAACACCGGCCCTTGTTCATCCCCTACCTCTCTGTTCCGCCAAAACCAGAAACCATGGTAGTTTTCATCCCACTTGCTCCTACTCCCTTCCACCTGTCCTCCAAGTTGTATACCAACCCTCCTCGCCTTCACAATCATCCAAGAAGCTTTAATTGATTGAAACACGCTTATAGACTTTTTGGCGCAAAAAGCCAAATGGATGGTTATGATGATTACGAGAGATTCAATGGCTCCGGATGAAGTGGGATACAATCAAAGGTCGACAAGAAGTCCAAAAAGTCTATAAAGAGGAGAAGAGAAGCAATGTAGCAAGATATCTAGTAAAAATTTAGTTTCCTTATGTCGTTTTAGTTAATTTCAAGTTTCAGGTGTATTTTAAAGCTTTTAAGTATCTTTTTAAGTAACCTTAGTGTGTTGTGAATCCTTTTCAATAATAAAATTCAGTGTTCAAATTCCAATTTCTGTTTGTGTATTTTCAAATTTCAAAAATCTTATGTGAATGTTCCAATGTTGTTTTTAGTTATTGTATTGGTGATAAGCCACATAAGCTCCTAGATAGCTTATTCAAGCTATTAGTAACCTTTAAAAGCAGTTTAGAAGTAAAAAAAAAAAGAAAAAATACCAAAAATACCAAATAAATAGTTGAAAAATCAAAAATCCATGGTGAAGGTTATCAAGAAATTTGGAGCAGGGGTTGATTGTGGATGGCCTTGGTTTAGTGCTTCTTGGGAAGCTATAGGAAGTGTTTACAAGTCCTTGGTTCTGTTTGAGTTTAGACTCATTTTGTAAGCAATTTCTTGTAATTTGCATTTTATAGTATAAGTGCTTAGAAGCTTTGTTGATTTTAGTGTAAATCTGTTTTAATATAGTTAATACAAGTTAATTATTAGATGTCTTAGCTTAAAACTTTTGTTTTAGTGTGTAAATCTTCATATGAGTTATATTAAGGGTACATTTGGTTTTGTTGTGTTCACTGTTTTAAAGGTTATTAGTGTTGTTGCTTGTTGTTATTATGTGTCACATCTGGTCTTAGTAGCTCATAGAAACAAGAAAAACTAGTGCTTATTCAATAAAAACTCAAAATCAGTTTCAATTTCACCATATGAGTTAAGCTGTTAAGAGTTTAAGAGTAAAACTCATCATAGCCGTTTAAAACTTGGTAATCTAGCTTAAATTAGTCTTAATATAACTTAATATTACATATTCAGTAAGTAGTATTGATCACAAGTTCATAAAATTCAACCTTAGTGTTTTTCTTAAAAAGTCAAATTTGCATTTGGTCGTTTTTGAATTAAATAGACAATTTTAGTGTGTGTTTAATACTGAGTTTTAGCTTAAAATCTTTTGGGGTATTAAAGTTTAGTTGCTTAACTTAATTAGAAAAATACTAGTTCATTTTTAATCAGCTTATAAAGTGCTTATTTTCTAGTTTCTTTTGGACCGTTGTTGCGATAATGGTGCCACATTACCGGTTGGGTAGTCCAACTTGATAAGCTCACACAGAGCTTATTAGTTGGTCATAGCTTGTGATTCTTGGTTCTTTGGGAAGCTGACCTAGAGGTCCCAAGCTTAAGTTTTTATTTTGAAGCTTGTTTGGTAGGGCTGCAATAAGCATTCACTTTGTCCCATTTCTGTCTTTCAACACAAGAGTCATAAGTGCTTATCTGCTTATTCTAGCTTATCAGTTTGCTTCTTTGTGTCTTCTAGCTTCATTTGAGTTGCCCTAGCTTATTAGCATCTTATTTTAGTTTTTGTTTCAGCTTGTGAGCTTGTTTGAGCTTATTTCTCCAAAATAAGCTCATAAGCAAATCTGTTAAGCTCATAAGCTTATCAAACAACTTATTTTTAGTTTGTAAAATTTTTGTGTTTATTAAAGTTTCTTATTATCAGTAGTATAATAGTTTTCAAAAAGAAAATCCACAAAAACATCATTTTAAATATAGTGATAGCGTTTATTTAATATTAATTAGCTTTTTTATTTTTCTTTTCAGCTTATTATTAAGCAAATCTAGTTTTTATATTTTCTTAGTTTTCTGTCACCCTAAGTTATTTTTAGAAAAAGTTTCATAATTTTCCTAATCTGTTTAGTATTTATTATAATTTTAAATAGTTAAAAGTATTAAATAATTAGTAATAAGTAATTAAAAAAAGCATAAAAAATATATTTTCAGTTTTAAAATTAGTTTTATAATATTCTAGATTTTTCTAAGTTAAAATTTTATTTTTCCAGGTTAATTTTGTAATTTCTTGTATTTAAGTGTATTTTAAATAGTAATTAATTAGTAATAAATAGATAAAAAGTGTAAAAAAATATATTTTTAGTTTTAAAATAAGTTTTATAATATTTTAGATTTTTCTGAATCATAATTTTATTTTTCTAGCCTTATTTCATATTTTCTTTTATTTTAGGTTATTATTAAATAGTTTAAAATAGTTTTTAATTAATAATAATTAAATAAATAGTTATAAAAATAATTTTATTTTTCTAATAATTTTATTTTATTTTTAGGTTTTCAAAAATGTCATTTTCATATTTGTAGGTCTTTTATTTCTTAGATCTCAATTTTTAATTTTGTACGTTTACGTAGTTTTTAAGCGTCACGTTTTACGTTTGTTTCATCTGATTGTTGTGCTTATCAATTCCGTGTCCAAATACATTCCAATCAATCAGTAGTGTAGTTATCAATCCAAATCCTTATTGATCACTATCCTTAGTGATCATTCTATCATCGATAAGTTTTGATACACCATTGAGTCTCAGGTGGGACTTAACGACAGGAATCCACTATATTCCTCGATCTTCATTGCATTTTGTTATGAGCTGTTTTAAGTTTCTTACGGTTAGCCATTCACAAGTGGCTAGCTTGTGTGAAAACTTGACGGTTGGACGAATCAAATTTTAGGCGCCGCTTGCGGGGAGCTTTAGCGTGTGTTAAACCTTTTTCAGACCCATTCTTGCACATATACCATCTTTTGTAAAAGTTTTTTGTAAAGTTATCATAAATCAAAAAGTTCATTAACACTTTTCCTAAAGTGTTAACAAACCCAAAAAATATATAAAACAACAAAACAATCGTAACGTTTTCTATCTTGTATTTTCTTTGAGGTGATTCTTAAAGAGATACGATTTGGTTAAGCGAGACGATACCAAAAATATTGTCCAAAAGTTTTTCAACCCATCAGCACAAATCCATACCTACGTCTTTTTAGTGGTACTTAATATAGACATAAAATCAACCACCGCATAAATCAAGGCGGTACACCTACCAACTGGGGGTGTGACCATAATAAGTTCCAGAACAACAGATTTAAAACTTGCCTTTGTGTCCTTGTGATTTGGTGTACCTTTTTCAAAGAAGCCATTTCATTTGTGATTATTGGTTAAGTTCACTTGTCGTTTTGCCTCGCATTTGTTTTGTGATTTTTATACTTAGTGCATGCGCACTCGTTCTTCAGTTCTACAAGTCCACTTTCTGAAGCTTGCAAATATTCCTCGTAGAGCGTAGAGGACGTTACGCTCCTTCAGCCGTGGTGAGGAGCGTCTACCACCACCACCACACTGTCGTAATGGCGGAAGATAAGCCGATGAATGAGCTTCTCCAAGCACCCATCGAGGGTTACGGAGATGCTATTGTTGTCCCACCATGCGTGGTGATAACTTTGAGCTCAAAACGGGTTGCTTAATCGGTAACCCAAAGCCAATTCTATGGTTTTGGGATGATCCTCATGCACACATTCGATGGTTTAACAAGATTGCATCTACCATCAAATACAAGAATGTCCCACATGAAGCTATCAAGCTTCTTATGTTCCCATTCTCTCTAGAGGGACAAGCCCGGAATTGGCTTGAGAAACAACCCCTCGTTCCATTGAGACATGGGAGGATCTAGTTACCAAGTTTGTTAACGAATTCTATCCTCCATCACGAACTACAAGTCTTAAGAATGAGATAATGAAATTTTCTCAGAGATTTGATGAATCATTCGGGAAGGCATGGGATCGTTACAAAGAGTTGCTTCGCAAGTGTCCGCATCATGGTTTTACCGAGTTAATGCAAATGGATACTTTCTACAATGGTGCTGAACGGACCAATCAAGACTCTCTAAATGCCTCCGCGGGAGGTAATTTCTTGAGCAAGACCACCAAAGAAGCCTTGCAAATCATTGAGAACAAGTCCCAGGTCCGCCCTTTCCGAGCAAAGACATACAGTCTCGGTCTAATGTTGGACCTTCTTCTTCATCTCCCGTGAGTATATCTAGCACCGATGCTAAGATTGACAAACTCACGGATATTGTTCAAGCTTTGGTTCTTGCTAACCAAAAGAAAGTCACCTTCACACAGACACCATCGCATGGTGAAGTGAAGAAAGTCGAGAGTTGTGTTACTTGTGGTGGCCCTCATGCATACTACAACTGTACTGCCACCGATGGTAGTCCATTTGAAGCCAATGCTCTAGCGAGTACTTCACATCAGGGAGGTAATCAATACCGTCCTCAAAATGAACCACACTACCGTGCTAACACTAATCAGGGCACCACCGGTTTTAACGAGAATCATAACATGCAAAACTGGAATCAAAACCAACCTAGAATGAACCAAGGTTATCAAAACCAAGGTAATTTCTATTCGGGACCAAATCAAGGTTTCCAACATCAAGGAAACCTTAATCAAAACAATTTCAATCGAGGGAATCAATTTCATGGGAATATGAATCCTAATCAAGGAAATTTTCAACATCAAGGCCCTATTCCTAACAATAGAGGCCAGAATTTTCCTAATCAAACTCAAGCCATTGTTCCATTTGGACCATCATCGATGAGCTATTGAAACAATTCATGAAATCCCAAGATGAAATGAACAGGTTGTTGGTCGGTCGATTGCTGATCTAAAAAAGTCTTTAAATGATCAACCCTCGGGCTCAGGAAAACTTCCGAGCAACACGATTGCTAACCCGAGGGGCGATGCTAAAGCGATCACAACCAGAAGTGGTGCTTCATATGATGGACCCGCTATTCCTACTACCTCTTCTTCTTCTTCTCTCCCGAAGGTAGTGGAAAGTGAACCTAAGACACACAATTGACCTTTGACTCCAATGCCTCCTCCACTAGGAGCAATGAGTCAAGTTACCAAGGATACAACGGACAAGGTGCATTTTTCAAGCCCACGAAGTACCGCACACGTCCCACCTTCGGTATTCCAACCTCAAGTTGTCCAGAAACCCAAATCAAATCCGGAGTTGTTTTGAACCTCCGTAGCTCTGTTGAAAACCCCAAATCCAAAACTTCTATTCCTTACCCATCACGTTTGAATGAGCAAAAGCTCCGCGAAAAAGCCGGTCATCAAATGGACAAATTTTTTCAAATTTTCCAAGAACTACATTTTGACATAAGCTGTGCGGATGCTATCATGTTGATGCCCAAGTTTGCATCAACTCTCAAACACATGTTAAGCAACAAGGAAAAGCTGTTTGAAATGGCTAAAACTCCTCGAGCGAGAACGCTCTGCGGTTATCACGAAGAAGCTTCTGAAAAGCTTGGAGATCCTGGAAAATTTCTCTTACCTTGTGTATTTCCGGGAATGGTTGAATGCTTTGCCTTAGCAGATCTTGGTGCAAGCATCAATCGATGCCTTATTGATATGGAAGAAACTTTCTCTTCAAGAACTCACTCCTACATGCATGACTCTCGAGCTTGCAGATCGTTCCATATCCCGTCCACTTGGCATTGCCGAGGACGTATTTGTGAAAGTAGGAAAGTTCCATTTTCCGGCTGACTTCGTGGTTGTTGATTTCGATCTTGATCAGGGTTCCTCTCATTGTTGGTCGAGGATTCACGAGGCGGGCGAGCTCTCATTGATGTATTTGAGCAAGAAATCACATTACGTGTTGGTAATGAAGTTGTCACCTTTAACCTTGATCAAACTTCGAGGTACTCCGCAAACTATGATTATGAGTCGGTTAACCGAATAGATATCATTGATGTTGTTTCTGAAGAGTACTCTCAAGAAGTTCTTGGTTATTCTCATAATTCTGTGAGTGGGGATCCCACCACATCTTCTCAACCTATCATAGCCAATTCCACTCCTTCATCACTCCTTTTGAGGGAAGCGACTTCATCTTGGAAGAGATTGAAGCATACTTGGCTAGTGATTATGTTCCATGGGAAATTGATCACGCTCCAATTGACATTGAGGGGGACATACTTCTCATTGAGAAGTTGCTTAATGATGATCCATCATCAACCCTTCACACTAGTGATTCAATTCCAAATGAGATTAATTTGGAGGGAGATATTCTTCTTGAGAAGTTGTTAAATCAGGACACTTCTCCTCCTCTCCCTCCCGTCGAGCTTCATAACAAGGAAGTCAAGTCAGGTTGAAAGCTGAAGAATTTCCTGAAGTCGAACTTAAGGACTTACCACCTCATCTCGAGTATGCATTTCTTGAGGGTGATGATAAATTACCCGTCATTATTGCTCGAGATTTGAGTAAAGATGAAAAGTCTGCTCTCATAAAGATCTTGAAGTCACACAAGCAAGCAATTGCTTGGAAACTCTCCGACATTAAGGGTATCAACCACGATTTTTGTACTCACAAAGTCTTAATGGAGGATGACTTCAAACCAGCAGTTCAACATCAGAGAAGAGTAAATCCAAAAATCCATGATGTTATCAAACAGGAGGTTATCAAACTTCTTGATGCGGATTAATTTACCCGATCTCAGATAGTCCTTGGGTTAGCCCAATTCACTGTGTTCCTAAAAGGGTGGCATAACTGTTGTCACAAATGAAGAAAACGAGTTAATTCCAACTCGATTGGTAGCGGGATGGCGTGTTTGTATTGACTATCGTAAGTTGAATGACGCCACTCGTAAAGACCATTTTCCTCTACCCTTCATGGACCAAATGCTTGAGAGATTAGCGAGGGAATGAATACTATTGTTTCCTTGATGGTTTCTCGGGTTATTTTCATATTCCCATTGATCCACAGGATCAAGAGAAGACTACATTCACCTGCCCATACGGAACTTTTGCCTACAAGCGTATGCCTTTTGGCTTATGTAATGCTCCTGGCACGTTCCAACGATGTATGATGGCCATATTCCACGACATGATCGGGTAAACAATGGAGGTGTTTATGGATGACTTCTCGGTCATTGGGGATTCTTTTCAAACATGTCTCTCCCATTTAGAAAAAATGCTTCAAAGGTGTGAAGACACCAATCTTTGTCTAAATTGGGAGAAGAGCCACTTTATGGTCAAAGAAGGCATAGTCCTTGGCCATAAGATTTCAAAAACGGGATTGAGGTAGATAGAGCAAAAGTCGATGTTATTGCTAAATTACCTCATCCTACTACCGTCAAAGGTATTAGGAGTTTTTAGGTCATGCCGGTTTCTATCGTAGATTCATACAAGATTTTTCTAAAATCGCCCGGCCTATGACCCATCTTCTTGAAAAGGATGCTCCTTTTATCTTCTCACCTGAGTGCATAGAAGCTTTTGAAACATTGAAGAAAAAGCTTACTGAAGCACCCATTCTCGTTGCTCCCGACTGGGATTTGCCTTTTGAGCTCATGTGCGATGCAAGTGATTTTGCTATCGGTGCAGTCTTAGGGCAGCAGAAACAAGCATTTTCAGCCTATCCACTCACAAGTAAGACTATGGCTGAAGCTCAAACTCATTACACCACCACAGAAAAGAGCTATTAGCCGTGGTGTATGCGTTTGAGAAGTTTCGGCCGTACTTAATCTTAACAAAATGTGTGGTGTATACGGATCACTCGGCTCTCAAATATCTCTTTGCAAAACAAGATGCAAAGCGGAGATTGCTCCGTTGGATTCTCCTCCTGCAAGAATTTGATATCATTATACGTGATAAAAAGGAGCTGAGAATCTAGGCTGCGATCATCTGTCCGATTAGAAAACCCATACCAAGATGTTTTCGAGAAAAAGGAAATAAATGAAACATTTCCTCTCGAGACACTCAATGCGGTTTCTTTTCGTGGAAACTCTTCTACCCCATGGTTTGTTGACTTCGCAAATTACCATGCGGGTAACTTCATAGTGAAAGGGATGTCGTCCCAACAGAAAAACAAGTTCTTTAAAGATGTAAAACATTACTTACGGGACGACCCCTACTTGTTCAAAATTTGTGCGGATCAAGTCATCCGGCGATGTGTGTTATGGTCAGGGAAGCCAATGACATTCTCAAGGCTTGCCATTCGGACCCACGGGGGCCATCATAGTCCTAACTACACCGCCAAAAAGGTGTTTGATTTCGGGTTTTATTGGCCTACTATTTATAAGGATGCCCACGACTTTGTCAAAACCTGTGGCGCTTGTCAGCGTCACGGAAATATCTCAAAGAAATGAAATGCCGCAAAACGCCATTCAAGTATGTGAGATATTTGACATCTGGGGCATTGACTTTATGGGGCCATTTCCATCTTCTCGAGGAAACAAATACATACTCGTGGTACATTGACTATTTGTCAACATGGGTTGAAGCAAAAGCTTTACCTACCAATGATGCCCGAGTTGTTGTGAAATTTTTGAAATCTCTTTTTGCTAGGTTTGGAACTCAGGGCTATAATCATGATCGTGGTACACATTTTTGCAATGACCAATTTGATAGAGTCATGCAAAAGTATGGTGTAACCCACCGTCTCTCTACTGCATACCACCCCCAAACAAGTGGGCAAGTGGAAGTTTCCAACCGTGGTATTAAAATAATTCTTGAAAGGACAGTAGGCGAAAATCGTGCATCCTGGTGGATAAACTGGATGACGCACTCTGGGCCTTCCGTACAGCTTATAAAACACCCATCGGGTGTACTCCATACAAGCTAGTTATGCGGAAAGGCATGTCATCTGCCGATTGAGCTTGAGCACAAGGCATACTGGGCCTTGAAACATGCAAACTTCGATATTCAGACAGTTGGTGATCATAGAAAAGTTCAAATGAATGAACTAAATGAACTCCGTGATCAAGCATACGAGAACTCTTTGATCTACAAACAAAAGACAAAGAAGATTCATGACTCTAAAATCAAGAACCGCGTTTTCAAGCGTTGGTGATCGAGTCCTTCTTTTCAATTCAAGATTGAAGATTTTCTCGGGAAAGCTCAAGTCCGTTGGTGCGGTCCATTCACCATTGCTAAGGTTTATCCTTATGGTACCATTGAGTTATCTCAGCCTGATGGTCCAAATTTTAAAGTGAATGGTCATCGGTTGAAGCATTATTTTGGAGAGGACATTCCTCCTGTGGTTGTCCCGGATCTACAAACTTTCCCCATGAACCAATGAATGCGGGGATCGAGTCAAGCTAATGACTCGATAAGCAAAAACAGTAGCACACACCATATGGGTTTTCACCCATATTTCTGTCTTCTTTCTCTGTTCTACCACCCTAGTGTGGGGGAGTTGCCCCACGCTGTTGTATATAAAATCTTTTCTAAAAAAAAAATATCATTTTCAAATAATGGCCGTAATATTTCCCTTTTTCGTTCTTTGTTTCGGCATAACCGCCGGTACTTTGAATATTGAGGGCAATATTCATTTCTAGTGTGGGGGGGAATTCTCACGAATTTTATCATGTAATTATCCACCCAATTCCCCCGTTTTTGGCCAAAAATTTTTTTTTGGAGTAAGTGTTTTGCACTTACTCAGCAAATGGTAATCAGTCCGCCATGTCTAACCCACATAAGGATTGGCTAATCCAGGAGCAAACGGCTCTTGGTAAAGATTTCTCAAATCCGTTTACGGCTTGCAATTTGCCTAAAATTGTATGGTGTTCAGCTCACCATATCCTAAAAAGTAAAGAGTTGGCTAGCCCGCAAGATTATGGCTTGTGGTAAAGGCAGTGGAAAAACCATAATTGGTAATCAGCTCACCAAAGATAATATTGATAATTTATCTAAGAGTTGGCTAGTCGAGCAAGCGGCTTCGGTAAAGACAAATCAAATCCGTTCTGGCTTATGATTTGCTCTAAATCATTTGGTTATCATTGTACCAAGGTTCTTACTTGAACTAAAACAATTGGCTACTCCAGAAGTGATGGCTTTTGGTAAAGAGTTTTTAAAATCCATTAAAAGATCTAAAACATTGCTAGGGACTAGCAATATCTTAGTGTGGGGGATTGATGAGTGTCTAAATACTCATCATTTTTATACCATCTAGACTGCAAAATCATCTGAAAACACTCAGAAATGCATCAAAATGATGAAAATATCACAAACAAGTGTTTTATGTGTTTTAAAAGAAAAAATATCAAAATCAGATGAAAAACGTATCAAGTTTGCAAAAATTGGCAGTTTTAGTCCCTCAAGTTTCAAAAGTTGTCAAATCTAGTCCTTGGAATTCAAAAAATCAAGAAAAATATCATTCAAGGTCCCTGAAATATTCTAAGTTGTTAAAAATGGTCCTTGAATAATTCTTTGGTCAAATGGCAGAAAAGGTCCCTAAAGTTTGAAAAATGTCAAAAATAGTCCTTGGATTTATAAAAATGGAATTTTATGCAAAAGTAGTCCTTGTACTATTAAAGTTTATCAAGTTTAGTCCTTTTGATATCTTTGGAGAAATTATAAGTTCAGCCCCTCATGTTTGGATAAATTGCAAAATTGGTCCTTGTGTTTAATCTATACCAAACGGACACCCTTTTTAATATCAAACCCAAAACACAAATCCAACCCAAGTCCATACCAGCTGGCCCAAACTTAGCCCAATCCACCACTTGGACCTTGACCCTTGAACCTTGAACCCCCTTGAGCCAGGCCAATATCCATTTTGATCCTTGTCAAAACCATTGTGAACCCCCTCTTCTATTAATACCTGTGGTCAAAAAGTCAAACACCGGCCACTGTTCATCCCCTACCTCTCTGTCCCGCCAAAACCAGAAACCATGGTAGTTTTCATCCCACTTGCTCCTACTCCCTTCCACCTGTCCTCCAAGTTGTATACCAACCCTCCTCCACCTTCACAATCATCCAAGAAGCTTTAATTGATTGAAACCTGCTTATAGACTTTTTTGGCGCCAAAAAAAGCCAAATGGATGGTTATGATGATTCTGAGAGATTCAATGGCTCAGATGAAGTGGGATACAATCAGAGGTCGACAAGAAGTCCAAAAAGTCTATAAAGAGGAGAAGAGAAGCAATGTAGCAAGATATCTAGTAAAAAATTTAGTTTCCTTATGTCGTTTTAGTTAATTTCAAGTTTCCAGTGTATTTTAAAGCTTTTAAGTATCTTTTTAAGTAACCTTAGTGTGTTGTGAATCCTTTTCAATAATAAAATTCAGTGTTCAAATTCCAATTTCTGTTTGTGTATTTTCAAATTTCAAAAATCTTATGTGAATGTTCCAATGTTGTTTTTAGTTATTGTATTGAACTGATAAGCCACATAAGCTCCTAGATAGCTTATTCAAGCTATTAGTAACCTTTAAAAGCAGTTTAGAAGTAAAAAAAAAAAAAAAAAAAAAAAATACCAAAAATACCAAATAAATAGTTGAAAAATCAAAAATCCATGGTGAAGGTTATCAAGAAGCTGGAGTAGGGTTGATTGTGGATGGCCTTGGTTTAGTGCTTCTTGGGAAGCTATAGGAAGTGTTTACAAGTCCTTGGTTCTCAGTTCTGAGTTTAGACTCATTTTGTAAGCAATTTCTTGTAATTTGCATTTTATAGTATAAGTGCTTAGAGACTGTTGATTTTAGTGTAAATCTGTTTTAATATAGTTAATACAAGTTAATTATTAGATGTCTTAGCTTAAAAACCTGTTTTAGTGTGTAAATCTTCATAACAGTTATATTAAGGACTGTTTGGTTTTGTGTGTTCAACTGTGTTAAAGGTTATTAGTGTTGTTGCTTGTTGTTATTATGTGTCACATCTGGTCTTAGTAGCTCATAGAAACAAGAAAAACTAGTGCTTATTCAATAAAAACTCAAAATCAGTTTCAATTTCACCATAACAGTTAACTGTTAAGAGTTTAAGAGTAAAACTCATCATAGCCGTTTAAAACTTGGTAATCTAGCTTAAATTAGTCTTAATATAACTTAATATTACATATTCAGTAAGTAGTATTGATCACAAGTTCATAAAAGTCAACCTTAGTGTTTTTCTTAAAAAGTCAAATTTGCATTTGGTCGTTTTTGAATTAAATAGACAATTTTAGTGTGTGTTTAATATTGAGTTTTAGCTTAAAATCTTTTGGGGTATTAAAGTTTAGTTGCTTAACTTAATTAGAAAAATACTAGTTCATTTTAATCAGCTTATAAAGTGCTTATTTTCTAGTTTCTTTTGGACCTTTGTCTGATAATGGTGCCACAGGCAGGTTGGGTAGTCAACTTGATAAGCTCACACAGAGCTTATTAGTTGGTCATAGCTTGTGATTCTTGGTTCTTTGGGAAGCTGACCTAGCCATCTTGAGGTCCCAAGCTTAAGTTTTTATTTTGAAGCTTGTTTGGTAGGGCTGCAATAAGCATTCACTTTGTCCCATTTATGTCTTTCAACACAAGAGTCATAAGTGCTTATCTGCTTATTCTAGCTTATCAGTTTGCTTCTTTGTGTCTTCTAGCTTCATTTGACTTGCCCTAGCTTTATAGCATCTTATTTTAGTTTTTGTTTCAGCTTGTGAGCTTGTTTGAGCTTATTTCTCCAAAATAAGCTCATAAGCAAATCTGTTAAGCTCATAAGCTTATCAAACAGCTTATTTTTAGTTTGTAAAATTTTTGTGTTTATTAAAGTTTCTTATTATCAGTAGTATAATAGTTTTCAAAAAGAAAATCCACAAAAACATCATTTTAAATATAGTGATAGCGTTTATTTAATATTAATTAGCTTTTTTGATTTTTCTTTTCAGCTTATTATTAAGCAAATCTAGTTTTTATATTTTTCTTAGTTTTCTGTCACCCTAAGTTATTTTTAGAAAAAGTTTCATAATTTTCCTAATATGTTTAGTATTTATTATAATTTTAAATAGTTAAAAGTATTAAATAATTAGTAATAAATAATTAAAAAAAGCATAAAAAATATCTTTTCAGTTTTAAAATTAGTTTTATAATATTCTAGATTTTTCTAAGTTAAAATTTTATTTTTCCAGGTTAATTTTGTAATTTCTTGTATTTAAGTGTATTTTAAATAGTAATTAATTAGTAATAAATAGATAAAAAGTGTAAAAAATATATTTTTAGTTTTAAAATAAGTTTTATAATATTTTAGATTTTTCTTAATCATAATTTTATTTTTCTAGCCTTATTTCATATTTTCTTTTATTTTAGGTTATTATTAAATAGTTTAAAATAGTTTTTAATTAATAATAATTAAATAAATAGTTATAAAAATAATTTTATTTTTCTAATAATTTTCTTTTATTTTTAGGTTTTCAAAAATGTCATTTTCATATTTGTAGGTCTTTTATTTCTTAGATCTCAATTTTTAATTTTGTACGTTTACGTAGTTTTTAAACGTACGTTTTACGTTTGTTTCATCTGATTGTTGTGCTTATCAATTCCGTGTCCAAATACATTCCAATCAATCAGTAGTGTAGTTATCAATCCAAATCCTTACGGATCACTATCCTTAGTGATCATTCTATCATCTGATAAGTTTTGATACACCATTGAGTCTCCGTGGGACTTAACGACAGGGAATCCACTATATTCCTCGATCTTCATTGCATTTGTTTCTGAGCTGTTTTAAGTTTCTTACGGTTAGCCATTCACAAGTGGCTAGCTTGTGTGAGAAAACTTGACGGTTCGGGACGAACCAGGAATCGCCCGTAAAAATGGTCGTGTTTAGCCGTAATTGAGCACCACTAGTAATAGTCTCATATTCATTCTCTCACTTGAGAAATTTATACGCCTATGTTTTCCTAAAGTAAGTTTACAATGGAAATACTTTGCATTGTCTTAGGATTACTAATCAAACAAGTTGTAAAATTAATTTTTCTTTTAGTTAATCACAATCACTTGCCTCATCAAGCGATTATCTTGCTTTGATTGAGAAGAGCTACATGACTTCATGGACGAAGCTCATTGTATGCTAATCACCATCCATAATGACTAGATTGTCCTAAACTAGCACTTCACAACTCTTTTGTCTTGAACACCATCATGTGCTCTTTTCTTTCTAGACACATACCTTGCATGTCATTGTTAGTGTAAATGATTTACTAATCTAGACCGTAAATCTATTTTGGGCTTCTTGAATAGTGCTTGTTAAGTTTGCTAAACCTTTGTGTCATTTGTGAGCTCGATCTCATTTGATTGCCTATATGTTATCTCTACATGCTCTCCTTGCTTTGCTTAATGTGTATACATGTATACTTTCTGTAGAAATCATTAGTTTCATAATTCGAAACATAGAGCAAAATTCTGCAACTATTTTGTTAAGAAAATCTATCTCTGACGCCGGATCCCTTAGATGTAACTAGACGGATCCCTCAAGTGAAGGATATGTGGGATCCGGGTGGACAGAAGTTCCTTTTTAGCCTCTTTGCATCAATCCAACATTCTAGACCTTATTGGACTAGTTAAACATGCTACATTAGGATCACTTAAACTTTCCTTAGGCTTAGTTGATCTCACATTCACTCATGGATGATTTAGGATCACATTCAAAGTATTTTTGATTTATCATTACTTCAAAACTCACCATCTTTCCGCTCTAATGTTTACACATTGTTCCTCTCATCTCAAAACACCTAGTTTGATATTTCTCTCAATTTTAGCAAATTAATTTTAGTCATCCTTACCTCAAAATAGGCCAAAAACTAGTTTTTAATTTCTTATGATTTTTAAAGAATTTTCCAAATCTATCTTAAGTCATCATCTAATCTTTAGGATCATTTAACACCACTTGACACTCTCAAATTTCTTAGTGTCATCTTTGATCATCCACTGATGCTCATAAAGTCCCATTCCTTTCCATAAAAGGCAATCATTAGATACCATCAATAATTTTCTCTTGATCATTTAAGTCAATCTTCATGTAAGACACTTAATAAACTGAGTAACTTAGGATATGTAGGTGCTAGACCTTGCTAGAACCCAATCACCTCTTTTTCACCTCATCTGTTAGCCGGATCCCTAGACTTAAGCTAGCCGGATCCCTCTAGTGAGGGAACCGGAGGAACCGTGGAACAGTAGGTACATTATCTTTTTAGATAATCATTTCAAATTTCCTTTTTCCACACAAGAACTTGTTCAACACTTAGGATTATCAGTTTCTTATATGTTTATAAAAGAGTTGTATTTATATGATTCTTTACATGTTCTTTCTTTTCGTTTCATGATTTTATGTGAACAATTTATCCATTTGTATAAATGTTTTCCTTTTGTACTAACTCTTTTGGATTCTTGTAGGATGACAATGATCTATTTCATCATCAAGTCAAGTTGTGCTCATTCGCACATTTTTTTATTCCTAATCTTGCATCATCCTAACCATTTTACTCCACTTTTATCACTACTCACAAAGTCATCATGTCTACCGCCTCTATTGAGTCATCAACCAAGTCAAAGATTCACCTTGATACCTTTCATCACATCTACCACAACTTTCATACCTCTAAGTCATAATGATGATTTCTATCATTATCACCGTGTCCAAAGGTTTAGTTCATGAACTACGTGATGAAGTATGTTTCATGTTCTACCACATCCTACTTGTGTCAACCACAATCTTAAACCACAAGCTACTTGTGTCAACCACATCCCACAAGTGTCTTACTGCCACTACAATTCATGGTCGCTCAACCATCCTCCACAAACATCTATGTTGTCAAAAGCCAAGTGAATTTCGTAATGAAATGCGTCTCATCCCTAAGCACATTTTTTTTCTTACCTTGAACAAACCTTACAACCTCTAAACCAACCATGATGATGCAAGTAGTAGGATCATTCTGTTTTTTACACTAATCCTTTCTTTATAGGTTCACATATATACACTTTGATGTGTATGGGATTCTCGTCTATTTATGGACGAAATTTTACACTAATTTTTTTTGTAGGTTCTTCTTGGCGCCCTCGAGCTAGGGGGAGCTTCAGTCGAGCATTTATAAAGTGCATCATATGACTTACTCGTCCAAGGACGAATATAATTTTGCACTAACTTTTTGTTTTGTAGATTTTCAAAACACACTAGGAGAACTTGGCACTCTCAATAAAGGGGAGTTTTTGGTCAAAACAAAAACATTGCAAATTTTACAATAATTTCATTTTAGCCTTCCTAAAATACTTGATGCCCTTAACAAGGGGGAGCAACCGTCAAGGGGGAGCATGCACACATTCATTCTTCATAATTCCTTTATGTTTCAACAAAAGGGAGATTTCTTTCTCATCATATATTTTTTTAACACTAACCTTGATGTAGGTTAAGCCTAAAAAATTTGATCCATTGAGCCGTTGGCAATAATGGTTACAATTCAAAGGATCTTTCTATTTTTTTATGTGATTCTCTAGGTTCATCTTAAATGCGAGATCACCACCTCTTGAAGACGTGCAAGCTCAAGGTCATGAGTTGTTAAGCTTCGTCATTAGTGTTTCGTGTTGAAGGTATTGGCGTGGTGTGCCAATCGGAGCAATAAGGTGTTTTTTTACTTTAACTTCACTAGAGATGATGCAAACTTGCCATTCTTGGGAGAAATTAAGTTTAAACTCCAAGGACACACCCTTTTTGTTTCGACAAAAGGGGGAGAAGAGTGTAAACGGAGAAGGTAATGTATAGGAAGTACGGACACAAGTAACTTTGACATTTTACCTATCTATTACGTTTACATATATTTTGTCATCATCAAAAGGGGGAGATTGTTAGTGCAAATATTACGATATTTAATCTATACATTCTCATTTGTTTTGTTGATGACAAACATGTAACTTGTAATACATAACGTAAAATGTATAAGTTACTTGTAATTATATTTTGTCTCAACATACTCTCAACACCTCTCGACGACTCAAGTCCTTGTATGCTACAACACAGGTTCGTACATGTTTGTTATGTTGCGTTATGATCAAACCCCTAACAAACCATCAAACATGTTTAGTTAAATAGTTTATAAAACACTTAACATAAGTAAATGTGTTGGGTAAAACCCATGACCCATGACCCAAGACCCATACCCAATGTCTAGATACATTGTACCTTGGTGGGTACTCAAAACCATGACCCATAGCCCATGGTTTCAACCCATAAACTATGGGTAAAGAGAAGCGTGCACGGATCCATCAAATGACCCACGGATCCTTTGGAATTACAAGGGCCGGGTCTTTTTGCCTATAAATAGCAAACCACTTATTACCATTTCTTCATACCTTCACACATAGTTTCTCTCCACCATTTCTAGGATATTTAGATCATTAGGAAACATGTAAACCACTCTCATCTCATATGATCATAATGCTTCTAACTCTCATTTGTTGTAAGCATACTTCAGAAGTAATCCTCCAAAGCAAGCTTAGAGATCTTGCTTCCTTACCTACTGAAGTGATCACCCATCACAAGATACAAGCACATGAAGATCTTCTACAACAAGCTTGGGAAACTTGTCATCTTCATTCATAGAAGACTAACTACATCATGCTTTGGGTTCTTGATGTTTAGTTTAGGATTTCATGTCCATTAGACACATTGTCTTGGATATTGGCTAGTATCATATTCTTGTATCTATGACTAGACTAGATGGTTTATGTGTTTGTGCCATAAAACACAAGGTTTGTTATGTTGGGCCACAAAACATAACGGGTATCATAGATGTGTTATATATCTATGACTAGACTAGATGGTTTATGTGTTTGTGCCATAAAACACAAGGTTTGTTATGTTGGGCCACAAAACATAACGGGTGTCATAGATGTGTTAAAGGCATTAGTGAAGAATGCTAAAAGAGTCAAGATGAAGGCATTAGTGAAGGGTTCCGAGTAATCTAACCAAGGGCATTATTGAAAGGTGCCTAAGGTGTACATTCGATATGGTGTGTTTCGATGTACAAGATAAAGTAGTATTGGATCCAAGGATATTGATATCCTTGATGGTGTTGTAATAAGGAGTTGGTCTCCTTAGGGGTATAGGTGTTGTGTAGTATTGGGTAGTAGTTTCTCCATTGTAATGGAACTCGGTACTTAGCCTAGTACCCGATAAAGGGTAGGCGACGTTGTGGTAGGTGTGGTTCACCTTGGTGTGAAAGAACCCGGTGGTTAGCCTAGTACCGGAAAAAGATTAGGCGACGTTGTGAAGGCTTCTTCGCCATAAGGAGTTGGTGTAGTGTTCTGAACTCTCGATTAGGTGACTCGGGGAGCGGAGTAGGGCAAGGAATGTGTCCTTGTAGTCGAACCACTATAAATTCTCGTGTTGGTTTGTCTATCCCTGTACTTATCGCTTTACTCTTATTCTTGCATTACATTGTTTATTTTCTATGTGGTTGATGTCTATGTTTGTGATACATACTTGGTCTTTCATATAGTCATAAACTATATTTAACACTTTACATATTATGACACGCTTGATCAAGAAAAAGCAACCGGACTAATAATGGTGAAACTTGATTTATAATGAACCATTAATCTTGCGGAATCTTATGTGATATTAAGGGGTTGGCCTTACATGCCGTAATGCGTTAAATGCATCCTCGCGTCGAGATTAGCAAATGCAATGGTTTATACTATATTTGATACAAAAGTTTTAAGTTTTAAACGAAAACGTATTCACCCCCCCCCCCTCTACGTTTTCACAAAAGCAAATAGTCAAGGATAAGCATAGTTTCAAAGTTCCCGTTTTATTTTCTCTCCCTACACTTAAACTGAACATTGTCCCCAATGTTCCCCGAAAGTATCAAAGTTATGATAATAGAAGGTAATAAAAACGAAAGAAACTAATACTCCCTGATTAGCTCGGTAGGATCCGTGTAAAGTGGTGGTTAAATCCTTTCTTCAAGAAGAACGTTTGCCTGAAAAGCTCCTTCTCGTCTTATGTATCTTCTTCTTGGTAAATTAAACCTGCACACTTGAAGAAAACAAACGAAACCTTCGCGTAAAATCGGCGGTAATAATATATATAGGACTCTACTAAACTAGGATATAATGCTTGTGGAATGGAGGTTTACAAATTTTACGGAAAATTAAGACCTGGAAAATTCCAAAAAATCATAAGCAGCTCGAGAAAAGCGAGAAAAATGTAATCAGTTGTTTTGCTCCTTCCTCGACGGCCGTCAGGTTATCCTGACAAAAAAGCGGTCTGCGATTTTCTGGAAAAAATTCTGGAAAATTTACATCTTTGGAATATGGAAAAATTTCCTGCAAAACATCCATTATGACTCGATACAAGCATTTGACTCGAACAAACACACATGTATATCTTTTAATTAATTGAAATTCTCATGTTTACGTTTCTTTTGAAAACGTGTGTAATCCTCCCTACACTTATCCCTTATGTAAAATACCTTTATATGTAATTAAGACGAGGTTAAAGACAAAATAAAGCATTTTTACAAATTTAAACATGAGAATAAACAATCAATAAAAGATATATGACACAAACAAGCAAACAATTAAGCATGGGTTGCCTCCCACGAAGCGCTTTTCTTTATTTATGAGTCTTGTAGCTAGACTCGTAGTCGTGACCCTACGTACCGATATAAGTAAGCCTATCCTTAACAATGTCATAAGGATCAAACTTATCATTTAAGTTCCTAGTAGTACGTTTGGTTCGATAAGCCTTTTCAAATTTCTCTCAATCGGGATAATAGATCGTTATCCTAATGTGCCACTCTCCATTACCATCACTAGGCGGTCTATCCCAATCCCATTTATGTTTAGGCTTATCGCTCTCAACTTTCCACTTATTCATGACAAGGTTGACGGGCAAGATTCCTAGGAACTCGGTCATCTTCCTAAATACTAAGTCTCGAGCGGGTTCACTTCCATGTCCCTAGCCATTTCTTTTTCATGGAAAGTTGCCTTACTAGCAAAGGCTTCATCTAGGTAGAAATGTCGTTGGGGACCTATGAAGTTCTTATCTAACCAAGGTCCGTATCTAGATGGCGTTCTATCCAACCTAATCTCATGTGGGATTTCCTCTTCTTTGTAGTAAGTATGCTTTTTGACATCATAAATTGACCTAGCACTCCCCTCTCCTACCACTATTTTGGACATCTTACAATCAATGATGGCACTAGCGGTAGCTAAGAATCCTCTTCCTACTAGCAATGGGCATGTCGGGTCCTTATTCATGTCTAGCACATGGAAATCCGCCAAAAGAGTTAATTCTCCTACGTGTACTACCATGTCTTTTATTATCCCTACCGGATATGCAATACTACCGTCCGCTAGACCTAAGATGGTTTTCGTTGATTCTATCTTACCTAAGTTAAGGCTTCTATGGAGGGATAACGGAACAAGATTGATGCATGATCCTAAGTCGGCTAGAGCATCGAGAGGTTTGGAAGTTCCAAGCCTACACAGAAGAGTGAATAGCCCGGGATCGTCTAACTTCTTAGGTAAATTATTTTGCACAAAAGCGGACCCATGTTTTCCAAGTCTAAGTTCTAACTCATATTTTTCTTTTAAAGCATTATAATAAGGTGCATGAGCTAAGACTTCAAGAACCGGTTTTTCTTGATGTAGTTCCTTGTACTCCTCCTCTAGATTAGGTTTGGGTTCTTGGTTGACGGGTTTCTCAAGAGTAGGTTCTACCAATGGTGCGGGGCCTTGGTACCTCATTTTGGATTTCTTGGAACCCTTGTTGATAGCATTTACCGAGTGAACCGTTGGGTGTGAGGGGCACGGATGTGCACTCTCCCATGGTGAACAAGAACATGAAGTTGATGAAATCGAACTCACTTTTGGGTTCTTTATAGTATCACTTGGGAGTGCTCCAATTTCCCGGTCATTAAAGGCTTTTAAGAGGGCATCAAGCTTGTTTGTCATCTCGCTTTTTCGTTGCTTAAAATCGGCTTCAAGCTTAGTTAATCGAGTTTCTTGAGATGACATGAATCTAGATGCAATTGCCTCAAGACTAGTGGGGTTCCCGGTGTTTGGAGGATTGAACCTATTAGGTGGACTAGATGAGCTTTGGGGTGTGCTTGAATTTTGGTTCCACTTAAGGTTAGGGTGATTTCTCCATGAGGGGTTGTAAGAGTTTCCTAAGTTGTTTTGTTCGGGCTTGAAAGTGTACCACTTCTCTCCCGCTCGGTCGGTACGCGTGGAGGCGTAGTCCGCAAAACCTTGTTCTGGGAGTCTTGTGCAATCACGAGTGTCATGGGGACCACTACATAATTCACAAGGTAGAGTGATTGATAACGCTACACGCGTCGTTCGGGGTCAAAGGAACTTTCTTTTCTTCGAGCAAGTTTTATAACACCCTAGGCAGTGAACCTAATCGTTGTAGTGTAGTATTAGGGTAAGCCACGGGTATTGATATCGTTCTATAGGGGAATAGGAATGCTAGTGAGAAGTTACTACGCTAAGGTTGGGGTTGAGGAAGATTATTTTTTTTTTATCTTTTTATGTTTTTTTAGAAAATGGAAAGGTACGAATCTCGGGGTTTGGATTTGGGGGTTGGTATTTCTACCGATTACTCTACTTATCTAATTATCTAATCTAAGGTGTATGTAGTCTATGTCTAATTATTGTGTGCTCGTATGATAGTTTAAAGATGTGTTCACTTAGGTTTTATTACTCCTTAATTATCTCCTATTGATGGTTGAATTGTCACGTCCTTATTCTTAATCGCGTTGTGTGTCTAAAATTGTAGGGTATGCGTTTATCCCTAACTCTTTGAACTTACCAAAGGGTCTCGTCTACAAAGCCCTCTAGGGATTATAAACTCTAACTCTAAGGCTCTCTTTGAGTGGTTTAGCCTACAACTACTCTAAGTGCTATAGTCTAAGGTTCACAAAGATTAATCAAGCATTAATTACACAACGAATGACCTATCGCATTACTAGATCATTAACAATTAAGATAAGAGACAACCTATCAATATTCAATAATTAAGTTTCATATTCCCTAAGCAAACACACAAGTAAATTAGCCGGACATGGAGAACATGCAAGCATACACACAAATAATTGAAGACATAATTGAATTAATGAAGTAAAACATTTATCTTGATGTAAGATAGGGTTTGGAACCCTAAAATACTGTACAAGACAGCCTTGGTTCGGTTTAGGTTTTTACTCCAAAAGACTACACACTAATACTGAAAAATTCAGATTCTATATATAATATTACAAGTGCGATGGCGTCACCTTATGATTTGTAACGCCGTCATGTCGCCGTCATTCGGGTTTCGTCTTGGCCACGTTAGTCTTGCGACGGCGTCACCTTATGCTTGTGACGCCGTCCTCTTCGGCTTCGGCGCCGTCTGGATCAAATCTAGACCGTCGAGTTGCGACGGCCTACTCTTTAAAGCCGACACCGTCACTTGAAAATAAGCAATTTGGCTCTGTCCCATCACGAAGTGCTCCGACGGCGTCATGAGTTAAGCGTGACGCCGTCACCTTGTGATTTAGCAGCTTGAGTGTCTCGATTCTTGACTTTGGCCATTTTCTTCGTATATCCGCGCCTTTCGTCCAAATAAGTGCCATTACAGCAATTTGCCTTCAAGAGACCTAAAAAGTGAAAAGGAACGATATTAAGTAATAACGGATACAAAAGTGATCAAATAAGGGCTTAAACGACCCCTCAAAAAGGTACATTTTAAAACCTTATCAGTGATTTTATTCACTTGATGTGAAGACTTAGGATTTTCGTAGGAGCTCATTAGGAATTTGACTTGATCTTCAAGCTCGAGCATCCTTCAGTCGGATGATTGTGAGTCAATGGGAGGCAAAGAGATTGCCTTAACGGTTTTGGGCAACTCACGGGGGTCATCTCAACTTTCGTTGTCATAGAGAGCAAGGTCCTCTATTATACCCCATGATTCTTCCGCGGTGAGATCACTAAGTTTTCCACCGGCCGCTTGGTCAATGGATCGCTTAGTGGGGAAGTTGACATGATCATAGAAGAGTTGGACTTGGAGCCAAAGATCAATGTCGTGATGAGGGACTTTATGGAGTAAGTCCTTGAATCGAGTCCATGCTTCGTAGAGAGATTCACCTTGACGTTGTTGGAACATCAAGATATCATTCCTAAGCTTAGTGGTTCTCCCTGGTGGGAAAAATTGAGCAAGGAAGCGAGAGTGTCTAAGGTCGTAGGGTATGCGTTTAGAGAGAATTGGAAGAGACTCACCTTATTCTTAATCGCGAGACCTCGATGCTACTACTTAGGTTTTATTACTCCTTAATTATCTCCTATTGATGGTTGAATTGTCACGTCCTTATTCTTAATCGCGCTGTGTGTCTAAGGTCGTAGGGTATGCGTTTATCCCTATCTCTTTGAAACTACCAAAGGTTAATGACTACAAAATCTCTAGGATTTATAAACTTTAACTCTAAGGTACTCTTCGGATGGTTTAGCCTACAATGACTCTAGGTACTATAAGCTAAGGTTCACAAAGATTAATCAAGCATTAACTACACAACGAATGACCTATCACAATACTAGATCATTAACAATTAAGATAAGAGACAACCAATCAATATTCAATAATTAAGTTTCATATTCCCTAAGCAAACACACAAGTAAATTAGCCGGACATGGAAAACATGCAAGCATACACACAAGTAATTGAAGACATAATTGAATTAATGAAGTAAAACACTTATCTTGATGTAAGATAGGGTATGGAACCCTAAAATACTGTACAAGACAGCCTTGGTTCGGTTTAGGTTTTTACTCCAAAAGACTACACACTGAAAACTAAAAAATTTGGATTCTATATATAAGATTACAAATGCGACGGCGTCACCTTATGATTTGTGACGCCGTCGGGTCGCCGTTATTAGGGTTTCGTCTTGGCCACGTTAGTCTTGCGACGGCGTCACCTTATGCTTGTGACGTCGTCCCCTTTAGTCTCTGACGTCGTCTGGATCAAATCTAGGTCGTCTGAGTTGCGACGCCCTACTCTTTTAAAACCCTGAAGCGTCACTTGTAAATAATTAATTTGGCTACTGAGCCGTCACAAAAGTTGTCCGACGGCGTCGCAGATAACACCTGACGCCGTCCCCTTCAGTTCCAGCACCCTGAGTGTCTCGATTCTTGACTTTGGCCATTTTCTTGTTTGATATTCGCCTTTTCGTCCGAATAAGTGTCATTCATTTTGCCTTCAAGATACCTAAAAAGTGAAAAGGAACGATATTAAGTAATAACGGATACAAAAGTGATCAAATAAGGGCTTAAACGACCCCTAAAAAAGGTACATTTTAAAACCTTATCAGTATGTTCGGTTTCAGTTTCAAGAATTACAAAAATGAGTAAATGCAGTTTTGGTTAAAGTTGTTTTTAGGTTGAGACTGCCATACAACGTATGGGCTAAACCCATATGGCTTTGGGTTTGTTATTAAAAAAAAAGTCATTTCACATTGCTTCTTGACCGTAGTTGGTTTACATAATTTTTCTATCTCTAGTTCAAAGAAATAAAAAAATTTACATAAATTATCATCAAAACTTCTATGTTTTTTATTTGCTACAATACATAAATTATACTTTACAATCTTTTCGATTTTTAGCATTGAATAGCTTGATCAAATACACCGCCCGATTTCTACCGTGGACAATAAATGATTAATGTTACGTCAACATAATCCAGTAACAATAAAATAAAATGTTAATATATAATAAAAAATCTTGAGTTAAGTTAAATTATTCTTTAGTTTTATACAGTTTTGAAATTAGTTGCTACATATTTTGCTCGTTACACACTCCTTCTTAAAACAGTCTTTTTACCCTTGAGTGAAGGCGTGATGGTCTATATCCTACCTTTCCCCATAACCTTGCTCCGGCGAGTTATGATCAAATAAGAAATAAAAATAAAAGGTGTGAGAAAAAATCAAAACCGCGCATTTCAGACGCACCTACAGAACTATATGCATCTCTCAAAATCTCTTCTTATTTAAAATGTATGGCTAGAAATCATTATCACTCTTTTTGGTTTAATCTTGTTCTCATTGAATCTCTTTCTTACTTATAATTGCAATGGTGTAATTTAACGATGAATATTGAAATTCTCGTGAATAGAGGTCACTTCAAACTTACGTGAAACAATTTTTGAGTAACTTACCGGCTATCAAACGCAAATATATTTATGTGGCTGAAAAATGAAAGCATTTTGTGACATAAGTTATGAGTTTGATCTCTACTCTCTCGACTCGCAAAAATCTTTCAACACTATCTGATATGTGGTGGTTGTAAAAGTTTAGTAACGGGTCCAAAATGGACTACGGGTGAAGGTTGCCCATAAATCTAACGTATTTAAGATCTTATATCATGAAATGCTCCCAAATACTTGTAGCATAACTATGTTTATGAAACATTCTTCTAGTTAAATGATTGCGAATCCAAGCCGTATTCAAAACAATTAGGTGAAATTGTAATGTACATATTACTAACAATAATAATCTTTAGGAAAAAGCTAAACATAGCCCTAATGGTTATGCTTAACTTTGTTAAGACATGGTTCATGTTGTTGTACCACCAAAATAACCGCCCACTCCTTATAAATAACTAACTCAAACCAGGTTAATATACAACAAACAATGCAAATTTTTTTTTCTCATAACTATAGCCCGGGCTATGGATAGCAAATCACTAATCATTATTACATTATCTATATCTTTACTAATTTATAAAGAGAAAATGTTTGGTACTTAAAAACTTCTAAAATGAAAAATGTTAAATAACTATTATGCCCTTATATATGAAAGGCAATGAAACCTATTATATATTTAAAATAGTTAATCACAAATTAACATAGGAATTTTTTACACTCTCATTTACTCCGGTAATTTTCCCCTTATTCTACACCTCCTTTACGGAAACTCTTTACGACCAAAACCACAAACACATATATTGACACAATTAGATTTTGTTAAAAACTATAGACAATCACAACAACAACAACAACAACTACAACAACAACAACAACAACAAATCCCGTCGGAGCGAGGCATGGGGAGATGAGATGTAGACGGTCATACTCGTACCAGAGGGTAAAGGATTGCTTCAAGAAAGACTTAAGTGCACGTGTGCTAGTGAACAAACAAAATGAAAGTGCGAGGAAAGAGATACAATGCCATAAACGGAAGCATATAAAGAAAAAAATATGGATGAACTAAGACATAAACGCATACATATAAAGAAACAAAAGAGCATGCATGCCAAAATAAGGAAAAAGAGTCACTAAGGGCACACAAGAACAAATTTCACATAGACAACAAATAAGAAGAAAAAAACAAAAACACACCAAACAAACAAATTTAAAGGCATTAAAACGCTACAACATATAAGAGAAAAAAATAAAATAAATAAAAGCATGCATAAATGCCATAAAGCCATCTTAGGTGTCATTTTTTTTTATAAAGAAGCATTTTTTCTCTCATTTCACTTCTTTTGTCTGCGCGCTCTCTGTTCATTTTTTTTTCTTCAAACATAAGTGTTTCTATTCACTTCTAACCTTTTCAAAAACTAGACATAAATTTTAAATTCTTCTCACTTCTTCAACACAAATCCTATATATTTCTCTTTCATTCATTTTTTTCAAAGACACTAAAAACAGACAGTCTTCTTTCTTGTAAATGAAGACTTTAGAATTACCTCTTCATATGCAGACATGGTTTGCAGATGAAGATATAAAACCTCTGAAAAACAAATGACCCGTAAGAGAAACAAACATATGAACAAAAAAGAGAAAGGGAAAAACAAATATACAAAAGCCGAAAGCGCAAAAAGGCAAGAATATACACCGTCACAACTATGCGCGAGTAATCGTTTAGTTTTACATACCGACACAAAATGCATAACTTATTTACGCCGCTAGTGCACGGATAATAACAATAAACAATCACATATCATGTTAAGCCTAGATGAATAGGGAGTGTTTATTTTGACAAATATAACCAGCTTATGACTTATTTGGTTTTTGGCTTATGTTTCATAAGCTTATTTTTTGTGGCTTTTTTTGAAACTTTTTGCTTTTATAAGTTTATTATGTGCAAAGCAAATATACTTATATAAGTCGAAAATTTTAAAAAAAAATAAAAAAAAAATGAGGGGAATCGCATATATATTCATTAAAACTTAAAAACTTGCATATTTCTTCATAATACAAATTTTTATTGCATGATGTATAATGTAATCTAAGCATATTTTGGATATATATACAGGTTTTAGTGGGTATATATGCAATTGAAAAAAAAAATAGCCCATAGATTAATTGATGGTAAAGAGCGACAAACTTACCAAACACCCGGAAAAAAAAATTAACTGAAATCAAACCACAAGACAGCGGATGATTAATTGATGAATGATAATCAAGAGTGACTGGTAGCCACCTGGTTACTTACGTGTCACAACCTCCTTCCTCTTCTTTCCCTTAACCAACCGCCTACCACCGTCGGACACTATTTATATTTAACCCCAAAAAAATCATATCTTCCTTCCTTCCATCCATCCATCTATGAGGAGGCGGAAATATAATGCATGTCTTAACCGACAAATTCTCGCACTCATCACTAATACAATAAGAAAACCATGTATGTTTCGTTTTCATTAACGTTTCGTCTATCGATCTATTGTTATTATTCTTATTGTGTCTACTAAATGACTTTATTTTATAATTTTCCTAGTAAGATACGTTGAAATAATTATCCCAATAGTTTCCCTTTTCATAGGATGAAGTGCTTATTATGTTTTTAAGTCTTAGAACAACAACAAAATGACCTACTTATAAGAGCATTTAGGAGTTGTGATATTTAATGCTCATTTGACAAGCAACAAGCAGCTTTATCTATTTTTTCAGAATGCTCATTTTCCAATGCGCCATGAAGTAGCATTTAGGAGCGTTGAGCATTTAATAGCTGTTTTACATATTATGATTACACCTACTACAACTATGTTACCAAACGTTGTTATAGAAAAGAACAGCTATTGCTCACTGTTACTTTTGTCAAACGCACCCATAAATTTCAGACTTCACTAGGTACACACATTTGGGGGTGACCTTAGAAATCCCTCTCTAGGTAACATAAACATGGAAAACCTATTTGATTTTATGTATTGATTTCGATGCTATTACTATGTGCTTCCCAAGAGCGACTTTGTATCTCATATGCTAAATTTGATAACATTATTGATTTATACAAATTTGAATTTGCCAAGTACTACTAACTTTACGTGGAATCGTAATGCATTGCTTTGTCATTAAGAATTGTATAATCCATTCTTCCAATTTCAAAATTTAATGTTCCCCAAATCACCACCAAACGGCGTAGTAATAAGACACCTGACCCCCTCACAAGAGACCAAGGGTTCAAACCTCACTAGGTACACATTTTGGGTGGTCAGTGAAGGGTCTGAAACGGTATCCAGATGGCCTAGTAGAGTAGTAGCAAGACACTTGACCCCCTCACCCTCCCTGGGTAACCTGAAGATGGAAAACCTCATCCGTTATTTCTGAAGTTTCCTAATTTGAATGGTTTATTCAGAGACAGATCAATTGTACTTAATTTTAACCATCCTTTACTCTCTATGAATGTACATTATGTTACCCTTATTATTACTCGATACTATATCTTTATAATGCAATATAATTTGAGTCACGTGTACTTTATTGCAGCTTTACATAATGGGCATTCGTTTAGGATTGTTCCCTACAGAAGGCAAGCTTTCTTTTCATTGTTGACATCCTTGTTATGTTTAGTTATAAGTTGCTTGTGACTTTGGCATGTTGATTTATACAGTCGCTTATTTATGCAGTTTTTCTACAAGATTTTCTAGTGTGCACGGGGAGAAGCCATCAGCAGAGTATGCCAAGTTGAGGAAGGAATCACTTGAAAGTGAATTTGGAAATGCACTTACTTCTAGATCTAAACGTCTCTCCATGTACTTTAGTTATGGTCCATTTTTGGCATTGTATAGAGCAGCATTTATTTCATACGAGGTCTTCAAGCTTACCGTGGGACATTTTTTTATTCATGACGTTAAAGAACGTGCAGCAAAGGTACGTCATAACTTGTGTTTTTACTTTTCATAGTGATACCTGTAATGTTGCTTTTTGGGGAAGCTATGACAACTTGTCTAATGGGCTTTTTAACAAAGTTGTGACATGATTGTTGTATTTAATTGTGAAATAAGGATTAAATATAGCAAGTATCCTGGCCTGTTTAAGTGCCTATGCACATGATAGGTTGATTAAAATGAAGAGGCTGGTATGCTTATTCTAATATCCGGATGTAACTAGTACCAATCCCCCATGCCCTCAGCATGCTCGCAGTCCTCTAGTGAGTGATAAATTATGTATCACATACATCCATTTATGAGCAAGGGTTCTGTGTTGGATAATGACTAGTGCTCTGGTCTGGTAGCAAAAGAGGAATTATATCATAACTTGTTTCAGTGTCCTTTTGTCATGACACAAACAGGTGTAATGCATTGCATTTGTTGGCTGATTGTTTACTACTCATGTTAATTTGTTTGTAAGTTGAGGGATTTGAATGCTGAAAATTGCTGTATGGTTTTTTGGATCACACTCATGCTAGCTCAATTCTTTCAATTGGTCTAGGCATATTATGTTGGATGGGTAGTTAATATCACTTCTACACATTGGTCATCCAATTAGCACGCATTTTAAGTTCTTAGTTTGAGGGCGGTTCTCATATGAAATTGTATGATCAACCTAACCATATGCGATCTAGGTGTGTTTGTGAAGATTGTTCTATCAGTTTTCTTTTCTTGCTGTTTGTTAATTGTTGCAACAAAAAAATAACTCTATTCTAATTGATGCAGTTTTGCGATACCCTCATCCGCTTGGGTCCTTTTTATATCAAGGCAAGTATTCTTTTGTAATATTTTCACATCTTCCCCTCATACTGTTGATTTTTATCTGAGATATTTGTGAGGCTATAGTGAATTTCACATCAATATGTTAATATGCATATGAATTATACTCGGATGTAAGAAGTTGCAGGTCTTGTTAAGTTTCTTTAAAGGGGAATCGGATAGAATCTGAAGTAGAAGTGATTGATTAAAACAGAATGCAGCCTTATAATTTCATTTTGTTTTGACTTGCAGCTTGGACAGGCTCTCAGCACAAGACCAGATATTCTACCATCTGTATATCGTACCGAACTTGCTAAATTACAGGTACAGACCTGATAACTGTTTAACTTATAAGAAATGCACTTTAGTTTGTTATAATTAATCACTCTCGCTATTACTATTTTTTGTTTACCAGGATCAAATACCCCCATTTCCAACCAAGGTTGCCATACGTTCCATTGAAACTCAATTGGGTGCTCCTATATCACAACTTTTTGCAGACATCAGCCCAGAGCCTATGGCTGCAGCATCTTTGGGACAAGTGTATAAAGGTTAGATAATTTGACCTTGTGAAGAGGACTTCCTTTTTGTACTTTTCTTTATAGATCAAGACATAGAAATCATAGGAAATTTGCACTCTGTATGTTAATCTAATAGGTTTTCTGGTTACTTCAAGTGTTGCAGCTCATCTGCATACAGGGGAGCTAGTAGCTGTAAAAGTGCAAAGGCCTGGTATGTCACTTTCTTTGACCCTTGATGCCCTGTTATTTAACATGATTGGGGGCCAATTAAAGAGATTTGCCAAAGCAAGGAAGGATATTATTGTAGCAGTTAATGAGACGGTGAGTTTTATTTCTAGAATAATGGCAATGAAATGTACCTCTTTATGTATGTTTCTTATGATTTAAATGCACTTATCTTCATTTTCATGACCCAAGATTCTGATTGAATAGGTCAGACATATGTTTGAAGAAATCGATTACATCCTTGAGGGACAGAATTGTGAGCGGTTTGCTTCTCTGTATGGTTTCCGTGACTGTAAGTGATCTTCAGTTATCACAACGCGACATCTTATGTGTCATTATCTACCTTTATATCTGTTTTTTTAGTAATAACTTGTATGTTACTGCAGCACAAGAGGAAGATACCTACCCCAATGAAAAATGGGTTAAAGTTCCAAAGATATATTGGAACTACACCCGAAAAGCTGTGCTTACAATGGAATGGCTTGATGGTATCAAGCTTAATAATGATGCTGCATTGAGGGATGCATCTTTAAACCGAAAAGAACTAATAGATAAGGTGTCAAGAACATTCAGAGTTCTTTTGTTTGTATTACTTTTGATTAAACTCGTTCTCAGATAAATTTGTGTTCATATTAGTTACTGAATATAGTTTTTTAGGGACTGTACTGCTCCCTGATGCAATTACTTGAGGTGGGGTTCTTTCATGCTGATCCTCATCCGGGAAACCTTGTCGCTACCAAAGAGGGGGCTCTTGCTTATTTTGACTTTGGGATGATGGGGGACATACCACGCCATTACCGTGTTGGACTTATTCAAGTGGTAATATAACAACTCTTTATATATGATATTTTATACAAACTACTTTTATGCACTTGAGCTATCTTTGATCACTTTGTTTCTTGTTTACTCTGACCAGCTTGTACATTTTGTCAATCGTGACTCTTTGGGTTTGGCCAATGATTTTCTTTCACTGGGATTTCTTCCTGAAGGGGTCGATATGCAGTTGGTTTCTGACGCATTGAAAAAATCTTTTGGTGATGGCACCAGACAGTCTCAAGATTTCCAGGTTCGACTTATGATTACTATATCATTTAAGATGTCAACATATATGCAACAGTAATTTTTTCTTGGGCCGAATCTTGTTCCAAAAGTTCTTTGTCTTCTGTCAATTCTAGATATGTGACCAATAGTCAAAGATGTGACGATTGTTTTGAATCATGTGGCAGGCCATAATGAACCAACTTTATGATGTTATGTATGAGTTCAATTTCTCTCTTCCACCGGATTACGCTTTGGTGATAAGGGCACTAGGTTCACTTGAAGGGACAGCAAAAACATTAGACCCTGAATTCAAAGTTGTTGAAAGTGCATATCCTTTTGTTATTGGACGGCTTCTGGCAGACCCGAGTCCCGACATGAGGAAAATATTAAGAGAACTCCTTATCCGTAATGATGGTTCCATTAGATGGAATCGCCTAGAACGCCTGGTACCCTATTCCTTCCATCATTTCCCAGATTACTATATACTTACGACTATACCTTTTTTTGTCCTTTTATCACATGTATATAAAGTCTGAACAATGTCTTAATGTTGGGTCGTAACAGGTTGCGGCAATATCGGTACAGTCTTCTCCGAAAGCTGGGAAAGTTGACGATGCTAATAGGAGAGTTGATGATGCTAAGACTAATAAATCATCTTCAAGCCCACTGGAATCGAACTCATTTGACATGCATGCTGTTGTTGCGTCTACCGAAGATCTGTTTAAGTTTATATTATCTGAGAAGGGCTATAGAGTGCGACTTTTTATCGTTCGTGATATAATCGGTGTAGCAGATATCTTTCTTGACGATCAAGTTACTTCTTGCATGTTTGGTGACGACCTTCGACCAAAACCAACATTGGAATCCAAGGTTAATTTTGCATAATAATACCCTTATTGCTCAAAGTTTCAATCTTTTGGGATATTAATGCGATTGTTGAGGGTTTTATTCTTATACATATACTTTTTTTAGGAGGGTGATGCTCTAAAAAGGGTGATCAATGGTTTCGTGTACTTTTGGCAAGCTGTGAAGTTAGCACCAGATGTATGGACGGCTATGCTGATTCGCATGGCAGTAAATCCAGATATTCACAAGTTTTATTTTGATATCGCTTCAGCCTTGTACTTGCATTCTAAGCGTAGAGTCCCTGACACATTCTGGATTTGTTTATCCAGATTTCTTCACAAATTGACGAAACCTTAGTAATTTTTTGGTTTTTTTTACCTAACTTCAGGATCAGATCTTCAGATGGAAAGTCACTCATTGATGGTTAATTTGGTAAGATGCACTTATTTGGAGGTTGTACATTTTTATGACTCTATGGTACATTCTATAGGAGCCACTTGACCATTGTGACTCAGTGACCGAGTTTTGTTGAAGTCTGAATGATAGTTTCTTTATAGAGATTGGTGACAGTTCAAGTCATTTCCTTATGCAGAACAGGGTTAGAAAAGTCTTGTTAAAGAACAGATAATAAAATTGTAAATCTTGATTTTGTAGAAACCATGAAGAGACGCTTCTTATACATGAATCTTCTGCTTTTAAATGCTGTATATCATTTAGAATCTTGTATTCGGTTTGTAGATCAGATATTGATATTCTTTCCGAGTAAAAAGCTCAGTTGAAAAAGTGCGGGCGGATCAGATACACCATGTGTGGAAAGATGTTGAGTATCCAAGTAACTTTTCTGAACTTTTCTGTACTTTTATGGCGGCCAGTTGTGAACTTGTAACAATGGGTTGCGACATGCTGGCCAAATAGACTATCACTTGTGTTCTTCTAATTAGCTTTTCAGTTTTGTGACAGCATCTTGATTATATAGCCTGTTACACGCACACAAAAAAACCCGATGAAAGATGTGTTGGTTATGTTTCCTTGTTAGACCTGATAAAAGTTGACATGAGCCGGGTAGAAGTTATAACATTAATGAAATTCTGAATTCAGTTAAACAAGTTTTATTAAAAGTTGACATGAGCCGGGTAGAAGTTATAACAATAATGAAATTCTGAATTCAGTTAAACAAGTTTTATTACCATACGTCCTTTTTATAAGGAAGGTGGGTGCATTTGCACTCTATATTCTATAATATGTTATCCACCCGCCACTTTAGCAGGGGCGGATTTGTAGTGTAGCACGGGTGTGCACGTGCATACCTTGCGATTCGACGGGTTAGTGTAATTTTTTTATTTTTTATTTTTTTTTATTATTATTTTTTTAAATAATATACATGAGGTGCATACCCTTTGGAAAGTACTTAAAAAATCAAGTGCATACCCTCCAAAGTTGAAAACTCAAAACATTAACAAAATTTACATAAATAAAAGTATTACAGTTGACTACTTAAAACCCATACCAATTTAGAAGACAAAAGCAATTTGAATAAATAAAATGACTATGTTGGGCAAACTTGATCACTTAAAGCCCAGAAAAAAATTAGAACACAAAAGCCCATTTTTATCTTTTTGGGTCTTGACAAAAGCCCCTTTTCATGTTTCCCTCTGATTTGTTCTTTTCAGTAAACAATCCGCCAAATCCCTAACCCAATTTTGCTTTTATGTTTCCCTCTGATTTGTTGGCAAAACTTGATCGGCATCATTCCAGCATCCCTTGGCTTTTTTCTGATTTCTTGTCTCCTGAGCAAGTGTTTTTATTCCTCCTTTTATAAAGACTTTGAGACTCATATAACTAGAAAAGAAATCAATGCTTGTTTATGCTTTCAATATTGGGAATGTCTAACCAATGCCCTAAGGGCATTGGTTAAGATTTGTCATTTTGTGGTTTTTAGTTACATAAATGGTCCTTATAGTTGACACATAATTACATATTTGGACGGATGACCCACATGAATAGTTATTATAAACCACAAAATGACAAATCTTAACCAATGCCCTTAGGGCATTGGTTAGACATTCCCTTCAATATTTTATGTGTGAATATGTGATGTAGTTATAAGAGTTTAATATCATTTTATGTATTTCTAAATCTTTGATCCATTATACCACGCCAGCACGCCTATTAGACAGATTAGTAGTTTTTCCCAATTTCAAGATTCTCAATTTATGATATTAAATAACTTATAAGTTATAACTACCTACACATAAATGGCTTTAATAATATGAATGAATGATTAATGGTATATTGGTTAATTGGGTTTAAGGTATGTAAACAAAAAAGGAGCTGTAGTTGAATGCTTTATTGGCGTTGTTCAATATGAAGGGTGAAATTAATGGCCTCAAAACTTTGATCTTGAAAGAATCTCCATCGGCTTACTACATTCATTGTTTTGCTCATCAACTTCAACTAACACTTGTTGCGGTTTCTTAAAAAAGCCTAGATTGTGGTTGGCTTTTTGAAACACTAACGAATCTCTTGAATGTTGTTGGAGTTTCCTGCAAAAGAAATGAAATGTTGAAAAGAAGGCACAAGCCGCAAAATGCTACACAAGCCTTTCATGACGACGTATTTATATGAAAGTGGAAAGGTAAGAATCAAGAACTTGGTTTAGGGGAGGCCTGTGATACTCGTTGGGGGTCTCATTATAAATTGATTAATAATGTAATTTCCTTGTATTCTATCATTCTTGATGTGCTTGAGAAGATTGGAGATGTCTCATCTAATCCGGATGATCAATTAAAAGCTGAAACCGTATGTTATGCACTTGAATCTTTTGACTTTGTTTTCTTAGCACATTTGATGAAGAAATTATTTGGTGTGGCAAATGACTTGAATTATGCTTTACAAAAGAAAGATCAAGACATTGTAGAAGCTATGTCACTTGTAGAGTTGACAAAAGAGAGATTGCAAATAATAAGGAATGATGGATGGGAAGATCATCTTAAACTTACGGTTTCTTTTTGTGAAAAAAACGGGATTGAAGTTCCAAAAGTGACTTTAGCATATACCTTATAACATCACTATAAATTAAAAAAACGTTCTCTATAATACACCACCAAAAATACCCAACTAATTAGAAAAAAAGGAAAAAGAAAAAAAATATAATAATAAAAAACGTATAACTCAATGTGATTGGGATGGCTTGGGACGAATGATATGGAGAGGTGCAGTTTGGTGTGTTATAGGGTGAAAAAAATCCTCGTGACATGCCATAAGGACACTACACCGCTTAGTCTAATACTTACTGAAATGTTAGTACAAAAAGTGTGACGGGTTAGGATATAGATTGAGAACGTGCGTTGGGCCGAGCCAACAAGCTATCAGTGGGATGAATCTGTACTAAACCAAGTAATGGATTGATCCCTGCACAAATGAAAGTAAACCGTTAGCCTTACCGTGTGGATGAACCCCACGATTAAGCTCTGGCGTGCAGCAAGTACTCATATTTGTCAGAGAATATTGAAGTGTGTGTATTAGTATGTGAGAGAAAATCATACCTTGTAGGAGAATTAGAGTCCTTTTTATAGGCGAGTCCAATGCTAGGGTTTCCTAGTATTTTGCTTATAATTGTTAGTTGCCGAAGTGGGACATTTGTCGGGCAAGGTTCCGCAGCATCGAGTTGGCGACACATATCACCTTCGTAGTCGTATGTCATGCGATGTGACCTGACCGGCTGGATGCTCTATGTGCGTCTTTGTGTCTGGACTGTAGCCAATTTGTTATTAGTTTTACTGATGATTCAATGCTTCTGGTCGTTTTATTTTGTTGAGCCTGGACCTAACGTGCGTATAGTACGAGATGAGCCCAATAAACCTGCTGACGTCATTAAACAAGTGAGTTTTAATTTAGAGTAAATTACACCGTTCGTCCTTGTGGTTTGCGTTGACCGCAGGGTTTAGTCCTTTGACCAAAAAAATTGCACCGTACGTCCTTAAGTGTGAAACGTTATGCTCCGTTCGTCCCTTGACCAAACGACGTTAAGTTTGACCGTTAAAAACCTATCATGTCACTTGCACACGAGGGTAAATTCGTCATTTCAACACCATAAGGACGAACGGTGCAAGGACGAACGGCGTAATTTACTCTAATTTGTTGGTTTAACTCGAGTCTCATCTCGCGCCATTCAGGCATGACTCGACTTGAGTTGGAACTCGACACCAATTGCACCCACTTGGGGTCTAGGGTTGCATGAGTCAAACAAGGCCAGCAACCACTTACACTCCGCGAGGGGAATAACCTTAGCCGAGGCAACAACCAAACAAAACTAATACCTCGAGTGAGGTTTCAAATCTTAGACGAGCTAACAAACTCGAATACAACATGAGATAGCAATAGCATCCACTAAGCGGTGTCGCTTAGAATTTAAGCGAATGTACGAAATCTTAATAAGCTAATATTTCTCGATTACTTATTGGTTACAAACCAATTTTAGTTTATATCCCGGTCCTTTTACCACTTATGCGCAACGACAACAACAATAACTTGTAATTCCATATTCCTTATGATCGGTAAAAATATATATATATATATATTGATGACTTTAACAAACTGTTAACATATCAAAAATTAATTCAAGAGTCCTTACAAGAATATGATGCCGAATGGGGTGGGATGAACCGAACCAGGAAAATTTCTAAATTGGACTCGAATCACTTGAAATTGATGAAATTGAAACTTGTATTACACTTCTAACACTTCAATTTACAAAACCCCTCTATCAATTTGAGAAGACCCTAATTTATATGAACCCTAATTTTAGTGATTGTGTGTGAAAAAGGTGAAGAAAACCTGTAAATAATTGATCCTATCTATAGATGAACAAGGAGAAAGCTTGAAATCTTCTTTCTTGGTTCTTGAATTGATGTACTCCTTTTTCTTGTTGTTGTCATTATCATCCACGTACCGTGTGGCTTGTTACTGATGAGAAGAGGTCAAGTATAGATGGTGATAGGGGTGACTTTTTGCTTGAAGAAGAAAGGGTTCATTCTTGTGTTTGTGTTCCCTGTTTGTGTCGACGTAAGAAGAGGGGAAGGGGAACATATAGGGTAGGCTAGATGAAATGACATTTTGTTTTCACTAAGACCCGATTCACAAATCCTTTTTATCACAACCAATTCACACAAAGGAAATGATGATGGTGACGAGTCGCGTACAAACACACGGACAATAACTCTTCAAACGACTCCAAAACATTCGAGTCTTCAAAAATTCGAGATGAAATGATGGTGGGTGATGGTGGTTACGTGGTGGCGACGAGGCGTGAGGGGTAAAGGATAGTGATTGTGTGTGAAAAGGTGAAGAAAAACCTGTGGAAAAGGGTTAGGGTATAAATGAGAGAAATGGTGAGGATAGACAAGAGCACATCTTTTAAGAAAGAAGATAGTGAGGATTTTTAGTATTTTTACTGAGTTTAACAGTCAAACATAACGCCGCTTTGGTCAAGGGACTAACGGCGCATAACGTTTCACACTTAAGGACGTACGGTGCAATTTTTTTGTTCAAAGGACTAAACTCTGCGGTCAACGCAAACCACAAGGACGAACGGTGTAATTTACTCTTTAATTTATAAAATGGATAGATATATTATTGTTACAGTATTGACTACGAAAAGGTTCAACCAAAAGTAAACATACCATTATGAAGTCAAAAGTTAGGAGGGGTCCAATCACTTGATTAGTGTTTGACTTGTTATTCTTTGCGTGAATGGAAGAAGAAGAAAAATTGTGCGAGAAGACTTGATATAAAAGGATTATGTGTTTACTTAAGAAATCAAATAAAAAGGTTTTTTTTCGTAAGGAAATGTAATAATGATTGAAATTTTTTTAAAAAATTTAGAAAAGTTTTGAAAATTTTAAACAAGATAAAAAATGTTGGTGCATAAAAAGGTTGTGAATGAAGTTTTTTTATCTTGATTTTATATAAAGTTTTTTGCGCACAAAAATCAAATTTAGATGCACAAAAACAATAAATTCACATTTTATTTATTTTTTAATTTTTATATGTTATGCACAATAAAATTTAAATGCATGTATTAAAAAGAAGTTGGATGCATAATAGTGTTTTTGATGCACAAAATGTCGATTTGAATTTTTTAAAGTGCAGACGTTTTTTTTTCTTCATAATTTTACTTTAACATATTTATACACTTTTTATCCACAAATGTTTTTTATATGAGTAAACTTCAAAATACATCCCTGTGGTTTACCTCGTTTCGCACCATACAACCCTCTCACAAAATTTCCCATCCCTCCGTTAGTAAACTTGGCACAAATACATCCCTCCGTTAGTAAAATCAGTTAATGAGGACTAACGGTGCAAATATATCACCGTTATCTCACATTCGTTAAGAGATATTTACGTAAATCGTCCTTGTGGCAAGGAACAAATTGCAACCAAAGTCCCTATTTAAAGTTAAAGTTATTTGCATAAATGGTCCTTGTATAGGTTGTTTATGCCAAGTGTCACCACCCAGAGTAGGTCACGCGTGTCATCCGGGCTCGTAAGAACGGTCGGGTCGGGTTGCCACGTGGACCAATGAGGTGGTGCCACGTGGCGTTAGAAAATAAATTCTAAATTTACCTCGCGGGATCGAACCCTCGGAGGGTTGAGTGGGAGACAAAGGTGATACCCATCTGAGATGGGCATACCTTCATGTATATTAGTCCATTTTGTTCTATTTAACCTATCTTAGTTGGTCTTTTATAAATAAAAAAGGTCAAATAGAAATTTGACCTGTCATTTTAAAGGGTTCTCACGGTTCAAAAATTGAGGAAAATAATTGCGGACTCGTTTTTTCGTGCTTCTTCCAATGGTATGCTTCGGGAATTTTTTCGATTTCAAACAAACCTCGAAAAATGCGAAAACGTCATCGAAAAATGCGAAAACGTCCTTTTCCGAGGTTCAAAGGAAGTCAAAAATTCTCGAGCATACCATTGGAAAGAGCACGAAAAACGTCGAACGGTATACTCGGGGAATTTTTCGACTTGGTTTGGACCTCCAAAAATGCAAAAACAAAGAAAAAACGATGATTTTCGCATTTTTCGAGGTTCGTTTGAAGTCGAAAAAATTCCCCGAGCATACCATTGGAAGAGCACGAAAAACGCAGTCCCACGGATATTTATTTATTTTTTACAAATCCATATTCCCTTAAAATGACGGTCAATGGTTTATTTATATTTTGATAGTCCATATACCCCTTAAACTTGGTTAAATAATGGAAAGAGCATAATATTTATGAAGGTATGCACCCATAGCAGTTGGTGCATCCTTCACTTGTGACTCAAATGTCCCGGGTTCAATCCCGTGCGCCCCATGCAAAGATTTTTAATACTCAATGCCACGTGGCACCACCTCATTGGTCCACGTGGCAACCCGACCCGACCCGTTTACTCGACCCGACCCGACCGATGACACGCGGACACTACTTGGTGGTGACACGTGGCACTTGACTGCCTAACCACAAGGACCATTTATGCAAATAACTTTAACTTTAAATAGGGACTTTGGTTGCAATTTGTTCCCACAAGGCGATTCATTTACGTAAATATCGCTTAACGAATGTGAGATAACGGTGATATATTTGCACCGTTAGTCCTCATTAACTGATTTTACTAACGAAGGGATGTATTTGTGCCAACTTTACTAACGGAGGATGTGATCTCGTTGAAACTTTTGTGAGAGGATGATTGGCCGAAACGAGGTAAACCACAGGGATGTATTTTGGAGTTTACTCTTTTTATATTATGGAATTTTTAGGATTTTTTTTTTGTACGCTTCTCACGAATATTTGTTTTTTTTTCCAATCTTACACATGTTTTTGTTTTTTAGTCCAAGAATATATATTTTATGATGTGTGGATACTATATTATAATTCATAATTTAGAATCTCTTTACTTTCAAGTTTTTCAAGTTTTTCAAGTTTACTTTGAGGTAGCAAACGAGGAGTGGATATGTTTACATTCTAAAGTTGGTTGGGTTTGGTTTTGGCTTTGCTTTTGCGGTTTTTTAAACTGATAAACTCGAACTGTATAACCAAAAAACCTAAAAAACCAAAACCGGTGAGTGCCCCTAACAACTGCAACACCAAAAACCCTTATGCATATATTTTAAGGGCGACTCAAAATTACAACTTTTGGTGAATAAATTATTCACGTATCTAAGCTAAAAACTCTAAGATCCTAATTACTTTCTTTTTTCCTTTTCTTGCCGAAACCATTGTTTATTTTGTATAAAATATATACTTTTATTAGGAATATCAGTTTAGAAACGCATCTGAGACTCGAATGTAATTCATATCGTTCATCTATAACAAGTGTGTTAGTTGTATAGTTCAATTTTGTAACAACTAACATATTTTTTCGTATTTGATTCAAGGGCATCTAGTCATGATTATTAAATGCTAGTGGAGAATTTATTCACTTTGGGTTAGTCATAGTGGTCACATGAACTTTTTTGCACTTTCCTTTTAATTTTCGCATCATCTTATATTGCTTACATTGTAGGATACACAAAATTTAATTAATTGATTTTTAAATAATTAAAATAGTCAAATTTAAAGGATTGGTCATGCGTTTCATTATTACATGACAATGATGCAATATTTTACAAGAAACAATTAAAACGAATAGAAATATGATAGAAACTATACATCATAGAATTCGCATGGATCCAAAAACACGGGTCATCTTCGAGCTGTATTTCATGTATCTAGCACAAATTTATGATCATTATATTCATTTCCATTTCTACAAATATCTATTAAAGCATGTTTTTTTTTTTTTCATCATCTAATTACATTTATACATTTATCTACTTGTGTTTATCCAGTTATTTTAAGCTAAAGTTAATTTATCATTCAAGACGAAGTTTACTTATCATTAAGACGAAGTTTACTTACCATTGACCTCACTGGCTTCATAAGTGTTTCTAAATGTATTCAAGTTACCCTGTTTTACTAAGTTGTGTATCAAAAAATTAATCCTCCTAAACAATGCAAACAACTTACTAATCATACTATTATATACATATTTTATCATTTGTTTAGAGATATTTACATAAATCGTCCTTGTGGCTAGGACCAAATTGCAATCACAGTCCTTAAAGTAATTTGCGTAAATCATCCTTAGTCTTGGCCAATCAGCGGGAAGTCAACTCCACGTCACCACCTGAGTGGTGCCACGGGCATCGTCGGGTCGGTCGGATAGTAAGCGGGTCGGGTCGGGTCAGAACGGTCGGGTTGCCACGTGGACCAATGAGGTATACGTGCCAGTGGCAGTATAATATACCAAGTTTTCTGGCCAAGGATTCAACTCGACATTTTGTGGAAGCCAAGCTTTGCCCAACTGGGCATACTTCTTCAATAATATTTAAATCATATACATAACCCTTCCTAAAAGTTAAGGCCCAATTTTATATAATAAAAGCCAATTTAGTTTTTGGTCTATCAATTTAAGGGGTTATATGGACTGTAAAAAAATAAATAAATATACCGTCGGACTCGTTTTTTCGTGCTCTTTCCAATGGTATGCTCGGGTAATTTTTTCGACTTCGTTTGAACCTCGAAAAATGCGAAAATCACCATTTTTCTTTGTTTTTGCATTTTCCCGAATCCAAACCGAGTCAAAATTTCCCGAGCATACCGCCGACTCGCTTTTTCGTGCTCTTCCAATGGTATGCTCGGGGAATTTTTTTGACTTCGTTTGAACCTCGAAAAATGCGAAAACGACGTCTAAACTCATCCAAAAATCACCTTTGGCCTATCAATTTAAGGGGTTATATGGAATGTAAAAAAATAAATAAATATACCGTCGGACTCGTTCATGCTTTCCAATGGGCTCGGAGAATTTTTTCGACTTCGCGAACCTCGAAAAACGACATATTTTCGCATTTTTCGATGACGCTTTTGCATTTTCGAGGTTCAAACAAAGTCAAAAAATTCCCCGAGCATACCATATTGAAAGAGCACCTAAAAACGAGTCCGACAGTATTTTTCTTAAATTTTTATCTGGACCATAACCTCGTTAAATTGATAGGTCAAAACTATTTTGAACCTTTTAGTATTAAAAAATGGACTATCAAAAAAGAGGGTTAAAGGAGATAAAGTGCACATATATTATTGAAGGTATGCCCATCTCGATGGGTATCACCTGAGTCCCACACAACCCACCAGGGTTCGATCCCAGTGGATATCAATTTGATCAATATTTTCATCGCCACGTGGCACCACCTCATTGGTCCACGCCAACCCAACCCGACCCGTTGACCGTAATCGACCCGCTTATGACTCGACCTGACGCATTGGCGCACTGTGCGGTGACACGTGTCGCTGACGAGCTGACCGCCTAACCACAAGGACGAATTATGTAAATTACTTTAAGGACTGTGATTGCAATTTGGTCCTAGCCACAAGGACGATTTATGTAAATATCTCTAAACAAATGATAAAATATGTATATAATAGTATGATTAGTAAGTTGTTGTGCATTGTTTAGGATTAATTTTGATACACAACCTAAGAAAACAGCAGAACTTGGATACATTTAGAAACACTTATCCCTTTTATAAATGCACCTGGTTCAATATTTTTGTGTTCCTCGTTTTGTATAATCTGATCAAATTGTGTCCTCGTTTCATCCTAGATTTTTAACACTTCACATTTATTTAGGAATGAATATTGCAACACTTATCATATTTATAAATTGTTTGAGACATAGATGATTAGTGCCAAACTAAATAAACCACATAAAATTTCAAAGGTTCATTCTTTTATTTATTTCAAAATATTATTTCATTTATTGCAAACATAAAAAGAATCTAAGACCATTTCTTTTGTCTTTTGGTTAACTTACAAGAGTTTATTTAGAAAAAAAAGAAAAAAGAAAAAAAAAAGTATTCTTTAAATAAAGTCAAAAACATTAAATAGAATTTCCAACACCGAATTAAATAATACTTGTACAAGTGACTGGTAACTACTAATCAAACATTATTTCCATCCTCTGCTTTTCTTGATGCAAACATCCAACGAAATTACCAACGTTGCTGTTGTTGCTGATGCTAATGATGATGACAGAAATTTTCCAAAGGTTGTTCCTTTGTCTTCTTTTCTTGTTTTTATCTGTTCTTTGTTATAAATTTTTGGTTTTTATTTATGGGTTTTGTGTTTTAGTGTAGTTTATTAAGTTTAATCATTTACCCATTTGTAAAAATGTGTTCTTTATGCTCATATCATCTTAAATTTAGCTAAAATGGTTTCTTGATGATAATTTGTGTTTTAACTGATAGTTAAATCAGTTGCATATTGATGATAATTTGTTGTAGTATATAACTATTCATAACCCACAAAAAAGGTTTATTATTATTTTTTTATTTAGTTTATTGGGTTTGAAATTTCATTTCTTGATCTGTTAGGGTTTGAGAAATTAGTGGCAGGCTGTAATGAATTTGGTTGGTTTACAAATTTTGGGTTTTTTCAATGGTGGAAGAAAATCGTTTTGTCCTTATTTCAGATTACGACCAAATATGACCGGGTGCACAAATTTTTTTGAACCATAATATATAAACATATTTTGGTGGACCGGGTGCATTTAAGATGGGGTTTGATGTTTTTTTCAAAAATTAACACTACATCGTAAAAATCCTTAGGGGTCACGGGCACCCGCGGGCGGGAACCCCCTGGCTCCGTCCCTGAGTGTTATTGCATTGTTGGAAATAAAAGATATACTTGTCATCTTCGTAATTGATATAGGTTAAAATTTGTTTGTAGAAAATGACCAACTGTAGAATAATATTTGATTAAATGATGCAAATATAATAATACTACAGGTGTGGAGACTCCTAGGTGTTCCATTGAAAGTCAAATTTTTATTTTTTATGTAATTTTTTTTGTTGTAATGTTGTTGTGACCATTCTTTAGTCCAAAATCCAATATGAGTGTAACGATAAAAAAAGTAACATTGGTTTTTTGTCGAAGTTTGAATAAAAGAGTATGTCTTCTCTCGTTAGCAATCGGTACAAAATTTTGCTAGCGTTGACCTTATTTGAAAGAAAAGTTTATGTATAAGAAGCGAAAAAGGCACTTAAAAGTAAATGTGAATTCAGAATAATTTGATACTAAACTGAGCTGTATTTGCTAAGTGGCTGGTAACATGGCCTAGTCTGGATTGGCTTCCATTCCCAATATTGGTTGGATACTATTATATATGTAACCCTTGTACTTTAAATTTATTCGGGTTTTTATTGAAATCAGTAATTGCTGGATACTTGCAGGTTGATACCAGCATGAATGAATCCACAAATGAAGTTAAAAGTTCTGAAAAAGGAATCCGTTGTTCAGATTTATCCCTCAATATACCCCCGAGACATGCACATTTTGGCAGTAGTCGAAGTAATAAGGCTTCACTCCAGTCTCCTGGTATTTCATCCAATGGCGCTTCGTCATCACGCAGCATGTTTAGAGGCATAAGCTTTAAAAGAAAGACCGCCTGATGGTGAAAGTAGCTCTCTCTCTCGTCCTGACTTAAATGTACCACCACCCGAGAGCCCTGTTGTGACCAACATCAAGTCCAATATATATAGCAAACGCTGTACATCTCTTCCAGTCAAACACGGATCACTCCCTTCCCTTCACTACTGTTTCAGCTAGAACATACAGTGAACAGCAAAAATCACAGGTAGGATATTCTTGCCAATCTAATTACATCTATGACTTATTGTACTCAATACACACATCAATATTTGTTAGAAAATGAATATTGTTTTATACTTGGGGTGTTTGGCATTTAGTGTTATAAGTGATTCTGTAATGTGCAAAAGCCAAACACTTGTAACTGATTATTTGCTACTTGTAAACACAATAATGAGTTAAATCATTTTCAAAAGATAAACCAAACACTCCTTTAGAAATATTGTGACAATATTAACGTTATTGTTTTTCTTGCAGATAGGTGCAGGTCAGCCTTCTGTTTCAAGGTCCCTTTCTGTGCCTGGACGAAACATTGTTATTGTACGATCAATATCATTTGCGATCCGTAAGGATAATAATCAAGTTGATAGCAGTGAAGATCAAATGAGTGATGTTCAAGTTGAAAATGACGAAGAGATTGACGAGGAAGAAGCAGTTTGCAGGATCTGTTTTGATACATGTGATGAAGGAAATCAACTTAAGATGGAATGTAGCTGCAAAGGTGCACTTAGACTCGTGCATGAAGAATGTGCGGTTAAGTGGTTTAGTGTCAAAGGGAACAAAACTTGTGATGTCTGTGGTCGTGAAGTCTCAAATTTACCTGTGACTTTGCTTCGTATGCCTAGTTATGTTCAAAGACATAATATGGTTGCACAAAATCAACAAGGTCTAAATTCAGGAACAATAAGGTGCACATAACTATACTAGTATTTCGTTAGTAATTCTATCATGTTTTTTAGTTATGTGGTGCATAAAAATGTGAAGAGTATATTATTGCAGAACTGCGTATGATGTTTCCTTTTCTATCTAGTTTAATAGTTCCTTTTTTTTAGTTAATAAATTAAACTGGGAAATGGCTTCTGTTTTTTAATGCAGTGCCTGGCAGGACTTTGTGGTTCTAGTTTTGATAAGTACAATATGCTACTTCTTTTTCCTCGAGCAGCTTTTGGTGAGCTATCACTCCTCAAATCAGTATTTCTATCTTACATTTTGTCCTATTTGAATTCAGATCTTTTAGTTAGAACAATATATTCTTTAGCACAAAATAATTATCTTTTAAATGGCCGTTATTTAGAAAAGTACATAAATGGGATGGATCTTTTTTGTATATGTTCTTTTTGTAACTTATTTTTTTTGCTTATCTTGTTAACATCGCATTCTCATTTTACAGATCCACGACCTGAAAACTCAAGCTGTTGTTATTGCAGCACCATTCTCTTTTACGTTTGGCATTCTATCATCTACATTTGCGATTATTCTCGGTATTTTTTGTCTTAAAGTTTCTTGCGGCATTCATAATTTGCAACACAATCTTATTGTATACTTTTCCAATTGCAGCAATCAGGGAGTATATTTGGACATATGCAGCTCTTGAATTTGCACTTGTGGCTATGATTCTGCACTTATTTTATTCTTGGGTAAGTTACATATTAAAAGGTATTTTACACAATTGAAGTGCATGATGAAAGTGTGAAAGCATTAACATTTTTTTTTTCATTCGTTGCAGCTTCAATTGAAGGCAATATATGCAGTAATGCTATCTGCCGTTTTAGGGTTTGGAACAGCTATGACTCTCAATGCTTTGTACATCCGCTTCTCAATTTGGCGTGTTCAAGTCACTCGGGAATCCAACACCGTTTAATTAGAAAAGTATTAGATTATATATATCAGTGTAAATACCAATTTCCCTCTAAATTAGGTGCTTGTGCAGTCAGGAGGTTGTTTTCCATTGACCTCACTGGCTTCACAAGTGTGAGGGAGAAATATGTTTGTATGTAATATTTTTACTGTATTTCATGAAAGAATTGTCCAAGATTTATATTCTTGATGTTTTTATCTTTTAAAAAAGGTAATTTTGTAGGTTGCTTTTGTGAAATTATTCAAAATGTTATGTGTTTTTCTTTTTGTCGAAACATGAAGTATATGAAAATTAAGAATGATTAAAAATTGTGGCATCTTTTAGTAACATAACGGAAGGTGTCATTGTTTATCTAGATGAAGGTACTAACTTATTAAGTGTAGGTGGCTTATCTAGTTGACTTTCTGTACAGTTTTTAGATCTGGGTCATGTTGACTTACTGAATACAACTATACAAAGTCTTTGTTTTTTCTTGATTAAGGTAATTTATCTAGTTAACATTTGCTGTGTAATTCCAGATCCAAGATCATTATGTTAAGAGTTGACTTGCCTTACTGACTGCCAGTTTATAGATATTTTTAGTCAACTCTTAATGGCTTCTTGAAGAGATAATACAAGTGCTGGATAACATGTTTCATTTAATTAGACTTTGCACATTTGTAATTAAACTAAATCCACTTGAATGAAAAGATGTGACTTTTTCTGCTATTAAAAGGGCATGCAAGATTTGGTGTTGGCAACAACTAAAATGGTGACCATCACAAGACTATGCCAATGGTTGTGCCTGGTACTGTTCATGTTGTCAAAAATCGAATGCTCAGACAATGTTGAAATGACTTTCATCCAAAGTGCTATTGCAAAAGGAGTGGTATGTTTTATCTTAAACTCTCTGTGTTTTTGCGCACGCTTGTTTGTTTTATGTTTTTCATGTGTTAAATTTTGTGTGCTACAGTTTGTTTAGATGGAAGCCCACCTGCATATCAGTTTGATAAAGGATTTGGTGAAGGTGTTGATAAGTGGTTAATTCACATACAGGTTAGCCAGTTAATGTGTTTACGTATCCGGTTCAGTTTTAGTATTTGAAATATCTTACAAGATATATACTAAAAAATATAATTGGTATGCGGTTAGGGAGGAGGGTGGTGTGAGTCAACAAAAAGTTGTCTCTTACGTGTGAATCTAACCAACGGGGTGGGTTCTTCCACACGTATGCAAAAGTTCAATTTCACCGGTGTTTTTAGTAGTATACAAGAGTTCAATCCAGGTATGTAAAAGGGCAATATCCACATGAAATTCGACTCATATCTTTGTCGCAAATGAATTTTCTCTCATTTTGCAGGCTTCTACAACTGGAATAGAGTCATCTTGAGGTACTGTGATGGAGCATCTTTTACTGGGGACGTTGAAAAAGTTGACCCTGTAAGTCGATGCTTCTTGAGCCCCCATCTCAATCGGTTATATTAATTCAGTGTTGTTTCTTATGTAATTTGTAAATATTCAGGCTACGAATCTTCACTATAGAGGTGCAAGGATCTTTGATGTGATGCTTGAGGAACTGTTATCAAAAGGACTCAATAAAGCATCCAGTGTATGCTTCTCACTTTCCTTAAAAGTTATACATATACGCGTGTATATAGATGTTCCATAATCAATACGTATATCTTATTTGACGTGGCAGGCTCTTCTAACTGGATGTTCATCTGGTGGATTAGCTGCAATGTTGTATTGTGACAAGTTTCGATCCTTGTTGCCAATAACAAGTCAAGTAAAATGTGTCCCAGATGCTGGTTTTTTCGTCCATGTGTAAATTCACTTTTTCTCTGAACTCATTTGCTCAAATAGCTTAAAGAAAAAAAAATATTACTTCTTTCTAATATATAATGCCCGACTCATCATGTATTCCAACAGGAAAGACATCTCTGGAAAATACCACTTCGAGAAGTTCTTCACTAAGATCGTTAAACTACATGTACTCTCTCTTTTGTATTTCCAAACACGTATACAATACATATACATGGTATACATATTGCTAGTTCTGATAAGAATTTGGATTTTGGCTGTAGAATTCAAAGATAAATTTGCCTTCCTCGTGCACGTCTAAGGTGAAACCTGGTTTGGTAAGCTGCATTGTCTTTACCATAAGAGTACAGTTTGACTTTAAAGGTCAAACTAACATTTTTATAGCTATACCATTCCAAGTGTGAATAAAATGTTGGGAACCAACATTAAGCTACATAAAATCAGAAACAGTATAATACGCTTTTGAATGTCATAACAGAACTTAATACTAATTCATTTGGATTCGGAAGGTGTAAATTTGACCTCGAAAGTCAAACTATAGATCTTTCTTCTTCTACTGTCATGAAGCTTAGTTCATTGTTTGAGAGTAACTAACTAACAAATTGTTCGAACACCATGCAGTGCTACTATCCGCAATTTATTTTGCCAGAAATTAAGACACCGGTGTTTGTCATAAACTCGGCTTACGATTCATATCAGGTATATCATCTTCATACGAGTGTTGTTAGTGATTATGTGTGATTCTATCTGCAAGTGTGACACCTGATTACTTGTGTTGATTATTGACTAATTCTTTGACTTGATACTGCATTAAAGGTACAAAACATTTTAGCACCAAAGAAGGCTGACAAGCATGGATCCTGGACTCCATGCAAGTCAAATATATCAAATTGCTCGCCTACCCAACTGAAGAGATTGCAAGGTCATTTTACTAAATAAACGGGAGATGAATTAATGAGCTGTGCAGTGTAAGCTAACATGATTGAGCTTCCAATTATATTTTATTTAGTGTTTTCTTTACTTTCAGATTTTAGGTCGGATTTCATAAAGACGTTAAGATTAGCTCAGGGTAAATCCAGATTTAACTCCACATCAAGAGGAATGTTCATCAACTCGTGTTATTCCCATTGCCAAACAGGGAATCAGCTTAATTGGCTAGGACAGTCTGCTTCAAAGTTGGATAATAAGGTAAGCGTTGTTTCATCCTTCCATTCCAACAATTTCTAATTATGTGACAAGAAACTAAGAACGACATACACTTTGACTTTCAAAAGTAAGAATTGGATGATATTTGGTTACAAAAATTAATCTTGACTCTTGAGACCAGCATCTTAATGCAGTGTGATTTCTAGTTAACTAGTTATGTCCCTATAATCCCAGAATACTCGACTATAATGAAGCTGGAATAGAACTCATTTGACATTGAAACTCATACTATTTTCTATAATATGTTATGTAATATTGATGTGGCATGCAGGCTATTGCAGAGGTAGTCAGCGACTGGTTTTACGAGAGAAACACAACTCAGTTGATCAATCGCCAGCATAAAATGCCTCAACAGTGTTGATCTCTAACCATATGCTTGTTTTGATTTAAGGATGAAAATTAATGTTCCTATGCTACCTACGACTATGTCATTTATTAAATAATATGCACAGAGAACCATGTAATTGCTCTCAATATAAAGTATCATTGAAATGTAAGCATATGTAGAGCATATTATTAGCAGTATCTTAAAATTATGGAAGTACAAGTACATACAATGTGAAAGTTGCTCTATACGTAGCACTACATAATTCGTCTAACTTCATAACTGTGAGAAATACCAAGAGGAGACTGCTTTGAAACAGGCCTCTCTTGTGACCAAAGCTCTAAATTCACAGTCCCAGAATCCCAAGTTACACGACACTCGTTAACCTGGTTAATGCTAAACTTGTTGACTAAACCCAAACCAAGGACATTGTCAATGAGCACCCATTCACCTGAAAATGTAAAATTGATGACAAAGTAATCCAGCTTATATAGAATAAGACATTGAATGAAATACTGGAGGGAAACGTATGCACCATTAGGACGAAGATCCCCTTCAAAGAGCTGCTCGCCGGATTCTGCCAATAAGTCATGCTTGGACCCATTTATGGAAGTAAATGAGACATATGATTCGGATGGGTGCAATAGACAAAACGTTGGATGTATTCTTAAACAAACAAGCCTAGGAAATGACAAAGATTGTGGTCACAATTAATAAGTTAAAAAAAATATAAAAAAAGAAGTGATGGTAAAAACTAACCTTGAATACCCTCCTGAACCAGCACCAACATTTCGTGCTACAAGACTCGAGTCAATCTTGAAAACTTTAGGGTTATCTTCTGGAATTGATATATTTCTTTCAATAACTAATCCACCTCCAACATCACCTTCCATTTTTAGAAATTCTATAACTCCTGTTCGCTCAACATCTTGACTGTATCAGAAACATGATCTAAATTAATTTGACTATTTAGGAAAGGCAACTTTTCAAGATAAAAAGTGATTTACGGAATCAGGATTCACTCACTCAATGATAGCATACACCTCAGTACAGCCAGCAGAACGGTACTCAGTACCACTGTATTCTTCATACCCATTGATTTCAACCTGATTGTGAAGCCACTGAGTTCCTGTGATAAAAAAAAAAAAAAAAATGAAGCATATATATGATTAGTTTTTTTTAGCAATTTTAGCAACACATGTGTGTCTGGGTTCATTGGTTTTACCAGATGGAAGGTGCTCCATAGATATAATCCGACCCCTGATCCAAGGAACCGCTTTGAGAGCCCATTCACCACCTTTAATATCCACTGGGATTTCTGGAAGCTTAATCCCTTCACTTCCAGACTTGTCTTCCGTATCAGGAATACTCTTTGCGGTTTCTGCAGTTTGAAAGTATACAGAAACAAGAATGTAACCACTGCATGCAATGTTAGTAGAACATAAAACTATAAAAGTAATCAGAAGAAGAATAACCACCCATCTTAATCTTGTAGTTGTTCTTGTTAACAGAAACTAGTTTAGATACTTCATTTTCAGATGGCATAACGATCTGCACGTTTTCTCCATCAGTGAACCAGGCATCGACCTAAAAAGACAAAGTAAAATTATTCAAAACCAAAATAGAGAAAAATGAAATACAAAGGAATATACAAAAAGATGACATACCATAGCACCTTCACCGAGCAATATGTATACATGTAAGCGGCGGTTTGGCCTCTTCCACAATCCTTCAGTCTTGGAAATACTCACTGTGATGACTGAAGATCTGAGCTCAGCTACGTATGTTGTCAGGAGATAATCTCCATTCATATATCCATAGCCGTCACCATCATCTTCAAAGAGAACTCCTTCAGCTTTACCTGAATTTATAGGTAACAGCCTATTATTGGAGAAAGTGGCATACATTATACTTATCTTAATCGTAGAGATATAGTCATGTATCATTACCATTTTCATCTAAAGCAACAAGCAAAGATAGATCATCGTTTGGATTAGATTCACCGATATGTTGATGAGCTGGACCATATGGGATAATTGATCCACCTCGTAGATACAATGCTGGTAAATCCTGAAAAATCCACAAAAGAGTGAAAACCTCGACAGTCTACACGACACAATCACAGATAGAAAAGACATCAAAACAAGTCATTAGTCATTACTGGATGTGAATCTTCAAAATCGAAACTCATCCAAGTGCCATTAGGCAATACATGCTGCAGTTGATGCACCCCAAGAACACTCACAGTGCTGTGACATTAGAGCATCAGATCAGTACAGATTGTATGAAGCAAAAGTCAAAGTAGGAGAAAAAGAAATAAAAACCTTGCATATACAAGAAGTGGGCCCAATAAGAAGGAAGTCTCATTTGTTCTTAACTGTGAATCCTTAGAATCTGATAATAAATATATGAGAATGAGGTAACCGAAACTCAAACTTAACAATATCATATAAATGCAAATAAATTTAAGGCACAGAAGCATACCAGCAAAAAAAGTAGGAGATGCCACTGGAGAACCTTTGGTATGTGCCAGGTAGAAAAGTGTATAAAAGTGTGGAATTAGGCGGTATCGCCTCCTTAGTGCTAAGCGACAAACTTCCTCACACTGTGAAATATACGCGAATTAAAATAATACGTAGTATTAACTGCAATCACATCTTTTATGCATCAGTTAACATTAATACAATAATTTAAATAAGGGACCCACCTCCTCCCCAAAGGACCAAGGCTCATGATCGACAGTTCCCTTCTCGGAATGCCCACGAGAAAATGGAAACATGGCTCCAATACCCATCCATCTGGCAAATAATTTGGGTGTTGCATTGCCAATAAATCCACCAATGTCAGGCCCTGAAAATGGCTGACCACTAAGCCCCTGAATGGAACGGCAATCAGTTTAGCTTAATATGAATCCAAACAAATTTATCTCAAACCAAACAAACATATTGAATGTTAACAGATAATTAAACGATAATGCATGGCATCTCCATGCAACATGTGATAGAAGCTTACCAGTTGGAGTACCATAGAGATGCTCATATGTAGATGTTCCCAAGTAGACTGATTATCTCCTGTCCATGTGGCAGCATACCTCTGACTACCTACAAACCCAGCTCGAGTGAGAACAAACGGTCGTTTATTAGGTTTAGCTAGTTTCATGCCTTGATATGTTGATCTTGCCATCAGTGTGCCATACACCTTAATATGAAGTCATGTTAGTATATATCCCGGACATGTGACCCATGAGAACATATGTGAACAATTTTTGAGACAAATGGAGCACATCTAGACTACTATAGAGTAATAAATGGCTTGTTAAATGACAAACATGCTTAATATAAATACGAAGTAGCTTACATTGTGATAGTGTGAGTGATTCTGATGACCACCAAGTTCAGCATCTCCTCTGTGAATGTTACTCTCAGGCATCGTCTTAGTCACGGACTGGTGAAGAAAAACAAATCCGGTCAGATATTAGATATTAAACCAGAACGGTTAAGCGTAAGTAAAAGGTGTAAATATCACCTGGAAAACAGCTGGTTCATTCATATCATTCCATATGCCATCCACACCGTTAGATATAAAATCTTTAACTAGATCAACCCACCATGAACGAGCTTTCTCTTGAGTAAAATCAGGAAAAACACAAGGTCCGGGCCATACCTCTCCTGTTGAATGAAGATAAAACTTATGAAAGTTGAATTTAGAATATTAACGAACAGTAAGGGAGGTTGACGTACCAACAAAGGGTTCCTCATCTTCTGTTTGAACCCACATGTCTTTTTCTGTTCCACTATCATAAACGAAGTAACCTTTTTCATGCTTGATCCCAGGGTCAAGCATCCAGATAGCTTTGAAACCAGTTTCATGAAGATCGTCCGCTAGAGATTGTGGATTAGGAAAAGTATCCTAAAAACAATAATAAGGATTAGCAGAGAAGGCTCGTTCATCATTAACATACTGACATTATTAACATCAACTAGTAATTCGAAGAAATGATGAAATCCACTTTAAAATATATTGTAGAATCATTAGTGCAAGAGAACATACCTTGTCAAATGTGAAACAACGAAATCCATCCATGTAGTCAATATCCATCCATATGACATCACAAGGTATGCTTTTATCCCGAAATGTTTTGGCAACCTACATAGTAAAAGACACTTGAAGATATGTTCATAGTACAAATGTCAACTCCAATAGCAAAGTTTAAAGTACCTCACGAACATGCTGACCAGAGAGATAACTATAACGACACTGATGATATCCCAGTGACCACTTAGGTGGCATGAAAACAGTTCCTATTCACCAAAATACAACTCATATCATTCCAGATACAAGCATTTACAAAATACAATAACATGACAAAATTCAGTATTTAAAAGACAAATTTTCAAATAGTAGGTGATGCGTAATTTAGCAACTAACCAGTTGCATGAGAGAGTGATGTCAAAACATTGGTTGCTGAAGCAAACGGACCGAATGTAATCACAGGAAAATAAGAGTGGGCAATTATCTTGGCTGTTAATTCTTTACGCAGATCAATCTGGTAAATAAAAATACATTCTTATAAGTGTGTCTATGACGGCTATAACATAGAATTTGGGAAATCATTTAGAAATGGAACAATGACATAAGTAAGGAATTTCAAGCACCTCACAGAGCTTTGTTGTATCAGCAAGAATCCCGAATGCCTCTCCGTTAGGAAGAATGGCAAGAACCCAAGGATGTGACTGATACAAAGATGTAGTTTCACTCCCATAGCCCCATGCATCAGTATTCCAAGTGTAAACCTATTCCCAAACAATGTCAACAATAACACGATTATGAAAGTCAGAATATTTATTATGGAAAACAGATGAATGATGAAAACTCACCCTTTTGCCCGTTCTTTCAAGCTGTCCACTAACTTCACCTGTTCCATAAAATGATGTTCCTGCTGGAAACTAATTACCATATTCACCAACTTTTGTGAGATGCATAAATAGCGTATGCACATGCATCACATAATCTGACAAAATACATGTTATATTTAGGAAAAAAACAAAAAAAGTATGCCTAACCTCAAAATAGACGATTTGTTGCCCGTCAACACATTTAAAAGTTGGAAAGTATGATGGAAGTTTGTGAACACTCACATTCACAAGGGCTGTGTTCCTTTCTTTGGGATTAAAAAAAGAAAAAGTGGGAAATGCTGTGTTTTTCACATCAGCAGAACAATCAAACCTGAAAACACCTTCTTCTAGTATTGGTTCAAACACCATCTTACCCAACTTAATCTCACCCATCTAAACGACGGGACTGTTTGAAGGTAGGGTTCGTGCAAAATCTGTATCGTATTTCTGTTGTGCATCTGATACGTGAATTTGAGTTGAAATTTTTCCCACAAAAACTGATGTTGTGCTGACTGTATATATAGACATAGATTTAAACATAAAATACAATTGTGGTAGGTAAGATGAGATCCTTCCATATTTAATAATTAATATTATAATCATTAATTAGACACATGGTTCAGTCCACAAATACTGTTGTTCATTGACTTCATAACTTGAATTTAAATCACGTGTAATTGGGATCCTCTTGTTAGTTGGATCATGCCATTAAAATGTATCAGTACTCATGTGTGTTAAACAAGACAATATAATTTTATTATAATAAATTAATTCTTGTAACTGCTGTCTGCTTATGTAAAATGACTATTTTATCTATACAGATAGCTTCTTGTAGCAACCATTTACTTACTTTTTTCTAAACATGATTGTTTTCGTTTTAACTCTCAAAATATATGGGATTAGAGTTGCAGCACATGCAAACGAATGCTTAAAAAGGATCATACAGATCTTTTTGGCATTGTGTCAAAAAAACTGAAAAAACTTTTATTGTCTATTTCGTGATATACTTGATTTTATATTCATTAGAAGATATCCATAAAATTATTGATTGTTTTGATCTCAGTAAAGCTCTAATTACTTGGCTACAAGAAAGACGTAAACTTTGACTTCTTATAAGTCAAATACAGTACTCTCTGCTACGACAAACTAGATGGCAATTAATCACAAAAATGAATTCCAGAAACCAGTATCCTACTGTAGTGTGGCTGTAATCTAGTGTAGTTATTAAATAGTTCTAAAATTACAGAAAATCAATCAATAATAAAGTTGAAATGCTTCTCATTTGACTTAAAAAGTCAAAGTATGTCGTTTTTTGGGATATAGGGAGTATTTAATCTTTGTGTTTATCTTAATGTTCATATAAGTTTAGTTCAATGTGTATAATACTATCGAGGTAGCCAATGACTTGCTTTTTTTTAATATAGAAACACAACTCAGTTAATCAATCACCGCATAAATTGCCCCACAGATTCGGTTCTGCCCATATGCTAGTTTTCAGCATATGGTTCGTGGATGAAAGTTATTTTTGTTTATGTTACCTAGAATATGTCTTTCATCAGAAAATAAAAGGCATATTGGACAATTGCTTTGCGAGAAAAAAAATGTATTTAGGACAATTTAATTGCTCTCAGAAACCATTATTATTATATAAGGAAATATGGAGCAATGTTTCAGGAAGTACAACAAATAGAAGTAGCAAGTACATACCAAGTAAAAAGTGCTTCACATGTAGCACTACATAATCCGCCTAACTTCATAACTGTGAGAAATAAGAAGAGGGGACTGCTTCGAAACAGGTCTGTCTTCTGACCAAAGCTCTAAATTTACAGTTCCGAAATCCCAATGTAAAAGACACTTGTAAACTTGGTCAATGTTGAATTTGTTGACTAAACCCAACCCAAGGCACTTGTCAACCAGCATCCATTCACCTAAATGACAAACAAAATTATACAAGTTTGTAGGAAATTAAACGTAATGAGTTATTATATGGGACTTTACCATTGGGACGAAGATCTCCTTCATAGAGCTGCTCGCCGGATTCTGGCCATACATCATGCTTGGACCCATTGATGGAGGTAAATGACACATATGACTCGGTTGGGTGCAACAGACTAAATGTTGGATGAATGCGTAGACAAACAAGCCTGCGAAATCAATATAGTAGTTTTAAGAGGTGGATATTTCGGTTCAGGTTACGAAATTATCTATAACGGATCATACATGGCAAAACAAATGGACTGAAGCGGTCGAAAGTCGCCCAACGTGAATATTTGATGGACAAAGCCTCCTAAATTAATTAATTCAAAAAGTATATTATATTGAAGATAATCTTTAAATAAGAGATTCATAGTTGACACACTAACCATTTATAACAAATTAAAAATACTTGGACAAAAGTGTTGCAGGTCAATCCAACCCGACTGATACAAATATTACCCATTTTGACCTTCATTCCAACCAGCACAACCGCCCATTTCCCCCCTCTAATTAAAGTAAAACAGATGGTCAAACCAACCTTGAATACCCTCCCGAACCTGCACCAACATTGCGCGCTACAAGGCTTGAGTCAATCTTGAACACTTTAGGGTTATCTGATAAGATTGATAAATTTCTTTCGATAGCTAATCCACCTCCAACATCACCTTCCATTTTCAAAGATTCTATGTCTCCTGCTTGCTCAAGATCTCGACTGTGCCACAGTGGGTGATCATAAAATTGGAATAAAATTTTTAACTTTCTAGGGAAAGTAGCTTCTAAAGATTATAAGGATTTAAAAAAAAACTTACTCAAGGACAGTATACTCTTCGGTGCAGCCAGCTGAACGGTACTCAGTACCACTATATTCTTCATACCCATTAATCTCAACCCGACTATGAAGCCACTGAGTTCCTATTATTAAAATTCAAACATATGATTAGGTTTGACCACTCGCGCACAAATTGGAAATTATGACGCTTGCACGTAGTCCAAGAGAAACGTATGACCATTAATCAAATAAAATAAACAAAGTTAAATAACGAAAAAAAAGGAAGAAACAGATGGAACTAAAAGAATAATGTAAAGTAGTATAGCTGTACCAGTAGGAAGGTGCTCCATTGAAATGATCCGACCACCAATCCAAGGGACCACTTTGAGAGCCCATTCACCACCTTTAATATCCACAGGAGTTTCTGAAAGCTCAATCCCTTTACGTTCAGATGCCTTTTCCACATCAGGAATACACTTTGCAGTTTCTGCGGTATTCATGTATCATATAACAAACAATAAAAAAATCACTATATCCAATGGTTATATAACATAAAACTATAAAAGGTATCTATAAGAGAGTACCCATCCGGATCTTGTAATTGTTCTTGCTAGCAGAAATTAGTTTTGAAACTTCATTTTCAGACGGCATGGCTATTTGCAGATCTTCTCCATCAATACCCCAGGCATCGACCTGAAAACACAAAGTAAAATAATCAAAAACCAAATAAGGGAAAACTAAATAATCAGAAGAATATAAAGATAGAAGACATACCAAAGCTCCTTCACCGAGTAGTATGTGTACATGTAAGCGTCGATGTGGCCTCTTCCACGATCCTTCAGTCTTGGAGACACTCACTGTGATAACTGAGGAATTGAGCTCAGCTACATATGTTGTCAGGAGATAGTCTCCATTGATATATCCATAGCCGTCACCATCATCTTCAAACAAAACACCTTCAGATTTACCTGCAGTTATGCGGGAAAGAGGCAAGCATTATTTCTGCTCAATAAAATAGAAAATAAAGATGTACGGCCACATATACTCACCATTTTCATCTAAAGCGACAAACAATGATAGATCATCATCTAGATTAGCTTCACCAACATGTTGATATGCCGAACCAAATGGGATAATTGATCCACCTTTTAGATACAATGCTGGTAAATCCTGAAAAATCCACCAGATTATGGAAACCATCCAAACTGAATGCAATTAAACTGCCGTGACAATTATAGAAGTCTCTCCGTAAGGGCATTCGTACCGGATGTGAATCTTCAAAATCAAAACTCATCCAAATTCCATTGGGCAATGCATGCTTCACTTGATGAACCCCCAAATCACTCATGGTACTGCGACATTATAACACCGTATCAGTACAATAGTACAAATTAAATTTTAAATATATAACAAATATCACAAATTCCTTGTATCACATGAAAAATGAGAACCTTGCATATACAAGAAGCGGGCCCAACAGGAAGGAACTTTCATTTGTTCTTAACTGGGAGTCCTTAGAATCTGCAACAGCAAAAAGAAAATAAATAAATAAAAAATAAAAATAAAGGTTATGAAGCTGAAGCAACCAAAACTTGAATCTTAACACTAATATACGGATGCAAAATAAAGTTACAGCATCATGGCATACCCGCAAAAAAAGTAGGAGCCGCCACCGGATAACCTTTTGTATGTGCCAAATAGAAAAGTGTATATATGTGTGGAATAAGGCGGTACCGCCTCTTCAATGCCAAACGACAAACTTCCTCGCACTGTAAAATGTAAATTAAATTATATTCTGGAATGTTAATCAGATTTGTCCTGCATTGTTTAACATTTAGTCAAGAAGCCAGATGGCTTACCTCCTCTCCAAAGGACCATGGCTCGTGATCAATAGTTCCCTTCTCGGAATGCCCACGAGAAAATGGAAACATGGCTCCAATAGCGAGCCATCTTCCAAATAATTTGGGTGTTGCATTGCCAGCAAATCCACCAATGTCAGGCCCTGAAAGTGGTTGACCACTAAGCCCCTGAATCGCAGGAAATCATTGAGTAAAATGTGAGCCCACTCTTATATATCTTGAATCAAGCTTAAACAAAAGAAAACATATACGTAGTACTGTTTTCTGCAACTTACCAGTTGGAGTACCATGGAGATGCTCATATGTAGGTGTTCCCAAGTAGAAAGATTATCCCCTGTCCACGTAGCGGCATACCTCTGACTACCAATAAACCCAGCTCGAGTAAGAACAAACGGTCGTTTATTAGGATTAGCTAATTTCATGCCTTCGTGTGTTGATCTTGCCATTAGCATGCCATAAACCTACATGAGATTTTTTTTTAGTAAAATGTCTAGATACCCTTCTAAATTAATTTAGAATAGAGGTTGCCAGATGGGCAAGTAGTGGCACAGATCAAACAGTTCATGTCAGAACGGGTAGGTTGTTGTGCATGTCAAAATGGGTCAAGTCAAGAAGGATTGACCCACAACCACTTTAAACCTATTTATTTCGGAAACGTCAACGCAGTAAATAAGTTTAGGAACCTATGCTATATAATAATAATCTAAATAGATGAAAATATGATTTTGGGCGACTTTTAACCGTTTAAACTATTCAACCCATATGACCCATTTGCTTTAAGTAAAAAAAAAAAAAAAAATTGTTTGGCCAATTTTAGATGAAACATCACCCAAGTTAAACCACTAATAAGCAAATGAGCCAAAGTTGCTACCTCTAATTAAAAGCAATATTAAACAAATGAAGTAGCTTACATTGTGATAGTGCAAGTGATTCTGATGGCCACCAAGTTCAGCATCTCCCCTGTGAATGTTACTCTCAGGCATTGTCTTTGTTACGGACTGGTGAAAGGAAAACAAAGTCAGTGAGACAATCATCTATAATCCACACAGATTGCACGTAATCAACAGGTGTAAATTTCACCTTGAAGACAGCTGGTTCATTCATATCATTCCATATCCCATCCACTCCGTTTGATATAAAATCTTTGACTAAATTAGCCCACCATGAACGAGCTTTCTCTTGAGTGAAATCAGGGAATACACATGGACCTGGCCATACCTCTCCTATAAAAAAGCAACTTATGAGAATCTATTTTTAAATAAATAAAGATCCTAACGGTAAATTTGATGAACGTACCAACGAATGGCTTCCCATCTGCTGTTTGCACCCAAAGGTCTTTTTCTGATCCACTGTCATAAACAAAGTAACCTTTTTCATGCTTGATCCCTGGGTCAAGCATCCAGATAGCTTTAAAACCACTTTCATGAAGATCATCCGCTAGAGATTTTGGATTTGGAAAAGTCTCCTAAAATAACAAGGATTAGTATTGAAATGTGATGTGAATTGTATATCACACATGATAGTATAATGAAGAATTTACTGATATTGTTAGTAATGCAAAGAGATTGATAATTTTTTTTTAACACAGTTAGCTATGGTTGGATGACAAGTGGATTAATAGATGGCTGGCTTGACATGAAGTTCACATGAAGTTAAAATCCAGTTAATGAAAGTGCAGGAGCACATACCTGGTCAAACGTGAAACAACGAAAGCCATCCATGTAATCAATATCCATCCATATGACATCACAAGGTATGCCTTTATCCCTAAATGTCTTGGCAATCTGCAGTTAAAAGCAAGTTGAATGTCGTCTTTGATGTAAAAAATGTTTGATGTGACAGCTAGAATAGTAAAGTTTACTGTAATATATACCTCACGAACACGCAAATCAGAGTCATAGCTCCAACGGCATTGTTGATATCCCAGTGACCACTTTGGTGGCATGAAAACAGTTCCTATTCACAAATATACCATATGCAAGCCAATATCAAAAACAGAAGTATGAAAACTAGAATCAATGTTCATTTCGACAGACATATCATTTACAAAGAAAATCATTGATAAATCATATCAAGACTTATATAATTGTTTAGCTCAAAAAGTTACCAACTGCATGTGAAAATGATGTCAAAACTTCGATTGCAGAAGCAAATGGACCGAATGTAATCACAGGAAAAGGTGATGGGGCAATTAGCTTTACTGTCGAATCTTTACGCAGATCAATCTGGTAAACATATTTCAAACAGAAAATGTATATATGAACAAATTTAATCAAGTCATTTAGAACATAAAAAAAATAAAAACTTAAAAGATACAAGTGAGGAATCTTAAGCACCTCGCAGCGTTTTGTTGTATCAGCAAGAATCCCCAATGCCTCTCCATTAGGAAGAATGGCAAGAACCCAAGGATGTGATTGATACAAAGAAATGGTTCCAGTCCCATAACCCCACGCATCAGTATTCCAAGTAAAAACCTGCGTTTATTGCATTCTTCAATACACGATCAATGTATATGCAATACTAGATATATAAGAAGTTAATAAATAATATGAAAAAACACACCCTTTTCCCAGTTCTTTCAAGCTGTCCACTAACTTCACCTGTTCCATAAAACGAGGTTCCTGCAGGAAGCTAAATCACATATAATAGCTTTAGTAGTAAAACATATAAATAGCATTTCTCACACGACCGCAGAATCTAACAAAAAATATTTGAGAATGTACAGCTGACCTCGAAATAGACGATCTGTTGTCCAGCAACATGTTCATAAGTCGGGATATATGATGGAACTTTGTGTATACTCGTAAGCGGTGTGTCCCTCTTTTCGGCATTAAAAAAAGAAATACTCGGAAATGCAGTGTTTCTAGCATCAGCAGAACAATCGAACCTGAAAACACCTTCTTCCAAAATTGGTTCAAATACCATTTTACCCGTTTTCGCTTCACCAATAACAGATGTCCCTACACTCCCCCCCATCTTAGCCTCAGCTAAGATTTTATGTATCGAACTTTTTTTATATTCTCTGCAAAAACAACCATGCATCTCAGTCGACTATACCATATTACTAAAATAACTTAATCCCGTTTTCAATCTAATCATTACATTATAAGCAGTTTTAAGTGTTTGGATCATCCAAATTGCTTCTGCTTATATGCTTCCTGTAAGGAAAAATATGGGACATGCTTATTTCAAAGTGCTTATCTGAGATCAAACTAAAATTTCTTTACAGTCATGTCTAATCTATAACCCGTTATATGGATTATACTGAAAATTTCTAGCAAAATATTCTCTTTTTGGTCTTATTGCATTTTTCTTTTACAAAATAGCCAAATTCAAACACTATTTCATGAACCGCTTATTTATAAACATAGCAGATAAATAAGCAATCCCAAACACCCTCTTAGGAATGAACATATCACTTCACATCTTAAGATTCAAAACGATCACAAACGAAGCAAAAACACGAGGTCAAACCTATTGATTTAACATCAATCTTTTTCAATATACTAGTAACTAAATATATAAGATAATTAACTTCTGCACATACCATATTCACAACATTCTATTGTAGTAAACAGATATACTAAAAAAACTATTTAAGATTTATAGTCAATTTAAAAAGTCAACTACTAGTATGTTTAGCCACAAAATGCTAACATAAGTACATCAAAGACAATAGTACTTATAGAATCACCAAAATGGCCTAGTGGTAAGTCACTTGACCTTCTCACAGGAGGTCAAGGGTTGACCCGTAAACTGTCACGGGATAACCAGTTAAGCCGCATACATGTGAGTCAAAAGAAACATCAGATTTCTCATATTAATAACATTAGAAACAAAATATCTAAATATATACAACAATCAATAATCATATATAGTGTGATCAAGTAATGTAAATGATGATACTAATAATTGTACCTAGGAAAACTGGGTGCAAATTTAGTAGTCAAATGGTTTGGAAGCAGACAATTATTATAAGTAGGAGTGTAGATTGTTGTAGTTAATAATGAGGGGTTAGTGGTTGTTGGTGATGTCAGCATTTGATTGATTCTGTTATTTTATAATTGTACGACATTGTTTTGTTGGGTCATCTAACAACTGTTTGAAAACATTATCAGATTTTGTTCCATACACGTGTCCTTTAACCTTTTCCTATTTTGTACTAGTAATAATTGATGGTTACTAATCACTAGTATAGTGTTATCAACTATTATCACGAACGGCCTTATATAAGTTTAGCTCAACTGCTCAAGACGAGTTAAGAGGTGCAAAATACACATTTGTTATAGTTAGCGTGATATCGCCACGACAAAATGTGTGGTCAAGGAGCAGCGCCCGTTTTTCCCTGGTTGGTAAATAACCGAAAGTAACCCAATTTCGGTTGGTTTATAGCCACATTTCTGGTCTCATTTATGGAACATATCATCAAACAATACTCTATCGGCTTTTATTTATTTCTCGTGCCTTATAATTCAACTACCAATATGTCTTTATCTCATTAAGGATTTCGTGAATCCAAAGCATATAAGTCGAAATACTTTATTTAATCTCAAAGTTGAAAATGATCATACGAACCATTCACACCCGGGACTTTTACCCCTTCAGGCGATAAAGGAGTAACAATTGGATGTCACTGCTGGACCTTATTCACTAACAACTAACAAGCCGTTCAAAAAAAAGATGGTTAGTAGTAAGGCACTTGACCTCCTCACAAAAGGTCAAAGATTCAAACCTCGCCAAGTATAAATTTGAGGGTGGCCAATGAAGGGTGACGTGATACCTTGGTTAGGCCGCGTAAATACGATCTCATTAATACATCTTGTTCCCAAGTGCTCTTATGGCATATAAACACTTTAAAAACAGAATGGGGATAAAGATAGAGTATCATTTGCATACAAGCACTGTGGCTTGGTAACTCCTTTTATTTACTACTAGTCCCACAAGAGTAAGTTTGACTTTCAAGGTCAAACAAACTACTACTAATATTTATACAATAAGAAACATGATAATAGCAATTAAAGATTACAAAAGACCTTTATGCTAATAAATTTGGATTCCAAAGATATGAAACTGATCTCAGAAATCACACTTCATTGTTTGAGATGTTACAAACTAATAATTTCAATACTGTTGCGAACTTGCTATGCTTCTACTATACCAACAATAGAAGCAGCAAGTTAGTACCAATCTAAATGTGCTTCATATGCAGCATTACGGAATCCGCCTAACTTCATAGTTATGAGAAATGCTAAGAGGGGACTCTTTTGAAACAGGCCTCTCTTGAGACCAAAGTTCTAAATTTACAGTCCCAGAATCCCAATATATAAGACACTTGTAAACCTGGTCAATGCTGAATTTATTGACTAAACCTAAGCCAAGGCACTTGTCAACAAGCATCCATTCGCCTGAAAAGGTTTTATAATATACACAATATCAATCGAGTTTATAGAAAAAAAATTAAAATTATAATTTATTAGTTGGATGTTTACCATTGGGACGAAGATCCCCTTCATAGAGCTGCTCGCCAGATTCTGGCCATACATCATGTTTGGACCCGTTGATGGAGATAAATGATACATAGGATTGGGTTGGGTGCAATAGACTAAATGTTGGATGTATTCTTAAACATACCAGCCTAGAAAATGAAAATAATAGTTGTCACAAATGAAGGGAACCCCGGAATAGGCCATGTTGGGTTGGATTGACCGACAAACACATTTTTATCCGTATTCAAATCTAAAAAGTATTTTCAAAAAAATAACCAAATCCTGGTATAAAATGATTTCAGATGTCGTATGTATTAAGAATAGACATTGGCGACTTTTGACACATACAATGAGGTCAAACATAACCAAAATCAACCCATTCATAAGTAAAATGGGTCGAAATGGCCACTTGTAACGTAAATTCAAAAGCATAGCAGATGGTAAAACCAACCTCGAAAACCCTCCAGAACCAGCACTAACATTGTGTGCTACAAGGCTCGAGACGATATTGAAAACCTTAGGGTTATCTTCTGAGATATGTATATTTCTTTCGATAACTAATCCACCTCCAACATCACCTTCCAATTTTAGAGATTCTATCTCTCCTGTTTTCTCAAGATCTCGACTGTCTCAGAAAAATAAAATTATTAATTTTACCATTCTAGGGACGTTATATTTTCAAGATTGTAAATGATTCAAGGATTACGGATTAACTCACTCAAGGACAAGATATTCTTCGGTAGAACCAGCAGAACAGTACTCGGTACCACTATATTCTTCATACCCGTTACTTTCAACCTTACTATGAAGCCACTGAGTTCCTGTCATTAAATCAAAGAGGTATGACCATTAATTAAATCGATAATGCAGATGGGCCTAAATAAATATCATGGGGCATAGTTACCAGTAGGAAGGTGCTCCATAGAAATAATTCGACCGCCAATCCAAGGGACCACTTTGAGAGACCATTCACCACCTTTTATATCCACTGGAATTTCTGAAAGCTGAATCCCTTTACGTCCAGACTCATTCTCCACATCAGGGATACACTTTGCGGTTTCTGCAGTTTAAATTAGGTTAATAGCAAACAAGTAATCGCTACACATGCAATATTTAAAGAATGTACGAGGAATTAGAGAAACGCAATTACCCATTCTAATCTTGTGATTGTTCTTGCTATCAGAAATTAGTTTTGACACTTTATTTTCTGATGGCATAGCGATCTGCAGATCTTCTCCATCGGTACCCCAGGCATCAACCTTAAAATACATACTTAAATATATAAAAACTAGATAAGAAGGATTAATAAACAGAAGAAATATGCAGATAGAAGACATACCATAGCTCCGTCACCGAGCAGTATGTGTACATGTAAGCGGCGATTTGGCCTCTTCCACAATCCTTCAGTATTTGAAACACCAACTGTAATAACTGAAGAGTTGAGCTCAGCTACGTATGTTGTCAGGAGATAATCTCTATTAATATATCCATAGCCGTCACCATCATCTTCAAAAAGAATACCTTCAGCTTTACCTGCAGTTACAAGTTAAACATAATACATCTATACTTCATAATTTAGAAAACAAAAGAGTGACTAATGCTACAAGGCTACATATTGTTACCGTTTTTATCTAAAGCAACAAGCAACAAGAGATCGTCATTTGGATTAGCTTCACCAACATGTTGATGAGCCGGACCAAATGGGATAATTGATCCACCTCTTAGATACATTGCTGGTAAATCCTGAGAAATTTCATAGAAACTATTAATATTAGTCATCAGATTACAGAAAACAGAAAGACGGCCAATAAGACATTGATAAATTATTTAAAATATAATATAGAGGATTCGTACAGGATGCGAATCTTCAAAATCAAAACTCTTCCAAATGCCACTAGGCATTTCATGCTTCACTTCATGAACCCCAAGATCATTCGCAGTGCTGTAACACGTTAGAACACCAGATCAATGTATACTGTATGATTCAAAACTTTGATGACAATCACATAGTCCCTACAGGAATAAATTTGAGAACCTTGCATATACAAGAAGTGTGCCCAACAGGAAGGAATTATCATTTATTCTCAATCGGGAATCCTTCGAATCTGCAAAATTTATAAAGTTGAAGCAACCAGAACTCAAACTTAACACTGGTTAATCATTTTAGAGCATTAAGACATACCCGCAAAAAAAGTAGGGGCTGCCACTAGAGAACCTTTTGTATGCGCCAGGTAGAAAAGTGTATATATGTGAGGTATAAGACGGTACCGCCTCTTTAATGCCAAACGACAAACTTCCTCACACTACAAAATATATGAAAGTTGCACCATTAAGTTTAAGAAGTTCGTTAAAAAAAAGAAGTCAAGAAGTAAGAAGAGGGCCTTACCTCCTTCCCAAAGGACCAAGGCTCATGATCGGCGGTTTCCTTTGCAGAATGTCCACGGCAAAATGGAAACATGGCCCCAATACCGAACCATCTTCCAAATAGTTTAGGTGTTGCATTGCAAGCGAATCCACCAATGTCGGGCCCGGAAAGTGGTTGGCCACTAAGCCCCTGAATTACAATTTAAGTAATGTTAATAGATTTATAAACTAACAGTACTAAAATATGGTTACCTTACCAATTGGAGTACCATAGAGATACTCATATGTAGGTGTTCCCAAGAAGATTGGTTATCCCCCGTCCATGTGGCAGCATACCTTTGACTACCTATAAAACCAGCTCGAGTAAGAACAAATGGGCGTTTATTTGGGTTAGCTAATTTCATTCCTTCGTATGTTGATCTTGCCATCAGCATGCCATAAACCTGTATCATATATTATGTTTAGTGAAACTGATACGAGTATATTTTTTGATAAAAATAATAAATAAACAAACAAGCTTACATTGTGATAGTGTGAGTGACTATGATGACCACCAAGTTCATCATCTCCTCTATGAATGTTACTCTCGGGCATCGTCTTTGTTATGGACTGGAAATAAGGAAAACAACTTCAGCGAAATGAAATTTAATATCCAGAAAGATTACGCTTAAGGAAAAGTGTAAACATCACCTTGAAAACAGCCGGTTCGTTCATATCGTTCCATATGCCATCCACACCATTAGATATAAAATCTTTGACTAGATTAGCCCACCATGAACGAGCTTTTTCTTGAGTGAAGTCAGGGAAAACACAAGGTCCCGGCCATACCTCTCCAACATAGGGCTTCCCATTTGCTGTTTGAACCCATATGTCATTTTTTGATCCACTTTCATAAACAAAGTAACCTTTGTCATGCATTATCCCAGGGTCAAGCATCCAGATGGCTTTGAAACCATTTTCATGAAGATCGTCCGCTAGAGATTTTGGATTAGGATAATTCTCCTAAAAAGAATAACTTAATAAATTATTGGTTTAAAATGATGATGAATGTTACTTTTTTATGTTTGTACATGGTCCATATTGCAACAGAATATACCTGGTCAAAGGTGAAACAACGAAAGCCATCCATGTAGTCGATGTCCATCCATATGACATCACACGGTATACTTTTATCCCTAAATGTCTTGGCAATCTGCACAGTCAAAAGTAAATTAATTCTTATGTTCATAATAACAACTAGAGAGCTTGTTTCCCATTAATATCAAAGTCAAACATACCTCACGAACACGTGAATCAGAGTCATAGCTCCAACGGCACTGATGATATCCCAGTGACCACTTTGGTGGAATGAAAACAGTTCCTATGACCAAAAATACCGCGGATACCACATACCATTTAGAAAAATATATACATACTCAACAATCAATGTTAAGCTATACTCACCAATTGCATGTGACAATGATGTCAGAACATTGGTTGCTGAAGCAAATGGACCGAATGTAATCACAGGACAAGGTAATGGGGCACTTAGCTTTGCTATTGATTCATTACGCAGATCAATCTGTTGAATGTAATTCAAAGTGAAAATATGTATATGACATGATACACTGATACGTACAATATCAAATTAATCAAAAAATTGCAACAAAGTTACAAGTGAGAAATCTAAAATACCTCACACCACTTTGTTGTATCAGCAAGAATTCCCAATGCTTCTCCATCAGGAAGAATGGCCAGAACCCAAGGATGTGATTGGTACAAAGACGTTGTTCCACTCCCATACTCGCATGCATCAGTATTCCAAGTATAAATCTGCACTTATTGCATTCGTCAATACCCGAAAATGTAAAGTCAAAACATTGAAAGAAAACTAGGAAAGCGTACCTTTTTTCCTGTTCTTTCAAGCCGTCCACTAACTTCGCCTGTTCCATAAAATGAGGTTCCTTCTGGAAACTAATTTACCATATTTGCTAGCTTTAGTTATATATTTTATAACTTCTACATACTATAACATAAAACATAACTTGAGGCTATGGCTGACCTCGAAATAGGTGATTTGTTGGGCGGAGACTTGTTCATAAGTCGGGATGTATGACGGAAATTTATGATCACTCATAAGGGGTGTGTCCCTCTTTTCGGTATTAACAAAAGAAAGACTCGGAGATGATGTGTTTCTAGCATCAGCTGAACAATCAAACCTGTAAACACCTTCTTCTAGTATTGGTTCAAATACCATTTTAAGCGACTTGACATCATCAACCATATAATTCTCTGCAACCTCTCCCATTATAGACACTGCTACAAGAGTATGTATAAAACGCTTATATCCTTTCGGTAAAACAACTTAGTACTGTCTTTGATCTCAAATGTTGACTTAGTAACCAGAGTCTTATAAAAATTAAGGTTCAAAGATTTTAAGATTTGACTAGCAACCATAGAAGTTGGAAATGATATAAATAGAAAGTGGTCTGTTTAGTTGTTGCAGTTTGCATGTAATTGGTGACAGTGTTGGTTATATGATGACCGACCAATAAGAGACCAATGATATAAACATAGGGAAATGAAACAAATCTAATGATAGCCCAATTATCAGACATTGGGAACAACAGTCATCCAATGAGAGCCCAAAAACATGACATTGGGAAATGAAGTCATGACCGCTTCAATATTGGTACTATGTTATAATATCCATATATTGTGTCAAGGGAAACCTTAAAAACACATTTGACAGTTTTTTACTGAAAATTTAGCACTAAATGTTCTCGCAGGCCGTAAAATTTTCAATCAATACAAAATTATACTGTAAATAATTTTAGAAATAAAAATGAACGGGACAACATCACGTTGGTTGCAGCTAAAAGACTAACTGTTACATTAGAGACAATAGTGCTTATAGAAACATCAAATTCTCATATTAATAACAATAGAAAGAAAATATCTAAATATATACAACAATCAATGAATCAGATATAGTATGATCAAGTAATGTAAATGATGATACTAATTGTACCTAGGAAAACTGGGTGAAACTATGTTGGCAAATTTAGTAAATTGGTTTGTAAGCAGACAGTTATAAGTACCATGAAATGAGCTTGTTGATGATGTTAACATTTGATTGATTGTGTTATTTTATTGTACCACATTGTCTTATTGGCAAATAAATATTTGTTCAGATTTTGTTTCATATACGTGTCCTTTAGCCTTTTTGCTATTTTGTAATATTGAGGCTTAAGATTATTTTTTTTGAAAAATAAGCTACTTAAAAAATAATCTTTGTTTGGCAGACAGAACTTATAAGAGGTTATTAAAAAAAAAAAAAAATTATAATCTCTGAAAATAAAAGGTTACTTCATGTAGCTTATAAAAATAATCTCTTTTTATAATCTTTTTCAGCAACAGCACCAGCATCAGCATCAGCAACAGCACCAGCATCAGCACAATCTATTTTTGCCAAACATAATAAATGTAAACTACTCTCATTAGAAGTAGTAGATTATTAAGTAAGTTACATTAATGGTCCCATTTGCTTACTATACAAAACAATCATCAAATGGTCCTCACAAAATGTCAGAGGTTCAAATCTTAATAGGTACACATTTGGGAGTGGCAAGCTAAAGGTCGAAAACGATCACGAGATATCTCAGTTAGATCGCGTAGATCTAAGTTAAAAGACTCGTCCTCCCTAGGTAACCTAAGAAAAAAAAAACTTGTTCGTTCACTCGTTTTATGTAATAAACACTTTAAAAAATAGAAAGGGATAAAGATGGGAGTATCAGTTGCATGCAAGGTATCTTGTTTCCTCATGTACTTCAAAATTTCAAATATTAAATGCGGCTTGGTAATCCCTTATATTTACTACTAGTCCAAGTAAAGTACAGTTTGACTTTCAAGGTCAATCAAACTAAACTTCTAGCTTCAAAACTAATAAGTACCATAGAAAGTATGAATAAAATCTTAGCAAACAAACTAAGCTATATAAAATAGGAAACAGGATAATATCAATTAAAAAGGTTACAAAAGACCATAAAGCTAATACATTTTGATTCAAAATATATGAAATTGACCTCAGAAGTCAAACTTCATTGTTTGAGATGTTACAAACTAATAATTACAAACTTGTAAGCTTAATAGAAGCAGCAAGCTAGATGTGCTTGTTGAAAAGGTAATCTCATTATGCTTTTATATATGTCAAGGGACTTATTGTGTACTTTTAATATTTCAGTTATACTTAGTTTTGGGCTTATTGAGAGCATATAGCAAGAGTTCAAAGTTGAAGGGCTCCTTATGTCAAGTGGAATAAGTTTCTTAAGTTGGAGTATAAAAGGTGGAGATTAAGAGATTCTTCTCATAACCCTAAAGAGGCAAAATACATTTCTCTCTCAACATCACAAACCCTGATTGATCTGCTATTGATCTTCTATTGTTATGATATTCATTGTTGTTCTTACTGGTTGTAATAGAACTATTATCAAGTTAGATAATAGATCTCCACCTGAGTAGAAGTGGGAGATTTGGGTTGAGTATCTTTGTTTAGTTGTTATTGTGTGAAACTGATTGAGATCAGTTCTTGTTAAGCATTCTTGATATTATTCTAGGTTTGTGATTGAACTTAATAAAGGTTCTTGGTTTGAGAACCAAGTGTTGTTGATTAGATTATAAATTTGTTCATGGTATCAGAGCAGGCACTTCATCTGCTCTATATCTAATCGTTAAATTTTTTTAGGGTTTGGAAAAAATTTTGGGGGTTTTTCAAATTGGTTTTGATTACTTCAATTAACCAGTGTTAATTGCTCTTCTGTGTGTTTAATTGCACAGATCTGAAAGTTTTTTCAAAAACGCTTAATTTTTGAAAAAATATGGGTTTCTTAAAATTTAGGGGTTTTGTTCTCATTATTCTCCTGAGTTGATTAACGTTGTTAATCAATAGATTGATTGCTGGTTGGTGGATCTTAGAGTAGATCTGTTATATTCTTGGTTCTGGGAATCCGGATTGGTTGGTGGTGAATCTTGGAGTTGATTCTGGTACTTTCTGGGTTCTTGGAAGTTATTGGTTCTTGTGAATCTTGGAGTTGATTCTGGGTTTCTTTTGGGTTCTTGACTAAGTGAATCAAGAACTCAGAAGTGTGTGTGCTTTCGCGAATACTGCTAATTGAAAGCACTGTAACACCTCTCACACTCTTTAATTCTTTATCTCTTTTAATTTCTTGCTTTACTGCTTGTATGTTAATTGGGATTCTTAATTGATTGTGTAGAAAACTAGAAGGGGGGGTTGAATAGTTTACCAATTAAAACTTTGTTTTGAAACTTATTGTAAAGATCAATTGATATTGATCTTAGATATGTTAATGAAATATGCAAGCAATATGTAAAGAGTAAATAAGGAAAGAAATGATCAAACCACAACAAGTTATTTATAGTGGTTCGGTCTACAATGACTCTTTTTCCTTGCCCTACTCCACTCCTCGAGTCTCACACTCGAGAGTTTAACTTCACTAGTCAACAAGCTCCTTTCACCGGCGGAGAAAACCTTTACACTTCGCTTACACTATTTCCGACACTAAGCTAGATGTCGAGTTCTTTCCAAGGGTACAACTACTCCCACACACAATGTATTTTGAGGACTAAAATACTAACCACTCACACTCACAAGATTATGATGGTTTAATATAACAATGAAGTATGAATCAACACTAGATCATACAACACTAAACAAACAAGACTTCCAACTTCTCGTTTGAAGCTTGAATGTGACTTGATCTTCTTTGCTACAAAAGAGATCACTAATATGATATGAAACTGAGTTAGAAAGGTTAGAGAGAAGATATGTGTGAGAGTGGGTTAGAAAGGGATGAAAAACTACTTGGCTTGGCATTGCTATTTATAGCCAAAATGGACAGGAGCGTCCACGGACCGCGGAACCCTTAAAAGGGTTCCGCCCGTGTACCAATTTGGTACCGCCGGGTCTGACAGCCAAGATATCAAATCTTGCTAAAGTCAACTCTATCTAAGTAAGATTGTGCAAGATATGAAGAGTACAAATCCACACAAAATATCTAATGAAATCTTTCAATGATTTCCATGATGCATCACATGATGTCATATGTTGTATTTCTATTTTTAGAAATATGCAAGTACTTAAGTAGTGTTTGGTTTTAAGAACCTAACACATTCTAAAAACTATTATCATACATAATGATTAGAGTCATATCAAGATGTTACTAATCATAAATGTAAATGCTTGAATGATGAATATATTGTTTGAAAAAACTTGTTTTAATATCTATTAAACTTGACAAGCTTTAAGCTTTTATACAAATTAAATTTACTTTTGTCGTTAACAAAACTTAGGTAAAGATCAAAAATATAAATAACGTTTAATGACGATATTTGTATTAACAATCTCCCCCTTTTTGTTGAGGACAAAATATAAATTTTATTTTTATAAAAGATACAAAGTTTGTGCAAGAGTTATAAAAATATTTGTTTTTAGAACTTGAAAAGAGAATGATAATGCAAGTGTATGATTTTTGACTTTTTATGAAAGTCAAAGTATTCACTAGTTGATGCATGATGTTGACTTTTTCAGAAAGTCAAAGTATGCAGTTGACTTTTTCAGAAAAGTCAAATGTTAACAAGTTCTATATTTTCTCCCCCTTTTTGTCTCAACAAAAAGAAGAGGCGATGCGGAATGTAATGAGCCCGAGCCATTATCTCCCCCCTTGATCAAAGCTCCCCTTAAATTGAGTGCTTAATGGGAAGATACATGGATTGTGAAAATAAAGCTACAAAAAAAATATTAGTAATAATGATCATTCACAAGCATTTCCAAACATTATGTAAAAGTACCAACACTATAATAAAAACACCATTCATTAGTTAAAATTTTCATGAATAAAGATCATGAAAGGAGATCACAATGATGTGTTTTAGTACAAAAAAAAATAAAAATCCTAAGAAAATAAGAACTAGAAATGCTAATCTATGACCATCCTAGTTAGATGGTGGATGAGAAAGAGCGTTGAGGCGCTCAAGGATATGATTGAGGATGAACCTCATTTCTTCTTGAAAATCAAGGACCATAACCCGTGTCCTATCAACGGTTTGGGCCGTTTGCTCACAAGTTGAGCAACCATGCCTAGGGGGTAGTATGTTTGGGGAGGTTGTGGTGGTGGAATGGTAGATGTGTGGGTGTTGGTGGAAATGTTTGGGGTGGTCATGATGGAAGCAAGCAAAGCACTTTGCATTTGCATTGTCTCACTCAAGTGAGAGTCCACCATGCCTTTGAATTGGTGGAGGTTGTGGAGTTCCGTTTGAATCTCCTCTCTAGTGGGATTGGCATCCCACATACACTCCTCAATGTCCTCAAGATGAGGGGACATTGATGTGGGGAGTGAATGATCCCCATACAAAGGACCATGAATGTCTTTGTGAATGGGGTGGAAGAGAAGAGGTTTAGGCCCTAATGGGGCGTTTGGGTCATGAGCCATCCGCTCAATTGAGCCAAAGGATGGCAATGGTGGTGGATGATTTGGCCCAGGAGGCAAGTCATCCAAGTCCTCCAAGAAAGGATTCGGGGAAGTTGGTGGAGTGGAAAATAACTCCATAGGAATGAGAGTTGGAGACCTTGGTGAAGGTGGTGAGGGTGTTTTGGATGTTTGGATGGGTGCCGGTGGAGGTGAAGTTGGTGTTTTTGTTGGTGGTGAAGTGGTGATCACAATGTGTAATTGAGTAGGTGTGGCTAAGGTAAGGCTTGTATCATCTCGGATGGGAGATGAAATTGTGAGCGGAGAAGACTCGGATGAGGAGCTAAGGTTAATGAAGCAACAAGGCCTCACACTAATTCTAACGGTCTTCTTGCAAGGTTTTGGAGATGATTTTGTCATTTTTGACTTTGGTTTTTCTTTGCTAGATGATAGTAAGAATGAAGAAGGTGTGAGGATGATCATGGTAAAACCTCTCAATTTATAGAAGTGAAAAATTATGGAGAAATGTGTTTGATTTGATGTTAAACCATTGAAGAGATGAGGTTCATAATGATTTGGAAGTGGGTTGAATGCTAGTCATATCACCCAAGTCAAGCCATTCAAGAGAGATGGAGTGAAGAAGAAAATATTTGCAATAAATGTGTTCTAATGAGTGGAATTTCCTAATATTCAAATCACCCACGGATTTGAAGGTACCAAAAATTTGGTTCCTTCCTTTATGCAAAAGGGCTCCTTGGGTGGATTTTTCAAATTTTTGAATTTTGGTGGGAAATGGATTTCTTATATACCTAAGTGATTTATACTAGTTCTAATAGGAGTACAAGCAAGTTAGGATTGACTTATAAGCATTGGATGGTAATTTGGAATCACGAAATAGTCAAAATTCAGAAAGTTACCTGAAGGATCCACGGCACCAAAATCATACACGGCCGGAACCCTAAAAAGGGTGCCGTCTGGTCCGCCTGTACAGGTACGGCGGTACCAATTTACATAACGGACGGTACCAAATCGTTGGTTCCGTCTGATCCGTGTAGTGCAGAAAAGTAGACAGAGTTAGTTTTTAGGTGGCGGGGACTTTTCTGAAACCTGAAATTCTTCTCAAAACATGGGATACTAAATATTTGTAGTTAGGAAAAGCAGATAACACATATATAAACATAGTGGAGCATGTATTTTGAGCAAGGCTTTTTGATTTTCACATTATAGTGAAAATGGGTAAAATTTGATAGCATACTTGCGCTATCCCCCTGCATAAGATTGTTAGCATACGCCATTGTTTCAAGTTATATTATCATCCTACATAATAAAAACAACTAAATTGTGTCAAACATTAATGATAATGCATTGTTCCAAACACTCCTTAAAAGTACCCTTATTTGTCCAACTTCTTGTAAATCTTGTTCATCATCCTACCAAGGCACTTGAACATTCCCTTAGTTTGCTTGAATTCCGATGATTCATTCTCTATCTCGGGAAGAGACGCATAATCCTCATGAGGCGGAAGACGAGAGCTTGGAAGACCATCATCGGAGCTATTTGATGATGATGAGGATGGAGTTGGAGGTTTTGCTCTCTTGCCTTTTGTCTTAGCAACTCGTGCATCACTCAAAGGTACAAAGATGTGAGGGATGAGCTCATAGTGTAGATGCATCCCTTTTGGACTTGGTCGAATTGGTGCAAAGTTTCTATAGAGACGGGTGAGGAGCAACCCGTATGGAAGAGCAACCGATCCTTGAGTTGGAATATCAATCATTCTCCTAGCGATGTAGTAGGCTAAGTTGAATGGTTGTCGGGTGGACAAGTTGTAGAGCATGTAACAAAGACAAGCGTTGATGTGATCCCTATTTCCTATGGTGCTAATGAAGTTGGCTCTAAGTAGTTCCTCTCATTTCTTAAATTCGGGCTTAAGTTCATTTAGTTCCATTCTATATGGATCTCGGTTTACTTCTTTTCCCTTTCGGGTAACTCGGGTTGTATCACTTTTTGGGTTAAAAAGGTGTTCATGGATGACATCCTTATCGGCCAAACGGGTTTGGTAGGGAAGAGAGCGGTCATTGATTGCATCAAGAGCCGTGAGTGACCACTTATCCGTGTAGACACATGTTCCTCGGTTGGGAATTCCTAACACTTGAGCAAAGTTGCCTAAGGTGATGGTGTAGTCGTTTTGATTGATTCTAAACCTAAGACAAAATTCATCATCGTCTTCATCACTAAAGCCGGTCACACTAGCGTAGAATTCTAACACAAACCTAGGACAAATTGGTTCATCGATGTCAAGAAGACAATCGAATTGAATGGCGGCTAGTTCTTCACGAAGGTTGGTATTTTCAAGGAAGGATGAGTGAATGGTTCTACCCTCATGGAAATACCTTGATTCTAGACCCCTAAATATTTCTACTTGTTCCTTGGTAAGTCCTTTGGTTTTGTGGTGTTTGGGAATGTAGTTAAGGGTGTCTTGGTGATCATAGAATCTTGCGGCTATCATGGTTATTCCTAAGGACAAGAATTAATATGTTAAAAATGAGAATAAGTTTTAACGTTTTTTGTTTTAGTGTGTGCCTATATGAAAACAATTTGGAGTTGCGGTTATCTCGACTCATTTTATGCACAAAATGGTTTTAGAGGGTGTTTGGCAAATACCATGAGATAACCCAAATGCTCCTAATTCAATGTGGCTTCATTTGAATATACCCGAGAATGCATATTAGTTATGCAATACCTTTAGTATTCAAGAGCATGCAAGTGATGAAAATTTAACGTTCCTATTTGTATTAGCAATGAAAAAAATTGTTTTCCTACAAGTGAGAAGCTTTTCAAAACTTTTGACATGGGGTGTTTGGTTGTTTGAATAAGGCCTTATATTCATTATCTATCAATTAGTGGGAAGCATGATTTGTTTATGCAATATGATAATGTAGTACCTAATTTCAATGACTAGTTATGTATTTTGCCAATTGAATTCATATTTGGTATAAAAGCATACATAAAACCCCATGTAATGATTTGTGATAGTTTTGTGCACAAATAAGAATCCTAGACTCAGAATCAAGAGATAAAATGTAGTTAGGATACTTACAATGATGTTATCTTCAGTGATTAGTGAGTGGGAAGGTGACAATAATGAGCTTGGTTTAAGTTTTACACGTTTTGGTAAAGTGGGTTTTGAGGAAGAGGATGATTTGTATATAGCAGTTTTGCTTCTGTAGACACCACGGACCAGACGGCACCAAATATTTGGTTCCGTCTGTGTTGTCGTTTGGTGCCGTGGCTACAGTGGCAGGTACAAGACAAAATTGTTTAGTTTTGACTATTCTAATGTTTTGGGCTATGTTTATCCTACATGTTTGGTTCCATTAACCCTAAACCAAGTCTAAGAAGATTAAAAGGTTCTTGTTTAAGAGGCTTAGTTAAGATGTCGGCAATGTTGTCTTCGGAGGATACTTTCTCGATTGAAATGTTTCCTTTTTGAACATTGTCGCGAAGAAAGTGATGGCGGATTTCAATATGCTTTGTACGAGCATGTTGAACGGGATTCTTGCTGAGATCGATGGCTCCTTTGTTGTCGCAAAGTATCACAATGTCGTTGAGATGAATTCCGTAATCTACGAGAGCTTGCTTCATCCAAAGAGCTTGTTGACATGCTTTTCCGGCTGAGACGTACTCGGCTTCAGTAGTTGAGATGGCCAAGGCCGTTTGCTTCTTTGCAAACCATGAGGTGAGACAATGTCCAACAAAAGTGCAAATACCACTTGTAAGGATGGGTATAGATATTTTCTTACTGTTGTTGATGATTTTTCTAGAGCTGTTTGGGTTTACCTATTAAAAAATAAGATTGAAGTTTTTGAAAACTTGATGGTGTTTTATAATTACCTTAACACTCAATTTAATCATAATGTAAAATTATTTAGGAGTGATAATGGGACTGAATTTGTTAATCAGCAGTTTACTATGTTTTGTGAGAAAAATGGTATTGTGCATCAGACTTCATGTAGTTATACCCCTTAACAAAATGGCATTGTTGAGAGGAAGCATAGGCATCTTCTTAATGTTGCTAGATCTCTTTTGTTTCAGGGAGGGCTTCCCCTGAATATGTTGTCTGATTGTATTCTAACTGCTACCTATTTGATTAACAGATTACCTTCCTCTGTGTTAAATGGCAATCTCCTTTTGAACTTGTGCATAATTTTGCTCCTCCTCTTGAGCATTTGAGGGCTTTTGGGTGTCTTGCTTATGCTATCATTCTGAATAGTCATGATAAATTTGGAAGTAGATTTGAAAAGTGTGTCTTAATTGGATATTCTAATTCTAAGAAAGGTTATAAACTTTGGAGTCTTGATCAGAAACAAGTTGTTTTCTCTAGAGATGTTAAATTTTTTGAGGATATTTTTCCTTTTAAACTAAGTATTTATGTACCATCTCAACCTTATCAAGGTCCTAGTCTCCTAAATTTTTCCAATTTTGATATTCTTGATGACCTACCTGACATACCCAATGATGAGAATAATAGTGAACCCAGCCCTAAGAGGCATGGCAGTCCATCTCCTTGTCTAGGCAGTCCTTTTAAGTCAACAAATGAGGGTGTTGAGGGGCATTCTTCTGACTTAAATGCTTCTACCAGTAAGGATGAGAGGTCTGCAGCCCTTGAGGACAGTGTAAATAGTCCAAGTTCTGAGGGTAATGAGTATCATATTCATTCTCAGGAAGATCATCATCAAGAAACTGTTTTTAGAAGGTCTTCTAGGCCTTCTGTCTTTCCAAAAAACTACAATGATTTTGTGGTGGATTCTAAAGTAAAGTTTGGTTTAGAAAAATATGTTAACTATTCCAATTTATCAAAAGACAATTATTGTTTTGCTATTATCTTGAATCAACAATATGAACCTAAAATTTTTTGGGAAGCTTCCCAGCATAGACATTGGAATGATGCTATGAATGATGAAATGCTTGCTTTACATAGGAATGATACTTTTGAGATTGTTTAGCTTCGTGCTGGTAGGAAGGCTATAGGAAGTAAATGGGTATTTAAGATCAAATATAAGTCTAATGGTGAAGTTGATATATTTAAAGAAAGATTAGTTGTTATTGGTTTCAATCCAAGAGAGGGAATAGATTTTGATGAAACCTTCTCTCTTGTTGTTAAGATTGTTACTGTTAGATGTTTAATTAATCTTGCTGTTCAGAATGATTGGAACTTGTTTCAATTAGATATTAACAATGCCTTCTTATATGGTGATCTTGATGAAACTGTTTACATGAAACTGCCTCCCTGGTTATTATGATTCTAGTGGAGTGTGCAGATTAAAAAATAGTTTATATGGGCTGAAGCAGGCTCCTAGGCAATGGAATGCCAAGTTGACTGTTGTTTTAATTGAAAATGGTTTTGTGCAAAGCAAAAGTGATTATTCTTTGTTTAGTAAAACTTGTGATGATGTGTTTGTTGCATTACTTGTTTATGTAGATGATATTATAATTACTGGAAACAGTTTGCATGAAATTGAAAGTGTTAAGCAGTTTTTGAAAAGTAAATTCATGATTAAAGATCTTGGCAAATTGGAATATTTTCTTGGTATTGAAGTATTAGAAACTAAGAAAGGTTTATGTTTAACTCAAAGGAAATATTGTCTTGATCTTATTTCTGAGTTTGGATTACTTGCTGGAAAACCTGCTTCTGTTCCTTTGCAGCCTAATCTTGCTTTGTCTAGTGAACCTTTTGATACTGATCTTAAACTTAAGAATATAACTGAGTATCAGAAATTGATTGGTAAGCTTATTTACCTTACTACTACTAGACTTGATATTGCTTATGCAGTTTCTTGTCTTAGCCAGTTTATGCATAGTCCTTTGAAATCTCATTTGGTTGTTGCTTTAAAGGTAATAAGATACCTTAAGGGTTCTCCAGGTAAAGGGTTGAATATTGAGAAAAGTACTAGCCAAATTATTGAGTTAAAAGCTTTTTCTTAGTATCTTGGAAAAGTAAGAAACAAAATACTATTTCAAAATCATCCACAGAAGCTGAATACAGATACAGAGCTTTAGCTTCTGTAACTTCTGAAGTTGTTTGGGTTTTAAAAATTTTAAAGGATTTGAACTGCAAAAATCTTTTACCTGTAAAAGTATTTTGTTATAGTAATTCAGCAATTAAGATTGCTGCCAATCCTATTTTTCATGAGAGAACAAAACATTTGGAAATTGACTTACATTTTGTAAGGGAAAAAATTATTGCTGGGGTAATTGAAACTGTCAAAATAGGCACTGCTAATCAAATAGCAGACGTTCTTACCAAAGGATTGGATACAAAACAACATAACTTGCTATGTTTTAAGCTTAATCTTATTGACTTATTCTAGAAAAAGATTAAGGGAGGGTCTTGAAAATGTAATCTCATTCTGCTTTTATATATGTCCAGGGACTTATTGTGTACTTTGATATTTCAGTTATACTTAGTTTTGGACTTATTGAGAGCATATAGCAAGAGTTCAATGTTGAAGGGTTGCTTATGTCAAGTGGAGTAAGTTTCTTAAGTTGGATTATAAAAGCCGTAGATTAAGAGATTCTTCTCATAACCCTAAAGAGGCAAAATATGTTTCTCTCTCAACGTCACAAACCCTGATTGATCTGCTATTGATCTTCTATTGTTCTGATATTCATTTTTGTTCTTACTGGTTGTAATAGAACTATTATCAAGTTAGATAATAGATCTCCACTTGAGTAGCAGTGGGAGATTTGGGTTGAGTATCTTTGTTTGGCTGTTATTGTGTGAAACTGATTGAGATCAGTTCTTGTTAAGCATTTTTGATATTGTTCTGGGTTTGTGATTGAAGTTAATAAAGGTTTTTGGTTTGAGAACCAAGTTTTGTTGATTAGATTCTAAATTTGTTCAGTGATTCATATGAAGCACTACAAAATTCGACTAATTTCATAACTATGAGAAATACTAAGAGGGGACACTTTTGAAACAGGCCTCTCTTGTGACCAAAGCTCTAAATTTACAGTCCCAAAATCCCAATGTATAAGACACCTGTAAACCTGGTCAATGCTGAATTTGTTGACTAAACCCAAGCCAAGGCACTTATCAACAAGCATCTATTCACCTGAAAAGGCTTTATAATATACACAATATCAATCAAGTTTATAGAAAAAAACTTAAAATAATGATTTATTAGTTGGATGTTTACCATTGGGACGAAGATCCCCTTCATAGAGCTGCTCGCCAGATTCTGGCCATACATCATGCATGGACCTGTTGATGGAGGTAAATGATACATATGAGGGAAATTTATGATTACTCATTGTTGGCCTCGATCGATGGATCAATGGTCTTTCTAACTTATGTCAAAATATACCAAGTAATAAAGAAACAATGAATCTGTAAAAGCTTTTGTATTAATCAATAAGTCATGCTTTTTCTGTACAATTTGCTATCTATTTATACAATGTGAAAGGGTACAATGAAGGGGTGTGTTGATTAGGAGATAACTGCCATATAGCAGTTATGTTGTAACTTCCATTTAGCAGTTACTTTTGTAACTGTTATAAAACCGCTATTGTGGTTGACTTTCTCGTGTTTGACTTCGGGTTGACCGGTCATATGGTGTTTACTGGGTCGATTGGGATTAACCCAATATTCTCCCCCTTAATCACAATCGCGTTGTCGTAGATCTTCAGTAGTGCTTGAAACTGCCAATAAGAGGGTTGGTTCTAAATCTTCTTCGATGAGGTTTGTCTCTTCTTGTCTTTGATATCTTTGATCTCTTTTATGGCAATGTGAGGCATAATGTCCATATTCATTGCAATTATAACACTTTACTTTGATGAAATCTCTAGGCTTTTGTGTTGCTTCATTATAATCTTGTGAGAAATTTCCTTCTTTGTCACGATTTTGGCTATGTGGTGGAATGTATCTTCCTCTTCCTTGATTATGTCTTTGAGCATTGTTGTTGTGTTTTGTAAACAATAGTTTATCTTGATCTTGGAATGTTCTTCCTTTCTTTGCCTTTACTCTTTCTTCGAAGGTTTTCAATCTACCAATAGCTTCGTCTAGAGTCATTTTATCTAGATCGGAGTATTGCTTTATGGATGCGACCATGTGAATGAATCTTTCAGGTACATAATTCAGCAATTTTCGTACGCGAGTTGATTCATCAAGTGTTGATCCAAGGTTTGTCATCTTTGAAGTAATACTTGTCATCTTTGCGGTGAATGAATCGATAGTATCATCATTCTCCATTTGCAATATCTCAAATTCGGATTTGAGTGTTTGTAGTTTTGCCTTTTGCACTTGTTCCACTCCAATATTTCTAGTCTTCAATGTATCCCAAACTTCTTTTGCGCTTTTGCTATTTGCTACTTGTAATGTCAATTCTTCCGATAGTCCTTGGAATAGGTATGCCATTAGAGTCTTGTCTTGCTTTTCATCAATTTGAGTTGTAATGGTAGGCTCAATCGTTTCTCATAGACCATTTGCTTGTAAAATGATCTTCATTCTTATCGACCATATCATATAGTTTGTTGCCTTTAACAAGGGGCATTGGAAATAGGGTGTCGATCCCATCCCCTTAGTTTTATCGTTGTTCGAACTATTACTATTATCGTCTTCTTTTCCCATAATTATTTTTTAAATGTCTTAAATCTAATAAAAATACTCTTATAAAACTTTGTTAATAAATTTATAATTCCTAAAAAACTTAACAATTAAAACCTAAAACTTTTAAACCTTTAAAACTATATAAAAAACTTAAAACTTAGAAATTTCAATCTTATAAACCGTAAACTTTATTTATTTCTTATCTTAAACCTAATAAAACTTAAAACCTGTTTCTTATCATAAACCAAATAAGAGAAACTTAAAACTTGTTTCTTATCATAAACCAAATAAGAGAAACTTTTAAACTTTTTTAAAAAAAACCTTAAAACTTTTATAGAAGAAAACATATGAAACTATTAAAAACTTTTCCTTATCATAAACCAAATAAGAAAACCTATGAAACTTTTAAACCTCTTAAAAACTTAAAATACTTTATAAACTTAAATCTAAAAATACTTTAAAACTAAACTAAAAATAACTTTTCTAATACAAAACTATATAAGTAAATAAAAAAAAAAATAGAGGATGTGGTTTTGAAATTTTGGAACCTGATGGGTAAAAATACCCTTTGTCCGCTTTAAACCTTGTTAAAAACCTTGTACAGGTTAAAAACACCTCTTATTTCTTCGCCTCTTTTATTTTCTTCTGAGATAAAAACTTTCTACTTCTTCTGAGAAAAAATTGCCTCCTGATCCTTTATGGCTTTGTTGCCTTCCTCTCTTCTCCGGTGTGTGGTGTTCTTCGCGAGCACTGATTCCCTTCAATCGAAGCTTTTAGGGTTTCGTTGAATTTGGGGTTTTCAATCCGTGAGAGATATGGATGATTGGATATTGTAATTAAGTCGATTGGTGACTTAAGTAACGTTCTGGGCTTGATTCTTTAATCTGAACAGGTGTGTTTGTTCTAATTTGAATCGTTTAGTTTGCCCTAATTTGATGACTTCGTTTAGTTTTGTTTGAATCAAATAGATAAAACGATTTAATCGTTTCTAATCCTATTGGATTTAACTGATTCTGTTTCGATGAGAAAGAAATTTTTTTTGCGAATTGATTTTTTCTGATGCCGGGGTTTGAGTAATCACGTTGTGATTGTTCCCTTGTTACGACAGAAATAGGAACACAAAAATGATATCTTGATTTGTGTTTGGTTTACTTTTGCAGATTTTTTTTAATCGAAGCAGTTTTCTTATCTTTTGATTCTGAGACTAAACTGATAAAGATTGGTAAATGATGATTTTTGGTTAGTATGACCAAACCGCTCTGATACCAATTGTTGGCCTCGATCGATGGATCAATGGTCTTTCTAACTTATGTCAAAATATACCAAGTAATAAAGAAACAATGAATCTGTAAAAGCTTTTGTATTAATCAATAAGTCATGCTTTTTCTGTACAATTTGCTATCTATTTGTACAAAGTGAAAGGGTACAATGAAGGGGTGTGTTGATTAGGAGATAACTGCCATATAGCAGTTATGTTGTAACTTCCATTTAGCAATTACTTTTGTAACTGTTATAAAACTGTTGTGGTTGACTTTCTGTGTTTGACTTCTGGGTTGACCGGGTCATATGGTGTTGACTGGGTCGATTGGGATTAACCCAATACTCATAAGGGGTGTGTCCCTCTTTTCGGTATTAACAAAAGAAAGACTCATGAAATGATGTGTTTCTAGCTTTAGCTGAACAATCAAACCTGTAACACCTTCTTCTGGTATTGGTTCAAATACCATTTTAGGCGACTTGACATCATCAACCGTATAATTCTCTGCAACCTCTCCCATTATACAGGGACAGAACCACTACCAAATATAACCGGGTGCACAAATTTTTTTGAACCGTAATATAGAAGCACATTTTGATGGACCGGGTGCATTTAAGATGCGTTTATGAAAAATTGATATTTTTTTTTCAACAATTAACACTACATCGTAAAAATTCATAAGGGTCCTTGGCACCCGCGGAACCCCTGGTTCCATCCTTGCCATTATAGACAGTGCTACACTACTATGTATAAAACGTTTATTATCCTTTCGGCCAAACAATTTAGGGCAAATGATTGAAAAAAGTATCATACTTGCCACCATTTCTTTTTGTGGGTAGCGAACAAATTTTTTTGCTTTTGTGGGTACTCTTCTTTCAAATTCATCATTTTTAGGGTACTATGTGACATTTTTGCCCTTCGGGAAAAAAAAAATTGTATTAGCTAAGAGGGGCAAAAATGTCCAAAAATTTCGCAAAATACCCTAAAAAGGATAAATTTGAAAGAATAGTACCCACAGAAGCAAAACATTTTGTTTGCTATCTACAAAAAAAAATGGTGGCAAGTATAATACTTTTTTCAATCATTTGCCCAACAATTTAGTACTGTCTTTGATCTCAAATGTTGACTTAGTAACAAGTTTCTTATAAAATCTGAGGTTCAAAGATTTTAAGATTTGACTAGCAACCATAGAAGATGGAAATATATAAATAGAAAGTGGTATGTTTAGTTGTTGCAGTTTGCATGTAATTGGTGACAGTGTTGGTTATATGATGACCAATAATTAAGAGCCCAATGATATAAACATAGGGAAATGAAACAAATTTAATGATAGCCCATATCAGACATTGGGAAAAACAGTCATCCAATGAAAGTCCAAAGACATGACATTGAGAAATGAAGTCATCAGAGTCAAGAATGACCGCTTCAATGTTGGTACTATGTTATATTATGTGAAGGGAAACCTTATTTGACAATTTCTTACTGAAATTTAGCACTAGATGTCCTCACAGACCATAAAATATTCAATCAATACAAAATTATGTAGTATAATTTTAGAAATAGAAATGAACAGGTGTTTTGTTAATAGATTTATTTGTTAGGAAAATAAAGGCCAATAAGCTAAAGCCACAAGATTATTGAGGATGCTTGAAAACTTAATCTAATCCAAACACCTCGAAATCTTCTATTACCAATCGACACCATCTGGTGGGTAGCTTCGACGTGAGTCCAGATCAACTTCCTCACTAAATTTTTAGCTTCCAAATTGATACTCTCTTGAAGTTTGGATATTATGTTATTAACCTCATCTAAGCTTTATAGAAAAAGCAAAGCGAGGGTAATATCAAATACTTAGTTATAACAGAAGGTAATGCGCTCTAAGAAAATGCATCCTGAAGATAGAAAGTTGACCGTAGAAGTCAACTATCAATCTTCGGCGTTTAACTGTCATAAAGCTTAATTGTTTGAGATGCAAAAAACTAACAATTTGTCTGTGTTTCCATGAACTGACTCAAATTCTTCTGACTCGATACTGCTTTCAGGATACAAAATATGTCGAACCGCATTGCAACTTAAACATTTCAAACCACTGCCATACTCGGCTCAAAATATACCAAGCTTATATGTCCTTCTAAACATGAAAATATATATTCATACGAAATGTTGGATTCACTCTCGATATCAATATTCTTAATGAAATGCACATAGATATGGAGCATTATATACAAGAGCAGCAGCAGAAAATATATACATACCAAGTACGATGTGCCTCTTATGTAGCAATACTAAAGCTGCCTAATTTCATAAGTGTGAGATATACAAAGAGGAGACTGCTTCGAAACTGGCCTTTCTTCAGACCAAAGCTCTAAATTTGCAGTCCCAAAATCCCAAGTAACAAGACACTTGTTAACCTGGTCAATGCTGAACTTGTTCACTAAACCCAACCCAAGGCACTTGTCAATAAGCATCCATTCACCTAAAACGGTAAAACCTTTGATAATAACATTGAAAGAAAAAAAGAAGTGTTTAGAGTGACTTTTTAGAGGAAATTTACCATTAGGACGAAAATCCCCTTCATAGAAGCGCTCGCCGGATTCTGGCCACAAATCATGCTTGGACCCGTTGATAGAGGTAAATGAGACATATGACTCAGTTGGGTGTGTTAAGCTAAATGTTGGATGTATTCTTAAGCATGCAACCCTGAGAATGACAATAATAGGTGTCAAAACTGATAATTTATATAAGTTAATGAAACATAACATATGGTAAAACCAACCTTGAATACTCTTCCGAATCAGCACCAACATTGCGTGCTACAAGGCTCGAGTCAATCTTGAAAACTTTAGGGTTATCTTTCAAGATTGATATATTTCTCTGAATAGCTAATCCACCTCCAACATCACCTTCCATTTTTAAAGAGTCTATCTGTCCTACTTGCGCAAGATCTCGACTGTGCATGGGATTAGTATTACAGTATTATTATTCTGACTAGTCAGGGAAGGTGATATAATAAACATTAAGAAGGTTAAGGATTAAGGAGCAACTCACTCGATGACAACATACTCTTCGGTACATCCAGCTGAACGATGCTCAGTACCGCTATATTCTTCATACCCACTAATTTCAACCTGACTACGTAGCCAATGGATTCCTGTCATTAAATGAAAATGTATAATTGCAATGTTTGACTACACACATAGTGCAAGAGAAATGTTTGACTATCGACTAAAAATTCTAAAAAAACGATTTATACAAATATATCATGTATATTAAGTTTACCAGTAGGAATGTGTTCCAATGAGATAATTCGACCCCCGATCCAAGGAACCACTTTAAGAGCCCATTCACCATATTTAACTTCAACAGGAGATACTGAAAGATCAGTCCCTGTGAGTGACAGTGCAGACAGCTTATTCACATTGGGAATTAGCTTTGCAGTTTCTGCAGTTCACATTAAAAATAACGAAAAAATCAATACTTGAAATGGATATACAACATAAAAGTGTCTAGACGATGCATACTTACCCATACGGATCTTGTAGTTGTTTTTGCTACTAGAAATTAGTTTTGACACTTCGGTTTCTGATGGCATAGCGATCTGCATAACTTCTCCATCGATGCCCCATGCATCTACCTGTAGATACAAAGTAAGACTACTGGAAACCAAAATAAGGGAAAAATATATACAGAAGAATGTATAAAAACAGAAGACAAACCATAACTCCTTCGCCGAGCAGTATGTGCACATGTAAGCGGCGATTTGGCCTCTTCCACAACCCTTCAGTCTTGGAAACGCTCACTGTGATAACTGAAGATCTGAGCTCAGCCACATATGCTGTCAGGAGATAAACGCCATTAATATATTCATAGCTTTCTCCATCATCTTCGAACATAACACCCTCAGCTTTACCTGCAGTTACAACTTGAGCATTATACTTACAAATCAGAAGAGAAAAGTAGAATAGACCTGAATACAATGGCCACAAATCATTACGTACCGTTTTCATCTAAAGCAACAAGCAATGATAGATCATCATTTGGTTTAGCTTCGCCAACATGTTGATGAGCCGGACCAAACGGGATAATTGATCCACCACGTAGATACAATGCCGGTAAATCCTGAGGAATCCACAAAATTATGAAACCATCCGTAAACAGTATGAAATTAAATTGACAGAAAATTCGTTGATCGGCATCTTACGGGATGTGAATCTTCAAAATCAAAACTCAACCAAATGCCACTAGGCAATTCATGCTTCAGTTCATGAACCCCAAGATCACTCGTGGTGCTGTGACATAAGAACATATTATTAGTACTGCTTGTATGTGTTGAATGTCAGATATATGGAATTATATAATCATTGTAAGAAAAAGAGAACCTCGCATATACAAGAAGTGGCCCCAACAAGAACGAATTCTCATTTGTTCTCAATCGGGGATCCTTTGAATCTGGAAAATAGAATATGATGATGAAATGAAGCAAACCAGACTCAAAGGATAAAATTTGATTTATAACATTAAGGCATACCAGCAAAAAAAGTAGGAGCTGCCACTAGAGAACCTTGTGTGTGCGCCAAGTAAAAAAGTGTATATATGTGAGGCATAAGACGGTACCGCCTCTTTAGTGCCAAGCGACAAACTTCCTCACACTTTAGATGATGTACGCAAAATCAGAAGTCACAATCAGAATTTCTTTTTGTCATCATTTAACATTAACTCAAGAATTCAGAAACGGGCCCTACCTCCTCCCCGAAGGACCAAGGCTCATGGTCAACGGTTTCCTTCTGAGAATGTCCACGACAAAATGGAAACATGGCCCCAATACCGAACCATCTTCCGAATAATTTGGGTGTTGCATTGCCATCAAATCCACCAATGTCGGGCCCGGAAAGTGGTTGTCCACTAAGCCCCTGAATGGTAATGGAATCATCTTTAATTTGTTTTAAACCATGCTAAAATCAAGGTTAATAGATCAATAAAGGTATAGATACTTACCAGTTGGAGTACCATCGAGATGCTCATATGTAGGTGTACCCATGTAGAAAAATTATCACCTGTCCACGTGGCAGCATACCTCTGACTACCTATAAACCCGGCTCGAGGAAGAACAAATGGGCGTTTATTTGGGTTAGCCAGTTTCATTCCTTCGTATGTTGCTCTTGCCATAAGCATACCATAAACCTAAACGAGAAAATATATTAGTAAAAACGAATTATAATTTAACGACGACAAATGAAGTAGCTTACATTGTGATAGTGTGAATGATTCTGATGACCACCAAGTTCAGCATCTCCCCTATGAATATTACTTTCAGGCATTGTTGTTGTTGACTGGCGAAAGAAGACAAAATCCAGTGAGATAGTAATCATTTAACCAAAAAGATTAATGTAAAAGGAAAAGGCGTAAACATAACTGTGAAAACAACTGGTTCGTTCATATCGTTCCATATGCCATCCACACCGTTACATACATAGTCTTTCACTAGATTAGCCCACCATGAACGAGCTTTTTCTTGAGTATAGTCGGGAAAAACACAAGGTCCTGGCCATACTTCACCTGTACTAATAGAGCCGCAACTTCTGAGAACTGTTTTAAAACCAATTATACAGTAAATTTGATTTACATACCAACAAAGGGCTCTCCGTCTGCTGTTTGAACCCATACGTCATTTTCAGACCCGGTATCATAAACAAAGTAACCTTTTTCACACTTGATTCCAGGCTCGACCATCCATATGGCTTTGAAACCAATACCATGAAGATCATCCGCTAGAGATTTTGGACTTGGAAAATTCTCCTAAAACAATTTAAAAATGCATTAGTTGCAAAATGAGATGCATTCCAATTCAAGACGTATATATTAGATACCTGATCAAATGTGAAAGAACGAAAGCCATCCATGTGATCAACATCCATCCATATGACATCACAAGGTATACTTTTTTCCCTAAATGTCTTCGCAATCTGTGCAGATTAAAGGAACTTAAAGTCATATGTTCACAATAATAAACGTTAAGAGTTACATCTAGCAAAGTTTAACATACCTCACGAACTCGCAAATCAGAGTCATAGCTCCAACGACACTGATGGTATCCCAGTGACCACTTTGGTGGCATGAAAACAGTTCCTATCAACAAAAATACCACATGAGCAGTCCGAAGGAGTTTGCATGATTATTATAAATAAGTATATACTGTAATTCATAAATGCATGGTTCAGAAAATTACCAATTGCATGTGATAATGATGTCAAAACAACATTTGCTGAAGCAAATGGCCCGAATGTAATCACTGGAAAAGTAGGAGTGGCGGTAAACTTTACTATTGATTCTTTACGCAAATCAATCTATTGCATATATCAAAAACAAAACATGTTTATGATGACTATAATATCAAATTATTTGATGAGTTGGACACTGATATAAGTTATGAATTTCAAGCACACCTCACAACGCGTTGTTGTATCAGCAAGAATCCCTAATGCCTCTCCATCAGGGAGAACGGCGAGAACCCAAGGATGTGATTGGTACAAAGACGCAGTTCCACTCCCATACCACCATGCATCGGTATTCCAAGTAAAAACCTGCATGTATAGCATCCATGCATTATTGCCCGAAATGGATGAATCCATAAATTAGTTTCTCAATAACTGAAAATGTGACGAAACCTACTCTTTTCCCAGTTCTTTCAAGCTGTCCACTAACTTCACCCGTTCCATACAGTGAGGTGCCGGCTGGAAGCTAATTACCATACTCACCAGACTTAGTAACAGATATATATAGCATACTGCTAGACTTATATCAATATTTAATCAAGTGCATTTTATACAGTATCTAAGAAGGTTCAGCTGACCTCGCAATAGATAACTTGCTTTCCCGCAATATATTCACAAGTCGGGATGTATGATGGAACGTGATTACTTAAAATGGGAGTATCCCTGTCTTTTGGATTAACAAAGGAAAGACTAGGAAGTGTTGCGTTTTTCGTATCAACGGAACAATCAAACCTGAAAACACCTTGTTCTAGAATTGGTTCAAAAATCATTTTGCATGGTTTGACATCACTAGGCATATAATCCCCTGCAACCTCTCCCATCTTATGTGAATCTTATTCGTATCGTTGTTTCTGAAAAAAAAATGCCATAAACAATCATATTCTTTTTAAACTTTGTAACACTATTCTTTTTAGTTTCATAATGAACACTAAATAGTAGCTAGATATGTGTGAGTTTCTAATTAACTTCTAATTAGTGATTGAGCTTATAATAAATTAGTAAAATTCAAGGCCGTCTAGCTCGTGGATTTAGTGGCCCAGTGCCGTAATTACAAGTAGGTTAGACACAAAAAATTTGAACACATCTTGTGACGGATTACAAATTTATATATTTCGTGCGGGGATTATATTGATGTTTATGATATTATGATTGATTGTCATTTCAATAATGAACAAATTTAGGTACGCTATTAATTAGGTACTATTATGTTACTACTTTTAAAGCAAAATATCAAATGTTGATGATAATTTAAGTGGCATTTAAAATTTTAAGCTTGAAAGACTTTTAAAGTTCAAAACCTCTGTTAAAAATTCAAAATAACAAAATTAATAAACATTTCCTTCTTCTCTAAATGGCATCCCTTGGTGCCGGTGTATTACTTATGAGGTGTTAAAAATATTTATGTAGCATGGTTTACTAGAATGTGGGCCTCCATACAAGATTAGCAGCAAATAAATAGATAAAATAAGGATACAAAATATAATTGAGATTCTCTCAAGTTTATATAAACATAATCGGTATAACGAATGTGGTCATGTTCACATGAACTTGAGATAATCTCAATCATGCAAAATATGGGTTTTCTATTGTTTATATGTGTAACGAATGACGGAAAAATTTGTGGCCCTATGTAAAAGTGTGGTCTTGTGCCATTGCACATGTTGCACACCTCTTGACCCGGGTAAGGTAAATTTGTTTAAATAATCGATCTAACGGTAATTAGATTGGCGGTATGACACAACATTATCTATACTACATATAATGTATGAATGACATTTTATATAATAAATCTTGTAAGACATTCATTAATGCATTTTTAAGCAATATAAGTGTTAATGAATCATGTACACACAACAAATGCATGTTGGTACTAAATTATCTTATACAACATTTCAATACTTGAATTTGTATACGTTTTTATTCAAAAATACACAAACAAATCGATAAAATTGCAAAATGTTAAAACGGGTTACAAAGTTCAAAAAATATGGTTTAATTGTAAGAGTGTTAGCGAGAACCAATCAAGACACCTTTTGAAATTTTCGGAAAAAATAAATTGCAAAAACAAAATAAAAGTTTTCTATAAAATTGAAACAAATCTATTAAAAGCAAATGATGCAAAGTCCTAAGTGCTAACTCTATAATTTCATATATATATATGTTTGATTAAATATCTCCTTTCATAGTTCACATGATTTTTATAAAACTTTTATAACATTCGAGTTTTATTTGCATTTATAAGCACTCTTTTACTTAGATCGCACACTTTTACTTACATCACACACATACGTGGTACAAAAATAATAAACAAGATTTGAACAATGCCAATAATTTCAACATAAAAAACACGCTTTAAAACGTGCATATTTGTAAAACAAATATTTCTTAACATGATGCAATTTTACTTTTTAAAACGTTATGGTGCAAAAAAATATAAAATAACATATCATATTTACTTATTAGTATGTGTATACTTTGTTGGAAAATTTAGTGCACTTGTAGGATTAGTTCACACCTGGTAATGGGTCAGGAGGTACGGAGTGTACACTCATAAGGTCCCTGAACACCCTGACTCTAATAGTGGTTTGTATTGGTAGTGCTTAGTTAGCACTGATAGGCAGTGTTTCCACTGCTAGTGCTTAGTTAATGATAGGCGATGTTTCCACTGCTAGTGCTGATAGGCGGTGTTTCCACTGCTAGTACTATGTAAGCACGCTTCTAGTGTTATGAAAGTACTGCTAGTTGAAATCAACTTATAACAGGCATTGACCTATTCAAGAAGCAGTTACAACTGCATAATGACCACGTTTAATTGGTCATGTAACCACTAACGACTATAAGAGTGGGGATCTATTGCAAAGTGCCTAAAATTAAAAAGTGTAGAAAGCCATTCATAGTGTGACACATGTCCCCCACTTTAAATTATACATAAAATTCGTTCAGGGGTAATATGGTCTTTTGACCCATTTTTTCTTTTCCACCTCAAATTTCAAACGCACATATCTCTTAAACCACAAACTTTTAGAAAAAACCGATTTCACCATAATTTTTAAAATTCGATTCTCTTTAATTTGGTATAAATCTTTTTAATTATTTCGAAACTTTTTTTTTACATATTCATTGGGTCAAGATTTTCTTGATGTTTTTGCTATTTTTCGATTCTATTTTTTATCGTAAAAATTGTCGAATCATAAAATACTTAAAACACAAAAGTTTTAGATTTTGATTCACACTTTACCCAGGAATTTGAATCACTCAAATCCGATATGATATGAGTGAGAAATCGCACGTTAAAGATGACGTTTTAGTCATATTTGTTGCACACAAGGTGTTTGATGAAATGTCTAGCTTAGATTTTTAGTGTTAAATTGAGCTAAATGAACTAATTTTTGTCCCACAATGCATCATTAATCATTTTATTAACGTAAAACTCAAAAAGTGATGTTTTTTAATAGTTAAAGTTTTTAACTATTAAAACGATGAAACGAATCGATGAATGATGAACCAAACCAGCGATGAACCAAACCAAACCGATGAACCAAATTAAACATAGTTCATCGGTTTATTTTGGTTCATCAATCATAGTTCAGTTTTGGTTTGGTTCATCGATTTTGGTTTGGTTCATCGTTTTGGTTTGGTTCATCAGTTTGGTTTGGTTCATCGGTTTGGTTTGGTTCAATCATAGTTTCATTTTGGTTTGGTTCATCGTTTTGATTTGGTTCATCAATCATAGATTGATTTTGGTTTGGTTCATCAGTTTTGGTTTTGATTCATCAATTTTTGGTTTGGTTCATCAGTTTGGTTAGGTTCATCAGTTTGGTTTTATGCTTTTTAAACGGTTCGTTTGGTTCATCAGTTTTGGTTTGGTTCATCAGTTCATGGTTTGGTTCATCAGTTTTAATAGTTAAAAACATCAACTATTAAAAACATCACTTTTTGAATCTTACATTAATAAAATGATTAATGATACATTGTGGGACAAAAATTAGTGCATTTAGCTCAACTTTAACACTAAAAATCTAATCTAGACATTTCATCAAACACCTTGTATGCAACAAATATGAGTAAAACACCATCTTTAACGTGTGATATCTTACCCATATGACATCAAATTTGAGTGATTTAAATTTCTGGGTAAAGAGTGAACAAAAATCTATAACTTTCATGTTTTAAGTTTTTCACGATTCGACATTTATGAAGGTAAAAATAGGGCGAAAATGCCAAAAAAATCAAGAAAATCAAGAACTATTTGATATGTTAAAAAAAAGTTTGAAATATTTATCAAGATTTATACCAAATTAAAGAGAATCAAATTTTAAAAATTATGGTGAAATCGGTTTTTCGTAAAAGTTTGTCGTTTGAAAGTTATTTGAGTTTGAAATTTGGGGTGGAATATAAAAAACGGGTTAAAATGACAAAAATACCCTCTAACCGAATTTAATAAGAAAAAAAGAAGAGAGTGAATGAGGGACACTTGTCACATTATGAGTGGCTTTCTAGCCTTTTTAATTTCTCCTCCTTTCTAAAGGATCGCATCTCACGACTATAATGGGGATAATTATGAGGCGATTAATGGGGAAATTAATTCTCATAATTCCATTTGACTAGCTAAAAGTATTTTCCTATAAATAGGAAATCTGATCATGCATGAGGCATACACACAGAAAACGATTAACACTTCTAAGCAAAATGGTTATTGAATTGAGTCTAATTCTATAACTACATTTGGTCTTATCCCAATTAGATATTCGTGTAACCCAGACATTAGGGTCGAATAGTTTATTTTGGAAAGTGATCACACGATTCCAAGTGATATCCGGTAACCACCTAGTGGTATTGTTGCTGCCTTGATTATCTTACCATGTTCTGGGAAAATACACACCAACATACTTTAATACCTTGTAATTGGCATTGTCTTCTACTTACAACTATAAGTAATTGTAAACCACTTAACCTCGTATAGGGCTGTCTTTGAAGGTGTGCAAGGTGGGCGACCGCTCAGGCCCCAAAATTTGTTCCAATAATAATTATATGCATATGTAGACATAATTTTCACGAAGAAAAAAGTATTTAGATAGGAAAATATCTTAAATAACTAATATGTTAAACGTTTAGATAATTAATTGCATTATATCTTATAAACGGTGACACTTTATATATAATATTGCTTAACGAAAAACTCATTATATAATTTCGTACATAACCCTCAAAAATTTTGCCGATTCATGGGACGACCCTGCTTCGTACCTCTATAATATTACCAGCTACCATATAAGAAAGAAACACGCCTAGAAGTAAAATCAAACTGGCTAATGTTCAATATTTTTTACCAAGCCATCAAACGAGAGTGGCACAAATTTTGAAAAGACAAATAACGACTATGTCTAAATGTCTAATTTGTGCTCCTTTAAGTATGACTCGCGACAAGATTATACGTTGTAACGTAACATGTATCACTAAAAAATTAAGAAAGCTATATGAGTACGCGATAGATTAAGCTAAATGATGATATTTACCAGTACCTTACAATGGTGCAGAAATTGATAGCAACCAAGTTGGAGTTCTTCACAAATCTAGGAACTCTTTTTCGAACGACACAAGTGTGAAATTACAACATTGCTAAAAATATACTAGTCGATGTGTGCATGCTAGGTGTTACATATACCAGCTGGATCAATGAGACTCCAACAACTGGCCGGACATCGAGTTATCGAAATACATGCAACAAAGTGTATCGATATCTCTAATTCGGTGACATTATCTTTAGACACGTGGTTCGCATATGGAACAACACGTGTATTGTACTACATTTAATTTTCATTTACTGCATGCATGCATGGTTACGTGCTATATATCGCAGGTGGAGCACAAGCGGCATAGACCCAGGATTTTCGAGAAAAAAAATGGGCATAAAAAACTGTTGAGTTATTCCATAAAAAATGAAAGTAGTAAAAGAAATTTATCGGGAGTTGCCAATACCACATTTTAAACATAATTGCACTTGGTGATCAAATATCAGGTGTTGTCCGCTCTGCAACCAGCACCAATATGAGTTCGTCCTTGAACACAAGTGTGTTTTTACAATTTAATCACTTTATAAAAGTTAATTTACTGTGTGAAAGAGAATTTATTGGGTAATAATGTAATGATCATGGATTTTTAGCTTCACTTTTACTATATGTGTAAAAAAGTGACGAATATACAAGTTGGATGGTTTATGGGCTCAAAAGAAAAGTTCAATCCAGATCAAATATTCTTTAAAAATCCAATAAACCAACTATGACCATCTATTTTTTGATCAAAAAATAAATAAACTTTCATCATTTTTTTAAAAATTAGATATCTCGCAAACCGTTAATCGTTACGCAAATCATACCATTGCGACGAGAATTAAATCATCTTTCTATAAAGGGACACTTCTATATATTTTTGACAAACTTTTTTTCAAACTTTTTTTTTGTTGATATGAAAAAATCAAATGTGATTTGTATCACGAATCACATGTGATTTTTTGCAGATGTAACTGGAAAAAAAATCGAAAAAAAAAGTTAGTCGAAAGTATATCGAAGTGTCCGTTTACTGAAAGATAAAAAATACTCGTCACGATTTTGTATTTTTTTTTTTTCACTTGATGATTTACAGTTCACATGATATTTTTTTATTTTGGTTTTACATTAATATCTAACTCATAAGCCCAGTTGTATTGATCCATCTATCTTCTGTTTTTGTACTTGATTTGTTTGTTTTCACTTTTTGAAATTAGAAAAATAAATTTATTTTTTTCCTCATTCCCAAAATTGTGGTTATCAGATAAAAATACGCTAAATAAACACTGAGATCACAATACTTTTTTTTAATTAAATATTATTTTTATTCACTAAATTTTATTTTAATTGATAAAAATAAAAATTAAATAATTATTTTGAGATATTTGAAAATGAAAAGTATAACAATAATTTTGAGACGTAAAAAGTGTAATTTACGTATTAAAAATGAAATAAGCAAAATGTGATCCTAATCAGCACACATACATATTACTTTGTTTTATATAAAGTCACATGCGTTGGTTTGTTAGGAACGTGGTCATCTTCAAAGACAACACATTAGTTGCGACATCGTGATCTCAAACGTTGTACCAAAGGAATATTGTTCGACAATATTTGGCATCCAAGCTAGATTAGATCTTTTTGGTCAGTCATATTATTATAGTTGCTTCACTCCCAAAATACTATAATGTTTAATACATACATAACATAAAAAGGAAAGTTTGCCCCTAAATCAAAGGGTTAACGGACAAATAAGCTATTAAAGCTTGCAAAAATGTTCGAGAAAATATTCACATAAGTTACTAAAGTTTGAGAAAATATTCACATAAGTTACTAAAGTTTGGGGCAATGTTCACTTTAGTTACTATAGTTTAAAACGTTACAAACAAGTTACTCAACCTTTTGACACCCATTACATAAATGTTGGATTATACTTCCGTTCACTAATATCTAATTCTTGATTAGATTCTCTTACAGACTAGGATCTTCATGCCATCAATTTGGGGGATCATGGGTTTGTTGTGATAAGAGACGGGTATAAAAACGTACAAGAACATATAAAAACGTACAAAAATGTAGACAAACGTATTTTATACGTTTTCTACGTTTTTATACGTTTGTGTACGTTTTTGTAAGTTTTACAGGTATGGCATTTTAGGTCATTTTACGCTTTACAAATACAACTATAGCTACCTTGCCAGACAATAATATAAAACAAAAACCAACAGCTTGTAGCTATCATCCCTATCTACCAGTTATCAGTTATCTGCTTACAGTTAACAATTTACAGTTAGTTTTACCAAACATACCAAATTACTTCCAGCAATACCCGTAGACCTCTTTGTGAAAAGCTAACCATATATTGAACTTTAAGCCAGAATCGTATGTGATGTTAGATCGATCGCACGTTATGTTGATATAAGTCGAGAGTAGTTACAAGTTTACAACATTACGCGTTTATTAATAAAATATCTAAAGATAATGGAATATTAGTTGGAGATGTAATAAGCAAAGGTGCTTAGAGCAAGGGGTGTCGTGAGGAGCTCAAAGCTCTTCATTTGGGTCTCACGTGTGCCACCTCACCTTCACATCACTCCAACACACTCACTTAAAAATACCCCCTAATCACAACTTACTCAAACCTCTTCACTTGGGTCTCACCCACCCTCACAAACACATCACAAACACAAAAGAAACAAACACAAACACTGCAAAACCTTTTGTCGTGTTTCTCGTCGTTGGAGTGGCGAAACCACAACTGGTGAACCAGCATGGTATCGTGGCGAGGAGCAAAACGCATTGAGGAGATGGCCACGTAGGAATTAGCGAGCTGCGAATTGTTCCATATCCCATGCTCTTATACATATACACTACTCACTACCGTATGTTAATATAGTGTTTTTAAAAGGTATATCTTCTTTAATCTTGATTAGAAAAAGTACAAATGGCATCCTAATCAATATAATCACATGTTTGTTCCTTTTGTTTAATTTAAGGTCGCATGTATATGTTTGTTACGAACATGATCAACTTAAAAGACACTACGTGTGTTGGATTTGTGATTTTAAACATGATACACCAGAAGGTGTTTTTCACTTAAACGATAATCTGAACATGACCCATTCAAAGCATTGTAGATGGAAAGGCAAGAACATACTTTTTCTGAATGCTCAAAAAGCAAAAAAAAAAAATTGCAAACGCTTTTGTGATTGAAAATTCAGTAAAAGAGAATCCTCGCCATTGAAAAATGAAAGACCAAATGCTAACGAGACCATGAGCATCTACCCACCCAAATGGTCTAAAGCTCAGCATCTTATTCACACATCAGTAAAAAAATCGAATGCAAGTCAACACAAATGTTGAAAAAAAAATTAAGCTTAAATAAATGTAGAACTAAATTTTTTTCTCGAATTTATATATGAAGATCTTTGTAAAAAAAAAAAAGGATTATTCAGATTAGCTAATTTAAAAATATAGGATATGTATATTCTTGATGTGCAAATTTGATGTAACAAAATGATATTGTTTGGTTATGGGTGAATAATAGACGAAAGAAAGGTAATGTTAATTGGGTAGTGTGGTTAAAAGATTAGTTAGATGCTATCTCTTTTATGTAATCTTGGTTTTATCAGGATTTCTATAGGCCTGCATCAAAATCATGTGAGTGAAAACCGGTGGCTCGGCCTCCGTTGGTGGGGATTTGTCTCTTGTCTCGGCAAGAGTTTTTTTATTCTCTTTTACAGTCCTCACAGTTAAACCACGGGTAGTATCTAGTATTTGTAACATTGGTCATTTTTAGTTTTGTTGACTTACTAGATGTTTTTTTTTAATATATCTGCGCCGTTAAAAAAAATCTATGATATTCCAACAAAATTCTTTTATTACACAAGATATGATGTAAAAACTTGATGCATCATGCTCTAGTTAAACCAAATACTAAAATGTATAATTATTAATTAATCCAATAATGTGAGAGTTCTAGTATATGTCTTTCACTTTATCGCTCATGTCGATCTATCACCATCTATCATATTACATCTGGTTAAATCAGTGTCCACACAAAACATTTTATATAGTTCATCGTCTTATCTCGAATATACTTTCCATTTTATTACGTGAAACAAATCAAAGATGGCTATAAAAGAATCTTCTTTTTAAAAGAACGACGTCATTTTAAATAACAAGTCACATCTGAAATTCAGTTCTAAAATAAACTAAAACACAAATTAGGCGGTGATAATTGCAAACAACGTACCAAAAATGACAGTCATTCGATAAGTGATGTGATTTGCACACTCTTATAAATGTTTGAGACATTCAAATTTAAAGTGTCTTAACATATATATATCCTCACATTACTTTGTTCATCCTGTAAAAATATAAATAATTACACACTCTAAATTTGAGTATCTAAATCATTTATGAGAATGTGCAAATCATTTTCTATTTGATAAGTATTGTTTTATGACATATTTGTTTGAACAATTTCTATTTTGAATAATAAATTATTCACTTTATAAATATTTTAGCAAGCATCATATTTAACGGCGGCCAATTACCATAATTTTGTTTTTAACACGTGCCATATAGCTAGAGAGATTTTGCGTAAGATCTCTCGTTGGTGAGACGTGAGTTATACGGATATGTTTTCATACGAAGAGTGGTTAGATTGAATTTTGAATATTCGACTTTCCGTTTAAGTATAAACAATTTTCGAAGGAGTTTGCTATGTACGTGGTGGCATATTTGGAGTTTCCGTAATAAAAGTATATTTGGTTCGAAATTTCCCTCAAAAGGCAGTTATTTTGAAGATGTGGTGTTTCGTTTTTTTTATTGGTGTCGTTATAGATGTAAAGTCTCATTTAGTTGAATTGAGTGGCTTAAAACCCTCATCTTATATATTTGTAATTTTCTAGCTCTTTACTAATTATTTTTTTAATAATATCCGTTGTTTAAAAAAAAACTACGTCAAAAATACACAATTAGTAATAGATTATCTTATTTCGAATAAAATGATTTTGTATTTGTGGGTGCATCTATTTCACTCGTTGGGGAAATAGTTTATATGTCATGTCCTTTTCCTAACAAGGTTTTTTACTCTTATTGATGGAAGGTAACAACAATTATTGTCAACTTTATTTGGTTTTATATATAACTAATGCTACTTGGTAATTTCTTTGAAAAGATTCGAAGATAGTGGTAGTATATATATAATGATCAAATCAATTACTATAAATATTAAATAGAGTTATAGTATATAGTTTTGTAGTTATAATTTTGTCATATGTAATAATTGGGATTTGCTATACAATGACTATTGGACAATGTTTAAAGGATGCTTTACGCAAATATAAAAAATCTTGAACTTTATTAAATTATAAATAATATATATTTAAGATAATTTATATGTTTATTTATTATACCATTAAATACGTAACTATTTTATATATGTAAAGAATATGTTATTTAATGTTCATTAACCATTGCCCGACATGCATTGTATAACAAATCTCATAAAAATAATTTACATTTCTCTTTGACGTAAATTAATTAACCCAGTGATCACTTGTTAAATTTATCTATAATAAAACGGAAAATTTAAATAAATTTAATTAAATGTATTTAAATTGAAACAATTAATATAGTTATACTCCCTTGATTTAATGGAGTAATTCATTTATTGCACTTTTACTTATTTATTCATTTATTTATTTATGACCGACACTTTAACAAGTGCTTAGTGACACTTGTCATCAAAACCTAATTAAATAATGTGCATGCTTGATTGGATGTATTACAAGGCGGGAAATGAGAAAGATAATCATTACTTATATTTGGTATGCTATTATGCAATGGACCATTAACCAAAACAAGGTAATGAAGCATTACCCTACAAATTGAGGGTTATGAAAATCGAGGGTAATGCAATACTCATTACATTCATTAGCATTTCATTTACCTTTCCTATTCATATTCATGTGTTTAAACCAAGCGCCCCCTAAATATTATCATATATACTGTTAGGCAAGACACACTTTCCTCACACGCCAAGTGTCAAAAGCTCATTTGCGGAACATTAAATGAAAACTTTCGCAAGTTGGCAAAAATAGCCCCTAAGGTTTAGGTGTTGTTGCAAAATACGTCATTTAGCATTAATTGATATCTATAGCAATTTGGCACAAATAGTCCCTAAGGTTTAAGTGTTGCTGCGAAGTAAGTCCTGTAGAATTAATTGGTATCTATAGCAATTTGGCAAAAATAGTCCCTATCCAAATTCACGTCTACAAAAGCAATCCCGCTGCATCGCGCGGATTTCCACACTCGTTATCACTAATGCATATAACATGATGCGATGAACCTCTGAGAATAGGGTTGAGCAAATTCATCTAACAAAACCGACTCGAACCGACAAATCAACTGAACCTAACCGAAATGACTTTATTCGGATCGGTTTCAGTTTTATATATTTTTATCGGTTTCGATTCGATTTGGTTTTTGTCGGTTTATTCGGTTTGAAATAGCTAAACCGACCCGAACCAAGTTATTCGGTTCAGTTTCGGTTTTTATATGTATTTCTCGGTTCAACTTTTTTCATTTGTCGCTTTCGGGTCGAGCCAGTTTTTCTCGGTTCGGGTCGTTTTGACCCGATGCTCCCCCTACGTGAGAATACGAATCAACAACAAACAATATTATTTTTGAACTTGACAACATTTCTTGTATTACGAAATGAGCAGATGAACCAATTAAAAACATATAATAGGCGCAATAGCTATCAAGCAAAAGCCTATAGATTCGATGGTGGTGTCATGGCTTGCCTCATAAGCGAAAAAAAAAGGTATAATGCCTCCTCATCCACCGCTCTTAATGGGTTTGGGCCTTTGGGGTAATTATATGGGTTCATTTACTTATCTTTTCTATCTCCTTCTTTTTCTTTTTCTTTTTTTTTTTAATATTATACAAAATCTTTTATATAATAAAAGAATTTCATCATTTCGGAGTAATTTTATCAATTCATTTTTATTGAAAAAACAATTAGGCTAATAGGAGAGCTCGATATCGCCACGTAAGCAAAATCCTCTGATGTGATTGATTAATAAAAGTCAAAATTAAATTGATTTTTGTCGAACTTTAATAAATTTGGTGGAGAAATTTGGTTGATAAAAAATACACATAAAAATATAGGTGTCAAATATGTGAAAACAAAAACTTAAAAAAAGAGAAGGTAATTAATAAAACTTTAGTAGTTGAATTTTTATAAATTATATAAAGTTAAGTGTAATATTATAAACCTCCATGTTTTTTAATAACTTTGGATTATAAACAAATACCCCCTTATACTATATACCATTTATACTTTATATATTAAAAAATACAAGGCAAATGTTGTTTTAAAATAACAACATATAAAATTGCATAAGATTATAAGTATCAATTTTTTTACTATATATGTTCAATAATGACTCATTTAATTCATTTTTAAAAGTTTAACCTATGTGGACACGAGTTGACATTTAAAATATGGCTAAATTACTGAAAACGGGAATATAATTATCAAATTGTAAGCACGGGTTACTTTAATATAAAAATAAATATACGCAATTTTACTTATAACAATGATTCATGTAATTCTTATTTATTTATATAAGGATATCTAAAATAACATTTTAAAAATCGGCGACACTGAATATCTTCTCACACCTCAACAGCTAAGTAAATATCTTGCTAAAGAATAACAGAGATTGAAACAAGCTGAAGAAGATAAGAAGAATAGAGAGCATGGCAAAGGTAGTCGCTGAAGAAGCTGAGAACATGGGAATTGATCCTAAGAAACTCCAAAAGGTCAGGCAGGACAAAAGTTCAAGGAAGCTCAGTTGCGCTCAGATGGTGAAATGAGAAAACAGTTGGAAGAAAAGAAGAAGAAAACTGAAGCCATCGGGCAAAGCGGTGAACATTACAAGCGGACAATGACAAGCCGAAGGCTTCCTGAAAAATCACAGATGTCAGAATCATCCCCAATACCAAACCGGCCGGCCATGAACGTTTACAGAGGGGTTGATAAAAGACACCGAGGTTCATGATCCCTCAAATTCACGACTTTGGGATCAGCGAACTCGATGAGCTTGGTCCAATTATTGAAAAGAAGCGAACAAGGTGGTTAAGGAGGCGATGAAGATGCTTTCGGCAAAAGATATGAAAGGTGAGGGATGCACCATTTCTCAACTAGGAATTCACGCATACAAGCACCTCAAGGATCTCAACCACAATCATCCACGCAAAAGAAAGAGGTTGAGTTCCAGGTGAGATAAAAGTGCACGGTCTCGAATGCAACGAGGAACTGCCGAAGGTGTTAAGTTTGTAAACTGTTTAGTGATTGAGAAGCCTGAAAGAGGGCTATTCCACATTGATGTCTATGGAAACCCATCACTTCAAAGATGGAGTGATATTGATCAGCGGTGTGGCCGCAATCTTTGAGCTACATACCGTGGCCTCTCAAATCCAAACCCGGCAAACATCGAGGTTACGCCAAGACACGAATGCCAAGATAAGAGAGAACCCTGACAAAGAAACACTCCTCAAAAAGAAGCCTAAGCTTGAAGCATTGGGGATCCATCTCAACTGACATCATTTTGTTTTATCTTGTGTACTAGTGATAGGAACTATGTAATCTGATCAATAAAAGATGTATGTTTTGTTAATTTACTCGGTGTTCCTTATTGTATTCATTAGTACATTCAGTGTAAGAAGAAGCCATTTGCTCACTTACAGCGATCAACCCACTTAGGCTATTTGTATATCCAAATAGGGGAGGCTGTTGGGTTCAAGTAAATACCCAAACCCCATAATCTAGGATTTGAATAGAAAATAGCCCAAGTGTTTAGTCCGTTAAACACTAACAGGTCACTGAGTGCATAGTCTCGGTGAGTCATCTTCGGATACTTTCGATGCAGGCGAAGAAGAAGTCTCTCCACTCGGGGAAGGCGGAACTTAAAGGGTGAAGACTGAGTCAAGAAGAAGATGATGGATTCGTGAGTGATGACAATAACTCACTGAATCCCCAAGACTCCTCTCCAACTGCTTACAGAAGACAAACTGAAGTAGAAGACCGAAGGATGAAAAGACTGAAGAAAGAGCGGGACAAGGCGGGATAAGTTTGAATCAGATAAGACAATGTCCTTATCAACCAAAGTCAACTTTCCCTAATGAATGGCAAAAGATGGCCTCAGTGTCATCACTGATTTTAGGAAAGTAGTCTTGTCTCTTACCTAGAATAGTCTTTGTAAACAGAGACAAAATACATCAGATATTTTGTCTTACGTATGATGTCAGTTTATTCACTTAGGAAAGAGTTAAAACTCATACATGTATAAATAGCATAAGAGATGGAGTGAAAAGGTTAAGCTTGTGAATTGTAAAAACACACACACGCAAGCCATCTTTTCACTCCTCCAAATACAACTTAGTTCCTGAGATAGCTCAGTGAGCTCTAAGAGTTGTGCTCAGACTTAGCCTGAGCTTAGAGAGGAGTCACCTAACTTTGCCATTTCTATCCCAAGTACTATTCCGCAAGTACTTGGGTAACGTATTCTTTGTTGATTTATTTCTAATAAGAATATGATGTTAAAAATTACTCTGTGTGTTTTACTTATATTAATTTCAGTCATAGTTCACTATTAACTTGTTTTATATATTTAAACTGTTTTAAACGATAGTGAACGGGGAACAACAAGTGGTATCAGAGCAAGGCTAATTATAAAACTCGTTTTTAGTCCGCTCTAAAAGTTTTTAAATTAGGATCCTAAATGGCTGAAATTGATGTACCCCAACTAGTCGATAAAAAGGGTGGAGCTTATTCATTTGTTGCCCCTAGACTTGAAGTTGGCAAATTCAACAAATGGAAAAAGCGAATGCTTTACTATTTGATTGGGATGGAACCTTATTATATCAAGTGTATAAATGAAGGTCCATTTGTACCAAAGACTGCTGAAGGGTTACCCAAACCTGAAGCTCAGTGGACCCAGGATGAAAGGAGAGTGGTCAATCAGGACCAAAGACTCAAAAGTATCATAATATCTTGTCTTCCTGACGATATTATGGAATCTGTTATAAGCGTGAGTACAGCTAAGCAAACTGGATGACCTAGTTCATAGTTATGAAGGACCATCGATACAAAGGAAAACAGGATAATGGACACGAAACTTGAGTATAACACCTTCGGATAAGGACTCAGAAACACTCTCTCAAACTTACACTAGGTACAAAACTCTTTTAAATGAACTGTCAAATGATGGTGTTAAGTTGTCCAAACATGAAATCAATGTTGGTTTTGTCAACAGTCTCCCGGAGAAGTGGTTGAATTTCTCTCAAGGACTTAGGAATGCTAATCATATCCAAAATCTTGAGCTTCCTAAAATTTATGGGAAATTTGTCTATGAGGAAAACCTCATCAACAGACGATACCCTGACTTAAAGAAGTCTCAGGAAGTCAAGAAGTCCTTGACCACCACCTCATCACCAATATCAACCGCTTCTACTCTAACAATGTTGTTCAAGATTTTCAGGGAAATTTTGATGATGAGCCTGATGAGAGATCAAGTGAGGAGTACCTAAATGACACGAACGAATTCCGGAAAGGGCACTCCTTCCTAACTCTCGAAGGTTTATAAAAAGAAACAAATGTTTTTCAAATGCCAAAGCAAATGAGGACACCGAATGCTTTAAGTGTCACAAAAGAGGTCATTTTTCAAAAGATGTTTTCAAAAACAATTTCTGAACCCTCTTATAAACCATCATGGTCAAATCAGTCCTCGGGCTTTAGCAAATTTCAACCAAAAATCTATCAGTCTCATCAAAACCTTCAAAACAAATCTGATCAAAACAAAGCTGTTGATTTTGAAGCAAAATATAAGAAAGTCAAAGCTAAGCTTGCATTGCTCGAGGCCATCCCTCGAAACAACAAAAAGTGTTCAATCTGTGCGGGGTAAAAACAAAGGCCTTGTTCTTTGAGACCTTATTTGGGATGAAGAGCCAGTGTCATCAGATTATGAAATGGTGCATGTCAGTGCACTGATGGCCCTTTCAGAAGAGGACAAGCTAGCTATTGGAACGAATCATGCCAGAAATGGGGAATGGGTCAACATCACTATGAAGAAGGTAAACATTTTACTTTCTATGGATGATGACTCTGATTGGCAGTCTTATATGAATTATCTTAATGTTGACCTTAAGTTCGTAGAAGAGCAAAGATTAAATCTTTTTCAAAATACAACAAGCTAAGTTTTGAATTAAACAAGTGTAGAGATGAACTGCTTATTTTAAAACAAGCTAAGCTTGAGGCTGTCACTTTGCAAATTCAAAACAATGAACTAGTTAAGAGAAATCAGGCTCTTCAAGATGAACTTAAAAAGGAACAAGATATTCTTGATAGTTGGACTGCTAAGAATCCTAGGGTCTTTGATGTTGTGGGTGCCCCCAGTAGCAAAAAGAGAGTCATAGGTGAAGATCATCTCCCTGACTCTCGCAACAAAGACCAAAGTTCAAAACCATTTGTGTCTGGTGGTATGATTACCAATATGCTGACAACTCCAAATTCCAGTGATTGGATTGAACGGTTAATCTTGAGTAAGCTTCCAAATTTCGATTCGGAAGGATTCTAGAGCACCGAAAGCCAAGCTCTAAAAGCATGCTTGGACTCCCTGATGTACCCAGGTAGTCTTGAACACATCTCAGAGTCCGAAGCAATCTCAAGCACCGCTTCACCACTGAAACCTCTTCAGGGTGCTGCACCAAGCTCTGAGCTTACTCCATTACAATTCAATCCTCACTCACCAAAATAAATGTCTGGACTTGGTAGAACCATCCTGAAAAGACCAACAAAACCAACTCAACAAGAGTCTACTCTTACTGAGACTTCAACATCCTCTGTTCCCACTAAAGCGAAAATTCAGAACTAACTGAGCTCGTGAGGAAGCGTGAAAAGATGGAATCCATCAAAAAAACTCCTAATTCAATCAAGGAAACCAAGTCAGCCTCCTCCAGCTCATCAAAGTCAAAATCCACCAATAAACCCAGGCAGAAGTGTGAGTTGTGTCATTACACCACCATACCACCGACAACTGCTATAGAATCCTTTTTGCATGATCGCAAAAGGATGATCACAGAGGCTCGACCACCTACAGGTATGTCACAAGCAAACTATACCAAAGTTGGTCATCAGTATGCTTCATCCTCCAAAACCGCTCCCAATAATGGAGCAAAACCTTTTCCTCTGTGCCCTCACTGTGGGTTTAATGATCATCATCGGGATGATTGTCTCATGAACACATGCTGTGATATATGCGGTAATCCGGCTCATGAGACATCCCAACATGACAATGTCATTCATGCAAGGAGAGGTACAAAACAACCCAAAATCACCGAGTCATCCTCAGTCTCTAAATGCAAAACCTGTGGTAGCACAATGCACTCAACCACTGAACATGAGTCAATCACCAAATTCGAAGAGACCTTGAGACCCAAGCCCACTAGTAAGTGGGTCACTAAGAGAAACTAATTCAGTTTACTACTTGTGCAGAGACACGCCAGGGAGCCTATTTGGCATCTAGATAGTGGATGCTCAAGAAGTATGACTGGTGTAAAGGAGTATCTGCACAAGTATATAGAGGAACCAGGACCCAAAGTAGTGTTTGGTGATAACTCATCATGTCCCACTGAAGGTTACGGTTTAGTAAACTGCAATGGAATAGTTTTCTCTAGAATAGCTTATGTCAATGGTCTAAAATACAATCTCATCAGTGTCAGTCAACTTTGTGATGCTAAGTACATTGTGCAATTCAATGACAAACAAGGTACCATCTTCAATGCCAACAAGGAAGTGGTGTTAATAGCTCCTAGGAGAGATGATGTTTATGTGCTAGACATGTCAACACTCTCCCAAGATGGAACTTGTCTCTTTGCTAAAGCCACTGAAACTATCAATTGGCTGTGGCATAAGAGACTCTCACACTTAAACTTCAAAAACCTCAACAACTTGGCAAAACAAAACAAGGTCCTTGGCTTACCATCACTGGTTTTTGCAAATGACAAACCATGCTCTGCCTGTGAAAAAGGCAAACACCATAGAGCATCATTCAAAACCAAACAAAATTTCTCCATCAAAAGTTGCCTTCACCTCCTGCACATGGATCTCTTTAGACCTGTCAGTCCCAGATCAATCCAGCATGAGAAGTATACACTTGTCATTGTTGATGAGTTCTCAAGATACACTTGGGTATACTTTCTTTCCAAAAAGAGTCAGGCAGCTGATACGATAATGTCATTCATCAGGAAGATTGAAAACCAGAATGATATTACTGTTAAACAAATCAGAACTGACAATGGTACTAAGTTCAGAAATCAAGAGCTTGAGAGTTTCGTGGTGAAAAGGAATTTCTCAAAATTTCTCATCTCCATATATCCCTGAACAAAATGGGGTTGCTGAAAGGAAAAACAGAACTCTCATTGAGGCTGCTAGAACCATGTTAAATGGCTAAGCCCTCTCAAAGCATTTCGGGACCTAAGCGATCAAACTTCTGTTACACTCAAAACAAGTCAATCATTGTCAAAAGACATAATAAAACCCCATATGAGATCTTCAAAGGTAGACTTCCTAACATCAGCTATTTTCATGTGTTTGGATGTCCTGTATTCATTCATAACCACAAGGATCATCTAGGCAAGTTTGATGCAAAGGCTGATGATGGATACTTCTTAGGCTACTCACTGATCTCCAAAGCCTTCAGGGGTTTTAACACAAGGAGACAACAAGTTGAGGAAACCTTTCATGTCACCTTTGATGAAAGTGCTGAAAGCATCGTTCACCAACACCTCAATAGTGGAAATAGGAATTGATAACTCATCAAGATATCCTCCTGATGAGTACAACACTTAATTCAATCCCTCATATCAAGCTGATGCTGACATCTCATACTATGTCTTACCTCAAAACCTACCCCAACCAACTATCAGTGAGTTCATTGATAATCAGTCAGTCCTAGCTGGGATAGGAAACATGATCAAATGATCGTGAACTGTAACTCATGAACCTTACCCTGAACAAGACATCTTTACAGATGTTCTAAATGATTCTGTGGCTCTTGCACCTGAACTCACATCTGAACTCCCAGTGACATCTTCAAGCTCAGATCCTAGTCCACAAAACAAGTGGACAAGAACTCAGGACATTGAGCTTGTAAACATCATTTATGAACCCACTGAGGGCATGCTCACTAGAAGCATGGCTGCAAATCTAACTGCAGCTTCAGCCAATGAATGTCTATATGCTGATTACTTATCAGATATAGAACCCAAAAATGTCACTGAGGCTCTAAAACACCCAAGCCGGGTTCAGAGCTATGCAAGAAGAACCGCCAGTTTGATAAAACAAGGTCATGAACTTGATCAAATTTCCTCAGGATGTTGTAGTCATAGGAATGAAGTGGGTTTTGAAACAAACTGATGAAAACGACAATGTCATTAAAAACAAAGCCAGACTTGTAGCTAAAGGTTACAGTCAACAAGAAGGCATTGACTATGATGAGACATTTGCTCTGTTGCAAGAATGGAAGCCATCAGGATCTTCCTTGCATATGCAACATACATGAACTTCAGGGTCTACCAAATGGATGTTAAAAGTGCATTCTTAAATGGTGATCTCAAGGAAGATGTGTATGTTCAGCAACCCCAGGGCTTTGAGTAGTGAATTTCCGACTATATGCGCAAGCTTGACAAAGCACTTTATGGACTTAAACAAGCTCCAAGGGCATGGTATGAAACTCTCTCAGCCTTCCGGATACAAAACAAGTTTGTCGAGGCAAGATAGACAACACACTGTTTGTCTATAGAACACAACAGGATGTGATACTAGTCCAAGTGTATGTTGATAACATCATCTTTAGCTCAACAAACTACAAACTTTGCAAACAGTTTGAAAACTGATGACAAAGAAGTTTGAAATGAGCATGATGGGGGAACTTACATACTTTCTTGGACTACAAATCAAATAAGCTGATAAAGGAATATCCATCAGTCAAGAGAAATACACCAGAAATATTTTGAAGAAATATGAGATATCCGGACTGCCTCTGAAGACTCCAATGGCCCCTCCTAACAACCTTGGACCTGATCTCACTAGCAAATCAGTCAATCAAACTCATTTCAGAGGGATTGTAGGCTCACTGATGTATCTAACTGCTTCTAGACCGGACATCCAATTCTCAGTCTGTCTAATAGCAAGATATCAGTCCAATCCTAAAGAATCCCATCTCACTGCGCAGCCAAAAGAATACTCGGGTACCTGAAGGAACCCCTAATCTTGGACTCTATTATCCCAAATGCTCGGGGTTTGATCTCAAGGGTTACTCGATTACGATTAGGCTGGCTTTGCGCAACATGGACGAGAAAAAGTACCGCAGGTCTGTCAATTTCTTGGAGGAAAACTTGTTTGTTGGAGTGCTAAAAGCAACAATCGATGGTTATGTCCTCACCGGTGAATATGTAGCTGCAGCAGGATGTTGTGCCAATGTATTATGGATGAAAAGTCAACTGTGTGACTATGACATCCATTACAAAATGGTGCCCATCTTACGTGATAACACCGGTGCAATTGCAATCTCCAACAACCCTGTCCTCCACCAAAGAACCAAACACATTGATATCGGATATCACTTCATCAGGGATCACATAATGAAAGGAGACATAGAACTTCATTTCATCCTACTGAATATCAATGGTGATATCTTCACCAAACCCTTGGATGAACCTACCTTCAGGAGGCTGAAAGCTGAATTGGGAATGCTTGACATTGAAAGTCGTATCCGAAAACCAATCTCAAGTAAGTTCTCCTGAAATGGTTCATCCTCCTGAACATCCAAAACAAATTCTCACTTGAATGAGTAAGACTCATTAGGGGTCCCTGACATTTGACAACGAGCATTGAATGAGTAACTAAATGATCCAAGTATCAGTTACTTAAATGTCCTAGGTTGGTAACCACACTAATTTAATAAAGGAATATATGTCTCTTTGTCTTACTGCCATCCCACTTGGCATTTAATGCCTCCTCTCACAAAAAATATCAAATTGATATTTTATCTCTGCAAAAGTGCACTTTTACTGTGCACTGCAACTGTTCCCTTGAAAAATGGGATTTTACTGCGGGTAATGGAGTGGTAGCATTAAATGTGGAAATTCAAACGTTTTTCAAAAACCGACTTTTAATATTCCTATTTGGGCACAAATCACCCTTCTCACCACTCTATAAATACCCTCTTCCAAAATAAATAAACACACACAAATTATTTTCTGCAACAAAACTCTATCAAAATCATTTCTAAAACTCAGAAATATTTGTGTGTGCTCAAAAACTCTTCAAACCTCTTTTGGAAAAACCTTCTTGTAAACATTTACAAAAGTTTTTCATCACAAACTTGAGAGATAAAAAAAACTTTGATTATTCTAGTCAAAATATTTTCAAAACCCTAAAATCTTTTAAATGGAAATGGCTAGAACTCAATCTCTCCGGGGCTTCGATTGGGTAAGGGATCTTACAAATGTTGAATTTAAAACTAATAATGTCATAGGCAACTTTGAATACCTGAAGCTGTCCCGACCTACAAAGACATTATGAAATTTTTGTTTAATTGCCCACTGAAGCGCCTTTATTCAGTGTCCTCCATTGTTTACCAAAATCTCCTCAGTGGAATTTTTGGGCAACAGCCAGGCCTATGACCCGACACCCTCACTGATGAGAACAACCTCGGACCTCTCGGGGAATATCTCATCAGTCGGTCTTCACGGGGGGCAACAACAATTCACCATGGATTATAAAACGTTTTGCACTTCAACAGGGTTGGATTATAACAAAGGAGTTTATGTTGCCCATCCTAAACCCTCCACAGTAAAGGATGGGTTAAAACAAATTGTTTTAGATCCAACATTTTTGGACAGACCCGGTCACCAAAAGCTCATTTCCCGTGGCTTGGAGGATCCTATTCACTTTTGTGATTCAGGTCCTCGGCGGGAACCACTCATCCACAAACAGTTAACTCTATTAGGTTGATGATGGCATCTTGCTTAATGAATGGGGTCATTTGTCGACATAGGGAGATCATTTACAGTGATCTCGTAACCAAGCTACTGAGCAAAACTAGGGCCAAATCGTTTAGTATCCTAGGTTTGTCTCTTGCGCTTTGCAAGTGTTCTTGGGTTCAAATTATCCTCGGAAGAAAATTTTGTGCTTTACCGGGCATCTGAGCCAATCAAATTTTCAAAAAGACCCATCCCTTGTCACTCCTATTGAATTGGCGGCCCATATGGTTCTTTGTAAACAACAGGGAGGGATCAGTGTCTCAAACCTGCTCCTAAAAAGAAAGGGAAGTCTCAGGCTGGGACTAAGACTAAACCCAAGTCCACAGGCCTGAGGCTTCAGGAACACACCTAAAAGGCACAAAAGGCCGAGACTAAAAGACACCCACGATGACCAGGCAACATCCACCTTCGTGACAACGAAGGACACTAATACATCACGGTCGGTGCCCTTGGTCACAACCACTACTCCCAAGATCGGAGGGACACATACAACCCCGGTAGTGGGCGCCTTCCAGCCCAAGGATGACATTAGCAAATCACGGCCTTTGTGCGGGGCACGATGCGATCCCAAAGACTTCGAGGGAATCAAACAACCCGTGATAGGGATACAACTATCACGACTCTGCTAAAGGCATTGGGAAGCGCCACCAGTGTCTCATGGGTCCTTTGGGGACAAGACTGGGAGGAACAACCAACCGCGATCACGGAACCCACAACCAATCGACTCAGCGAAGGCGGGAAACGCCCACCGTGTCGAGGGGTCATGGGGACAAAGACTTCGAGAGGAAACATACCACCGGCTGATATGGAACCCATCACCAACCCACAGTTAGCTGTTGCGATGTTCTTGGCATACTCTTTTAGAAGATGAGCTTGCTGAAACTAATGATGAAATTTTATCATTTGGAGAAGAAATGGGCGAGGTTCAAGTGAACAAGAGCCTCGGCGATCCACAGGAGCATCTTGAATCACCATTCAAGCGGGACAATGATGACTCCTCTTCCTCCAGATGAATTTGAAAGATTTGATAATGTTCTCCCACTTCTGAAAGGCAGCTTGTTGATGGATCACCAAAGCTTCAAGAAAATTATACTCTAGGGTCACTGAAACACTTGTGGGAACAACACTGCGAGGTACATTTGCAAGTTATCTTGATCTAAAGGTCGAGGTACATGGCTTTGATGAAAATGTTCATGAGCAGGGGATCGATGTATGACAACCTTCACCGTGGATGACAACATGGCTAAATTCCTCGAGGCATCTTCAGGTGTAGGTACAAAGGTAGATGAAATCAAGGAATTTGTCAAAGAAGACCCAACACTCAACTCTAAAGTGCTTTGCGGTACTTGAAACAATCCTCAAGCCTCCTCTGAGCGCTTTCGATATGCTCAAGTCGCAAATGTTCGGGTCTTCCATCCTCGATCCGTCTCTTCAAGCTACATTGGACTCTTTGAATACAGCGGTGGCTACTTTGACGAGGCATCCTCATCTCGGCTGGGAATCTTGGGCCCGAATATTTGCTGGAAGTTTCTCGAGGCTAATTTGGAAGCTAAAGTCCTGGTATTCAATCGACACTTGGACATCAAGGCTATGATCTAAAATTTATCAGGCCTTCAGGGTCAAAGCCTTTCATCCCCCCAGCCAACTCCAACTCTTGCCCTCACTGAAAGCTCGGCGCGGTTGAGGAGGAGAATATTGTGAAGAACCTCCTTCTCACAGGAGGCCAACACCATCAACATCGGTGGCTCAAATCTCATCATCACCACGGTCTCAGCAAACCTATCTCATCAATCCACCAACAACATCAACAACAACAACAGCACAGTAATCACACCAATAACAACAACACCACCACCCACAGTAGCAACTTCTTCCTCGGGGCGGGGACAAAGGAAAGGCAAAATGACAACTCTGAACTGAAGATTCCTACAAATCGTGACACTGAACCTTCTCACACCTCAACAGTTAAGTAAATATCTTGCTAAAGAAGAACAGAGATTGAAACAAGCTGAAGAAGATAAGAAAGAATAGAAAGCAGCGGCAAAGGTAGTATTTGAAGGCGAGAACATGGGAATTGATCCTAAGAAACTCCAAAAGAGGCGGGACAAAAGTTCAAGGAAGCTGTTGCTCGGATGGCTGAAATGAAAAAAGATTGGAAGAAAGAAGAAGAAAAGCTGAAGCCATCGGGAAAAGCGAATTGAACATTACCCGGACAATGACAAGCGAAGGCTTCTGAAAGATCCGAGATGTCGGAATCATCCCCATACCAAACCGGCCATGAACGTTTCTGAGAGGGGTTGATAAAAGACACCGAGGTTCATGATCCCTCAAATTCACGACTTTGGGATCAGCGAACTCGATGAGCTTGGTCCAATTATTGAAAAGAAGCAGAACAAGGTGGTTAAGGAGATGAAGATGCTCAGTAAAAGATATGAAAGTGAGGGATGCACCGGCTCAACTGGAAATTGACACGCCTTAACGCACCTCAAGGATCTCAACCACAATCATCCACGGCAAGAAAGAGGGTTGAGTTCCATGAGATAAAGTGCAGTCTCAGATGCAATAGGGAGCGCTGAAGGTGTTAAGTTTGTGAGCTGTTTAGTGATTGAAAGCTTTGAAAGAGGGCTATTCCACATTGATGTCTATGGAAACCCATCATTTAAAAGATGGAGTGATATTGATCGGTGGTGTGGCACAATCTTGAGCTACATACCGGTGGCCTCTCAAATCCAACCCGAAAACATCGAGTTACCAAGACGAATGCCAAGATAAGAGAGCACCACGACAGAAACACTCCTCAAAAAGAAGCCTAAGCTTGAAGCCGGGGATCCATCTCAACTGACATCATTTTGTTTTATCTTGTGTACTAGTGATAGGAACTATGTAATTTGATCAATAAAAGATGTATGTTTTGTTAATTTTCGGTGTTCCTTATTGTATTCATTAGTACATTGGTGTAAGAAGAAGCCATTTGCTCACTTAGCGATCAACCACTAGAGCTATTTGTATATCCAAATAGGGGGCTGTTGGGTTGATAAATACCCAAACCTCTTATTCTAGGATTTGAATAGAAAATAGCCCAAGTGTTTAGTCCGTTAAACACTAACAGTCTTTGAGTGCATAGTCTCTCGGTGAGTCATCTTCGAGATACCGATGCGAAGAAGTCTCTCCACTTTCGGGAAGGCGGAACTTAAAGGGTGAAGACTGAGTCAAGAAAAGATGATGGATTCGATGAGTGATGACAATAACTCTTGGAATCCCCAAACTCCTCTCTCAACACTTACGAAGACAAAGCTGAAGTGAAGTAGAAGGATGAAAAGGCTGAAGAAGAAGCGGGACAAGGCGGGATAAGTTTGAATCAAATAAGATAATGTCCTTATCAACCAAAGTCAACTTTCCCTGAATGGCAAAAGATCAGGCTCAGTGTCATCACGAACTTAGGAAAGTAGTCTTGTCTCTTACCTAGAATAGTCTTTGTAGCAGAGACAAAATACATGATATTTTGTCTTACGTATGATGTCGGTTTGTCACTTAGGAAAGAGTTAAAACTCATACATGTATAAATAGCATAAGAGATGGAGTGAAAAGGTTAAGCTTGTGGTGTAAAACACACACCATAAGCCATCTTTTCACTCCTCCAAATACACTTAGTTCTGAGATAGCTCAGTGAGCTCTAAGAGTTGTGCTTAGGACCTTTGAGCTTAGAGAGGATTCACCAAACTTTGTCATTTCAATCCCAAGTACTATTCCGCAAGTACTTGGGTAGCGTATTCTTTGTTGATTTATTTCTAATAAGAATATGATGTTAAAAATTACTCTGTGTGTTTTACTTATATTAATTTCAGTCATAGTTCACTATTAACTTGTTTTATATATTTAAATTGTTTTACGATAGTGAGCAGGGAACAACAAGTGGTATCGAGCAAGGCTAATTATAAAACTTCGTTTTTAGTCAGCTCTAAAAAGTTTTAAATTAGGATCCTAAATGGCTGAAATTGATGTACCCAACTAGTCGATAAAAAGGGTGGAGCTTATTAAATTTTGTTGCCCCTAGACTTGAAGTTGGCAAATTTAACAATGAAAAGCGATAACTTTACTATTTGATTGGGATGGAACATATATCAAGTGTAAAATGAAGAGTCCATTTGTACCAAAAGACTCTTGAAGGGTTACTAAACCTGAAGCTGAGTGGTTCAGGATGAAAGGAGAGTGGTCAATCGGGACCAAGATAAGTATATAATATCTTGTCTTCGGCGATATTATGGAATGCAATTATAATTTGTGATACGGCTAAGCAAACTGGGATGACCTAGTTCATAGTTATGAAAAGGACCATCGATACAAGAAAAGCGAGGATAATGGACACGAAACTTGAGTATAACACCTTGAGGATAGGACTGAAACTCTCTCAAACTTACACGAGGTACAAAACTCTTTTTAAATGAAGCACATCCAAATGATGGTGTTAAGTTGTCCAAACATGAAATCAATGTTGGTTTTGTCCTTTGATCTCCCTTTGAGAAGTGGTTGAACTTCTCTCAAGGACTCAGGAATGCTAATCATATCCAAAATCTTGAGCTTCCTAAGATTTATGGGAAATTTGTCTATGAGGAAAACCTCATCAGGGAATTATACGACTTAAAGAAGTCTCGGGAAGTCAAGGGATTTTGACCACCACCTCATCACCAATATCATTTGCTTTCTACTCTAACAATGTTGTTCAAGATTTCCGAGGGAAATTTTGATGATGAGGCTGATGAGAGAGATCAAGTGAGGGAGTACCTAAGCCAACTGATTTCTGAATTCCGAAAGCACTCCGCTAACTCTCGAAGGTTTATAAAAAGAAACAAAAGTTTTTCAAATGCCAAAGCAAATGAAGACACGAATGCTTTAAGTTCACAAAAAGAGTCATTTTCAAAAGACTGTTTTCCAAAACAATTTACGAACCCTCTTATAAACCATCATGGTCAAATCGATCCTCGTGGCTTTAGCAAATTTCAACCAAAATCTATCGTGCATCAAAACCTTCAAACAAATCGATCAAAACAAAATCTGCTTGGATTTTGAAGCAAAATATAAGAAAGTCAAAGCTAAGCTTGCATTGCTTCGAGGCGTTCCACCGGAAACAACAAAGTGTTCAATGCATGCGGGATAAAACAAAGGCCTTGTTCTTTAGACGCTACACGGGATGAAGAGCGTGTCATCGAGATATGAAATGGTGCATGTCGGTGCAGCGATGGCCCGAGGAAGAGGACAAGCTAGCTATTGGAGCGAATCATGCGAGAAATGGGAATGGGTCAACATCATCTATGAAGAAGGTAAACATTTTACTTTCTATGGATGATGACTCGTTAGATCTTATATGAATTATCTTAATGTTGACCTTAAGTTAGTAGAAGAGCAAAGATTAAATATTTTTTCAAAATACAACAAGCTAAGTTTTGAATTAAACAAGTGTAGAGATGAACTGCTTATTTTAAAACAAGCCAAGCTTGAGGCTTCCTTTGCAAATTCAAAACACTGAACTAGTTAAGAAAATCGAGGGCTCTTCAGATGAACTTAAAAGGAACAAGATATTCTTGATAGTTGGACTGCTAAGAATCCCAGGGTCTTTGATGTTGTGGGTGCCCCGATAGCAAAAAGAGTCATAGGTGAAGATCATCTCCCCACTCTCGCAACAAAGACCAAAGTTCAAAACCATTTGTGTCGGTGGTATGATTACCAATATCCGACAACTCAAATTCCATGATTGGATTGAACGGTTAATCTTGAGAGTAAGCTTCCAAATTTCGGTCTGGAAGGATTCTAGAGCCTGAAAGCCAAGCTCTAAAAGCATGCTTGGACTCCTTTGATGTACTTGATCATTGAACACATCTCAGTCACGAGCGAGATCTCAACACTTCCACCTGAAACCTCTTGAGTCTTTGCAAAGCTCGAGCTTACTCACTACAATTCAATCCTCACTCCCAAAATAAATGTCGGACTTGGTAGAACCATCACAGAAAGACCAACAAAAACCAACTCAACAAGAGTCTACTCTTACTGAGACTTCAACATCCCTCACTTCCCCTAAAGTCTGACCAAATTAAGCAACTAGCGAGCTCGTGAAGGCGGTGAAAAGATGGACTCCATCGAAAAAGCTCGATTCAATCAAGGATACTAAGTCCGACTCTCTAGCT